>JAQFVV010012472.1:1942047-2627787 GCA_028023455.1 Epiperipatus broadwayi | reverse complement strand
ATTTGTTTTCCTATCGCTATCTAAAACTTAATGTTTAACTTAGATTAATAAAGAAAATAATTTAAACCATAATCACATATTTTCTGACGGTAAATCTTGGTTAGTCCCATAATATTTATTATTTGTTCCTTTGTCCCATCAGTTCTCCTTCTGATTATTAAAGTTTTAAATAAATTAGTTCATTTAGCAAACTGTTTAGACGATTCTTTAGTTTTAATGTTTAATTCAAAATTATTAGAAAACATTTTATTTAGTTATCCCACGAAGCTTTTAATGTTCGGGCTATCATTACACTCGGCATGTTGATGCATCTTTATTTCTAGCTGAACTACAATTATTTAATCATTACGGTACCAATTGCTGTGCTCTCCATGGATCCAATTTTTATATTTATTTCTCTGTAAAATATTTTTCTTCTTTAGGCAAGTATTTTCCTTGGTAAATTTCACTTTCATTCATTATTATTTTATATACAACATTTTCGATCTTTGACTATTTCTAGAGTATTTGCTCAAATCATCTTAAAGAAAGCAATTCAAATTATTTCACTAATAAAAATTCTTTTTGTCCATTTATTCTTATACGAATAATACTTATTTTTATTTTCCATTATATTCATTAACTTTGTGCACAATGTCCTTTCATTAATTTTATACGCACGAAAGCAGTTTTCATAGTAATACGCTATACAAACTATATCAACGAATAACATTAACATTTTTGGAATATTATAAAATTTACAACTTGGTTTTCAGAATCTATCCATTTTTTATTGAAAATTCAGATTATATTTTGATAGAATCCACTGGCAGGTTACTGTGAAGTTAGTGAAACATTATTATGAGAACTTTTTTTTTAAAAATTTTATTCTTAGATTCTCTTCGGAAGATTTTAAATTGTCAGTTGGTTTCTTTCAAAGATATTATTAAAGTTCTAATAAAATTGACTAATAAATTGAAGAAAGAAAGAAATTTTAAAGAGCTTAAAATTTTACCTCTGCTCTGGAGTCAACACATTTTTGTTCTCCTCGTTTATACAATTAATTGGCGCAATTTTTGTTGTCTGCCAAGATCTATCTTTTTATTGGTCACTCCCTACTTTGGTTTATAAACAATTTCTAAAGTTTTAAAATCGTGACATAATAGACTTAAATATTAACCTATTATTATTTTTTAAATGAATTATTATCTATTACAATTTAATTACTTTTAAAATAATTTTGAAACAATAATTAATAAAGATGTATAATCTTATTTTTTATTATAATGTGTGACAATTCCATCCAGTTCCATAATATACTATTTAAATATTTTAATTGTTAGTATTAATTTAAACTAGTGCTTTATACATAGAATATTCCAGACAGTCATGTAGACATTTCCGGTGTTTAGTCTAGTTTTATCTGTATTAATAAATTTGCTACTTATATTATTTAAAATGATTATATAAAATTTTGAAAAATAATTTAGAAAAATATAGGACTAGATGCAATCCCCACCATCACAATACTTATTATTAAATATATTACATTAATCTTTTACTGTTTAACTATAGTTTATAATACTAAATACTATATAATATTAATTTTAAAATTTTTTATTGAAAGCTGAATGGTTAATACAATTTTTAAAAAAGATTCATTTCAGATATATATAATGATTAACCAATAAAATAATGATAATTTATAATTTAAATACAAGTCCTCCCAAAAGTATTTTATTTGTATTCAGTTTCAATAAAATTAAAAAAATAAAACTCTCAGGCACCAAATTGTCTAACTAGAAAGTTTACTTTTGCAAAACTTATTAATGCTTAATCATCATCATTTACAAATTATTACCATCATTCCTGCATATCCACTAGTAAACTGCATAATTTCTCAGAGTTGTGGATAGTGTTAGCTATTGAATATTAAACACAAACTAAATAGATTAATAAAAAATATTAACAATGCATAAATAAAAACTGTTCCATATATAATCACAACTATCAATGTGTACACAAAATGTGAAATATAATGATAAAAATATTTTAAATTTAACTTTTAGGCCTTATAATATCCAAAATGATAAGATATTATCATGTGAAATAATTAAGCAGTTCCAAATCATGGTCTTGTATAGATATTCTTTTAATATATTTATGAATGTCTATTAATTTTTTCAAAGATGGTAGTTTTTCTCCTTGGGCCCTGGTAATGTTAGAAAAGACAGACAGCATCACTGGTGGAATTGCATATGGTATAGTATTGGGTAGTTTTTACAGCACTTCCTATTTCTTTCTTTATGGAATTATTAAAGCAGGTACTGGCTGGAAAACTTCATCATTAGTTTCTGGATCTGACTTTATTTTCCAGGTGTTTGTCTCATATGGCTTTTGATTATCTAGTCACACATGGTAGCTAAATATAATTACCATACTTACTATTATAGCTGCAATATTGAAAAATACTGTAAAAGTGTCAGCAAGATATGACTATCGAAGTTACAGTAGAAAACAGTTTAACCAGCTGTTTTTTTTTTGGTAGTGGATCACTGAAACACTGCTTCTTACATTGAGTCTTTAAATAATTGAAATAGCCTGGATTGGCCACATGTTTCTGACCTATTTATATCTATTTGTTGTTGTTCAACAACAAGTTTTTAAGCAACAAATTTGTCAACAGATGATTCTTAATGTCTGATTTCTCTTTTTTAACAACAACGTTTTTTGGAAAACATTTTTGTTTCTTAACATATTATGGGAAAAAATGTACAGGTATTATATTATAATTTGATACATAAATAAATAAAAAAAAACATAGTTTTTTTCTCTTTCTTTCTTTATTTCCATTAGTTAGCATAGGAAGAAAGAAAAAATCATTGCTGATATTCAAACCACAAATGAGAACTTTTAAAATATTATTAATTTCAAAATTTTAGTATTATTTTCAGGTCTACCATCACATTTATTACAAAAATGTGAAACATTTTATTTAAAACTTCATTCAACAAAAGGCAAACTAAATAGGGTTCAAAATGCTTCATATTTTTATAAATTATGCAATTCAAGATTCTTGTGCGTATTCAAACAATTTTTCTTTCTTCTCTTTATTGCAATTTATCATTTTAATGTGTGTCACAAATTACAAAGTAACTTTGTAAAATATTTAACATATTATTAATGCACAAATGAACTTTTTAAAAATTTTTTTAGGCATTTTACATATTTATTTCTTAATTTATACACATTTTTTACTAAAAATTTTTTTTTTTCATATAGTTTTGTAATATAACTAATTCAAAGTGTTATTGGATTTGTTATAATTACAGTATATATATATATATATATATATATATATATATATATTGTAACAGTCAGAATCATCTATCTCGCTAACATACTACAGAATTCAAACCCCAGACACGAAACTGAATATTCTAGGAGGGGTTGCCTTCTAAATATACTAAGTTTGAATCTAAAGTCCAAATTTCACAGCGCCATCTACGTGACAATGCATCTGATGCCACTACTAGTATAACCTTTGACCGGGGCCTGGTGGTCAGGGAGAAACAAAAGACTCTATACTAAAAGAAACTTGGGTGGCTAATTAATGTCTATGGATTTACAAAAGAAATGCAGAAAATATATATATATATATAGACCGAGACAGTGATAGGAATCAATAAAATAAGATATGAAATTTAGTTTTAAATGATTTCACAAAATTTATATGAGACAGGGACACATATTAAATAATTGTTGGCATTATATTCCAATAAATGACAAAAAGGATTTTAAAGCAAAGTGATATATTCTATTCCTCAGGCTAATGGCATTACGATAATGTGCTTGACGAGATAGGAACATGTACAAGGTGCTTTGAGTAATTATACAAGTTTAAGAAAATATTTGAAAATTAAGTGTTATAAAATATTTATTGATTTCGAGAATAGTACGGATAAATACTTACTAAGCAACAAAGTGGGAATGTGATCAAGGCATTTATTTGATAATAATAATAATAATAATAAATTTACATTGGGAGGTCAGTATTGCTAATAATGAATTTATTAAAGTTGGAGGGTGTGACATGTTTAAGTCACGGATGCTTTGTAAAATAAATATAAAATAAAACAATATTGAATATCCGGAATGATTACGGAGGGCATCTCGCCACTAACCCGTAGGAAAGTATTTTATGAACAGCCGAAACTTAGCGACTGTGTGACGATTGCGTTTCATTCCCAGGTCTGTCATTTGTGGACACACTCTGCCTGGAAACTGCAAGAAGTGAAGAGAACGGCCTTGGCCGTGTAAAGAATCCTTGGAAAATTAAAACAAAGTGGTCTCAACAACCAATTCATTTACCAGCAATACGAGACTAGTGTATATAAAACATACTGAATGGGTTTTACTTGGATTAAGAGAAATACCCAATCAAATTTCCAGAAATTCATTTAAAGGGGTCCACACATTCTCGACATCAATGATGAACTTTCTAATTAAAGTAGAACATGGTAATTAAAATAGGAAAATGCATGCTTGCGAGTTTGAAAAGTAAGTATAGATTTAAATACGCAATCATGCATTAGGAGACACTTTTAATCATTGACCTCGCACATACTCTCATATTAGATTAAAATCAATAACATGTAGATTTTAAACTATGTGATATATTATATATTAAAGAAAAGAATCGCCCTCGAACGAGTGATTTGCAAGATAATAAAATTGGAAATTATTTAGAAATTTAAAATATGCCTTCATAGTGGCATCTTATTTTCAACAAAAGGAATAATTCACTCGGTCAAAGACGATTCTGACACAATATCATAATAAAATAACAGAAAGTTTAATAAATAGAAAATATTAACCCAAAGATAGAGAGCAAAATGTTGATTATATTTAAAAGAAATACATAATAAAGTTATGTGAAATATCAGAAAACAATTTAAAATAGCTATAGCATGTTAGTTATCACAAGAGCTCTTGGGTTAATTTAGGGTTACCCCTGGAGAAGCATTTTTAGGCAGATTGATGGTCATCAGGTTTTTATATAATTTAACAGCAAAATCTAGAAATGTTCATATTTTTGGCAGCAGCAGCAGTTCCGGGGTTCCTTGTGTGATAACTTCCGATGGTCTACGGCAGCATATGACCATTCCAGAGAGAAATAGCCTTCTTGCGCTCTACTCCATCATGTCAAGATTTACAAATTACTACAATAATTTTGGTTAGAAACATTAGACCTCAGAATGATTTCTCTTAGAAACATTAGAATGGAGAACAAAAGAAAACCCTCCTTTTTATATTAGAAATTAACAATAGAACTGCCCTGGAGCATTACAAAAATATATTGGACTTATCAGCTGTAATTAAATCTATCCGAATGTCTAAAGGAATTCAACATTAATTATTTTTTTTTGTTAATTTCCCTGTCGACATTCGAATTACAAACTAGATTCAATTAAAAATTCCTTTTACTAATTAAAGAAAACCTTAAGTGGACATCTGCTGTTATTAGATAAACTTATAGAACATTAACTAATTAAACTATTGTCCCTCATTTATTTTAACAGAAATATTTGGAATGACTTTTATTAAATTAAACAAAAATTATTTTACTTTTCAATTGCAA
This sequence comes from Epiperipatus broadwayi, assembly GCA_028023455.1. Classification (NCBI taxonomy): domain Eukaryota; kingdom Metazoa; phylum Onychophora; class Udeonychophora; order Euonychophora; family Peripatidae; genus Epiperipatus; species Epiperipatus broadwayi. Next base: position 2,622,167 of record JAQFVV010012472.1, on the reverse strand, counting down.
TATTTGAATCTATTTACTAAATGAATATTTACTAAATAAATGTTATTTTAAATCAAAATATATTACGACGGTAATATATTTGTAAATAGATTCAAACAAAATAACTTTAACAATTTATAATTTTGATATGTTTTAAAATGCATATCGTAGTGTGTGCGCAATTACAACTTATATAACCTACTTTTTAATAAATCAAAATTATGTGAATATATACATAATCTTTTATTTTATTTGGGAATGAGTTATATATATATAATACAAGCATTGTACTCGTCGTTTAAAATTAGGCGGGATTTTCAGTATATGAGCGTATTGCAGACACACTACAATAGATTGGGGTTCAAACTAAGGTATGAGGGTAGGAAGTAGGTGAGAAAAGGTGAAACGAAGATCTGCAAAGCAGACCTTACTGTTTCAATATATATATATCATATTAGTATTACTATTTGCGGGATATTCCATGTAGTAAAAAAGCTAAATGCTGACATTTCAGTACAATATCAAATACTTTCCTCAGAGTGTCCTCTTTCTCAAATCATAAGAATGCATGTAAGAAAGAGGATGCTCTGAGGAAGGTACTTGATATTGTACTGAAATGTCAGCATTTAGCTTTTTCACTACACGGAATATCTCGCAAGTAGTAATAATATGACATCTTTTATCTGTGAAAATATTAGAATTAACAATATATATATATATATAATAAAGAGCCTGCTACTAGCTCTAAACAAGCTTAATTATTTTATTTTTAATGATAAATGCTACAAGAGAAAATACATGAAGCTTTTATCTATGATGGTCACCATCCCCAAACCGGTTTCAAGCTATGGCTCTCATCAGTGAGGAGCTAGAACATAAGATTCAAAATATTAACTCAAGCCAAGCATTTATCTAATTCTTAAATATTAAGAAAAAGATCCAAATCTTCAGACACCTACATGTCTTCAAATTTTGCTATTATGGCTTTGGCTATATTAAATTGCTAAGCCTACTAATATATGGGATCTCTGAATTTAGTTCAGGCTCATATAGTTTCTTTGGTTAAAGAGCTAAATTTGAAGACATGTAGGTGTCTGAAAATTTGGATCTTTTTCTTAATATTTAAGAATTAGATAAATGCTTGGCTTGAGTTAATATTTTGAATCTTATGTCCTAGCTCCTCACTGATGAGAGCCATAGCTCAAAACCGGTCTGGGGATGGGGACCATCATAGATAAAAGCTTCATGTATTTTTTCTTATAGCATTTATCATAAAAAATAAAATAATTAAGCTTGTTTAGAGCTAGTAGCAGGCTCTTTATATATTACATATTGGTAATACAAGCTATATAGGTCATGTGATATATGACTGATTTTTACTAATATATATATATATATATTGTTAATTCTAATATTTTCACAGATAAAAGATGTCATATTTTATATATATATATATATATATATATATTAATCTTCTATATAAAGTAAAATTTTAAAACCTTAATGAGTTGTTCAAATTCACATACAATTCTGAAAACTAATTAAACTTTTATGAATAATTCTAAAAGTCAGTATAATCTTAAGTCCCATACTAACACATATAAAGTTTGACTCAGCACTTCTAATAAAATCTTTGTCAAAAATCATTTTTGCATATAAATTTTATATGGGCATATAAGTTTTAAAGATGCCAACATTTTTTATAAAAATAAAAAAGTAATTTGCTATATTTGAATAATATACAGCTAAAGGAAGCTTATTTTATTTAAAGTACCTTTAAATTGTTTTTATAAAAAATATATATTTATTTAATAATAAAACTTTATATCACATGATCACTATTTTTTATGCTTGCCTGAGTGGCACTACTGTATGGAGAGTTTTGCCTGTTTTAATAAAACTTTATCCAGTTAAAGGTTATTTAAAGAAGCCAAACATTTCAACCCTCTGCATTACTTTACATTTCATTCATAATTTAGTGCAGTGGTAGCATATTAGACTCAGGAGTAAAAGATTCTTGGATTGAATTCAGCTCTTGCACTTTTAGTGCTCAAACCTCTTATGAACACCTGAGCAATAAATCATTCAGTTAAGTACTCATTAAGATTAGCAATTATTTTAAAAACCTATCTTTCAAATTATCTTTCATAAATTAGTCTAACATACTTTCAAAATTTTTTTGAATGTACATTTTTTTATCAACTTTTATCCTTTCTCAATCATTTTTTTAATAGACTTTCTTCAAAAATGTCATTACTACAAATCCCTCTCCTTTTTTTTTTAAGTGTCATAGCATCGGCCGGGATGCGAACCCACAACCTGGGCAACTGCCTGCAAGTGCAAGACAGTCGCACTGACCTCTCGACCACCAATGCAAGACTACAAATCCCTCTCGTTTCAAATTTCTTTTTCTATATTTTCCCAAAATTTACTTCTCGCAAGATAATATTTTAGCATTTTCTTCATTTATCCAAATCTTTGTTTTATATCAGATAAGAATCAAAAATTTAACAAGGCTTTTTTCTAACTTCAACTTCAATTGATGAGAAAATAACTTCTCACTTTTATTAAAAGGTTGATAATTTTTTAAAATTTTCTAACATCTTTATTCGAACTCAGACTTTCACACGACCCACTACTCTCAGTGCCATCTCATATTGCTGACCCACCTGATCACACACATGTTGAAAAGATAAATAATCACCAATATACATATTTCATGCTAAACCAGCAATCATCAGTTGGTCTAGTTTACTATCCTTACACATATATATAATCAGTGCTCAGCTTTGAGCACTGATTATATATATGTGTGAGGATAGTAATCTTAGACAAACTGATGATTGCTGGTTTGGTGATTATTTATCTTTTCAACATGTGTGTGATCAGGTGGGTCAGCAGTATGAGATGGCACTGAGAGTAGTGGGTTGTGTGAAAGTCTGAGTTTGAATCCCGCCTATATTACATATATAAATGCAGGTTTAAGGCTGTGCAATGTATTAAAATATTTATTGTAAATTCCATCATCAGACAATCACTTTTTTTTTTTAATGTTTGAACTGCTCAACATTTCCTATAGTACTTTTGTGAGTAATTCTTGCCTTTAAATTTAGATATATTAATCCTAATTAACATTTTGTTAAGACAACTCTCAGCATCTGCAAAATTTTGATTCAGGTGAACCGTTCTAATTAAGATTAAATATAGACAAATAAAAACAAAAATTTTATCTTATTTCCTTTCTCATATTTTTTTTTTTGTAAAAAACCATGAAATATTTCTAATTATCATCAGTTCTTTTAATATGCACTTTTTTTCTTCTAAACATTCAACAAAATAATCTAATTCACTTTATCAAAAGCCTCCTTTAGATCAAAGACACAGATATTAATATTCTTTTCTCTTTTTACTACTTTCTTGTCATTACTTCGAATGAATCTCTTATCCAGCATAAAATATAAATTGCTCTTTGCCAAAAACATGTTCTATCAACTAAACACTTTTAGTAATAATATTGTTTTCTGATTATTTATGAAGCGCTGAGGAAGTATGTAATTAAATAGAGAAAAGCTTTAACCTTATCATATCCACCTTCAACATTTTATAATAGTCAAACGATGTAGTTTTTTGACTATAGAGAGATCTCTTAAATCTCAGTACAAAAATAGTGACTTTATAAAGATGAGAATGGCAATCTTGTCTGAAGAGAGTAATAGCTTCACACTTTCAAATCAAGGTGCTTTAGATTGGCCTAAATAAGTGGGAATTTAGGTTAAAGATAAGACAGCCATTCTTATCTTTATAAAGTTGCTATCTTCGGTTGAAGTTTGGGAGGCACATCCTTTGACTATTATAAAATATTGAAGGTGCATATGATAAAGGTTTAAAACCTTTCTCTAATTAATATTATTATAGCTGTATGTGAGATTAAACTTATTGTTCTAAAATTTTCAATTCTCCGCATTAATATTTTCTCTAAATAAATCACATTTTTTTTAAAAAAAGTTTTCTTTGCTAAATTTCCTGTTTATAGTCTGACTTTATAGCATTTCATTTTGTTTTTCATTTTTTCTTTCATTAACATACATGAGAATGTAACAATCACTTACATACTTTTCCCATCTTTTGATTAGATATATAATATTAATTGTTAAATAGCCAGTCTTTAATTTATTTTAGTAACTCTTTGTAATTATTTTATTTCATTATATTCCTCTTAAGGCCACATCTATGTAGCTTTTCTATTACACATCTGAATTTATTTCTAAGCTTCTCATATGTACTTTTGGTTATATAGAATTTGCATTATTTCGCTTTTATTCCATTGTAATATTCATCTTACTAACATTTTTATTTTTATTTACCTTTTAAGTATTAGACTATTAGTGCTTTGCCTTTGTTTAAAAAATTTTAACTTTTGAAGTCTGAATTTACATTATGAATTATTTTTTACTATCTAATCTTACTTTTACAATCTAATATAAAAAATCATTCAATTAATTAATAAATTATTTTTATTTGGCTTAATCTAAAACACTATTGCACGATTTCCCTATCTTACAATTTATAGTTACATTTATAGAAGTAACTCACATCATACATCTCTCTCCTTCATCTATTTCCCTCTTCATCTTCCTCTCTCACTTCTCAATTTCTTCTCTTTCTCCTTCTTCTCATCTTCTTTTTTAATTCTCTTACACTTTATATTTTTGTCTTATTTTTCCCAACAATTATTCTATGGTTTTTCATTTTGTTTTTACTTTTCTCTTTATTTTCTAGTCTATTTTTATTCATCACTCACTTCCTTTATCAGTCTTCCTTTTCCCTATTGACCCTCTCTTTTTCCCCCCTTTTCTCTCTCTCTCTCTCTCCCATTTATCTATTCATCTGTCTCTGTATTTATATGTTATGTACATATGTAATGTGTGTATTTATCTATTGGTTTGTCTTTCTATCTATCTATTTATCTACCTAATCTATCTATTCATATACTAATTTATCTATCTTTACAAATGTTTATATACATATATTTTTGTTAATATTTTATATGTTTCTTATATAACTATTATCTGTCTGTTTGTCTATCTGCCTGTCTATCTATCTATCTATCTATCTATCTATCTATCTATCTATCTATCTATCTATCTATCTATCTATCTATCTATCTATCTATCTATCTATCTATCTATCTATCTATCTATCTATCTATCTATCTATCTATCTATCTATCTATCTATCTATCTATCTATCTATCTATCTATCTATCTATCTATCTATCTATCTATCTATCTATCTATCTATCTATCTATCTATCTATCCACCTACCTCTCTGCCTACCTCTCCATCTACCTCTCCATCTATCCATCCATCTACCCATCCATCTACCCATCCTTCTACCCATCCCTCTACCCATCCATCTACCCATTCGCCTACCTATCCATCTACCTATCCATCTACTTATCCATATACCTATCTGTCTACCTATCCATCTACCTACCTATCTATCTATCTATCTATCTATCTATCTATCTATCTATCTGTCTATCTATGTCTGTCTGTCTGTCTGTCTGTCTGTCTGTCTGTCTGTCTGTCTGTCTGTCTATCTATCTATCTATCTATCTATCTATCTATCTATCTATCTATCTATCTATCTATCTATCTATCTATCTATCTATCTATCTATCTATCTATCTATCTATCTATCTATCTATCTATCTATCTATCTATCTATCTATCTATCTATCTATCTATCTATCTATCTATCTATCTATCTATCTATCTATCTATCTATCTATCTATCTATCTATCTATCTATCTATCTATCTATCTATCTATCAGTCTGTCTGTATGCCTATCTAGCTAGCTATATGCTAAAATTTACCTTTTCATCCATCTATTTGTTAATCTATCTAGCATTCTTCTTATCACTATATAATTACTTACCAAATTATCTATCTATCTATTACCTTTTCATCCATCTATTTCTTATTTATCTAGCATTCTATTTATCAATATAGCTATATATTAACTTACTTATTTATCTACAGACTAACCCCACTCAATTAACCAAGTAATCTACCTAACTACTTTTTTCTTTTTATCTATCTACCTACCATTTGAGATATTTTTATTAATATATTATAAGTTTTCATTTGAATCTTAGAAATAATTGCATTCTATGAGGTGCTATCTATTTTATAAGAAATATTAACTTTTTTTTCATTACCTCCCTCATCCCCTTAAAATTCTCAAAAAGATGTTGATGGAAGATTTGCTCTTAATTTTGATCAAGAAAGACTTACAAAGACTTATCTATATTAAGATGGCTAACTGAAAATATTCTAAGAGATGAAAAATATTAAAAAACATCATGAAAAATGAATAATATCATTCCCATATTTCAAAATGAACTTTTGACTGTGTATACATTAGTGTAGTATAAACATGAAAGATAATAATATTGGAAAATAAAGTTTTTGTTATATGATAATTTTTTAAAACATGGCAATTGCTATGATGGATACAATGTTATAATAAAATCAGAAAATACTATGTCTATTTAAAATATGACAGTATAACAGTTTATGTTTTAAAATTGGAGAGAGGTAATTTTGGGCAAGTGTCACATAAACTTTTTCAGTAGTTAGACAATTATTTGACTGACTTTGCAAAATGGTTCCAGTTATCCATTGTTTAACTCAAATGACTATGGGTCCAAATCAATTCTACAACTGCCTTCATAAGACAAACAATTGGTTTTGAAAGAGCAACTTAGTCATAAATCTATTTTTTATAAAACTCTCACAGATTGCTTTGCTAGACATGATGCAATCAGATGTGTTAACCTTCAAATGTGATTTTATTTTTGTTGAAATATTGTTTTTTGTTTTGTTGCTCCAATTATTTATAATCTATCATTTTCCTATCTTTAGTAAATACTTACAGTCTGTTGTTTAATATTTCAAATAAGTAGGTACCAACAATTTTATTCTTTTTAATCCCTATGCCAATACTTTTTCTCAAGGGTTACAAATATTAACCTATAATCAGATATTCTTTTGTCACATTTTTAGAATCATATTAATGAAAGAAAAACTATGTTGAAATCTCAAAAATACAATGTTTTCATTATTTCAGCTTATCTTTTTATTAATAATAAAACAACCACCTTATATGGTTTAGTGGAGTTATAGAGTTAATGGAATCTAGGATTTGCCCCAGTTCTGTTATTGTGAGTGTTCAAACTTCTCATGAAATTTCAAAATTAATTTTTCTCTGTATGGTTTAGGGCAGTGGTAGAATGTCAGATTCCAGGGTTTGTGGCCCAATTCTGAAACTTCTGACATTCAAACTTTAAAATTCTGGATAATAAAATATTCAATTATTTTTTTTAATGGAACAACCAAGATTAATGTTTGACAGCCAAATGATAATAATTTATTAGAAAAAAAAATGATTATATGACATCAGATTCTTTTATTATATATACACAATTGCATAAGGTCCTTGTGATGTATAAAAACATCAAAGTTCAACTTTGCAGTACACTATATAACATGCAATGAAATTAGGTAAGCACTACTCAGCATGAGCCTTGCATATAATGCATTCCATTGTAACGAACACAGACGTTCGTTACATTGTTTTTTTTTTTATTTATTAAACATGAAAGTAAATTAAAAAGTTCGCATTTAAAAATTTTCTTTAAGAATTAAAAATGGAAATTAAATATCATCTTAAACTCTTATATATTAAATCGCACAGATAATGAAAAATTATTAAAATAAAAATTTATTAAAGAAAAAGTATTTTAAAACTAAATTTTAAAAAGATTTGGAGATGAAATTATATCTTTAAATTTATCTTTAAATATATTTTTGATTTGGAAAACAGGTTAATTAATCAGAAATGGAAATGATTGTTAATTAGTTAAATGTAAACCAGCCTTCGGCATTTAAATGTAAAAACGCCGGTCAGATAAGAAAACAATAGAAACTGTTAGCGAATAAGAGGAAATCCCTATGGAATCGGACCTCAACGAAAAGGATCATCTCATCGATGACGTAATGTTAAGTCAATCCTTCGAATACATATAAAAGGAAAATTTGGAAATTATTAATTAGTGACTAGTTATTGATGATTATTACGATGTAACAGCTAGGTGTTAGTGCTGAGGGGATTGAAAAAGACGCACAGCTTCAATCCCTTCAGTTCTGCTAAGAAAGGAAGAAAAATGAGCCATCGTTTCTACATTGAGGACCAACTACACTAAAAAAAATCTCCGGATGGATAAATAAATCGGCCAACAGGATACCAATCTTCGGACGACGTGGGAATTCACGTTCAAACGGCAAGGAATATATGAAGATGAACTATTTAAATAACCGTAAGAACTTTAAAATTTATGAACAGTAAATTAAAACTTTCCAGATTTAAATAATTGCAATATTATTCTATCTGACCGATACTATTTATTAATTAGTTATAATTTTATTTAATGTATTTATTTTGTAAAATCATTTCCATTTATTTATTTTTTGTTTTTTTAAGTTTTATTATGATTTTTGTTTTCCGTTAAATTAATTATAAAAATGTTAAACTTAAGTCGGGCGTGAATGGCTGTATAGATTTGTAAAGTTATATTAGGGGAGGGTAATCTTGGGTTATTTATGTCATTGTTAGATTGGGTCAATGGATTGGATATATTGATGTAGTTAGTAAATGTAATTGGAGATTCGCTACGGGCAGAATCGTTTATATATACGCCGCACTCACCCGTTTGCCTATGGAAGGAATTATAAGTCGGAGAACGCAGTTCCTTTCTATGGAGTTTTTTTTTTTATTGTTCTTCTCGTTAGATAGATGTAATATTCCTATCTGATTGAGAGTCAATGTCTTTTCTTAATTCTTTTGGTGCTGCCGTATTTCGTATTACATTGAATACATTGATGTATCAGATGGATTGATGCCAGTTTGACTGCGAATTTTAGCCTAAGGTTAAATAGGGATAGAATATTTTAATTTCAATGCAAATCTATGTAGTATTCATACTCGACCCTAAATAAAAATGCATTAAATTTAAGTTGTTTATAGACGCTTGCATGGATTGTTTATCGGTTAACTATGTTTTGCGTTTTCATATTTGATCAAAATATATAGACATTCGATAAATAATGATACCTTACGGTGAGTATCTAAAATGTATTTATTCGGATATCTTTTAAGTTATTGGTGACAATGCAAGTATCTTATGGTGAATACTATTGGGTTACATATAAATTTCCCTCCGCAATTGTCAGTAATCAATAATTTTATATTTTGATCGCTTATGTTTACTTTGGAATGTTTTTAACCGTGTAATCTATGTAACCGATCTATAGCAACTTATTATAACAAGCTTTTATAATCCCATCTGTGCGAACTTAATTAAAATGTAAAATTAGAATGTAATAGTAATTAAAGGTAAATTAAAATCAAAATCAAAGTTAAAAATAATGTTAAATGTTAAAATGTAAACTAATACTAAAATAATTTTAAATCTTATATATATGTGCATAAATAAATGTTTGTATGTTAACCCTTAAACCGCTAATTAAATCATTGGTTGTATGAGATAAAAATCAAATCTTTTAATTGGCCAACTCACAAACTGAAGACAAAGCCTATTGTTAAAACATATTCGCCTATAATATTAAATTCAACTCAGATACGTTTATAAAAAGTATATAATTAATTTTTCAGGTCATGAAGAAAACGAAAGTTCTTTCAAAAATAAATTGCTATTTATTTATTCTAAGATATTCTATATCGGCAACATAAAAGTTATAATGTAAACAAAAAGATCGACTTTTACGTTATAGAAAAGTAAATATTTCTTTTTACTACATCTTCAATATATTTACTTAAATCTTCAATATTTTTCGAAAATAATTTTGTTTTTTTATTATTCTCTCTGAAAATTATGTTTAATTTCCATAAATATTATTTAATAATAATTTAAATCGTATTCGAAATGAAAATCTCAGCGTTTTTCTTTATTTTCTTTGATCAGGCAGTTTCTTTGTTCTTTTCAGCCAATCAGAATGTCTTTTTCGGCTGAGAGCATGCTAAGAACCAATCACAAATAATGTTCCTTCTTTGTTTAGGTTTAAAATGCGTTTTTTTTTATTTTTTACTTCTAAAATAAATCGGAAGATGTCACCATCGTACAGAACTTTTAAAAACGAATTAAATACGTATTTAACGAATTTTATCGTATAAAAACGAACTGAGTTAGAGTGATTTTAGATGTCGACGAGGAGTCTCGTCGAGCGCGGGAAAAGGGTTAATTTCTGGCAGTGGCTTATTTTATTCCTTTTTTTATATATACTCTTAGATTATCTTATTAAATCTCTGCTATTCCACTGAGCTAGTGACATGGGCTAACGACCGGAATCAAAATTTAAAAAAAAAATTTTTTTTTTTTTTGACTTACGTATCTGCCTACTTTATAAATTTTTCTAGGTTCAAATGCCTAGATGGCGCCCCGTAGTGCAGTTTACGTAAGTCGCTTTCTCCGGATCATTACAACTGGTGCCCAACGTGGGGCCCGAACCCACGACCCTGAGATTAAGAGTCTCAGTGGAGGCGGAAGAAGGATGTTGGCAACAGCTGAATGCCATATTAAAATGTCAAACTATCTGTTTTTATTTAGTATGGTGATGTGTTTATTATTTTTGTATACAAATTTATACTTTTCGTATTGTTAAAAATTTGACTTTTTAATATGGCATTTTGCCGTCGCAAACACCTTCTTCCCCCTACCCACCGGAGAAAGATACAGTATGATATTGCAATCAGTGCAACAGGTTTAACACGTAACTGCCAATAATTTTTATCAAGGCATCATATATTAAACCCATTTTAATCATGTGACTAATATTCTAAATATTACTATATCTATTAATATAATTAACATTACAAATTTTATTTAAGGAATCTGAAATAATTTATAAATAACAACTTTATAATGAATGATGCAAATAAATACATATGAATCAATCGTTCTATAAGAGTTAAAATTAAGTAATTCCCAACATTTTCAAACATCATATACGTAAAACTTCAGTAACATATATATATATTAGTTTCATTGCTACATAAATAAAAAAGTTGTTAACTTTTAAATCATCTGAAAATAATATACATTAAATTGATGTACAGCTTTTCATATCTATACATTTTTGACAGTGAATAATGAGAAATTAAATCCGCTTGTTTTGGTTGAGATTGAAAAAATTTATCGTTTCATAATTACTTATAAATAAATTTAATTTTTAAATAAAGATACTTTATTATTTAAACTATAATTTAAAGTTGATATATACATATTTATTTTAATTTTCGATTAACTGGCTAAATAAATCATAATTACTTTGATTTTGCCTAGTTAGAAGTAATATGCCTATTTTAATTTAATGCCTCTATAAAAGGGCAAATACATTTATATAATTCATGTTATAATTACACAAAATATCAACAACATCCCATCAGTGAACTAATAAATTTTTATAAAAAAAAAATTATTGAAGCTAATTATTTTATTGTTCTGCATATTTTTATGGACTGGTAGAGTTAATGAACTTGAAGCCCAAAGTGTCAAATTATAGTTGTTCTTTAACTTCTGGTACTTAAATATTACGTAACTTAGTAAATAACTTTGCTATAATTAATTTATTTACTGCTGGAGTTTAAAATGAATTTATATACTTATTGTATAATTATCTGTTTAGCAACTTTATTACCATTGACACATAGCATAGTTATAGTATTTATATACAGAATTCATTTCTGTTAAAAAGATTAACCAAAATAAAACGTTATAAATTTCATCCTTTGGTCAAAAATATTTGTCTTGCAATTGATACTAAGGTTTAGTTTCTTAGAATTAACTCTACAATTTCCAATATGTCATGTAGATACACTGTAAATTATAGAGTTACCAGTAGTAATTCATTATTTTTTGTATATATATATATATTGTAACGATATATAAATATGCCGTTACATTAATTTAAAATAAAAACTTTAAGTTCGCAAATAAAAATAAATTTATTAAAAACTAAAAGCTAAAAAAAATTAAAGAGTTGTTCAATATATATATATATATATATATTCACACAGATGCAAAACTTTAAAAATTATTTATTTTTTAAATGAAAAAAAAAAAAAGGTATTTGAACGTATTTTTTATAAAAAAGTATAAGAAAAAGATAAAATATTTTTGTAAATGGAAATGATTGTTTTATAAATTAATTGAAAAGCAAACTAGCCCTTGGGGCTCTTACATAATTAAAAAGTCAGAGGAAAGATATAGATAAGAGAATAAAAGGAATTAGCTTGACCAATGGAAGCACCAAGCCTCAGCTCGGACCCTAATGAAAATGATGGATTAGTGATGTTTTGTTCGTTGAATCCAGAGGATGATTATAAAAGAAAAAATATTGAAATTAAGGACAGTTCCAGACAGTTCCAGCTTGATTTTGTGAGAAGAGTGATAAGATGCACTTACTGCTCTCTCTCACTTATTTCAAAAAATGACTGACAAACAGGATTAAACCAGCTAAGGCAGCCTCCGGATTGAGAACTATGGTATGAACAACAGACCGGTCTTCCAATGGGGACATCATGGGAATTGACAACAAGAACTGTGACTCTTCTACTGTAAGCTATTGAACCGAACAATTTTAAAATTTGAAGTAATTAAGCTGAGTAAGAGCTTTCTCAATCCCTGACAATACAATATATAATCCACTCATGACAAGAATTCAAATAAATTAAGGGATAGTTCTCTCAATACCTGACAATACAATACATAACATAAACAATTTTTTTCTGCACAGCCACTAAATAATTTTAATCTAAGCATAAAAAAATAATAAATTCACTCTTAAATAAATTCCTAATCCTTCCATTTCTTTTGGCACATCCCATCACCTGAAACTGATTGAAACAAGTCATTCTATTTTTTGGTTCAACAATTATATAACTGGATTAAGACAGGTATATAAGCATAACAATGCATAAAACAATTTCAAATCACATTCGATAAGAAAATATTGTAATGATGTTAATTAATAAATTACAAACTAAAAAAATGAAACTCTCATTTCTGATGATGTATAATATTTTAACTTTGAAATATAATAATTATTACTAAATAAACCTTATTATTACTAGTGAAGCAAGACAAAATAACTCTTTAGAGTATTTGGAATTAGCCCAATAAATTGAAATAAAAAGTCTGGTTTGAGACAAACAACAAATCTTTAAATTTGGAGCAAAATAATTATTGAGAAATAAACCTCATATCTTCTTAAAAACTCAAGGATAAAATAATAAATTTTATGCAATTATCCCTTCTCAAAACTAGCTGTTAGTTTCTATTGCCACATATGCTCATATAGAAATACATGTACACAATAAAAACTATACTAAAATAATAATTAATTAGACAGTATAATAATTCTCCATATTATACTTTCTGAGATATTCTTAAAGAGAGAAATAATAATTGAATAATAATAAAAAATATAAGACAAATAATCAGTCTACCTATCTATCAAATGCTAACAAAAATAATAATAATCATTAAAGCTTTTTTTCTTTTCTGGAATGTAAAAGTTAATTTACAGTCCGTAGATACACACCTTGGTCATGTACAAAACTGATGATGATCATTTGTAGAACAAATAATATGGGTGAACACAACAATTTCCTGCATGGAGACAAATAATTTTAATTCGGTCTGATTGGAGAGAATTTCAAAGTTCTCAGCAATAGCTAATAAAACTACTGGCAATATCACATATGAAACTTTTCATGTTGGCAAATAAATTTTTATTATGGCATTAGTTGAGCAATAACTCATTATTTAATTCATTATTTTAATTCATTCCTTAGACAATAAATAACTACGTATTTCCTAAAATTCATTTAAATCTATGTAAGTTTGTTGATAATAAGGAGCAATAATAAAATCCAAATATTAACATCTAGTTTCCATGCTCTTCCACTCATTCAGTTATAAGTACATTTAGAGATAAATTAATAATTCTTTAATTATATATCACACATTCTGGTTTTTATTTCTAGAGTCTTTGAAGTGTTTTATGAAAAAGTTCAGCATAAATTTTCCAGAATAACAGTAAAATTCACATATTCCAATTATTTCCTCAATGTTAGAGATTAAATCTAGGCAAATCAAACTTATAATTATAGACACACATTTCAATTGCTTCTTTAATATTATAAATTAAAGTTAAGCAAAGCAAATTTGAAATATAAACACACATACCAATTGTTTCTTTAATATTAGAGAATGAATTTAGGCAAAGCAAATTTGAAATAAAGCACACATATGCATCCCAAATGATGATTTTAAATCTAGATTAGCCAATTAGAATTGTAAGAAAATATACCTTGTTTCCAAAGTTGTTTACATCTGCATTTCTATTTTTATTTTCCTCAGTAGAATTTCTGAGCTGTTTTCATCCAGAAAATTAATAGAAGTTTTACTTTTAATATTGAGCTATGGAAGAACCAATTTGTAAAAAAATGTAGTAATAAAAACCCTTTGGTGGAGAGAGAAATGTTGTAATAAGAAAGTCAACACTTTTGTAAAAGTACCCCCTTTTATACCAGATTATTACTTAAGCATTGGTTTCTTCCACCAATCCAAGGTCATTCAAAAGTTCAATTCTGGAACAAAGGTTACTTCTCCATTTGTACTAATATAATTAATTACAACTATGCAAGATCTTTTCTTTTGAAAAAGAAAGAAAGAAAAAAATCATTTTGTCATTAAAAAAAATAAATTAAACCAAGAATAAAATCTTTTACATTTCTAAAGCAACAAAAAATAACTTTTAACAAATAAAATAATTGATAGTGTATTTGTCTGTTTTACAATTCACTGGTCCATTGATCCATTAATACATTTAAAATGTTTAAGCTGGTTATCCAAACTATTGATTAGGATATTAAATATTTTGCTGTGAAACATAATATCTGGTGGTATAATGAAGTACTTGAATGAAAAATGAAGTTTGAAAGATTGCACAAGCATACATGCACATATATAAATGCTGTACCACAAGTACTAAACCAGTCTAATCAAAATGAAAGTTTCTATGATGATGAGCCAAACACATTGCACTAATTACACTATGTACTGAAGTATCAAAACAAACTAAACCAGGAAATTACCTAAAAATATCAATCACTGTTCTGCAGACAAATAAAGCAAACTTGGATGAATTTGAAATACACTGACAATTTCTGTGACAAGCCCACCTCTCTACCATTAAATACTCACTAAAGAAAAATATTAAATATCTCAAAACTTTCAAATTATATCTGCAAGTGCTTGTAAACATAGTTCTAGGTTATTAACAAAAAAAATTTAAATTTCAGGTTATTTCATTTTTTTTAGATGCAATCACTGTTACTGATACAGTGCTATTTAGTCACAGTTGGCTTCTGGTGCCTATCCAGAAGGTTACAATATATATATATAATCATTATCAACCATCTCTCTTTTTAGTAATATATATATAGATAGGTTACAATATATATATATAATCATTATCAACCATCTCTCTTTTTAGTAATAATTCCATATTTTTTTCTTATTGCAGATATAAATTTCCTACCAATACCAAAATGTTGTTTTACATTCTTAAGACTTTTATTTTCTTCTACAGCTTTCCTTGCTAGTTTACAGTTATACTTTCTTATATCATTTTCAATTCTTTTCTGCACCATTTTACAAAATTCGAGATATTTAATTCTTTTTAATGCATCATTTTTGTATATCTTCATATTTCTTCTTTTCTTCATAAATTCTCTAGTCTCAGTAGAAATTTTATTGGTCAATTGCTGCTTTTTTCTACCAGCTATCTTTGTTGCAGTTTTTAAAAGTGTATCAGTTATTTTCATATTAATTTTATACAAATCTGAATCCTGTTCAAAATCTACTAATACTTGAAACCGATTTTTAAGTTCTAATTTAAATTCATTAGAATGTTTCTGAAGATTAGGAATATCAAGTGTAAATATTATTTTTCTTAATAATTTTTGTCTCTCTAGTTTTACATTAACACGTATCTTACACCTTACTAATCGATGATCACTTCCTGTGTTAAATTTATTAAGAACATTACAATCTTGAAATATGTATTTCCTGTTAGTCAAAATATAATCCAATTCTGCTGTACCTTCATTTGGATGCTTCCATGTCCATTTCCTTTTAACATTTTTCTCAAAAAAAAAAAGAATTCATAATATAAAGTTTTACTTTTTCTGAAAACTCCACAAGTCTATGTCCTCTCTCATTTCTATTACCATAACCAAAATTACCTACAGCACTTTCATCTTTCATTTGTTTACCAATTCTAGCATTAAAGTCTCCCATAACAATTTTAAAATGTTGTTTACTCTGATCAAAAGCCTTTTGTACATCCATATAAAAATCTTCTACTACTTCATCACTATGAGAACTTGTTGGGGCATAAACCTGAATTATCTGCATTTGGTATCTGCTATTAAGTTGTATAACTAATCTTGCCACTCTGTCCGATACACCATCAATCTCCACAATATTGTTCTTCCACTTTTTATTTATAATGAGTCCTACTCCACTTGTATTTCCAATATTTGTGCCTTTATAATAGAGTATATGTCCACTTTTTAAATCAATTGTCTCTTCACCTTTTCTTCTAACTTCACAAAGTCCAATAATATCCCATTTATATAAGAAAGTTCTCCTTCTAATTCTTGTAATCTTCCTTCACTTGAAAGTGATCTGCAGTTGTAAGTATCTAAATAAAAAGTCATCATCAAATGGCAGCCTGGGTCCGCAATCAGGGGATTCTTAGCACCCTCCGCCTTCGGCCACCGACCGCTGCCTTGGTTGGTGACTTTACAGCCTCCTGGAAATAAGGGCCATGCTTTATTTTTGACTGTCATAATTGTATATATGTATTGGAAAAATATTTATCATTTACACAAACATTCATTCTGCCTTATCAGGCACTGAGAAGAAAGACCATGGTGTTTCTTGATCTTAAACTCAGAGGTAAAAAGCCAATAACCTCACCATGCTGGCTAATGCGTGTTGGTGAGCAGCCCATCCATGTTCATATACTATATGAATAATCACATAGTAATAACAGCTGCAACAACAAGAATGTATGGAGTGGACATTAGGAATTTGCCCTGCTCAGTTCCTTTAAGGCCTCCAAGAGGAATCAAAGGGTCTCCTTTCAGTTAATAGCAAACTCCTTTCTGCAGCCATATATATATATATATATATATATATATTTATATATATATATATATATATATATATATATATAAATAAAATTAAGAGTGTGCTAATAGCTCTAAACAAGCTTGATTTGAATGTCTTCTCTTGTAGTAGCATTTATCATAAATAAAAAAAAAAGCTTGTTTAGAACTATTAGCACGCTCTTAATTTTACATATTTGTAAGTGCAAGCTATATATAAGTCATGTGACATCTGACTTATTATTATTACTATTATATATATATTGTGCCCTTTTCTATAGGTCAGTAATAGTTTATAACAGTCAATTACTAAAAATTTTAAATTTTAGAATATGTTCTTTTGATTTATTAATTATAGTTTGTCAATTATGTTATAAAATATAATTTGAAGCTAAAGAAAGTACATAGTATATAAAATTATAGCAAATTATTTAAAAAATAGTTATGTAAAGCTTTAAATATTGTTTCATATGGTTGTAAAAGCTGGCCATATTAAATAACACAGCTATAAATAATTAAAAGTATATTTAATAAGCTCAATTTTAATAGTCTTAAACGTATAGATAAATAAATGTTATACAGTATTTAGATTTATAAACTATGTTTAATAATCAAAATTAATATAATATATTTTAAAAATAAACTTTATGATGGTGAAAATTATATCTAGTTCTATATTTTAAAATTATTCTTCCAAATTTTTTATAATTATTTTATATAATATAATAAGTGTATCAATTTTATAAATCTGGGCAGAGAAATATATTAAAAATCGTCTGTCAAAGTTATTAATCATGTGACTTTTAATGTATACTTTCACACACACGCTTGTTAGAATTTAATAACAAAGTTTGTGTATTATAGGGTTGGATATAATGATTATTTATCATAGAAGTGAATATTAAAATATTACGTAGTTATTTCCAAATGCTTAAATGATGTAATAAAGATGAATACATTCATAATATAAAAATTAAATATTTTATTTAAATACAAATAGATAAATTGAATATTAAGAAATGGAATAAGTTATTAAATGTTATTTTAAAAGTTATTTTAAATGTTTAAATAGTTTTAATAAAATAATAATTGAAGTAAAAGTGATATTTTAAATAATATTTTAAGTTCATTATGTCACAATTTCTAATTTTGAAATTCAATTCTACTATAAACTAAAAATATATAAATTTGTTCTCAAGCTAAAGTAAGAATTAACCAATAGGAATAGGTATTCTTACAGACTATAAATATCATCGTAACTAAGTTATCAGAGAGATTAATAATGTATTGAAACTAGAGAAAGATAGATTATAACTATCAAAGAGATAGTATTTATTTTTAAAATTTTTTATTTTAGTCAATTTTTTTTTTAGTACTTTCTTATCGTTTTATTTGCAAAAAACTAATTGATAATTTTTTAAAGTATTTTTGCAAAAGAGGGTGTTAAAATATAATAATTTAGAAACTTCGTGGAAATGATTTTCTAATTTTTAAAGTACTTACCAGTCGTATTTTATCTAAAAGTTTAACCTAAACTTTGCAATAAAGGATGAATATACTACGAAATAAAATGGATATAAGTTGTAATGCTGAAAAAAATATTTGAAATATTTATTGATACAGCTTTATTAATATTTAACCAAAGAACTGTTCTGGTACAATATATATATATATATATATATATATAGTAAATTAAATAATGTCATGCAATTTTTGATTGATAAAAATACAAATAAAGAAATAATATCCATGTATTTAGAGATAACTTTGCCATTATGATGTCAGAAAATCATCAATCAATAATTAACAGTCCTGAGATTGAACAACTTTCTCTATTAATCTATACCATAGATCTATTGATAGTGGTTTTAGTGATATAAAAGAGGGGTTCTCTTTTACTTCAAACCAGTGAGGCAAAAATAATGATGATAATAGTTGTAAAATATATTCCATGTGTAATGGTCAAAACATGTTTATCCATCTAACATGAGCTGGAACTCACAAAATGTACTTCAAACCCAGCCAAGCCCAAGATTTACATCAGGGACCAATCTGAATTCGAACCCACTCCATAAGCCCCAGATTAAACACATAATGGATAACATAACAATGATGGCACATGAGAATTAATTTTAAATCCGGCCCACTAACAGAGCGGAGAAGACAATGAGACTCATGGACTTAAATATATATATTAACAAATTTCAATAGTAGAGATGTTCCCATGATAAAATCTAATATATTTAATTAATAGGGGCTTCACTAATGAATAGCTATGATCAATTAATGAATTGGATTGATTTAATAATGAGACAGAAACTGATACATGATGAATTAGTAATATATTTATTGACAATTACATATATATATTTTGATATAACCTATTGTTTAGCGTAGGAAAATGCACACAGGCATTTTTATTTTTACTAAGCAACATTACTCTAGGCAATTGTACAAAAATCATTAATACTTTGGTAAAATAAATTTGTGGCTATTATTTAATGGAGCTAAATATTATGCTATATAATCAATCACTACATTCCACTTATTAGTTATGCCATTTCATTATCAGTTTGAGTGGCTATTATACAAGTAAATGAACCAACTATGGAGTGAAGCTTAATAATACATCTAATTATGGCAAATTGATATATTAAATATGGGTGTATAAAGCATCCCAGATAGCTTTAGATTGAACGGGTTTTCAAGAGTGCTTTGGCCCAATGCCGAAGACTACATATTAGGGCAAAGGGGTAGAGTTGGCTATAAAGATTTTACTAATGTGCTACACACATGATAAATACAATAATAAAGTTGCTCTGTGGATGAATGAATAGATTTTAGGGTTTTCATGACCAACACTGGTTTACCCAATGACTGATCATCATGCTGCTAAATGAGAACCTTGATTTAGTTCATAAGAGGCAGGGGGCTTACATGCTAATCTGGACCTTAGCTCAGTCTTAGCTACTGCACTACCCTAAGAGCAGAAGATGGGATGGATTCACTGTGGCTCCATCTTAACATATATCAAAACAGCAAAATGATAAAACATTGATAAATTTCACATTCTGCCAAGCCGAAGATCATAAAATTAATTATCATACCACATGTGAACACTAGTTCATCAGCTTGATCAAAAGAGCCAACTCTTCTGTAGCATAAGAAATATATATATGCTACTGACGGGAACATATATATATATATATATATATATATATATATACGCTTATATATATGTCCACAGATGGCGTTCTACCAAAAACGCCCATCAAGCGTATGTTTTGTTTACATAAACATCAGAGTAGTTAGTATTCACTATCTCTAACTAACTACTCTGACGTTTATGTAAACAAAACATACGCTTGATGGGCGTTTTTGGTAGAACGCCATCTGTGGACATAAATACAAGCGTTAGCAAGTTTTTTAACTTGCATTTTTGTTTATCATATATATATACTTTACTTTATCCCATTCAATTTCTTGTTATCTATAATTAATAGACTCTTAAGGGGAGGAAGTATATCTAAGAGACTTACAAATACTTTAATAAGAAAAATATCCTTATGATTACACTCCAGGCTAGTTTAATTTTTAGTAACATAATAATTAAAGGTTGCAGAATTGGATTTATAAGCCACATTTTATATTTACATTAATTAATTAATAACTGACAAAATAACAATGAGCACAAAAGGGTCACCATTATTTATAAAATAGGGTTTCAAAACAGCATGCAAAATGATGCTATAATAAATAATAATACGAAGATTTTAAATAATATCTTCAAAAAAATATTTTGTAACTAAATGCATGCTGTTTCAAAACATAGGCACGACTAATAATAATTAAAATAAGCAAAAGAGAATAAATATAGCCGCAGTGATTAAGTTATATAGCAAAACATTAAGTTAATAAAGAGAATTAGCAAAAGTAGGTTATTTATAAAATTCAAATATTATTTATAAGACAATTTAGACAGAGTTTATATTAATATAGTTAGCTAACCTGTATTTTAAAGAAATAATGATCATCTTGGATTTTACACAGAGCTCTGTGATTTTAATTAATATTAAAATGGTCCTCCTACAGATGGAATGCAGATACTCAAGCTGGAATGAAGGTGAGTTTTTTTAATGGCTTATGCATCTTCTATTTAATTGGGAGACGATTTAAGATGGTATTTCTATAGCTGGACTGGGGTAGTTGAATTGGAACGAAAGTAAGTTCTTTTTAGCAACTTATGGCATCTTCTATTTGTTACAATAAGCCTGTTAGGGTAATGTTGGTTGTTGCTTTGGTCTTGGATGGATCAAACTTCAACATTCTATCATGGGAAAGGCAGCAAATTCTTGCCTTTTTAGCAGGACATAGCAAAATTTATATTTTTTCAGCTTCTGTTAGTAACAGCTCTTAAAAAAAATGGAGTCCTCTTCCCACTTAAATATAGTCTATTTATACATTTCCACGTACCAAGACTTAATACCTTTTGGAATTTCGTTTGCCTCAGGACCAATTAACTTTTAATTAAACAAAATCATATAATCTGATTTTCTTAAACTGATAATGTCTCTGAGGTGTTATATTTCATTTACTTTAAAAAATTTTAATTAAATATATAAGTTATATAATTTTGATTCTGATTTCATTAATTAAATCTCTTTTTTAGGTGTTCTAAGTTTTTAAGGCCTAGCAGATAGTGATGGTATTCTGATTTAATGATAAGAATCTTTTGTTGCAAACAAATTCAATCAGTAAACTAGATTTTACTTTTACCCCACAGGTGCGGTCACTAATTGATTTTTTATTTTCAACAAAATTCTCATTTCTAATTATAAACCAATGACTTATTTTAACTTGACATAAATAACCTTTGTAATCATATTTTCCTTGCCTTTATTGTTTGTTTCAAAAAAAGCAAATTTGACAGATCTAAAAAAAACTTTAGTTTCAGTTATACCTATAAAACATTAAATCAGAAAACAGTAAACATATTTAAAAAAAAAAACATTTTACATTATATTTTTTTATTTAAGCTTAAATATATATATGAATCATTATACGATCATTCCATGGTTTAAATCATCCATCCACATACTAATATAATACAAATATAAAATTCAGAATTGACTTATAAATTAATAAAACATTTTATAACAAATTATGAGCATTTCTATGCTATAATTTGATCAATCCTGTCTAATTATAGCATACTTTCATGTGTAAATGGATGATGCCATTCAGGCAGCCATGATAGCAAATTTTACCACTCGACTTATATTTCATATTTTGACATTTAAAATAGGTTTGAAACTAGTTCAGACGAGTAGGTCATTAAGTTGTTAGTGAAACGGAAAGTGGGCTAGTAGGTTTCCATTACGCATGATAAAATCATGGGAGGATCACCTATTAGCTATATTTATTACATCACCCATTATCCTCTTTTAAGATCTGCTGACAGCTTTTGGCATTCATGACTATCACACAGATGTAACATTTTAATATCACATATATATTATGCATATCCAAATATAGAATAGTATAATGAGTAAAAAAACTTAATGAAAGAATAATTTTATAATTAAAAAAATAAAATTAAATAGCAAAGAAAACAAGTATTCCAAATTCTCATATATTATCTATTTACTATACCTAACTATATCCATAAAAATATTATGACTGATATATAGCATTCTCAAAATTGGATTCTTAATGAAATTCTCAAATTAATTTTCATTATAAATCTATGGTATTAGCATTTGCCACATATTGATAAACATATAATAAATTCTAGTCACCTATTGCTATATGACAGTCTATATTGATAAATGATTCAAAGTTGTATATAAACAAAATACTGCACTATAAAATAAAGCATTATGGAATAGCAACTTGAAACTGAAATTTGTGGAAAATCACAGGAGAAAGAAAAAACAACAAACAAAAAATTCTCTTTATCTGATTTGTGATTCAAATCTCACAGTATATATGTACACAGTACTATTATAAAAATGCCGCATATATATTATGCTGTTGGAAAATATTGTTAGTTAAATTATTTGCAGAATATTACAATAAAAAATATTTTATGAAAACGAAGAAAATTGAGAGAGAAAAAAACGTACATTATTATATATTGAGATTTTTTTCTCAATATAATTAATTTTATATACATAATGATAAAAAAAAAATATATATATATATTAGATTTCAATATTATATTTTTTCTATTTTATATTATTTAAACTCTTAAAAAGAGCCATAAAAATTGTTAAAATTGCTGAGAATAAAAAAAATTTAATCAATTAATATGTTACTGTTGATTTTTTGATTTACTAAGGAATAAGTGAGGTTTTTTTAAAGAAAATGATTTATGAATAGTTTTTAATGTGTGAATAGTGAATGTAAACAATTTATATTTAATAAATACTATCTAGCTACTGAGTAATTTTTTAATAATAAAATGCATTTAAGATTCATAAAATGACTTTAACTTCTCTTGTCAGACATATAGATAATGTACATTTCCAAATTTATTTTTCCGTTTTTTTATTATATGATTTTCTTTTCTTTAATATAAATATATTGCAATTAAAAAAACTTTTTCAATATGGTTGTCACATTGATTAAAATAATCTTAGCATTCAGTTGTTATATGGACACATTAAGTAAAATATAGCAAAAAAAATACTTTAGATAGTATAAAATACATTTTCTAATTTCTTATTAATATACTTTATTATATATCCACCTTTTTTGAGAATTCATAATAAGTCTGTAATTTTGCTATAAAAGATATTAAATAAAAATTAGATAAAACACAATTCAGTTAATGTTTTTTTTTTTAAGTTTATATTTACTGCCCTTTATTTTATAATCAAAGTTTTTTGAAATTATCCAATAAATAAGACGGTTACTAATATATTTTTGGCTTGAATGGTCACACTTTAAGTTATGAAAAAAAATGTTTTAAATGGCATTCTATTGTAATTATAAATTGGTGTCCACTTTTATAATAATGATCATTATTAAAATATTGCTATAGCGAATATTTGTTTTAAGTAGTGAATATAAATGTATTATGCTCACTGTAATGAATTCCACCCTTAAAGAGAAAAATATTTATATATAAGAAAATAATAGCATTTGAATGTACATATATTTTAGTTCCAGCTGAAGTACTGATTTTCTATATCCATTATTTGTCAAATGTTGCTTTTAAATGATAAAAAATGTTTCTGTGAAAAAGCAATATCATATTGTTAATTGTACAGAGCACCCTAGTGGAAGATTGAACATTTAATACTTCCATTCAGTCCAATCAAGATGAATTTTTTCTCACATTTATGACTTAACTAAAAATTGATACTGATCTTCAGCTCTGATTTCGTCACTCTATTCTTGCATTAAATATTTTCTTGAAAAAAAATCCAAGTTTTATTTAACTTGAATTCAAAATTTAGTTCATAAATATTTAAGGCATATTACTACCATGTGATTAAATTAATACAGTCTAGGCTTTCTGCAGTAACAGCATAGAATTGTATCTTATATAGAAGAAACACAATCTTAAAAATTAAATTATTTTTTAGTAATCATTATTTAATTTTTTTTCCACATTGATTTTATTTATTTAAAATGCTTTTATTATATTGACAGCATCTCTCTTTACACCATAAATATTATTATGGCAAAATTGAAACTTTATTGCATATATTAAGCATTATTTACAGATTAGATACACTGTGTTTATAAAAGAAAAATTGTTTATTTCTTTTATAAAATGCATTATGTGACATTAAACATTATGTAATAATCGTCATTTTTTTCACCAATTAAAATTTATAAAACTCTAAAGAGATCCTAATTCTAAATATAAGATGCTAAATCAATTAAGATTATCAATGGCAAAACTTTCACAAAAAAATAAATTATTTTCATTTTTTTATATATAGTGCTTTGTTGTTTAAATATTATTTTCTAACAAACAACATTACAATAATAATTATAAAATGCTGCTTAATATTTAGTTTGAGTGATTATTTATTTTTACTTAAAATCCATAGTAATTTTTCTTTATTTTTTTAAATAATGAAGTTTAATTTACAATTTATTATTCAATATATATTTTTTTTTATTTGAAGTAAATATATATATTTTCATTTCAGAATGAAGTATACTTATTAAGTAGAGGATACGCCATTTTTCACTATATTAATTTATCTCGACAATTTAAGAATTTTTATTATACATCTGAAGATTAATATACAACTTATGAAATCTACTTAGTACTGGTTCTCTACATAATTATTTGATTTATTTATTTATAAATATTAAAATAATTTAAACATTTTAGTATTTACATATTAATCTGAAGATGATGAAAAACGCCATCACAAAGAAATATGTAAATAATGACCGTATTAAACACCTTTACAATATTCTAAAAACGAAAACAATTAGTGAATATTAGAAAATATCCCGATCAAGAGAAACTTGTTAGTCAAAATGTTGGTTTATTATCTAATATTCACTTAAAAAAAATGTTTTCATTTTTAGAAGATTATAAAAGTTCCTTAATTGATTCTTTATTTATACATTTTCAAGCGAATATAAGATAATATCTGGATCAGGAAAACGTTGTTAGTCAAAATGTTGGTTATTATCTAATATTCAATTTAAAAATTGTTTTCGTTTTTAGAAGATTGTGACTGTGCTTTTACACATTTGTTTATATCGGCATTATAAAATAAATGCATAATTTTCTCCATGTACAAAATCTTTTTTCTTACTATATCGCCAGACAAATACGTATATGAAATCTCACCGTCGGGATTAATACGTAAGTACCAAAACTGTAATTAATCATTTAAAGTAATATTTCATACTTCAAAAGTTCAAATCCTAATATCTATCTTATTTTTCTCAATCTCTTCTTATATTTTTATGCATATGTATCACTGCACATATGTGTAATAAAATCATTAAAAATAAATATTGTGTAATTTTATCTTAAGTATTGATTTTTTTTCGCCGATCGATATAAGGAAAGTAAAAGAGACAAGTTGCCTTCTTTTAGAATATCTAAAAAGCTGATTTAAAAATGATTATCTGCCAATTTCTTATTTTGAGTTGAATATTATAGTAAGAAAATTGAGAACTAAATGAAAAAGTTTAATGTAATAAAATGTTTTACTATATAAATGTAGTCTTCGTTATTTTATAAAGTAATACGTAAAATAGATAGCATTTTTTTTTCGATAAAAACACATCAAGGAATGTATATATTCCACTCAAATATGATAACAGATGTAGTTACTATTATACCAAAGATTCGTGTTATATGCATGTCATGCATATATCCACAAATACACATGTGTTTATGTATATATGTAAGAAAGTTTTTTTTTAATTATAAATATATATAATTCCATAATATAAATTTTTCAATGAAAGATTAATTGAGTTAGAATTTAATTAAAATATTTATTTTAAGACTAAATGTTTTCAGTTAAGTTTAATATTTCTACAAAAATTATTTTTGATGTTTTTTTTTTTTTTAAGTTAAAAAATAATTTTAAAAACATAGCAAATTTAATTTAAAAAGTCATTAAAAGTCACTAAATAAAAAAGTTATGTACATTATTAGTTTTTTTAAACAACTATAATCTTTAAAATTAGCAGTATAAATAAATATACAAAAATTTAAAAGTGTTAATCACATAGTGGTTGGTAAATAAATAGTGAGCTATTCTCAGCAAAAATAGAAGATTCCAGGTTTATCTCAATTAATAAGATGAAAGTTAATCTGCACGCACTATAAAATACAACAGCAATGTAATGAGCCCACTAATGGTGGGAAGAATCATACCTATACAGCACGGCACTGAGTTCACGGTTGTCGTTATCTTTACATAAATGCTTTTAAATATTCCAGGAAAGCTAATTATGAAAGAAATAGAGATAAATATTTTAGATAATAATTGCAATAATCAAATACATTTTTTAAAACGACTAAGAGATTATTTAACAAACAGTTAAAATTATTTGTAAAAAGTTTACCAATGCGTCATTTAGAGAAGAGTTTGTATAATTAAGATTAATGAAGAAAGAAAAAATTGGAAGCTCAAAAGATGCAGATTTGAAAAAAAAAAACGTAAAAACAAAACGATTAGAAATTAGAGTCATGGTAAAAACAGTCGGGGAAAAAATATTTAATAGCCAATGCTGTTATTGCATTGTTCATATGTTTAGATAAAGACTAAAAAAATTATGAAAAATATGCTGGAGAAGTAAATGTAAATCAAAAGAAAGAAAAAGATAAAGTGAATAAAAAAATAATAACTAGTGTTTAAAGTTTAGAATAACATAGAAAAGTAATTTAAAATAAATGATCTGAAAAGATGTGGAAGATAAGATACTTTTACAACAGACTAATGATGACTTTTCAAAAGAGTTAGAAAGTTGAACATTTCTATGCTCATACAATAATGGTTTGACATATTATAACAAACTTAAATACTTTTCATTTCCAAGATTTATGGTTATTTCAATTAACACCTGCAATTACATCAATTATTTTATATTTGTTAGGAATTTCATTTAAAATAAATTTAAGTCTAACTTTTTTAAAAATCACACAATAATAATATTTCAATGAATGCTGAGAATTAATGAACTTTATTCTGGACTAGTATAAAGACAATTCAAAATATGACAAAAAATAGTATATACAAATACAATACCATTAATCAAGTTAGCAAAAAAAAAAAAAATCGCAACTTTTAAAACCTGACCAAAATTTTGAGAAGATACTTGAAATTTTTAGACTTTATTATTTTAGCTTAAATTAGTGTTAACTGAAATATATTTTTAAAATTCAGTCTTGGATACATGTTTATTAAAAACTTAGACAAATTAATATATTATCAACATTTAAAAACAATTTCTTTTTAACAAATTACAGTTTAGTAAATATTTGTAAATTAATAAATGTAACTGTTAGGAGAGCCCTAATTCTATTGGTTATTAAAAAAATTATATTTTTTCCATAAAAAGATACAACTACTAAAAACTTTAAAATATACTTCTGTGAGGAAAGATAAAAAGAAAGAAAGACGATGAGAAGTGATGAACAGGAGTTTTAATATTTAAAAATAAATTACACATCACTAAGAATTTTATTATCTTTTATAACCATCTTTGCTATTTCATGTTTATATTTTTGAAGTCACCACTAGTTATTTTATTTATCATTGCAGTGAATTAACAAGTATTTAGTTCTTTCGCATGAATTACTTTGAATTATTTTTATATTTTTTCTTCTCTTCTAAATTGACTTATTATAATAAAATATGTACTAATAAATTATTTTGCTATTTTTGTTAGTTGTTTAACATGTTTTAAAAAACTTTTTATTCATCTCCTTGAGTAATCTTATAGTCTGTTAATATATTAAGGTCGTTTTTACATTCTAACTTAAATATTTGTAATAGTTTACAAGTTTAAAAATATTAATTGCTTCTACATCTTTCTGAATAGTTTTGTTTTAATATTGCATTAGATTGTATAACATTTCACTAATCAATAATCATTCTGTACGAATAAATAAGTGTACTGTAGTTCTAACATATATTTTTTCCTACCAAAATATAATTTGTTTCCAGTCTTTGACTTTTTTTTTAAAAAAAAAAAGACAAAATGAACAAATTTTTCTTTCCTAACTAATTTCTCAGCTTAATCTTTGTTTCTGTCTCTCTATTCAAAATTAGCCACTTTCAATATTTCTGTTTTCAATTCTATGAACATTATTTCTTATTACATTTTAAAAATATTAATATAATCAATATATTTATATATTAATTTAATTTATGTGCAATTTAATACAATATTAATATACATTTTAATTATACTATTACCAATATATAAAAGAATCAGTTTTATCTCTTTATAAAACCAATTAAGCACTATTTACTATGAACCAATTATTCATGATGAATGGTGATTTCTGGAAGATTTTGAATTAATGGATAAATAGTTTAGTATATATACAAATTTAATTAAAATTTTTATACTAGTGCAATGGTGAATATTTTCTGTCTTTTAGATAGTTTTTAAAATTGAATATATTTTCTTATTCAGAAATGAATTTAGCTGTGTAAGAATCTATTTTGTTGCATTTAGATTCATATGTTGAACATTTTCTGATTATATATGGAATGATTCTACTAAAATTGTTAAATGAAAGCTTTTATAAAAATAAAATACAAAATTTAAGTTTAATATTCCAAAAAACAAAACTTCAAACCAAGGAACATGACCAAAGAGTAAGTGGAAGCCAAGCAAAAAATAACACAACTAAAGCAAATGTATATATGCCGGAATTTGACTGTGCAATGGATAAAATCACATAGCATACTATTACCAATAAGATGGCCATAGAAATTTTGGAGACACTCCTACCCCCAAGCAACCATAGAACAACAATGTAACTAACAAATCTAATATCACCAGAAAGCAAGAGAAAGCCTGTGAGACCTACCAGAAAAAAACTAGTAAAAAAAAGTGAAGACAAATAATGATAATTCTGATTGACCAATCATTGATTATATAAATGAGGACTCAAGTCCAATGGAAATAATCACAAATTTATTTGAAAAACAGTTAATAACCACAAAATCACAAAATAAAGAAGCACAAAACACACAAACACTCAATACAAAAAACAATGAGAAGAATGATACAAAAGCCAACAAAACAGTTCAAAAACAAATGGAAATAAAACAAATCAGTGAAAATACACAATGTAAAGCTCCAAAACAATAACAACAAAAAACACAAAACAATCCCAGCTACACAGTTAATGAAAATTAATATATCAGCACTGAATGTCAGAGGCATTAATTCAATAGCAAAAATATACCAGCTCAACAAATAAATTACCATCATACGATGACAAATACTAGGACTACTAAATACAAAAATCTATAATGTATCACAAATTAATCCAGCCACATACCTAGACAACCAAGATTTTTCAACATACACCAGGGACACATCATCATCTTCAGCACAGCAAGTATATTTACAGCCTCAAACTGCTGTTTTTCAACTTTCAAAATTATTTACATTGATTCACATTTCCTGATCACTACATTCTAGTATCAAATTACTATACTTGACATTATTTTTGTGTATGTACGCCCATGCCCCTGCATTATAGCACATATAATTCACACAATAAACTCTCAGTTCACAACCAGTCACAACCCAACAATATTAATGGGTGATTTTAAATTAAGCTATAAAAATTCAATACAAAATGGTTACTTCAATTAAACCTGCCACTCATGGGTGCTCAGGGCTTTGTTGATCCAGATTTAGTGACATTCTATAATCAATAGCACACCACACTCATTGATCTATGCTACCACATACCAATGATTCATCACATAAATAAACTTCCAATTATCCATGTCTGTTTTCAGACCATGCTGCACAAACCATTACAATAAATTTCTCAGAGCTCCAAATAACATTCATTCATCTAGAAATAACAAACAGACTCCTACTCCCAACAACCACTACTGAATTCCTATTCTCAGAGACTTACATCATGCTAAATAAAATTAATGATATGTTACAAGTTCCAATTCAAAAATACCAATCATTCATCAACATACTATCCTTCAACCTGCATCACATGACTGATACTCACCGTGACCTTCCTGATTAATGGCACTCTCAGACAATCTCCACAAGAGAATCACCATCACTAGATCCATGAACAATACCCACCAGTACATAAAAATATCTCTAAGATAAGTAATTCGCTCATTTGGAAAACAATTTTTAAGCTGTGTGCATTATAGGTATGATGGACAAAGTCAATTCTTTTTTTAATTTTATCTTTTGTCTCATCATTCCTTTCTAGTATAACCTGCTCATTATAAAGAGATTCTTCACAGATGTTATATATTTTATTTTTGTGTTTACAGATATTTTATTAAAAATAGACTGATTAAATGATGAAATTCACTTTGGATATTTATTTGATATTGGATTAATCTTTTACCTGAATCATTTTTACCTGAATCATTATGACTATTCCTCAGCCTTTTACTTTTAGGTTCTATATCAGAAATAATGTCCTCAGTAAAAAAGATAAGACCTTTTCCTATTTCATTGGGTTTTACATTTGTTAAATTCTGGTGACATTTTAACTGGGATAACTTCAATTTTAGGCTTTAACATACTATTTTCTAAGAAACTTTTTTCTTTAATTTTAGTTCCAATGATTGGTTCACCCATAGGCATGTGATTGTTTCTAGTAATACTAACATTTTTTAAAATAATTTTTAACTCTCTTATTTTTTCATCTACACATTCAAACCTGGATTCTAGTCACATATTCTCAAATAAGTTTTCTATAATATCTTTTTGCTGTTCTTTGAATAATTCTAATTGGTTAATTAAACTGTTCTTCTGTTCTAAATCTTTCTTAGATAATATATTAGATTAACCTTAATATTAATAACAGCTAAATATTTTCAAATTTGTTTCATATCACTATCTAAAAATAGTGTAAAATTGCTAATTTATCTAACTTCTGATTTGGACTTAAATATTGAGCCTATTAATTCTTGTTCTACTTCTTGCAAATTTAAATTCATCTGAGTTGAATACTTTGATTAATAGCCAATAATTTTATTTGAATAATTTCTTTACATTTTTCTAACTTGTTATTAAATCAACCTGTTTTTCATCCATCTGATTAAATCTATGCTCCAACTGTATTTTAACATGTTCTACAATTTGATTTGACTGAATCTCTATGCTCTTCATTTTACTATCTGTTCCTAACATATAATCTGATAATTTTTTATTTGTTTGTTCAATTTTAAGCTCCAGATTTCACAAACTTAAGATCAGAATTAGTTTGGTATTGGACTAAACAGTCCTTGATACTTTCTAGTCTTTGATCAGAATCTTGCTTTGCTAACTGACAAATCAGTTCCATAACCTCAAAACATTGATTTATTACTGTCATAGTCTCATAATTATCTTTACTTAACCTATATTCTAAATCCCTCTTAATATTATTCCTTAGCTGCTGCTGAAATTTTATAATTTTACTTTCGAAATATTTTTGACAGTTAGTCAACTTATTATTTAAAATACCTAGTTTATCATCCAGAGATTACTGAGAAAACTCAAATTTATTCTCTAGAGATTTTTGCATCTCTTTTTTGAGAATTATCAAAATTATTTTCTAGAAATTCCTTCATCTCTTTTTCAGACTTCTCTTGGACTTTAAGTCTATTATACAAAAATTTTAATCTTGTAGACTAATTACATAAAAGTTTAAATATTTGAGCTATCTGATCTTGCAGATTATAGAATATTACATTTTGGGTTCCTCCCACATCAATACTTTGAGGATTAAAAGCTACTGTACTTTGAATTTCTCCCCATTCAATATTTTAGGTATCAGGAAACAATATATCTTGAATGACATCCAAATCATCAATGTTTTCATATAAATCACTCATATTATTTTTGTTAAATAGATAACATCAAATTGATAAATTTATTTTGTATTTTAATATATCTCTGATATAATTTATCCAGGCAAAAATCTAAACCTCAAACTCTCAACTCCTCTAAAATTTACAAGATACCTACATTACGCATGTCAACTCTGCTACTCTTATAAAATTTTGGTATACAGGATTGAGTCACCATTTATTTTCAAGAGGCCTATGTCAGCTTCCCCTTATATTTAACTATCATAACAATAAAATAGCATTGCTTTAACTTCAAACAATATTATTATCACACAAATATTCCACACAAGACAATTTAAATTGATTATTGTATAAGTAATAGATCTAGTATTGATTACAGAGTACATTTCATTTTATTTTAGATCACTTTATTATTTCAAATATAATAATTAAAAATAAATAATATGAATAATTAAGATTTATCATTATAATCAGATAATTTTTAAAATTGACCAAATTATAACCTATGTAGCAAAACATAAAACAATTTAATTAAAGATTACTATTTCTTGTGATATTAAAATCTGATAAAATTGCAATTAATTGCAGTGAAATAACAATAAGTTAATTTAAATAATTTGCATAATCAATTCATATCCTTATAGCGACTTGATCAGGAAAAAACAATAACATAAAATAACTTACAAAATCTATGCCCATTCATTTGGGGACTTTAATTAAGACCCAGTTAGTTTAGTACTACATTGTAATCAAGAATAATAGAGATGAAGGAAAATAAATGAAAATAAAAATCTCACAAAATCACTATCTCAAAAATATATAAGCTCATATTAAGAATATAATATTAATACAGGCTAAGATGAGGGTTCAAATGCACATATACCACAATAATAAGAGTAATGATAAGGATAAATAATAATGATAAGCATTATTATGATAAAAGTAATATCTTAGCAACTTAAAAAAAGGAGAATTCTCATACTCTTTTTTTTTTTCAAATATAAACCTCTTAAGAAAACATATGTTATAAAAGAGGGTTAGTAATTATAAATTTTATTAAACGCTCACTATTATTTCAGTAATAGTTTTAACAAGGCTGTAAACCTTAGCAATGAGCGTCTGAAAAAATCGTCACTAGGGACCTCTGTAGGTCTTTAAAACACAGAGGTCCCTAGTGACGATTTTTTCGGACGCTCATTGCTAAGGTTTACAGCCTTGTTAAAACTATTACTGAAAAGAGGGTTAGGTTATTTTAAATTTCCTTCTCACAACACATTGTCAAATACAACTACATCTTATAACTAAAATGATTACCTTATTGTCATGATCATATTTAACATCAGATTTATCTTTTATTAAATAAAAGCATGTCTTCTTATATTTTGCTAAGTTAACTTCTTAAAAGGACTTATTCTTAAATGAAACAATCCTGATCCAAATAATCTTATGCATAAAATATGTCTCAGAATTCAAATATTACTGAAAAGAGGGTTTATAATTTTGTTTTTCTCTTTAATTTTTAAAGCCTACAAAGCATATAATTCTAGTAAAATAATTAAACAATAAGACATACTTTTATCCTTTAAGATAATGTCTCATTAAATTACAGTTATAAATTTACAATTTAAATTAAACCTAAAAAACTATTAATTTTAAAGTAAAAATAATATACTAAGATAGCGTTTATGATATCATGAGTAGATACAGAATTTTATGGCTACCCAAAATATCACACTAATAGATTTTCTTTTAATATTTTTTAAAGTAGAAACAAGCAATCTTATCATCTTAAATTTATAACGAATAAAATCAAGTGATCTAAATAAAACAAAGTAATTTTTTGTATAAATGAAATTGCCTAAAGTAATCTTATACCAAATAAATAAATAATTGTAATTATTTTTAATTAAATGGAATAAGCTTTTTCTTTAATGTTTTCTTAACATTCAAATCAAACTCCTTGTATTCATGTACTCTCAATGGATGATAAAAATAGAATTGGTTGGGAAACATTATAATATTTAGATTTGTGAAAGTATGCAGTTGATGTTAAAAGGTGAGTTAAGTTAATAATAAAAATATGATTTATTTAACATTAAAGACATTAAAAAGAAAAATATGTAACTATCTTACAAAGTTATCAAATGAATCGTTAAAAACAAAATAAAACAAAATGTAATATGAGGGAAAATTATGCATTATAGTTTTAAAAATAAATAGTAAGTAATATTTATGATTAACAAAACCTTCTATGACTTTAATATTTTTAATAAGGTTTCTCATTTGACATATAAATATATAATTACAAACTCCATAATTAAACATATTTAACACTCTAATTAAAATATAGAACTTATCAATTCTTATTAGGTGATGATTGCTGAAAAAAAAGTATATTATTTGATAAAGCCACAGATATACTTTTAAATTTAATAGTAAATATTTTACCAGATTTAACATCTTGATGTGCTGACTAGATGCACCAACAAGATCTACACAACAAAACAAACAACTATCAGATCAACCAAGAGTGCAACTGAATGTAAGGGTAGCATTCCTTAGTACCTACAAAAATATAAATTGCCAGGATAAAGTCATAGCAGTACTTACTCATGGCTTAGACAAAACCTATCACAAAGAATCCATCTTAAGAGATAAAGAAACAAAGGCAAAAATATAATGATGGTATGAATTCAGAAAAAGCACTTCCATATGAGGGCAATAAAAGAACTAGCACTTTATTATTAGCTACAAAAACATTGAGAATGAATCATCAGGTAAGAACAATAATAGAAATTTGCCTTCTTATAACTATATATGCTTAAATATAAATAAACATTAAATTCACTAGGAAAATATAGTATAATATAAGAGAGAGACATAGCTATTATCTTTTAAAATACACTGTCAAGATAAAATATTCAATAAGAGAGATAATAATGCTACAATTTTTTTAATATCCTGGAAAAACATGATAATCAATAAGAGAAAGACTGATGCTATAATCTCTTTAAAATATACTATCAAGATAAGATAATCAATAAAATAGAGAATGAATGCTAGCATTTCTTTAATATTAATAAACTAAATTATATATAAAACTGATAAAATAGTAAATAGTGCTCCCTATAATTTAATATAATATTATGGCATAATAACTAACAATAAAAAATATACATCAGCTTCTATTCCTTTCAGCATTTGCATACACATTCAAAATAAAGACAAATATGATACAATTAAAAATATTATTACAGAGCAAATATTCTGGAACAATGGAGACTAATATATTTGAAAATTAACTTTCACATTAATATTTCTGGAGAATACCACTAAATTATATAATAAATTTTTTAAAAATGAATATGCTCAATATGTTTTGAGTCAATATGTTGAAAAATATATTATCTTTGTTAAATTTTAATGTAGACACAATAAAGTTATTTACACAATAAAATTATGTTCACAGAGTTGTTATTGATAATATCTGTCATTGAAAGACAATAATTTCTTGAGAAAAATTGGGCAATTAATAAACAAATATTTTTTTAAATAAGCATTTAAAAATAATAAGGCATACTATTTAACTTTAAGTTATTCATTAGCAGTACATTCTTTAATATATTCATAAATTCAACAGTGTCTCTATTTTAATATAAATTCCTGCTATGGCTCAGATATATTATAGCATTCAGTAACATAAATTATAAATAAAAATTAATGCATAAAAAGTTTATAATAATTTAATTATTTCCTTGTCAAAAAATATACTCATTTTAAGATATGGCATATATAAAATAATTTATTGTTTCAAAATGTTCTACGATTTTGGGTTAAATAATCCTTTTCACTATTTAAGTAACTTTACTCCAAAAGGAAATGCTCTTATAACACAATAAATATTTTACATATTTCTAATATCAGAGTTGCATGACAAATTCTTAAAAATATATCTAATATCTTCTTAAATAATTTAAAAGATTCTTTGTGTATCTTAGAAATGATTTTTTCTAAAATAAAGTCTACCTGTAACAGAAAGTAGAATAAATAAAGTTCTTTCAAAGCATGGATAATAATAATATTTTTTATCAAATTTAATTGAAGTAATTAATTCCTGGTAAATTGATATAATTTTTAAAGTATGTGCTATTGAGTTTCCCATAATACAATTTTTTGTTAAATAATTTCTAAGCATTGAGATGTCTTATGGTTGGAGATCAGTCTAGATAATTATTACTTTAACAATGCATTTGTTTAAAGTTTACCTTGCAAAATTAAAAGTAATTAAAGCAATTAAATCTTGATAAAAACAAATTAAATTGATGATAGATTAAGAGTTCTGAATTAATTTGTTTATTCTCCAAGCATTATATTGAATTTTTTTTTTTAAAAAAACTGATTTGAGACACAATTTTCACAATAAGTTCAGTTTTAATAATGTTAGAGCAAAACAATTTACATTGATAGAAACTAGAAAAACTAAGAAAAACAATAAGACTAAGACAAATAAATAGTGATTTATATATAAAAATAAGGTAAAAAAGAAATTTCAACATTCAACATAATTATTACTCTATTGTTGGTTCATAATTTGTAATTTATCATTAACTAAGTTTAAATTACATCTTCATTGATAATATCTGTTTATTCCTCATACAAGTATCTTTCAAACTATACATAATACATCTTACCTGAGATAATCCATAGCTTTAGCATCTCCAAAATTATTCACATAAGAATTCTTCATTTTTATCTCAGACCCCAAAAGTTAACAAATCTCAAAGGCATCTATAAAAAAAAGATTCATCCTAATAAAAGATACAAAACAAATCAATTACAGAAAGTGGATATGCATTTGTCATCATATCAATTGGCTACTTGTCTCTCTAAAATTAAAAATTGTAGGCTACTGTGTGTATCACTGATAAAATAGTTTTATCTCTTCATTATATATTTTTTGTGCACATCATTGGTGTTTATATTCTTTATGCACAACAGTAATGCTATCTTGTTATATTTATTATTCTGCAGAGATATAATTTATTTGCATATAGATCATTTTCTGGCTATAGACTTGAAAATAATGTGATGCAAGATGTGGCAAAACTACTGACTCCAAAGCATGATTATCAAGGCATTGGCAAGAATCAAAATTTTATTCTTTGCCTGCATACAATTCCATGTGTTATATGTATATCATTGTGGCTATCACTACACACACACACACTATTTGAAATCTCTCTTTATTGGTTTTAAGTGTTTATATTTTCACATGGTACTATGCCCAGTAAATTTTGTGAATGCTTTATCAACTGCAATCTTTCATCTGATAATCAGTCTTAAAATTTACATTGTACTACTCTATAATTTTTATATATAAAAATTACTTGTTATACAAATACATACCTGACTGCAAATGCAAACATACTAATAAATTATTAAACCTTTTGAAAATCATTATATCTATAAAATAAGGTTGTCTTAAACTTGGATCAGAAACCCAAAATTACACTGCACAAAAACCACTTTTGTTATATTTGAATACAAATTTATATACTTTATAATCATCATCATCAACCATTATCAATCCACTGCAGGATGATGGTCTCTCCAAGTTTAATCTATCTTCTCCGTTTTTTAGCTTCTCTTTTCCACAACACCCTTGCACATTTTCTTATTTCATCCATCCATCTCACATGTGGTCTCTTTCTGGGTCTTTTACAATCTCTTGGAATCCAGTTTAAAATTTCAATTGTCCATCTATTATCATTTCTTCTAGCAATATGTCCAGCCCAACTCCATTTCAATCTTTTAATTTTTTCAATAAGGTAGGTAACACCTGTTTGTTGTCTTATCCATGCATTGTGTTTTCGATCTCTTCTTGTTACTCCCAACATACATCTCTCCATACTCCTTTGAGTGGTCTGAAATCTCTGTATTGCTCTTCTATTAAGTGTCCAAGTCTCAGATCCATAAGTAAGAACTGGTAAAACACATTTGTTAAAAACCATCCTTTTCAAACACATAGGCATATTTCCTTTTAGTATCAAGTTATTTCTACCAAAAGCATTCCAACCAAGTTTAATTCTATGATTAATTTCCTCCATTGTTTCCATCTGTATTAATAATCTGACCAAGGTATTTGTAACTGTTAACTTCTTCTAATTCTTCATAATCAATCTTTATTTTCATATTTTGAGCAAATCGATTAAACATTACTTTAGTCTTTTTAACATTTATCTTTAGTCCTACTTTCCTACTTTCATCTGCTAACTCCTGCAACATTTCCTGCAGCTCTGAAGCATTATTTGCAAAAACAACTACATCATCTGCAAAATCTAAATGACTTAAATACTCTCCATTTACTTCATTCCTTTAGTTTCCCATTTTAATCCACAAAATACTTCTTGCAGCACTGCTGTAAAAAGTTTTGGTGATATGGAGTCACCTTGTCTTACACCTTTCTCAATGTTGATTTTTCCAGTATCATTATGGAATCTAATTGTTGCTGTTGCATTTTTATAAATATTCTTTAAAATATGACAATAACCTGGATCTATACCTTGATGATCCAATGCTTTAATCACTGAAGAAATTTGTATAGAATCGAATGCCTTTTCATAATCTACAAATCCAAAACATAATGACAACTCATATTCATTTGTCCTTTCTATGACTTCTCTCAATACCAGGATATGATCTATTGTACTAAAACCACTTTTAAATCCAGCTTGTTCTCTTGGTTGGTGGAAATCCAAAGTTCTCTGTAGACGAGTTGTAATTATCTTGGTAAAAATTTTATAAAACTGATAAAAGGCTGATAGGTCTGTAATTTCTAATATCTTCTTTATCACCTTTTTTAAATATTAATATTATTACTGCATTCTTCCAATCTTCCGGTACATCTTTATCATTTAGACATTTGGTATATAATTTTGCTAAAATTGTTTCTATTTCTTCACCCACTTCTTTTAATATATCAATTATAATTCTATCATTTCCTGGAGCCTTTCCTTTCTTCATACATTCAATTGCATGTCTCACTTCTTCATTTAAAATTCTGGGCAATTCGGAAGATGTAATAGATATAGGAGGTACTTGTTCTTTATTACTATATAATTCTTGATAAAAATCTTCTACCAACTTCATGATGTCATCTCTCTTTTTAGTAATAATTCCATCTTTTTTTCTTATTGCAGATATAAATTTCGTACCAATACCAAAATGTTGTTTAACATTCTTGAGACTTTTATTTTCTTCTACAGCTTTCCTTGCTATTTCACAGTTATACTTTCTTATATCATTTTCAACTCTTTTCCGTACCATTTTACAAAATTCGAGATATTCAATTCTTTTTAATACATCATTTTTGTATATCTTCATATTCCTTCTTTTCTTCATAAATTCTTTAGTCTCAGTAGAAATTTTATTAGTCAATTGCTGCTTTTTTCTACCAGCTATCTTTGTTGCAGTTTTTAAAAGTGTATCAGTTATTTTCATATTAAAAATCTGAATCATGTTCAAAATCTCCTAATACTTGAAACCTATTTGTAAGTTCTAATTTAAATTCATTAGAATGTTTCTGAAGATTAGAAATATCAACTGTAAATATTGTTTTTCTTAATAATTTTTGTCTCTCTAGTTTTACATTAACATGTAACTTACACCTTACTAATTGATGATCACTTCTTGTGTTAAATTTATTAAGAACATTACAATCTTGAAATATATATTTCCTGTTAGTCAAAATATAATCCAATTCTGCTGTACCTTCATTTGGATGCTTCCATGTCCATTTCCTTTTAACATTTTTCTCAAAAAATGAATTCATAATATAAAGGTTTTCTTTTTCTGCAAACTCCACAAGTCTATGTCCTCTCTCATTTCTATTACCATAACCAAAATTACCTACAGCAATTTCATCTTTCATGTGTCTACCAATTCTAGCATTAAAGTCTCCCATAACAATTTTAAAATGTTGTTTACTCTGATCAAAAGCCTTTTGTACATCCATATAAAAATCTACTATTTCATCACTATGAGAATTTGTTGGGGCATAAACCTGAATTATCTGCATTTGGTATCTGCTATTAAGTTGTATAACTAATCTTGCAACTCTTTCCAATACACCATCAATCTCCACAATACTGTTCTTCCACTTTTTATTTATAATGAATCCTACTCCATTTGTATTTCCAATATATGTGCTTTTATAATAGAGTATATGTCCACTTTTTAAATCAATTGTTTCTTCACCTTTTCTTCTAACTTCACAAAGTCCAATAATATCCCATTTAATATAAGACAGTTCTTCTTCTAATTCTTGCAATCTTCCTTCACTTGAAAGTGGTCTGAAGTTGTAAGTACCTAAATAAAAAGTCATCATTAAATGGCAGCCTGGGTCCGCAATCAGGGGATTCTTAGCACCCTCTGCCTTCAGCCACCAACCGCTGCCTTGGTTGGTGACTTTACAGCCTCCTGGGAATAAGGGCCATGCTTTATTTTTGTCTGTCATAATTGTATATATGTATTGGAAAAATATTTATCATTTACACAAACATTCATTCTGCCTTATCAGGCACTGAGAAGAAAGACCATGGTGTTTCTTGATCTTAAACTCAGAGGTAAAAAGCCAATAATCTCACCACGCTGGCTAATGCATGTTGGTGAGCAGCCCATCCATGTTCGTATACTATATGAATAAGCACATAGTAATAACAGCTGCAATGACAAAAACATATGGAGTGGACATTAGGAATTTGCCCTGCTTGGTTCCTTTAAGGCCTCCAAGAGGAATCAAAGGGTCTCCTTTCAGTTAATAGCAAACTCCTTTCTGCAACCATACTTTATAATAAAGAGCATAAATGATTTAATATGATATATATATATAATACACAGACATGAAAACACAAACACAAGCAAATTAATAAATTCTACCATTTATCAAATAATCAAAAAAAATTAAAAATATTATTCGAATAATTAAAAAATTAAAATTTATTACTTACAACTGACATTCCATGATTACATTTATATCACATTGAAGGCCTTGATATTAAAATTATCAGCATATTTTCAATCAATTTTATTTAATAGTAAGGCCAATAAAGATTTTCTGCCTTTATAATCCTCATGTA
The DNA here is from genome assembly GCA_028023455.1 of Epiperipatus broadwayi. Classification (NCBI taxonomy): domain Eukaryota; kingdom Metazoa; phylum Onychophora; class Udeonychophora; order Euonychophora; family Peripatidae; genus Epiperipatus; species Epiperipatus broadwayi. Next base: position 2,580,196 of record JAQFVV010012472.1, on the reverse strand, counting down.
AACTAGTAAACTGACCAGAAAATAAAATTAAATGAACCTATTAATAAAAATATTAATAAAAAATTTAAATTTTATTTGATTTCAAATTGTGTTACATTATTTTAAAGATGGAATTAAGAAGCAACTAATGCTGGAATTTCTATTGAGATCATGCTTATAGTTTTCACACAATTTAAAAAATAAATAAAATTTCAACAAATCAACTGATGTGAGCAGATGATATACTACAAAGACTCAAGACATTAAATAAGAGTTAAGAAGTTAAATAGGTATGTGAATATTCACCAGATTTTATAAGGCAAGTCATGTGATCCAGTTTTATAAATGAAATTGACAATTTAAATACACCCAGTTAGCTGCACTATTCAGTATCCATTAGTAGATTACTAAAAATATACACATTTGTATAACTCTAAAACTTTTTAAGACTGAAAATATAAACAATCAACTAATTAACAATTACGTAATTATTAAATAATTTTTTTAATAAGCTATTTACCAAATTGAAATATATTACAGTAAATAAAATGCTACATTTTTTGAACATAATCAAATTTACATTGTTTAATAAAATATCAAATTATTATATTTACTTAAAACATTTTTTTAAATTTTTTTATTGGTAAGGTCTCAGAGTATATTATTTAATTATCTTAAAAAAAATTATTTTAAACATTAGCAATTGACAAATAACTTTAAACATTAAATTTAACAGGAAGTTCTTTAGTAACTAATAACTTTTACATGCAAGAAAAATCACACACACTATTACATTCTTTATTAAAAAAATTGCTAATTTAAGTATATAAATTAATTTTTGATTTTTAGAAATTACTCATCTTGTTAGTCAGCTAAATTTCAAAATTATATAATTAAATTATTTTTCATTACAGTTAATAATAAATAATACACCTTATTTGCATTAATTTAAATATTTAAGACCTAGTCTTAAAATTTGATTTCAGTCTTAAAGTTCTGATCCAATATTTAAATTTAATAAACTATAACAACTGAAGTAAGATGACTCCAATTTTAATACTTTAAAATTAAATTTATTAGCAACTTTAAATCAGTAATAAATTTATAGTTAAACATTTTAAAATTACAAAAGAGTTATTTAGGAGATTTAAACATAAAATTACAGTTAAAATTACTTTTAAATTATACACATTATAATAGTCATTCTAAAAGTGGCTAATTAATTATATAAACATTTAATAATTATTGATCAATAAAATTTATTTAATGAAAAAATTAAAATATTGAATAAAATTTTTTTTTAATACTATGTCATTAAAAATGACATTAGGTGAAGCGTTGGTAGCCAAGAGGTCAGCGCAGCCGCCTTGCAAGCAAGCAATTGCTTGCAGATAGTTGTCACAAGTTCACTTCCTGGACGATGCTTTGACATATGGAAAAAAATGACATTCAGCTTTAAGTGCAAAAGCTGAGGGTAACAATATATATAATTTGTAATTTGATTATTGCTTTTATTGAAATATTTAAACATTTCATCTCATTTATATCTACAAATAATATATAAAGGTAAACCATAGATTCAGAATCTATAAAATTATGACATGTTTTTTACTAGTGCTAAAAATTGCAGTTTATTATAATTCTATATTATTGCTTTTGCAATCAGCACATCAACAGGCATTTGACACTAATGTAGGATCCTTACTCTTTAGAAAATAGTAATAAGATTATCACTTACTTATCTATGATTGAATGAGTATCTGAATTGGTTTTAGATTAGGTACATGAAAGATAAATTTTAAATCTGATTATGGCATGAAAACAAATTTATTTTATCTAGCACTAATACTAACCACATATTGTTGCTTTGCAAAAAATCGTACTATTGTTGGCTAGAGATAAAATTATAAAAAACCCCACTTAAAGCATTTTAATTAGCACGTAGTAATATGTTAAATTTCACTGATTCCGTGTGAAAAATTCTGGAGATGCTTTTATTGGAGATGAAATGTTTAATGTTAGTGTATTTCTTAGCTTTTAATATAAAAATTCAGATTTTTTAATTACATTGCTCAGTCAACATTTAAATTTAAAAGCCCATAAAAATAATTCAATATAAATATATATTTTGCAATAATAAAAAAATCTTCGCAATGTTGCGTGTGTATATATATATTTGATCACTAAATAATATAACTGATATTTTCAGTGCTTTGTAAGTTTTTAAAATGATACAATAAAAATATTCTCCTACTTCAACTTCTTAAAGAATAATGCATCGATTCAATATCAGTCTAAAAGCTAATTGATCACCGTTAGTTTATCTTTGGAGAGTTTTACCTCAGCGATTTATCCCAATTTAAAATCTATTTAAAACTAATTAAATGAAAAATGTAACTATGGTCTCCAACGATAACAAAATATTTAATCATTTATCAAAAACAATTTATTATTTGAACATCTCTTAAAAACATTTTAAATTATTTTATTATATAATAACATCCCAAGCTTATCTAAATCATATATCTTAAATCTATTGTCAAATTAACCTTCATAAATAGAAGATGGATTTAACTTTCATTCTGGTCTAAGATTTTTATATAGACAAAGAGAGCATTTTTATATTTCTAGAAATTTTAATAAACCCCATTAAACAGGCACATGTAATCTGTTTCAAAACAGACTAATAAATAATCAATTTAAAATGTTTTAAATGCTTTTGCTATTATTTATTACTTAGATAATAAACTGATTTAAAATTTAAATGTATACTTTTTATTTTATATGACTTTCACAATCATACACGCACACCCAGACACACACTCATATATATATATATATATATATGTTCAATGTTCAGACTTTACTATTTATTCACAAAGGGCATTGCTGAAAAAACAACATTTGGGAGGATAATTTGAATATTATATATTGTGACCTTCTGAATGGGCACAAGTAATTAAACTGTGTTGTGTCAGTGGTGAATAACTGCATTATATTAAAAAAATGAAATAGTCTTAAAATTTTAAATTATTTTCTATTAATTGTCCAAAAAACTCATATGTGGATCACTTGTGCATTTTGGTTAGCAATTTTTACAGGCATTTATTATTATTATTGTATTTAATGAAGTGTTTGATGCAAGGAAGGGGTTATTGGAAGTGTTGTTATAATAGTTAGATTGATGCAAAGTTGTTTTATCTATTTATAAGATAGTGTTGATGTTTGTTTGAATGGTTTTCTGATCTCTTATTCATTGACACCTATCCATGTTCAGATACGAATTAGTGAAATATGTTTAACCCAGAGCCATATCAATTACATTTAGTCAGGATAATTTAACATTCATGTAGCAATATATGTGTATGCAGGTATGTCTGTGTTATGTTTAATTTCATTTCCATATTTTAATTATGGTAAATAATATTACATTTACAATAAAACATTTAAATTACAACAATTATCTTTAATAATTTTACAAGTATATATTTTTTTAAGTGATTAATGGATATTTGGATTAGTAAATTATTTAACCAATTTAAATAATATTATCAACCATTTTTATTTAACAGTTAATTAATATTCATTTGTTTCAAGTTTGTAAAAAGATTTTTTTTTGTTTGATTTGATTTGATTTAATTGTGAAGGTCAAAATGATTTTTTTTTCAAGAAAATATTTCTTGAATATTTAATTAACTCCTGAATGCAAAGGGTAGAGTTGAGCTTTGGAGGATGAAAATGACCTTTTGATGGAAGGAAGGGATTTCTATTTTACTGATAGTCACTAATAAAAATTGTTCATTATAATTATTGCCCTAGTTCATTCTGCCTGTGACTAGTATATATATCTCTTCCAGAAGTCAAGTCAATTTAAAACTCCAAAGTGAATTTTGAAAGTCATAGGATAATTCTAGTCACCAGAAAGTCTTCAACTAGAATGAAAGGCTAAACAATAAAGAAAGGTATATTTTCCTTTAAACTCTTTGCTCCAGTTAAACATTAAAGTAACCCTATTATTAATGTTATTGCTATTATTATTTTTCTTTAAAAATGTATCTTTATGCTAACAAATTTGTTCTACTTTATTTGCTTTTGTTTATTACTATAATTAAAAAGAAACTTAAAGTGCATGAACTTTATAATCTGCTAACTAAATTGTGTGAATGTTCTAACATTTTGTGGAAACATATGCAGGACAATTTAACTAAGTTTATCTTAAGCTCTCAGCTCAACTTATATTCTACTTCTGTAAAGGTTAAGTTAAAATTAAAAGGATGTGTGTACTTTATTATGCCATATTTAAAATTATTACAGAATGAGAACTTTGTCTCTTATTTGTGCTTATAAAATATTTGTTTTTATTAAAGAAATAAAGATATGACTTACCCAGAATAATTAATTGCTATTATTTACCAAATGTTTAAGTTTAAAGTGGATTGAAGGACTTTAATATCACATATTTTATTCTCTTCAATACAGGAATATATCAGAAAATAAAATATTAATATTTAAAGAAAATACAAATTTCATATGGATAATTATTAGCAAATTATTAAAATTAATAATGCAGATGTTAACTTATAACGAATATTTTCTGCAGAAAAATATGTTAAAATATTGTTGAACTAAATAGCACTAGAATTACTTAAAATGAATAAAAGAGTAAACTAATTAATGGCTGAAGCTGTCTTTCCATGTCTCTATTACCAAAAATATTTGTTATTGTACGTGCTATATAAGTAAACTCTATTAGCTTTAGTTAAGAACATTGGAGATTATGGAGTTAAGTGGGAATTGTAAATGTTCATCATAGAAATAATTTGTGCTTCATGTTTCACATCCTTGTTTGGAATATTCTTCATTGTGCTTGTGTTGTTCAGCAGACCTTGGAAAAGGCACTTTGCAAATGAATATTTTTTTTTAAAGTTAACAAAAATAATGACCTTTATTTTATATGTGTTGTTACTGATATATATATATATATATATATGATAGACAGCTAGAGAGATTTATTTAGTATTATATGTTTGCTTATTTAATTTTATGAACTTCTAGACCGTCCTGGAAGAGTGTATTCGCAAATTGTGAATATGCTGGTAAATAATAATAATTATTATTATTATTATTATTATTATTATTATTATTATTATTATTATTATTATTATTATTATTATTATTATTATTATTATTATTATTATTATTATTATTATTATTATTATTATTATTATTATTATTATTATTATTATTATTATTATTATTATTATTATTATTATTATTATTATTATTATTATTATTATTATTATTATTATTATTATTATTATTATTTAAATATGATTTTATTTTTATATGAAAATGAAACATATATTTTTCTTTTAGTATATTATTAAAAAGAGGTATTTATTTATTTCATATATTTTTCTTTATCTCAAAATGAGAATTTTGGCTTTCGGAGTAGCGAGTATCAGAGATAGCAAAGAAACCTCATTCATAATAATTATTACTATTTAAATTTGAAACAACTGAAAGTCTATTCTAAATTAAAAGTTTATATTTTAATGTATCATTTACTTACCGTATTGTTTGTATATTACATAATTTAAAATTATTTTCATGCTCTTATTTATGCATATGTGTGTCTATCTGTTGCAATTATTTTATTTAAGTAATAAACATTCAGTTTTATAAATTTCGGATATTGTCATATTCTAAAGGAATTGAAGGAATGAGCAAGTTACCTATATGTATTTATCTGCCAGAGTATAGTGTTAGATATGTAGAGGAGCTACAGGAAAGGAAATTATTCTTGATATGTTCTATGTTTGTATGGATGAAAGATTTTTTCCTTTAGTATATTTTAAATATTTTGCCATGAGTGGAGTGAGATTGCATACGTATATATTATGAAATGATATTTATGAAGTTAAGTGATATTTTCCTATTGTTCTGGTGATGAGACAAGTTCCACACCAATAGTGTATTTCGGATTTAGATAAGTTGTTGTAGATTTATTAACTAAAGAGTTAAATTGCTCCTCATTCGCTTGAATTCCTCTTGAATGTTTAGTTTTTATTATCATCGAAACATAGCTCTGTGTAATTCAGTTAGTGGCTGGATAAGTAGTTAAATCAAATTCTTTGTTGAATATTAAAGTTGATATAATGTTATATTTGTTGGTTGGTCTATGACATTGTCCAAAATAAAACACTTATTTAATAATTCCTAAATAAATTGATAATGTTTAAAAAGATTGTTTTCTTTTATTATTGCATAAGGTGTGACACACATGTGTAATGTAAATAATATTGCAGATATAAAAGTATAATATTGTTAAACTTAAAACAGGAAATAAATGTTCTAAAACACATCATATCAATTTGCCATAAGTTAGAAATCACCAAATCATCAAAATGAGTATGATTTTATTGCTATGCGTAAAAAGTGTAGTTATTTAAAGTGATTATTTAATTAAGTTATTTAAAGCTGCTCTCTTGATAGCCAAATGTATTAATTTGCTTTATTCCAATAATTGATAATATATCCTTTCAAAAGTGTATATTGTGCCCATAATATAATATATTATTTATTCAGTGTTGCATATGAAAATGTTTAGATGGCCCAGATTTACTTGTAAATTTAAAGATTAGGACAAATAGTCTTATTGTGAACTGATTACATTTAATTAAATCTTAAGTGTAAATAAATGTTTGTTTATTTATTAAAAACTGTGTCTTAAGTTGTTCTTATGTGCATTTATATTCTAGTTTCACGTCTTCACATCTCATACATCTATCACAAAATAAGTACATTATTTTATAGCTCTGATAATAAATCTGCTGAAATCTGATAATATTGTTTCCTTCATCCAAACATTACATGAAATATTTACCACTTGATAAACTTATAAAAAGGTTGCCTAGATAGTGTATTATTTAGATGATGATGTGAGATTAAAAGATACCCTATTTCCTTCATTATCTAATTGTCAACCCAGTAAAACATTATTCAATTCATTTCATTATATTTTTATTATAATTGAAAGTTATAAATTACTGGCTAAGATAGTTTCTTTAATCTAACTGCTTTATAGATTCCCTGAGATCTGATTTTATATCCCTAGATTAACATTAATTTAGCTATTTAGATTAGGATGTGCAAATCATAGAGTTATTTGGTGTTTTGCATTTCTCTTTGTCAAAGTTGTATGGAGCTATATAGGGTATATTTAGATGATAGAAGAAATTAAATTGAAATTATATTTCATTAGTCTGAACAAATAAAACTCTGTTAGCCTCCATCATGTAGTTGATTAATATAAGGCATATATCTTATTTTATGGTTTGTAGTATTTCTTCCTTCATTTATTTATATTCTATATGTTATGAACTTTCTGTAACCTCCCACTGAGTGAAGCTGTAAGATAAGCATAAGTAAAAGAGTCTCAGTATTAATTATAAATCAGATAAAATGTTAAATTATTCTATTCATTGATAGAATTGGTGCCCTGGGCATTCACTCATATAATGTATAGGAGCGGTGTTGTGTGTGGGTTACAATATTGTTTATAGGAGCGGTGTTGTGTGTATGGGTTACAATATTGTAACCTTAAATTCTAACTGCATAACTTCATGTTAAGTTTTTGTGTTGGAATATCTAAAAAAAAATTGGATAGTTTATTTTCTATTAAGAAAATGCTATTATTATAGTAATTATGATAAGTCATTTTGTAAGCTATTTAACAAAGTTATAATCACTATTGTAAAATATTATTATAAGTAAATTTCAATAATTTTATCTTATTAAACCAGCTTGTTTGTAATGATAAGTGTATAATCATAAATCATTATTTATTTTAAAATAACTTATTCTTAAACATGTTATAGTGGAAGAGTTAAAAATATTCTTAACTTAGTTATTACATCTGTTCATTAAATTATTAATAAATGAACTCTTAAATGAGTTTAAAATATTAATTCTCAATATTGTAAACTAATTTTTTTGTAGTTTATTTAAGAGTATTGTTTATAAAGGTTAGTGCAATTTTAATTGTTAGTTAAGTAACACGTTCCAATCTTTTATAAATCTGATATTTAGTCAATAACTTTAGAATTAGTTATTTTAAATTATTATTTTAAATATTTTAGTGTGTGGAGTGAATGAGTATAATTAATTTCAATTTAAAGCACTTCCTGGTTTAGAAAAGTTAATCCTTCAAAGATAATTTAGTGCTTTTATTTTATAATATTTTAAAACAATTATTCATATATATATTGCTTATAACATTTGTTTGCATTGAAGTGTTTATGAAAGAAGTGTTATAAGCAATATATATATTTTAAAACAACTAAGTCATTATTCTGAGAACATTAAAAAGAGTATTTAAAATTCATTTTTATTGATGTAATAATTTTTATTTTATTAAATAATGTCTAAAATATTTAACGTAACAATGATGTAATATTAATTATTGTTTTCTCTACTATATAGACAATGTAATTAATTAAAGTTTATTTTTAGAATCTTTGGAATTTACCAAATATTTAATTAAAGTTATTTTTCACATATTTGACTTAGAAATCAATCGTTTGACCAGTCTTAAGAACTAAATTGCATAAATTAATTAAGAATGGATAGTCTGATTGTCAATCATGTATTTGATTAATTATCACATGACTTACTGTATTTAAGCTTTGACAACTTCTTCAAAAACACAATTCACTCCACATCATTTTAATCATTGATTTAGAGTAATAATTTTTTTATAATTATTTTTCTTTTGTCAGTTTAGGTTACCATGCAATGATAAACTATGACAGTTTCTCCAATTTTTACACCATAGGAAGATGCAATAAGATGTAATTTTCAGAAGCAACATGTTGTCTCAATGCTATAAGCCAACAAAAAATTATACAAAAGGTGTCATTGTGTTGCAAAAATTGTTATAATTTTTCAATTTATTTATTTAAAACATATTTAAATTATCTCAAAATGTAAGAATTTTGTGATTAAAAACCAGAACTTTTTATATTATTTTTATGACTTTGCATTAAATTTAAAAGTAAATTATATGTTTGGTTCTGTAAGAAATAATAGATAATATATTATAAATGTTAAATTTTTGATGTTTTTTATAAGTTGTTTATGTTCAAGCTTAAATTGATTGTTTATTATCAAATTAGAACTGTTAGCTGAGATTGGAGGATATTATAAATGGTAAATCAGCTATGAAATAATAGTTACAAATGTTTGTTTGGAAAGAAACTAGTTAACTATATCTATGTATTTTAAAGTAATATTCGTATAAAATTATCATTGCATTATATTGTTTCAAAGAAAGGAAATGCTTGTTTCTTCATTTATATATATATATATATATTCTAGTTATTATGAATCATTTCTTGTTACAAAAATATATTATGAGTAGACAAAGATAATTTTTATGCATTTTACTATGAATAATGTCTGCACTATAGAATACTGGTCTAGAAATATTTGCTTTATTCTAGAAAAGAAATAAAAATAATTATGCCTCAATATTTTATCTGTCTTTAAAGATAAAATATAATATAAAATCAACTGGAAGCTCAATTTAATCTACATATTGCTAATAAATGTTACATTCAAAAATATGCCTGTTATTTTAAAATGTTTTATCAATTAAATATGATATATTATTTATGATGTCCCTACTGAATCTGGTCTTTATTTTATAATATATAATTTATTTGAAAGTATTCTGTGCTCATGATAAAGACTTATGTGTTGCTCAACAACATTTTTTATTACTTCATGTTGTTTAAATAGAAATATGTTTGATCTTTCCTAATATTTTGTCATAAGAAGCTACTAGTTATACTTCTAAAGAAAATGATATCATCTATTTACACATGTTATTTAAAATCTCTACAATACTTATTATTATTCATTTCATTATTTTATATTTAAATTACTTTGAGAGAAATTATTTTTCTTATTGTCATATTGTTAAGACTTCATTATTACTTGAATGGCTTCTCAGTAATGTCGGTGTTTAATATTCATCATACCTTAAATTTTACTTGCTTATTTGGTAATATTTAAGACTCAATATTGTCAAGATATTCTGCAAAATTGTCAGCATGTCCAAGGACTCTTTGTGTTGTTAAATGGTATGGGAAACCAAGATTTAAGGACTGTTAGTTATTAATTGGTAAAAGGTATAAATATCTAGTGTTTAAGATTTATTTATACATGTATTATGTTTATTATTTTTCCTATGTATTATTTATGTATGGGTTTAATATGTTTCTCATGTTAGTAATCAGAATATTACTGTTATTAGAAATATTTTTAGATTGTGTCACATTAGTCCTGCATGGAATTATTTAAAATGTCAGTAAGTAAATGTAAGAATTCATGAATTAGATGTATATTTTCTTATTAAATAATTTAGCCACATGTTTATAATTTATATGTCTATATTTTGCTGCTGCTATTACTACTACTACTATTATTATTGTTGTTATCATCATCATCATTGTTATTATTATTATTATAAGTTTTTTCACATCATTTATTCATTATTATTATGTGAGATAGTAATGTTATCTCTATTTTTTTCTCATATGTCATAGCATCGGCCGGGATGCGAACCCACACCCATCTGCAACCAACTACTACGCCAGTGCGTTTATTGTAAATTTGTTTTATCATTTCATTTTTGCCTTTCTTTTAACTCCTTTGATATTTATCTCTGTGAGATTTTGTTAAAGTCGTTTGTGATATCAACCAGGTCTTTATTTTTCTCTTGAAATGTAAAGTAATGCATAATGCCAACCATGTTTCTATTATGGTTTTTTGACATTTTTTGAAGGCCATGTATAATGCTAACCATGTGGTTTTATTATATTGGTAAGATCAGAATAGGTTTGATGTGTTGATATAATGACTTTGCATATCTGATAGATTTATAATTATTTATATGGCTCTAAAACTTATACATTTATAATTTATCATGTCACAAGGATGGTAAGATTAATATCTATTACAACTATTAAATGCATTTTCTATAGGGACATATGCAATTGAAAGTGAGATTATTAAAAGGTGAGAGCTTTAAAATTTTCTGAGAAATCCTATGTGATTATTTTTTTTTTTAATTTTTATTATTTACAATTATATTTTTATAATTTTATTTTAAACCTGGATAATTATTTGTAATTCATTAAAGTAATTTAACGATTATATTTATTATGTTTGTTGATGTCATTTTATGTGTTACATTTAAAGTAGGGTCCTGGTGATAATCATAAGTTTCTTCTAATTACATTTAAATGTATACTTTTTTTTCAATTTGCTAACTCATAAAAAAATAGTCATCTAATTATTGGTTAGTAAATAGGTATTAAGATGTTTCTAATTAAAGAGTATAACGAAAAAGTTTTCACAATCCAATAATTGGAATGTCCGGTAAACAATACACTTTTACACTTGTTAATCTTGGACCTTTATATAAGGATTAGCCATAGTGATATTAATCAATTTGTTACCATTCGTTTTATTTATAATTAATTATTTAATACAATGAACTTCAAAAAATATTTTTGAAACCACCACTTTTTTAAAATGGTGACCATTTTATATTTCAGGATAGAGAGTATTAAAGCTATTTCATCTGCATATAAAATGGTAACATTCACACTAAAAAGTTATAATACAAAGTTTATTCATTATACAGTACTACATAAAATATTATATTTTTATTATGAAATTAAAATATGACTAATGGACTTAAGATATATGCAAAACAAAGAAAATTTTCATCTTTAGCAACCACAAAAACTAAAAAGTATAATGATTCCTTCAATATTATGTATAAACCAAAACATACTATGATCATATACAATAACAAAATATATGTAACATTAACTAAAATATTCAATCAATTTTGAATTGTAATTTTTATATATACAAATTTTATCTAAAGCAGGGCTGGTCCAATGTTTAGACTTTGGGAGTGACTTTTTTGGTGAAAGTTTACCTGAGAGTGATTACATTTTTTTCCAGGACTTCAAACCAGAATCCAGAAAAAAAAATGTTATTTTTGCCTGAATGAAAACCAGAATGGAAAAAAATAATGGTTTGAAGCCCTGTTTTTTTTAGAATGTACTTATGGATTTGCATTGTTTTTATAAGGGTATTCACAAATATTGCTGACATTTTTAGAAGATACTTATGATCTGATGATTTTTTTTATAAGATATAAACTGTTGAAGACATTTTACTATGGCCACTATTAAATAAACTCAGCTCCCTATTGAAGCTGGAAATATAGTACATATTTCTGCTTCACCTAGTGCCAATGTCATCAGCACTAGTCTGGGTTTGAACCCCATCCTTATTAACTGACACCCATCTCATATTAGGTGGTAGTATATTTTAAGCAATATTATAATCTTTTATATTTCATTAATCTTATTTTATAATTAAAACTAACCTTTTATATTAGTTTATTTATTTTATATTTGTAAAAATGTATATTGTGTTTATTTTATTAAATTGAATTGAATCCTAGATATCTATAAAATGTTACAAATATTTCAAATTCTTTATTAAAGTTCATTTTCTTCAATTAATTAGTGGGTAACATTTTATATTTATCTTTTAATCAATGTACACTTGAGAATCAATTATTTAAACAATGTAATATTTTTAAGAAATATTTTGTAAATTTCTGCTTAAGTTTATGTCAAATATGTTTGAAAGTCATTGTACCAAATTCCTAAAATTTTTCTGAATAAAATCTACATTTTTGTTAATCTAAACCTTAATTAAATAGATTTTGTTAGTACAATGACTGATAAACTTAATATGCTTGTTGTTGTTTTTTTTTTTTAATTAGCAAATCAACCCTTGGGGCATGTTCATGCAGAGTTATAGATTTTCCCTCCAAAGCAGGCACCAACCTCACAGAACTGCTTAGAGCAATTACAATTGGTGGAGGTCAGTGTAGATTTAATCCTTTAGATAAAGCCAGATCACATAAATAGTGGATCTTTGATAAGAGATATTATTATTGAGTTTACTGGAGAGAAGTGATTAATCTATATATACATCGTGCCTAAAGAAATGACGGGGTGAAAAGATCAGTCGTTTGCTTCTCAGAGGTCTGTTCCACCACCTCAACACCATGCTTTTCCAGTGCTCTCAAGACCTAGCCCGAGACGATATTGTGTCAAGGAAGCCTGCTGAATGATCTGATGGTAACTGCTGTTTCCAGCCATGGAATGCCTACCTATTGATTCTGAGGTAACATCCAATTCGCTGCAAGCCATTGATTCCATTTTACTTGTTTTCCAAATCAATACTAATTTATATTTTATATATCTGTGTTATGTTTATACGGCTTGGTTTAAAATGCGTCTTTTAATTTTATTAAATTTAAAATATCAATTCTTATAAAATCTTACATATTTTGATGTGGCAAATTAAATTAATTTTTGTTGGTTTATTTAGAATAGTTGATTTACTGAAATTTCCAAGTACAAAATTCAATGAGCTATTAACTTTAAATTCTCTCCCTCTTATTTTTCCAGTCAAAATCATTATGGGAGACTTACTTCCCATAAAGTAATTAATAGAAAGCTCATTTAGTTTTGTATATCATATATAAATTTATTTTGAATGATTTATTTTAAAAGTATCTTACTATTGCCTCCCATTTAAAATAGCCCTGTAATTATTTCTGAAAAAATAAAGAATTTTAGTGAATCAATTAAGTAAAATCTATTATAGCGTTTTGTCAGTATATGTTTCATACATATACATTTTTATTTGTCAAAAATAGTAAAAAATTCGATGTATAATTTATTATGCATTATAATGTCAAACTTCATCAGAAATGAGTTTGATATTCAATGCCCCGTCTATGTTAATTAAAAGTCTTATTTTGTAATCTTTCATAAACTATTTAATAACTTTATTGATAAATGAAATATTTGTGAAGTGTGGAAAACAACTTATATTTTAAATTTTAATTCTTGACTTCTTTTTTTTTATATTATGTTTTATGATCCGTTCAGTAATGCCTCAGGCCTCTGGGACTTTCCATATATCAGGGAGCCAATTAATTAATCAGGAATTAAGTTATTAATTTTGTTAGTGATACATTATCTACCTATATGTCTAAGGCATTATGTATTTATACCTACAACCATTCATTTATTATTATTTTGCTTTGCTACTTACTCATCAGGACCTTTGGAAATTTAACTATGACCAGTCCAATCTTTCACATTACCTCAAAATAGACATAGTTCATACCAAGGGATTCTTTTCAGGCATTGCTATTTAAGATGTGTATGGGAAGTCCAGCACATCACATTTATTATTATTATTCAGAGACATGCTTTGGCTGGAGGGCCAACATTTCTCTGATCTACCTGTACATATCAGGAATTTCTTCTAGTAAAGCCACTCAGAGGTTCATAACAGACCTCATTTATTTTGTTGTAATCTATAATAGCATACTGCCTTCTTCATCATTTTATATCTTTATTTAGCAAACCTGAAATGCTCTCTGCCATGATGGCATGTCCTTCACAAACAAATTTCGTAATTAATTAAATCTGACTGTATATAATTGTCAATTATTTATTTAAGAACTATTTTGCTTCCCACACTCATTATATACAAATGATTTTAAATGTATTAGTGTTTTAAATGCCCATCTTGTCATGTCTTGTAATAATATATATATATATATATATATATATATATATATATATATATATATATATATATATATATATATATATATATAACAAACTTATTTGTAATATCTTGAAGAGGGCTAATAATATTTTATTGCTGATTGGTTTTTGGCCGACCAATTAACAAACTTTTACATTGTTTGTCAAAGCCGCATCAAAACGAATTAAAGAAAATAACTAAGTTGTATAAACAAAGACTACTTATTTTGTACTAAATTTCTTAATAAATTCCTATAATATTGTTATTTTAAATAAGCTTAGTTTGTCATCACTCCCAATCTTTAAGGTTAATTACTCTACTTATTTAAATATTTCTTTGATTTAAATTCACTTCTGTGTGATGTTGCCATAAAAAATTATCATTATTACGATTCAAACCATTAGTAATCGATCAAATTATATTTGTACCATTCTGCAATCATCAGAATCCATTAAATCATTGATTCTTCATATAAACCCTTTATTATTTTGAGTCTCTATGTGAACCATGACCTCCAGCTGGGACGGAATAAAACCAAGCACTGCTAGTGTCATCACAAACGTTATCCATTAGTCAGAGAGGTAATAGTTTAGGCAAATAGGTTAGGATTCATCCTTGTCCTGACATATGTGTCTTGTGCATGGTTGGATTCAAGGTACTTTTGCTTGGATTATTGGTCTTGTTGAATGAATACACGATTTTGACAGGCACACTATAGTATTACAATTTTTCCATATCACTTTATAAAATATTTATTAAATTACAATTATTAAATTATACTATATAAAGTGTTTTAAAAAATTCACAATTTCTTTGTTTTAAAATCAGTTGTTTAAAATCCTTGTTTCTCCAGGAAAAGTTATTTTCAATTCTTCTTGGGAAAATGGCAATTAAATATTTCTAAGAATTTTAGCTCTAGCTTTACACAAAAATAATTTAATTCTTTTTAGCTTCTTCCATCTTGGGTTTATTTTTGAGAGTGATAATAACAACAGGTATTATTTTAAATTTAACTATTTTTAAATGAGAATAATTTTGAATTTTTCCTTTTTTTATTTTTATATTTAAATAAGCTCTGAATTTATCATTATAATTTGTCAATGTTCACGTCAGCTTTGCAGTTGATCGGTTGACCAATGATGGGTTGACCAAGATCAACCTCTTGGCCATTCCTGATCTAGAAAATAACATGATTTTCATAATTCTAAATTAGACTACGTTGAGTTTAAAAAAATGATTTTGCAATCAAAAGTTACTAAACATAACCTTGAAAAAATTATTTACTTGCTTTATTTTAAACCAGTAATCATGTATTTGTTTTTATATAACGTTAAGCCAATAACAACTTTACTCCAAACATAAAAAATATAATGTGGCAAAAAAAAAAGAAAGAGAGAGAGAACAAAAATACAAATTACTTTCAGCACAAAACTAAAAGAAATTTTGATCATATCCTATTAATAATAAATTCTAAATTGTACACACTAACTAAAATATTCACTCAATCAACTTTGGACTAAAACTTTTCAAATACTAATTTTAGTCAAATTGAAACTGCTATTATCACAGTATAAATTATTTTCAGTAAAAAGATATAGTGGTGGTGTTAGCAGGAGTAACTATTTTATGCATTATGGAATTAATAATAAATTTTCTATGATGAAAACACATACATGGAAATGAAATAAAAGAGAGTTGTAATTTCTATTTAATGGGCCATATCTCTGCTACAGTGCAATTACTCAAGTTATTCCAAGAAAATGGCTACAATTCTTAATAAAATATCTCATGCCATATCAAGTGTTGTTTATTTAAATCTAAATAGTATATACTATAAAAGAAACACCTTAAATACTGATTACAACATGCAAACACAGAATGCATTAAAGGCATTTTTTTAATATGCTTTGTTTTGAAGTTAATTGTGATAAGGTTTTGACAACAATAATTTGATGACCCTTACATTGATGATAAATAAAAAGTCTGTATGATCAACCAAGTACTATTGAAGAAAATGTTATTAAACTTTGTTTGTTTTTTAGTTGTACATAATTTAAAATATAATGCAAGATTATAAATCTAGCAAAAGTGAACAAAATTTTATTTGGAGATATTTTGTGCAATGAGAAAAAGTTTTGTGTAAGAATGCAAAAATTGTGATATGTAGATTTACTCTCTCTTTTATTATCTTTTTTGCTATATGTTTGCACAGAGAAATAATATACTTTTTTTAGTGCTATTTAATTAATTTTTTTTACAAATTTTGTTTCAAGTTTACAGCTTCATAGTTCAAATGAAACATGGTTGCAACAATTACTGTCATAAAAAATAAGAGTTCTGAGAATGGAAACCAAAGTTAATATTTTACATTAAAAAAGTGCCTATAACTTATTACCAGCATTGAAATGGAAAAGGAGTCTATTACAATTACATGGAATGGCATACTCAACTTAACTAAAGAAATAAGGATTTACTGAAATTGATGATGACAATATTAAAGAGTTTTTATGAAAGAATTAACCAATAAAGAACTAATGCAATTGTTATATATAGAGCTTGCAAAATAAGCTCTTAACAAGTGTTTTTCTGAAGGTTTGTGATGATGGTGTTCTAGCTGTAGTTTTATAATGGACTATTTCCATCATCTAATATCTGAAATACACAGGTTTATATATACCTGTGTCTATATATGTAATAGACAGGGTATGAGCACAGACTTTCACATGACCCACCACTCTCCAACACTATCTCATAACACTGATACACTTGAACACACATATGTTGAAAAGATAAATAATCACCAATATACGTATTTCATGCTAAACCAGCAACCATCAGTTGGTCCAGATTACCATCTCTACACATATATGCTACAAGTATATTAAGATAGCAAATTCTCCTACTTTAATGGACAGGCTTCAATCCACTCCACACTGCAACTCTTCAACCGTCCATCCAATTGAAAATCTGATGATGGAACACTTAAAGGCCACCCTGAGGCTGAGATTATTGTCACACCCATGTTGACCCAAGGTCAATCTGACCCCACATGTACAGGACATAATCTATTAAATACATATGCAAGGGATAGGCAGACATTTCTAATATGTAATAGCTGAAATACACAGGCTTATATATATACCTGTGTCTATATATGTAATAGACAGGGTATATTGGTGATTATTTATCTTTTCAACATATGTGTGTTCAAGTGTATCAGTGTTATGAGACAGTGTTGGAGAGTGATGGGTCATGTGAAAGTCTGTGGTCATACCCTGTCTATTACATATATAGACACAGGTATATATAAGCCTGTGTATTTCAGCTATTACATATTAGAGATGTCTGCCTATCCCTTGCATATGTATTTAATGGATTATGTCCTGTACATGTGGGGTCAGATTGACCTTGGGTCAACATGGGTCTGACAATAATCTCGGCCTCAGGGTGGCCTTTGAGCGTTCCATCATCAGATTTTCAATTGGATGGACGGTTGAAGAGTTGCAATGTGGAGTGGATTGAAGCCTGTTCATTAAAGTAGGAGAATTTGCTATCTTAATATATATCTGAGCACTTGTAGCATATATGTGTAGAGATGGTAATCTGGACCAACTGATGATTGCTGGTTTAGCATGAAATACGTATATTGGTGATTATTTATCTTTTCAACATATGTGTGTTCAGATGTATCAGTGTTATGAGATAGTGTTGGAGGGTGGTGGGTCATGTCAAAGTCTGTGCTCATACCTTGTCTATTACATATCATCTAATATGTGAGTTGAATGTTTTTAGAAAAGTTTAATTTTAATTAAATATTCCAAATGCATACAACTGTTAGTAATATCACAGCAAACAAATGTTAGTAATATCACAGCAAACAGGTTAGTATATGCACTAACTGTTAATAATATCACAGAAACAGCTTAGTATATGCACAATGTTTCAAGAGGTATGTTTCTCCCCTCTTCTTCAGGTGTTGCTGGCCTGACCAGTGACAGTACTAGCATGGGATTCGAACCTGGGTCCTTAGAGTCTTGATTATTGAAATTTAAGGTAATGCTCTAACCAACTATAAAAATAAAGCTCTTAACAAGCTTTGAGAATATCCCCAACCCCAGACCGGTTTCTGCTATTGGCATTATCAGTGAAGTGCTAGGATTGGATGAAGAAACAGAATCTGAACATTTGTTTTTTTATTGTAAGATCATAAACAACATTTTGGATAAATTTAGCCCTTATTTAAATAATGTCATCAAACTCAAAAATTCCTTTAATCAAAATATAAGATATTATAAAATGTTATATGAAAATAAATTAAAGTGAGTCAACTATTTATTCTAATCTTTTTTATAGTAAATCTCAGCCATCAACATCTAATGTGTCTCATCCAACTCCCCTCCCAAAAATCATTAAAGAATGTAAAAACAATAATGGATCCTTAGGAAAAATAAGTGATGTAAGATGAATCACAAGATTCAATGATGATGAATGATAAATGGATCACTGGAAAGAACGGTTTTAAACAAAATGTTTTTTTTTTTCTTAAGTTGAATTATTATCATACCTGCACAACACACATGTAGCTCAGTTTACACAAATATTTGCACATATATAACATTAGTGCTTCTTTAATTACTACATAAGCTAAATTAATCTTTTTGTTAATATGACCTTCACAATTTGTGGTATAATTTTATATTATTATACAGTAAAGGGATAGCAATATTTACTATTTTAAACTAGAGACAAAACTCTCTATATAATAGTGCCACCTAGTGCAAGCCAGAATAATCAATGAATGCAAGAAGATTTGTGGATAAAATTCATATCCCATGCATATTCATTCAATATCCTCCGAATAGTTTCTAGTTTGTGTTTTTCATCAATGAGTAGCTTTGGATCTAAAAGCATTGCAATAGATCTTAGTCTGGGGATATTGTATGAGTAAACACTAAATAGTGATGTTTTAAACAAACTTTTTTGCATCCATTGATCACTCTGGATGGCACTGTGTGGGACTACTTTATAGAAAGTTTGGCCTCTTTTTTGTGTATGCATAGGAAAAGCGATCATGGGATGCACTATTTTAGTTATGTGCTACTAAAAAGCATGTAAGTAAAGAAAAAATAAAAATGTTAAAAATCCATTAATAAATTTTATGAATCTTCTGCTACAAATTTTACATTTTATCTCCTCCAATCTCTCAAAGGTTACATATTAAACTTACAACTTCTTTGGGTTATACTGAAAGCATACACATTTCTTCTCACCCTTTTCTTTCCAAAAGTTTGATAGTTTGATATGTACAGTATTCTTATAATGTTTTCTAAATTTATAGCTAGAAGCTCAACAAAATGTAAAAGAATTTGTAAATTAAGCAATAAAACAAATGTTCACAATGTAGTAGTAATAGGAAAAAAGAACTGTTAAAGTATTCATATACTGCATCAGAAAGTTTAAAGATTGTGTGAAGAGTTTACCCAAAAATCTGTGATGATAATTGCAATTAGCAATGATAGGATAGAATCTGAAGACAATACAGACTTAGAAATATTAACATAAGTGAAGAAATCATGTCTACAGATAACCAGAATGTTATTACATTTTCATACAAAAAACTATTTAATAAAAGATATCATTCAGAGTAAGTGTTGAATTATTATGAAACTGAAATCTTTTGATGCTTCATAAAAATCCTAAGTCTGTCATTTTATTATTCATCTTATTTAAAAGATAAGTTTTTTATTATTACTATTAGATTTTTGAATGAATATAAATATATATTGTACTGGTCTAAACATGTTGATCCATCTAACATAAGCTGAAACTCAAAAAATGTAGTTCAAACCTAGTTAGTCCCAAGATTTAGGTCAGGGACCAATCTGGATTTGAACCCATTCTTTAAGCCCCATAATAAACACCTAATGAATAACATATAATGATGGCACATAAGAATTTATTCTAAAGTCTGGCCCACTAGCATAGTGAAGAAGACAATGAGACAATATATTAATTACATTATTACTTATCTAAAATAGGCATATGCATGGTTGTACATGTGGAAGTGGAGAGAAGTTAATTCAAACAACTCAGATAAGTTAGACCATAAAAATGGTTTAATATGATAAATGAGTGATATCCCAAGTGGTAAATAATTATATACTGGAATTCAAGCTGATAGTTCTCATATGCTCTTTTATTTACTAAATGAAATAGATAGACACAAACATACATCTTTGGTGGGTATGGTATTAAGATGCCAATCATTTATTAGAAAGATTACATAATATTGCTATCAATGCTTTTATCTACGGTTCTGAAATGTGATGACTAACATATAATTTTGGGGAGGGTTCTGGGATTCATTACATATATAATAAAACTATTTCTACACCATTGCAGTCATGAAAATAAATAAAATATATTTGAAAATTATACTTGATTAGATAAAATGTTTATCGACAATTCTCTTAATTAACATTTAGAAAAAAGAACACTTGATTTTCCCCAAGGCATATACTCTTAAATACAGAAATAACAAATTACGATGGTGGGATTGTATAATCAGACTGAAATAACATTATTAATTAATAAAGCTAGAAGTATTCAGAATTTCATATATATTTGAGCAGAGTGCAATTTTAATACTACAGCACTAAAATTAAGTCATGAAGCAAAAAGTTAATAATAATCAAAGAAGTGGCGGTACTGACATAATGGCAAAGAAATGAAAATAGGGTCATGCTTCTGAATGAAAATAAAATCTAAGACCCTCTTCTTAGGACAGTGCTTAGAAAAATGTGTTTGGCATGATGTGGGCTAGGCATACTGGATTCACCGATGTGCGGAGGCCTTTTTATACAGAGCAGTTCCCAGGAAACTACTATTCACAGGACAGGATATAAGAAATCCATGGGTTCGATCTTTTCACAACCCCCAGATTAGAAGCACTTATATATATATATATATATATATATATATATGAAGATAGACTGAATGTCAATAATGCAGTATGGAAAGATGTCTCTAATGACATGACATGGTATTTACTGCTTTAACCCCCCCCCCCCCCCCCCCCCCCTTCCCCCCCCCCCCCCCAATAAATGACCCTTGTTTGAATGCCATAATTTATATAAATAATATGCTATGCCACTATAATATATACATATACAAGATTTTATTTTAAAAGAATGTCTATATATACTTCAACAAAAATCAATAAACTAAATACTAACTGTGATAAAAACACATTTGCTGAAGCTTTAAACATAAAATTACAAATATAAAGCTAAGATACATTAAAATTTACCACTTTCTGTTCTGCTATTTAAAAATGATTCAATCCCATCTTCGTGGATTTTATAATAACTGGAATATTTAAGTATTTGATATTTTAAGAGTATGAAAAATAAAGTAAAACTAGCAGTTATATAGAAAACAAATAATAAGTCACCCTTTCAGAATTGATTAAATAATATTTTAAAATATTTCATAGCATTAATTAGCCTAAGTGATGGATTTACCCCAGATAGAATTACTTCATTCTATTTGGAATTAAACAAATAACAATTTTTATACTTCCCAAAATAAAATGTTGACCCATAAAAACAATCTGGAAAGCATATTAATTAATGATACATTATGTTCTGAGTGGATGTTAATAACCATAATCCATGGAGGTTTAATTAAAAAAATGAAAAAAGGATTTTAGATTGCTTGAGATTAACATATTAATAATAAATAAAAACAGAGATATAAAATCAAATAATAAATGCATATAAATAAATGACCACACCAAAGTTAAAGAAAGTTAGAGCATATGAGAGAGAATTACATTGATAGAAATAATTTGAGAGCAATTTACATTTACATATTAGAAAGATACAAAGTGAAATAATACATTAGGAGAAATCTTGATAGTAGGGTTTGACATTAGTTAGGCTAGATTTACTTTCAGGTGGCATGAAAATAATTATCTTGCACAATTTCAAGAGTCCATTTTGAAAGACCAACTCATGCATGG
The DNA here is from genome assembly GCA_028023455.1 of Epiperipatus broadwayi. NCBI lineage: Eukaryota > Metazoa > Onychophora > Udeonychophora > Euonychophora > Peripatidae > Epiperipatus > Epiperipatus broadwayi. Next base: position 2,557,467 of record JAQFVV010012472.1, on the reverse strand, counting down.
CAGTTAAGGGATTCATGCAAGTTCTTAAGTGACAGAAAGATTCTATTCAGCACTCATAATTCTCATTTCAGGTTGTTTCTTCATTCCAAGACAGTAGGATGGTATGGCAGTGGAAGATGACCCACAGGGGTTGGAAAGGGTGATTGGCTTTCTACTAAGTCATCATTTTAAATTTCAAAGCAGTGTGGAGTCTAGTAGCAATACATTTCTTTCAATAATAACTCTTCTCTTGGTGTTCAAAATCAGCCCATTTTATATCCCACTCAGGTATTTGTGGAATGCTTTTAACTTTCATTTCCAGCCCAAAATCTAATCTTAAATCTAACAGAAATCTTAAGTTTTCTTTGTCCATTGTTCTTGGAGATGCAATCTTTAGATAATGTTTCAAAAATATATTCAAATCTATTTCCATATTGGAAATAAATTTGATAAAAAATGTTTATAACAAAAGTACAATCCATTAGTTTTATTCCCCATTTTATTTTTAGTAAAACTTTAATTAAAAATTTTTTTTCCAAGACTAAAACAATATTATATTTTCACCCCTTTAATTATTTTTGGACAATTAATGATTGCATCTTCCATCTTGGATTTTTCAGAAATATATGCAATTTAATAAAAAAAATATATTTTTTTTCATAGACGTACAATAAAATATTTATAAGATTAATATTTTGTTAGTATATCTGTTCCTGTATATATATATATATATATATATACAGATATACTATACAAAATATATACAGATATACTACATAGGTGTGGCTCAGATATATATATATATATATATATCTGAGCCACACCTATGTACTTTAATAATAAAAAAAATAATAAAAATATTGAAAAGGTAAATTTATAATTTTTAGGCACGCTTCTCAGAAATATATACATGAAATATACATATATAAATGAAGGAGTGAGTTGGGATATAGGATTTGAATTTAGGTTAGTAATTAGTGAGTGGGTAGAACCACAAACTTAATTTTGGGCTAAGATTGACTGCTTCAATATGTAATGTGTTCTCTCAATTTACTATTATTAACTGTATTATTATTTTTTAAAAAAAATGTTTATACTATAATATCAATTTAGATTGACTGCTTCAATATGTAATGTGTTCTCTCAATTTACTATTATTAACTGTATTATTATTTTTTTTAAAAAATGTTTATACTATAATATCAATTTATATATATGCAAACTACAATTATGAAGGTGTCTATGTTAGGTATATAGGTATAGTTTGAAAAGTACTGTAAACTTACAGAATTATACATTAACAATTTATATTGTTACTGTAAACAAAGTTTATAACAAAGCAAGAGCTATTATCTGCTATTCATGGTAAACATTAGGAAAATTTACAAGAAAATACAATGGATATCATGACCCACTGTACTTGGATTATTAAGATGATTGTCATAATTTATTCCTAAATAATTCTATTTGTCATAGATGATAGATTTTGCCTTTAACAATTATATACTAAACCAACTTTTATACTTTATAATAAAAAATGAGAATCTCTCTCTCTGATTCTGGCCTGGCACAGGTTAAATAAAATATGGCTTTTAAAATTATTACTAAATTTTTAGCTGTTAAGAAAATGTTGAATTTTTATGGTATTAAATTTTGCCTTTATTTCATATAAAATTGCTGTGCTATATATTATATTATCACACATATTATTTAAGTAATACGTTGGATGCAATTTAAAAATTATAATTGAACATTGTAATATAATTGACTATTTATTAGTCTGTATTCAGAATAGGTTATATTTACCTGTGTAGAGAGGTTTCTTTATACTTTTTTGGTATCAATAATTTCAATCTCTGTGGTCAAGTTGCAATCTTTAGCATTTATATAAATATATTGGATCATAAGTAAAGGTGGTATTCTACCTTTATTATTAAAATATTTTCTTGAGAACAATTTAAGTTTGTTGATTGGTATTGATATTGGGATTGACTAAGTATTAAGGAAATAGAAAGAATAAACAGAGAATTTTTTTTCCTCAGTGATGAAAGTTTATTCATAAAAAAACAAAACAAAAAAACAACAGATACAAATATAGTTAGAAAAAGGCTAATAAGAGAGTGATTATATGATAAATTGAAATTTCAGAAGCAACATGGTAAGAGGGGAAGGATACTTTGAAAAGGGAATGGAAAGTGGAAAGGGGAAATGGTGTGTAGTCCAGGCCAGTCTGAGATGCATGTCTTCATTGGGCAAGCACCACATGGGTCACAAACATTTGAATGATTGAGTCCTATGACAGAGTCTGAGAGGATGGGAGTTGGAGGATTGCTTAAGTGTCTGTGAGGAGTGGAGGTGGGGCTAATTTGGTATCTCTGGTTTTGAGAGAGGGAATTAGCTCCAATAACTTTTGATTCACTGAGTGGACACTCTGGTCAAAAATAATGGTACATTGGAGCAACCAGAGTGCATAGATGAGGAAAACTGATAATCTAATAGTTGCAAAGACCCCATATTGAGAATAAAAAAGAAAATTGATGCATTATCTATTCATATTATTTGTGTTTGTTAAGTTTCTCTAATAAGAATATATTTAAGTATGAGACACTGATAAGATATAAATTTATTAAAATAATTTAAAGAGACATTTTAATATTAATAAATTGTATTTATTAACAAAAACGAATAGAGAGCATTGGAACAACACAATAAATGTTAAAGCCGTTGCCAGAATTATTTTAAAAGAAATTATATGTCTAATTTTTAAATTATTATAAGCACTTCTAAGATTTAATTGAATTTAATTATTTGAAAACAAATTAAAGATGATAAATTAAAGTGTTAGTAATTACTGTTCAACAATAATCAAGATTAAAGCCTTTTTTTAAATAAATATATTTTGATTCAACTTTCATTATATCATATAGAATTAATGAAGTATATAGATTTGCACTACAATGGACCAACCATGATAAGAGCTAGTGATAAACTTTAACAAATATTTTTTTAAATATTATCAAATTTTGCTCTTTCTATTTTATATCCATACTTAATATTAAATACACATGAAACCCCCCAACCACTGTCTCAATTAAAAATTATCTGTCTCCTGAGAAAAAAGACCACGTGTTATAAAAGTTTTAAACTCAGATCAAAATAAGAAAAGTCATTGTGCAATCCTATGCATATAGATGAGCAGTTCATTCATGTTTATTTATATCATGAAAAAATTACATAGCTTGTCATTTACAGCAACAAGACCATACCCTAACTAACTGCAACCAAGTAATAGCTGCAACCAAGTAGTTTGTCTTTACTTATTCTAGTACCTTTTAAAAATAACCCCCCCCCCCCGAATTATGCACATTAAATTTATAATATACTTATTTAAATTTGGTTTAAAGTAAATTGTTTTCATTTTATTTTATTTTTTTTGTTAACAACTGAACATATTTTTTTGCGATTCTTTCATATTTATATTCATTTATATTGAATTAAGTTCAAACTACTTTGATTTTTAGATTTCTAATGTTATTTCAATTATATAACCAAAAAATGTCAATAATATGTAATTAGCATTTAATACATCCTATTAAGTATAAATGTAACATTTTTTCATTTTATTGTATATTTTTTCTTTCGTTATTATATATTTTTACTTCTCTTATATTTTACTATTAATAAGTTAATCTTAGACTAAATTGATAACATAAATAAAAAGTTTGTGATTTCAAAACAGATGTAAACAAAATTATTCATTTTTATATCGAGCAGAAAAAATTTAAAAAAAACAACAAAACAATTGTAGCCATATAATATAATATAATAAACGTTGTTATTTGTTTCCAATTTTGAATCTCAGATGTCTTCATTTATTTCATTCAAATAGAAGACAATCTTTTAATATATACAAATATATATTTTTATGTATATAATTTTTTCAAAAGATTTTTTTTTTTTCATAATAATGAAGCAAAATTATGTAATTAAAAAAAATCTAGTTAAAATAATTTTTAATTTAGTAAACATCTGAACGAAATACTAAATATTTCCACGTGTAAAATAATATGAAGTTAAATTAATAATAAATAAAAAATATTGTACTCAGTCAAAAAGCTATTGGACTTAACTTCCATTTATTAAAAAAAAATATCTGAAACCAACATTTTAATAAAAATTGCATTAAAAATTAGCATTTTATTATGCAAAAAGCAATTGTTTAATATTTTTAAAAACAAAATAATGAATGTTCAAACCACTTACAAATAGTATAATTTTTTTCGTTGAAGTTTACATTCAGTAGTCAAACGTTGGTGGCCTAGCGGTTAGCATCGCTGCCTTCCAAGTAGCTGGCTCAGGTTCGCTTCCCAGTCAACGCATTTGATATATGAAAAAAAAAACTTTACATTCCAGTAGAAAAATATTTTTTTATTTAAAAAACTAGCTGTTTAATAAAATGAATTTGTTTCCTTTGTGATTGCATATATATTTTCTCATCTATTTTATCAAATTTTAGATATTCATTGTCTTCTAGAGTTGTTAATTATAGAAATAATTTTCTGGAATTATGGCAATAAAAGTTTTTTTAAATAATTGAGTCAAATATTTGCATTTTTATTAATGAAAATTGATTGATTAATTAATAGTAAAGTTTTATTATATACATAAACAAGTTACATCTATTTTAATAATAAAAATTTGTGCAAATAAGTCAAAAACTAACTTCTATGTGTTTACAAAAAGTTAAAACTTTCAAGAATGCCTAGAGAATTGAATAGGATTATATTTGAACAAATGGAAAAAAGTTTGAGTATATTGGATTAGAATACAGAAAATTGATATTAAGGAATAAATAAAACTAATTTGATATTTTTTATATGTGAATACGAAAAACAAAAAATAATTGATAAAATTAAAAATATTGAAAAAGAAATTTGCAAAAAGCATTAAAAAGATTAAATAATCAGAGAAACATAACATTAAAGAAATTTGAAAAAATGTTGTGATAATAGGTATTAAAAAAAGGAACAGTAATGTCAAAAACTTTAGGGAATTAGATTGCTGAGACGGTAAAAAATAAGTAATAAACAAAATAAGAGACAGCTTAAAAAACTCTATAAACAAACATAGTAGCAAATTGTTAGCGACAGTAAGAATAATATAATTATTGATTTAATGTTGTTGCAGAAAATAAAAAGAATAATGTAAATAAAAATAATTAATTTAAAATTTGATTTAAAATTATATAACTTTTTTAATTATTTTTTTTAAATACTATAATTAAATAATGTTGATTTATTTTTTAGCATTTTCCCCCCTCTAATGTCCCATTAAGACCGATACATTTTTTAAAACATTGTTTTATTATTCTGTTTATTTATATATATTTCATGATAATAATTACAATGTTATATTTTAAATAATAAACAATCAAATTATAACATAGCCAGAGAGAGCTAATTGTTATTATAAACCTACTATTATAAATGCCTGAAGAACATTTAAATAATTTTCCTGTGGGTATTATGTTATAATAATTTTAATTAAAGCATGTGATACTGATATATTTTGGATGGATATTCAACTATTCTTTCTCCACAGACTCATTAACGTTTGGAAGGTAATTATTATATTCCAACACATTCCTCCAGGGAATATATTTTAAGTTTTTTCAGTTTATTTTTACTGTTGTTTTATTAATACACTGTACAGGCTTATACACACCTGCACATATATAATGTAATATAAGGGATTCAAACTCAGACTTTCACACAACAACTCTCCATGCCATCTCATATTGCTGATCCCCCTGATCATACACATGCTGTTTTATGTAGATCATACATAAATATCATTTTAGATTTTATTGCTAAATTTGATGTATTGGTATTTGGTTTGTCTTTTTAGAAGTGTCATGAAAATAGACTTTTTCTATAATTTACATAGGTCTACTGTATATTATTTGAATTTACTCTAATAGTTGCAGCTTTAATCAAAGTATCTTTTTATCTATTCATTTAACTCATTTTTGTCAATCTGTATTGTGTCATATTTTCATTAGATTAAGTCAGCCCCTAAATTAGGAATCATCTACTTAAAGTATTAATATCAAATCATTTTCCAACTATATTAAAATTATTTAACTGTAGATACTCATTTATATATTAATAAGTTATCCCATAATAAACTAGTAACTCTATTATTTAATCATAACTGGGATAGCATATTTTCTTTGAATAATATTAATTCTGCAATTTTAACATTCCAGAACATTTGTAAATCTTTAATTACAAAAATCTTTGGTTTGTATGAACTAACAAGTAATTTCAGAAAATACTTAGCATGGATAATGAATAAATTGATATAAAAGAGTGATTAAAGAAATTATTAAAAATTCCTGGCTGGAGATTTAATAAATTAAAAAAATATTGAAATTAAATCTGATATTAAAAAATTATTATTATTAAAATAGTTTATTGGTAAAAACTATTTTTTTGAAATGGAAAATAATTAATTAATTAATTCTTTACCAAAGAAACTTTACCAAATCAAATTAAATTTATCAAACACAATGATAATTTGCTAGAAATTCAAAACTATAAAAAAGATGTTGCTGACTTGTTTAATTTTTTTTAATATATGCCAATAGTCAGTATAACAATACAAGATTTATTATTTGTTTCTTCTCACCTTAATTCTATTTTATATATGGATGTTAGTGATTTTGAGTTATCTTATAAGATTGATTATTTAAGTACTGTTTGTTCAACCAGATTAAATATTCAACATCGAAAATTCATGAAGAAATAATTCCATTTTTATATCTTTTCTTGATTTTTTAAATTTAATGTTTCCTTAACAACTGGATCATTTCCTAATGATTAAAAGTTTTATTATTGCATCTATTTTTAAAAAGAGTGATTCCCTACTTTTTGATAATTATAGATCAATTTCTATTATTTGTGTGATTTCTAAATGATAGGAAATGATAGTGATTAAGAAAATGATCTCATTTTTACTTAAAAATAATATATTGTCTAAGCATCAATATAGTTTTGTTTCTAGTAGAAGTACAGTGGATGCTTTCTGTAATAATGTACACAATTCAACATCATTTCTAGATGATCTCAAAACTTTTGCTATATATTTGAACTTATTTAAAGTATTTGACTTAGCTTTTCATAAAATTTTAATAGTTAATTATGATGTACCACAAGATTCAATCCTGGGTTCTATTTTATTTTTAATTTATGTGCAAATATATTCTCAATTATTTTACAATTATAGCTTGCTTAAGTGGTGTAGTGAAAATTACACTACAAAAATATTATTCATTAGTAAAGCTTACTTCATGGTATGGCAGATCATATTGCTTTGTCATGCACTTGCAGTTTCATAAACTTTTTTTGAGGAAATAATTAACGATGGTTTACTTTTAATTAGTGAATAGTTTTTAATTGCTTATCCATTAATTTAAATCGATACCATTTTTTTATAAATTTGTTGCGAAGTCTTCTCTTGACCTCATTATTTGTAATAACTATATTTGCATTGCAGTAATAGTAATGCTTCATTTGTTTATTGTTGTTGTTATCTGGATGTATTTACTGACACTAGATTATCCTAACCAAATCATATAGATTTTTTTTCTTTAATTAAACTAAATCACATGCTTCTCGATTTGTCTAATTTAAACCTAATCAGCTTTAATTACTATTCACATTTTTTGTTATCAAAGCCTATTATAATTATGTTTTAATATCTCTTTTGAGGCACCTCTTTTACTTTTGTTATTTCTGCTTTATCTGTTTTATATTATTACACAGTGCGTATTATGTTTGGAAGATCTCGTGCCACATCTGTTAGAAAGATTCATAATATACTAGTTATTATTTATTTATATCAGTATAGAGCAATACTTGATATATATTGTAAAATATATAACTTAGATCCAGATCTTCTTTTGTAATTATGCAATTATATACTAATATGAAATAACTATACTAAATTTTTCCAAGATTTCCATTCAGTAACAGTTTAATTATAATGATTTTAAATTATTTAAAACGTAAATGCAAAAATATTTTTTAAATTTAATTAATACTAGTTACATGACTTTTAAAAATGCTGCTATTAGTGTATGATACTGAATAATATTTTATTTGTTTTAATATATATGTTTTATACTTTATCTGTTATATTTTAACCCCCTCACTCAAGATTTTTCTTACATGGAGTTTATATTAATGTATTATTTATTTGTTGTTTATTGAACGAATAAACAAAAAAACATCCTGCTGGGCAAAAAAAAAAAAGCGGTCTTTGCAAAGATATAGAAACTTTATTTTTATCACTTTCTATATCTTTGAATTAATCTTGTAATAACATTTTTATCTAATCAAAAGCAAGTGTTATTATGCCAAAATTCACTAATATTTTGGCATAGTAATATTTACCCTTAATTAGATAAAGTTGCGATTACATAATCACTGCAAAGCTATAGAAAGTAATAAAACGTAAAGTTTCTGTAACTTTGAAACGACCATGTAATAATATCTTTACCCACTCAAGGCTAATGTTTTTTTTTTTTTGTTTATTTATTCAATAATCAAGTAAATAATACAGTAATATAAACAAAAGTCTTGAGTGGTTGTTTAAAATAAACACATATAAATATAAAAATATATAAAATATTATTCAGTATCATACAACAATAACATTTTTAATAATCATATAACTAGCATTAATTAAAGTCAAAAAAATACATTAACAAATTTGAAACATTACATGTAAATTGCTTCTACTCTGAATGGAAGCTTATTTGATATATTAGTAAATAATCCTGTATTTATAGAAGAAAAACTAGGATTTCTTCCTCATGTGTCATAACATCAGCCAGGAAGCGAACCTGCTAACCCAGACAACTGCTTATGAAGCAGTTGTCAGCTGACCTCTGGACCACCAATGCTTGACAAAATCTAGGATTTAAGTGATATATTTTACAATATATATATCAAGAATTGCTAGATAATGATATAAATGAATAATATCTAGTATACTATGAGTCTTTTTAACAAATATGGCATTAGATCTGTCAAAAATAATATGTATTGTATAATATTATAAAATAGATAAAATAAAATTATAAAGGTCAAACAATTGCCTCCTTCCCCCCCAAAAAAAAGATATAACATAATAAGCTTTGATAACAAGAAATATAAATAATAATTAAAGTTGGTGAGATTATTCCTAAAAGTTTCTATAAATTATACTATATATATATTGTGACCATCTGAATGGGCACAAGGAATTGAGATGCTTTGTATCTGCATCGAATAGTTATATTATATTAAAAAAAAATTAAATAGCCTTAGAATTTTAAAATTTTTTGCTGGAAATTGTTTGAAGCTTCGATATGGATTGCTTATGCAGTTCATATACCACTTTATAAGTATTCATTATTATTATTGTGGTTAATGAAGTATTTAATGTAGGGAAGAGGGGTTGTTTGTTAATGGAATTGATACATTTTGTCAGAAAGATGCAGTTATTTTATATTAGTGGAATATTGGTTGAATGGTTTCAAAATCCTTTATTCATTAATAATTATCCTTTTGTCAACAATTAACCCTTTCAACGATTATTATTTAATTGGCCGAATGAGTTAAAAATCAAAACTTGTAATTGGCCAACTCACAACTTTAACAAAATCAATTGTTAAAATAGATCACTTTTAATAATATAAATACGTTAGTTTCGTTTGTAAAAAGTATATTACTGAATTGTCAGATTACAAAAGCAAACGAAAGTCTTTTCAAAAATAAAATTTGATTTATAATTTAAAAAATATTCAATTGCGGTGAAATAAAAGTAACCGCTATTCAACCAACCAAAAAAGATTGCTGACGCAATCTTTTTTTTTTCACTTTAACATTACGATCAATATGTAGCAATAAATAAATAATTCTTGGTAATATCTTAACTATTTTTCTAAAATAATTTGATTTTTAGTATTATTTTATCAATAATAATTTGTAATTCAATTCAAATATTGTTTAAAGTGTTGTAAACATTCGTTTATCATTTTCGTAATAAAAATCAAAATGAACGTAACTTTTTACTTTTTGGCAGCCATTTCCCTTTCTGACAGAAGTGGGACAGCCAATAAGATTCAAGAAAAGTTGGTGAGGAGGCGGTGCTTTGGTTTTGTTTGACATATATGGTCATTTTTATTGATTTTTTACTTGTAAAATAACTCTGAAGAGGGCACCATCTTACAGAACTTTTGATTTTTTTTCGAATGACATATAATATGTATACATGGGATAAAAAGTAGCCAATTTAGAGTGACGTCAAATCTTCTCATTTTTAGACGAGTCATGCATTCAATAGATTAATAGCCATTTCAATTATATTTAGTTAAGATAGTTTAATATTTAGGTTGCAGTATATGTGTATGCATGTATGACTCTGCATCATTTTCATTTCATTTTCATCTTTTAATAGCAGCAAACAATAGTACATGTACAATAAAAACATTTAAATTACAGTAATTATCTTAAATAATTTAACAAATATATATTTCTTTCCAATGATTAATAGATAGTTGAATCAATGGATTATTTTACAAATTAAATAAATTATTAATCATTTTTGTTTAACAGTTGATTAATATTCATGTCTTTCAAGTTTGTAAAAGCTATTTATTTTATTATTATTTTTTTTGTCTTGATTTAATTCTAAAAATCAAAATGTTTTTTTTTTTTTAGAAAAGATTTTTTTTGAATATGTAATTAGCTTAGATAGAAAAGAAGCGTGGGAGGAACCTTGTGAAGGGAAATGACCTTTTGCTAAAGAGAGCTATTTAACAAAGATCTCCAGTAAAAATTTCCTTATTATGTATTAGTAATAAAACTAACCAATCACATATTACTTAATTTATATATTTTTTAAAAATTAAAATTTATAAAATTACTATAAACCAAATAATTTTTTTTTTTTTTTTTTTTTAATTTTTATTAAAAAAAAAGGAACCAAATCATTTTTTTTTTTATTTTTTCTCCTCCCCCCCCCCGTCCCGACCCCTGGGCCTGGTGCGTGTGGGGGAGGGGAAGAGAAAATAAAAACCACCAACACAACCAAAACATAAATCTAAAAAAAAATTGATAAAAAAAAGAAAAAATTTATAAACCTCTACATCTCAAAAAAGACAACCCAACCAAAAAAAAAAATAAGGGCGGGGCCCAAATCAAAGAAACCCTACAAATAATAAGATAGGTCTTTAATAAATTTAAAAAAAAACAAAAAAAAAAAAAAAAAAAAAAAAAAAAAACAAATCAGACCCCACATAAATAAAAATTGCCCTCCCCAAAAAAAAAAAAAAAAAAAGAGGGAGAGAAACAACACAAAAATTTTTTTTTTATTTATTATAAATGCTACTACAATTGTAGCCAGTAAACAGTGGCTCATTATTGTGAAAATTAAAGCCAGTTGTTGAAGTCAAATTAATTTTAAAAAGGTGTTGGAATAAAACTTCGAAAAGATCTTAAGTAATTTATTATGGGAAAAGTTAATTAGGATGCAATTCTAAATTTTAAAAAAGGTACATTAGTTTACTTCGCTCTCCTTGATTTAAATATTTTGAATTAACCACTTCATAACTATTACTCTTTTAAAAATGTATGTTGATAATGTCCAGTTTACATTACTTCATTTAATTGTCATTTTAAATAAGAATAAATTGCATGAATATTATTGTTGTATCATTAACCAACATGTGTCTTTTAATATATCTGGAAAACGCATGCAGAACTATTTTACAGAATATATTTTAATTCTTCACTATTTTCCGTGTTATGTTTTTGTGAGGATTAAACATAAAATTAAGGATATGCATATTTTGATAAATCATGCCATGTTTAAATTCATCATAAAGAGATGACAGTATTTATTTATCTGGTATTTCTGGAAATAATATGTAATTTAAATGAAGGAAATAAAATGTGAGTTACTTCAAATTAAGTATTTGCTTAAATCGAATAGAAGGATAGAAATGCAGGTAATTTTTGTTCTCTTCGATAAAGATGGAATATAAAACAAAGTATTATTAATTGTGGAATTACTAATGAATCATGGTATCTTAATTGACAATATTTAAGAATAAACCATGCTTATAAGGGACTATAAAGTGTCAAATGCTATTCAAGAAAACTACTAAGAATAATTGTGTACTTAATGTAGAACTACAATGGAGAATGTCTTATATTTTCATCATAATAAAGGAGAAATTAATTACTTATATGTGATATAGTAAACTCAAATAGCTCGGCTATGAACACTGGAGGTGCTAGGTCATATTTAAGTTATGATTATATTTTTTAAGTTATCCTGCAGAAGTTTATTTTAATTTAAATTCAGTTTGGAATGTGTCCCATATTGTTTCATAAACCTGGAGCAGAGCTTTGCAAGTGAACTTTTATTTTAAGTTACAAAACAAATAACTTTTCTTTCTTTTTTTTTTTTTATTGCTTGTCATTATTAATGTATATTATAGATAGATAGGCTTACTTATTATTATGTTTCATTTATAATTTGGGTTATTTTGACCTTCTTGATCATCTCCGAAGCGTATCCAAATGAGGAATACGCTGGTAAAAATTGATTTTGTACAAATATGTCTTATTGTTCTTTTACGAAGGTAAAAGAAAGAAATATATTTTTTTAATATATTATTAGAGAGGTTTATATTTATTTTGTAAACTTTATTATCTCAAAGTGAGAATTTTGTTCTTTTTTAAATCAACAAACATATAATAGAAATAGTTTGCTAGATATGAAAGAAAGTTTGTTCGTAATAATTATAACTATTCAATTTTAAAAGTAACTTAAAGTTTATTCTGAATTAAAAGTTATACCTTAATGCAATATTTAATTACCATGTTGCCTGCATAGTGTGTAATTTAGAGTTAATTTTATATATACTTTTATTCACCGGTGTGTGTCTGTTTTGCACAATTATGACAATTGTTTGATAAAGTTCAGTTTGTGAATATTTTATGTATAAATTTCGGATGCTGTCATATTCTACTGAGTTGAACAGATTAGTATGTTATCTGTATGTATTTATCTTCCAGTGTGTATTTATAATGTTCGATATTTGAAAAACCTTTGAGAATGGAAAGAAATCTGATTGCATTCTAATGTTTGTAGGAATAAAAGATTTTGATTATTTAGTATATGTTTTTCCACAATTAGAGCCTAGTTTATATTATATGTGTATGATTAAATGATATTTTTCGAAGTTAAGTGATGTTTTCTTAGAGCCCTGGTGATGAGGAAGAAGTCCCCACCAATAGTGTATTTGGAAGTAGATGAGTTATTGTTGAAGTATGATTAAATGATGATTAGGAAGCTATGTGACGTTTTTCTTATATTCTTGGTGATGAAGAAAGGTTCCCCACCAACAATGTATTTAGAATCAGATGAATTATTGTAGAAGTGTTCAGTAAGAGTTTATCTGCTCCTCATGTAGATTTCCCTTATAACGTATAGTCTGTATAATCATGAAAATATAGCTCGGTGTTAATTAATATGTGGCCAGATAAATTGTTAAATTAATTCTTGATGTAATATTAGTGTCTTATTTTATTGATGAATTACGACATTGTCCGAAATAAAATAATTGTATGATATTTTCTTGATGAATGGAGAGTTTGTAGAAAAGATTATTTTATATGATTGCTGCTTGAACATGCACACACATGTGTAATATAAATAATATCGCGTATATAAAGTATAGAGTTATTGAAATTAAAATGAGAAATAAATGTTTTGAAATACATTACATTCATTTAAATAGAAGTATAAAGTTATTGAGATTAAAACGGGAAATAAATATTTTAAATAAATACAGTGTATTTATTTAAATAAAGGTTATAAATCATCAAATCATCAGAATGAACATGATTTTGTTGCTATGCATGAAAGGTATAAGTAATTGAAAGTGATTATTTAGTCAATTAGAGAAAGTTGCTTTGTTGAGAGCCAAATATAATTAATTTGATTTATTTTATTGATCAATAGTAATATCCTCTCAAAAGTATTTTTTTTTGTGCTAATAATATAACATTTATTTAGTGTCATGTAGATGAAACATGTAGGCAATAAATGTGTTCGAAGTCAGAATATTTAAGTTTTGTTGTTAATTTGCTTTGATAATAGGGATAATCCCAAACTGATGCTCAAAGTTTATTTGATAATTTAAAAATCTGTAAGACAAGTAGTCCAATTCTAAATATCATGTTAAACCAAATTTATTTTAGTGTAATAAATGATTTGTTTTATTTATTTAAAATCGTAAAACTGTGTCTGGAGTTATTATTGTATACATTCGTGTTTTCCATTTCCACATCTCTACATTTCACACATCTATTATAAAATAGATATATTGTTTTATAACTATAATATCAAATCTGCTGGTGTCTGACAATATTGTTTTTCTTAATCCAAACATTATAAGGAACATTTGCCACTGGATAAACATATTAGAAGGTTTGCCAAGTTAGTATATTTGTTAGATGATGATGAGATTAAAATACCCTATTTCTGTCATTATCTTATTATTGAAACATTAGTAAAGTATATTTTAGTCAATGTTTCATTACATTTTATCATATTTTAGAATTATAATTTATGGGCCAATGTATTTCATTTAATTCAACTGTGTTTGTTAAATTCCCTGAGATCTTATTGTTTATTTCTTGATTGGCATTAAAGTAGATGTTTAGATTATGATATGCCAAGTCATAGAATTGTTTAGGAATATAATTGTAGCAAGCTGATATATGTTATACTTGGATGAAGGAAGAAATTAAGTTGAAAGAATATTTTAATAGATTGTACAAATAAACATTGTGATTCTTTATCATGCAATTAATTAATAAAAAGGATTTACATTATATTTAATGTTTTGTAATATTTCTTCTTTCGTTTACTTATAATCATGTATCTTTTGAACTTCCTATAGCCTCCCACTGAGCTGAGCTGAACATAGACTTAATTGAAGAGTCTCAATAATAGTTTTGTATTATATATCTTGTTATATTGTTCTATTCATTAATAGAACTGGCGCCTGGGCATTTCGCTTATGTAATGTATATGAGTGGTTTGGGAGTGTAGGTTATAATATATATACATATATTATAACGGAAATGGTTATAATTACAGTTGATTAATTATTTGTACTTTCAACTATATTTATTTCGATTATTTTACTCTACATTATACTTAATTTATTATACTTTAATTCTTTTTTCAACTTTGATTCTTTATCCATTTATTGTTTTCAACTTAGATTCTTTATTATTTTATTCATTATTTTAACCAACGCCGTTACAATACAAGCAGAGAGCTAATACAGATACAAATTTAACTTCATATCTATACCCTTGACTGAACCCCAAGGCAATACATACATATTAACTTCATATCTATACCCTTGACTGAACCCCAAGGCAATACATACATATTATCTTGGCGTTATTTTTCCCAGCCAAAAACTCTCGGCTGCTGAACAGAGCAAACTATTTCAAAGAAACTTAGCGAATGTTTAGCGCTTGCTATTTATTTTTATATAATTGGGATTTCGCACGAACAAGCAGCACATGAATATCTTAAACAAATCAGTATGCCCCTTTAATCACTAATTACAGTTTCCCCCCTGTCGTAACTTGGTGATAGGAGAATAAAGCAAGGATAAGAAATTTAATGACAAATATGTTTAATAAAAATACTCACACTTTATATAAAAAATTACATTATAATAATAATAATAATAATAATAATAATAATAATAATAATAATAATAATAATAATAATAATAATAATAATAATAATAATAATAATAATAATAATAATAATAATAATAATAATAATAATAATAATAATAATAATAATAATAATAATAATAATAATAATAATAATAATAATAATAATAATAATAATAATAAATACACACTTATAAATACATGGCTATAATAAATATATGAAAATAGATCAGATATAAAAGTTCTTAAAGTCGGTTGATAGAGTTCTAATTTTCTCAAATCATTAATTTTATATTTAGTTATGAATAGTAGATAAATGAAAATGCATGCATGCTTTTACCTAGGCTTTGCTGTCATTGTCCCATGGGTATTTCTCCCGAGCGCTCTTGATTTACTTCCTCAAATTGTGGGGTTAGTTTCATCCAGTTTGCTGGTTGATTCTTTAGGTTGAGTTTCAATCGACTGCTACAGAAGTGGTGGTCCCTCTAGCAGGTCAGGCAAAGATCTTACATTGCGAGTCAGTGATGAGACGGCTCGAATCTGAACCTACGTCCCTTTAACACCACTAGCCACGCACTTCTTCCATTTTCTTTTAGCTGTTGCTTCTCTAAAGTCTCTACTAGCAATGCCAGACAAAATTATAATTTTATTAACCTCTTTCTTTGTTCATTGTTTTTAAAATTTTTAATTAATACTTAGATTTCCAACCAATTCTTATCATTATGTTTATTTAATTAGTGGCTGGAATGTAAGTCCCAATTAATTTAACACATCAGGCAAAGATCTTCCGTTGATAACATTTCTTTGTCAGTGGAATTTAATTTGTCCATCAGACTTTCACACCTACGGCCATATTGTTTCTTTTTATATATCACATATTACATTTATTTTATATAAAGTTTACAATTCATTCATTTTTTTCTTTCACATTTACGTTTTACATTTATTTTAATTTGTTATAATATATTTTTTAAAAGAGAGAAGAAACGCATTTTTTTTATGCCTCCACTTCCACTCTCCCACAATAAACAAAAATAATTTCTAGCATTTGACTTATAAGAGAGAAAGAGACACATTTCTTTATTTATGCAGCCCCCCTCCCCTTCTCTTACTATTACAAAATCCACAGTAATTTTGACAATTAGAAATTCAATTTTTCCTTTCCTTCCTTTTTCTTTAAAAAAAATTATTAGCTAATTTATTTCACCTTTATTACTTTCTAATTTTATTAATAAATATATATGTGTGTCGACGACTTTACGTGGTCATCACAATATATATATACTGAAATTAGTGCTAGATCTGGAATATATTTGTTATACTATTAGTTACATGAAAACAAATCCTAAACTACAACCAGATTATATTTTACTATTATCAGTAGCATAAAATACTGTTCTAATTATAATAATTATTATACAATATTGGAAGGTTATAACGGATACATGTTAAGCTATTTTCAATTGATACTTATTTGATATACGTTTAATAATATGCATAGTAAATATAAGGTGTTTACAAATAATAATGATCTATTATAAATAGACTGAATCTCTATCGTTAATATATGCACTGTAAAAAAAAGCTATAACAAAATACAAAATTTAATCTTTATATATCTAATATAAAGAATCAATTATATACACTATTATATTGTTTTTTTTTTTAAAAGTTTTTATCTTACATTTTCATGTTTTTTGGTAAGCATAATCATGACAGTAACACGTTTATTCTGGGTGTTTCAAATTAATTTTATGATTTATTCTCTCCTTATAGGATATTTATATTATTTATAATAATGGCAGATATTTAGTATAAAGCACACACACACACACACACACACACATATATATATATAACAATGTAAACCGAAGACAATATATAATAAATAATCTTTAAAAAGCCTATTGCAAAGGAAAAGGTTTCCCAACCGCTCTCTAAAGAGAAGCAATGAAAAAAAAATCTCATTGCTAACTAGGTTAATCATCTGCCAGACAGTGAGGTTTTAAATTTTTTCTTACTTGCTTTAATTTCTAGCAAAAAATGCCGAAATACACACTTTCCACCCAATGATTATATTATGTTTCATCTACCTGAAAGAAATATTCTAAACCCGCTTTTAACTAAATAACATTTTTAATTTTATTTAGTCTATGTTTGAACCCCAAACTATAAATTATGTAAGAAGATATTTGACCTTGATTAGATTTGAATTATTGTGTTCTGAAATTAAAAATTATATTAGAAGACAGTTTTTTTAAATTATTTATGAAATATATTAAAAATTATTACTGTATGGTTGTTCTCTTGTATGAGGAAAAAAAAAACATTAAGTATTTTTTAATAGAACAAGTTTTAAGGTTTACAATAAAAAAATATTATTACTAAATTTTTAAATTAAACCAACATTTTTTTTCACTATACAATGAATAGAATAAAAATTCAAGAACAATTAGATGAAATCAATATTTTATTGATTATAGCAAATCTATTACATCACCTGAATAAAATGAAATATTGCTCTTGTAAAAGTTGATACAATCAAACATTTTTTGAGAAAAAACTGCTATGCAGGATGTAAAAATTATATGCTATATAGAAAAAAAAAGAGAGTTCAGATTATGTTAGAATCCATCTGAGGAAAACTTAGTTCTGATTTAATTTGTATATAAAATAAAGAATAAGAAAGATATTCAGATAGAGAAAAAGAGAAACTATGAAAATATGTATTTACGAATTCTAGATTTATGAAACAATATTTGATTAGAGTCGTGAATGTTTTTACATTTAAAAATAAAAAAATCTTGGATTCTTATATGAAAAATTGATAGAAAAAGTCTAAATATTTCCAGCTAAAAAAATAGTTAAAATAATTTGAGATATAAAATGAAAATTTAAATTACTATAAAAACGAAAGTAAAGAGGTTTAAACAGTTATCTTATTGATTTCTAATTAAACACAAAATGTAAAATACAAAGTAAGGAAGTAAAACTAAATAAAGATTATTTAAGTCATTTAGATTTTGTAGATGATATAGTCAGTTTTGCAAGAAATGTTTCAGGATTTCAGGAAATGTTGCAAGAGTTATCAGATGAAAGTAAGAGTAAAGATAAACGTTAATAAGATTAAAGCATTTAAAAAAAAGAGTTTTAAAATGTGTTTTACCCTTATTTATATATCTGAGATTTGGATACACAACAAAAGAACAATACAGAAACTTCAGACTACACAAAAAACTACACAGGAGAGTATGGAAAGATGCATGTTAGGAGTGACAAGAAGAGATTGAAAATTGAATATATGGCTGAGGAAACAAACAAGTATCATTGGCATCAATGAGAGAATTAAAAAACCAAAATGGAGCTGGACTGGACATATTGCTAAAAGAGATGAAAATATATATACTGTCAATGTTTTAAATTGTATTTTAAGAGATTGCAAAAGATCTAGAAAGAGATAATATGTGAGATTGATGGATGAAATAAGGAAGCTTGCTGAAGTGATATGTAGAAGTGGAAAAAAACAAAAAAATTTGATCATTTTTTAATATTAAAAACAAAAAAAAAAAAAAAGGAGAAAAAAAAAAAAAAAAAAAAAAAAAATAATTATTATAATTTTTATTTTTTTAAAAATAAAAAAGAAAATAAAAAAGTTTTTTTTTTTACAACAACCCCCAAAAAAAATGTTATTTTAAGAGAAGAGAAAAAAAATAAAAAAAAAAAAAAAAAAAAAAAAA
The DNA here is from genome assembly GCA_028023455.1 of Epiperipatus broadwayi. Lineage (NCBI taxonomy): Eukaryota > Metazoa > Onychophora > Udeonychophora > Euonychophora > Peripatidae > Epiperipatus > Epiperipatus broadwayi. Next base: position 2,537,927 of record JAQFVV010012472.1, on the reverse strand, counting down.
AGAAAAAAATATATTTCTATTTTTTTTTAGATAAAAATATTTTTTTTTTTAATTTATTTGTTTGAATGGGAAGGGGAAAAAAAGAAAAAAAAAAAAAAACAAAAAAAAATAATTATTTTTTTTATATTGTATTTTAAGAGATTGCAAAAGATCTAGAAAGAGATAATATGTGAGATTGATGGATGAAATAAGGAAGCTTGCTGAAGTGATATGTAGAAGTGGGATGATAGACCAGAAACTTGGAGATATCTTCATTTTGAAGTGACAATTACTAAAATGAAAGGTGATGATAACATCATAAGATATAAAAAGAATTCTTATGATTATTCTATTCTTTACAAATATGAAAGTGAATAATAAAGTTGTTTTATTGCAAACAATTCCTAAAAAGACAGTGTTATTCAAAGAGTAGTGAATACTAAACAATAAAAAAAAATATATAAGAAAAAAAATGTAAATATCTGTCTACTATTATTTTGGAGAAAAATATTTTTTTCGATAAATTCATTGCTGTGCAAATGGCAGGAGAAGATAAGGTCAAATAGAACTTCAAAAGATAAATGCTATAAAAATACTAAAAAAAAAAAAAAAGATGATTACAGAAAAAACTGCTTACTTTTACTTTCAAAATTAAAACTTTATTTACACCTTAGAATACATAAAAGAGAAATCAATGATAGCATAAAATTATGTCAATAAGAAAGATTCAATGAATACTTATAAATATGGTATGCAAAGCATGTATATAGAAAAATAAAAAGTTGTATTAGATCAGTAACATAGTCTCAAGAGCTGTATAAGAAAATTATGATAGGCAAATAGTATGAAAGAAACATAAATAAATATAAATAAAATCAAAGATTACACTAATGCCTTAAGGCAGTGCATCATATGCATAATTTGCTAGGAATATAAAGTCAAACCTATATATAAGGTTAGAAATTCCATTGATTAATGACTATCTTGTCTCAAAGGCCAATGAGGACTATAACAATATTTACAAGTTGATATAGGTAAATTAATTACACAGTATAGAACTAATGCAAAGTTTATGTATTAGATATGTAGGGTGTATGAAAGATCTACATAGTTAAAGTTTAAATTATTCTTAGATGAAAGATGGGATATATTAATCATTCAGTGGATGGAAGAAAGTTCAAGTCTTAGGCCTAAGAAATACATGAATTAAGTCTCTAACCTCATCTGGCTCCAGATTTAGTCAGTTAGCCAAGGCTGACAAGTTCATTTATCCTCATCTTTTATCTTGTAGAGGGACTTGAAAAAATGATTAACCATTGAGTCATCACTACATCTGGCAGTCCAAATTGAGAAGTTAATGAAAGTGTCCAGTCTTATTGTTCCAAATTGATTCTTTTTAATTGTGGCCTTAAGAGAAATGTTAGTTGGATCATTACCCTTTCAGCCTTAAGAGAAATGTTAGCTGGATCATTGCTATTTATGTAGACTAATGCTATATTATGAAGGTAAGTCCATGAATTACATTGATCCAGAATGTTCAATGGACTCCTCCTGTTTGTTACATAGGGGACAAAGGGGGTTGATGTTGTAACCCCTTTGGTAGTGGAGAAAGGCCCCAGTGGGGAATGCTCCAAGGATGATTTTTATTAAAAAATCGACAAATTTTGAACTCAGTTTGATGAATTTTGTTAATTTGGAAAATCAAGAGATTCCTATAGGGAGTATATTAACAGATTTAGTTTTTCCAGGAAACCTTAATCGATAAACTTCCCAATATGATAATTTCCCCTGAAAAAGGAAACCCAACAACCAGAAGTTAATCACCGTAACTTGCTTTTGTAACCAAATGCTTCTCCATTTAGGCAGAGGTCAATCAGTAGGCTCAACCTTTTCCATGGGGAAGGGGCACTCCATATCAGGATTATCCTTAAAAATCTTGACTAGTATATTATGAGTTTGTTGAAGGTAAACAATCTTCAGCGAGCGAAGGCTAAGGCCATTAAAAAGCATGTGTTTTGTAATAAGTTAAGACTGATGATGGGAGTCTTGCATCCCCAGCAAAGTTTTCTGCATAAGGTTTTAATTTTTTGGACAAGATTGCCCATGGGGGAAAATCCTGCCAGATAATATGTTATTTTGGGCAATACTACAGCATTCAATAGTGCTACCTTCCCCAACAAGGACAGGTAGACCTTAGATACTGATGTTACTGTAGAATTGGCCTTATCTAATAAGGAAGCTTCAAGTTTCTTCTTCAGAGTGAATGGAAGGGAGACTAGGAGGAAGCCAAGAAATTGCTAAGGGAGGCTTCAAACTCACCTGGTATTTTCTTGATGGAATTTACCATATGGCCAATTTTGCTCTGTTCACCAAATTTGTGAGAAAATTGGTCCAGGAGTTACTCAAGCCTAGGGAACTCATCCCGAGATAAGAGGAACACCACAACATCCTGTCTCCCTCAGCATAGGGATGGCTATCCCAGAAAAGACAGCCTCAATGCTTAGCAGTAATGGGTTCACATAAGCTGTGAAGAGGAGTGTACTTAGTGGAAAGCCCTGAGGGATGGAAATACAAGGCCGAAATCATGGAGCCACTCTACCATCAAGAGAGAGAAATACCAACCAATTGTGAAGAAGATTCTCTATCATCTGGAGTATACCAAAGGCACTTGAAGTTTCTCCAGCACACTAAGTAATACTTTGATCCTGATGCAATCAAAGGCCCTAGCAATGTTGAGTTGAACTGCAATCAGTCAGGACATTCTTCTGCAAACATGATCTATGAGAAGGCGAAAGCAGCCAATGGCATCAGCAGTCAAGCTCCCCTTCTTGGCAAATAGGTATGAGGACAATTGATCTATGATGATGTCTTGGATATCCTCTTCAATTGATTGTCTTCACTAATAAGAGCAACATCAAGATGGGCCAGAGATTGTCCCAATTGATATGGAGCTTTCCCTTTTCTTAATCAGGGGAACCATGGCAATCAGATACATTCCATCAATTTCCTGCATGCCTTTGACCAGAAGGTCAATCATTTCTTTGATAATATGGATGATAAAGGCACAAAGGTGTATGAATACAAACTTGGGAATGCCATGCAGGTCAGGATGAGTTCTATCCAAGAATGATCTTAAATTTTAATAGGATCCTAGTTTCAGTGATCTTACACAGAATTGATTTCCTATTGATGAGAGTCCTGTGTGAATTAAATACTCCCAGAGGCAATGAGTATTCATTGCCCTGTACCTCAATTGATTTAGGGGCCTTAGACCTTTTTCCAGAGCCTAGGGCCCATCTTAGGTAGCCTCTGGTCTAGCAATGTTGGTGATGAAGGCATTGGCAGGCCCTCTTAATTGATAGATACTCAGCAATGGCTCCTTGAGGGTGCTTAAATTTTGTCTTTAGAACCCAAAATATTTGAGACAGTTTGGGTTTCATAAGGAAGTGAGCTGAGCTCTCTGGCAATGGAGTTTAATTCATGAAGCATACAAACTGGATCCTTAGATTTAATAGTGAATTTCATGATTAGATATTTGAGGGTGTCAACCAATGCCTTCCAAGCAGCTTGTGCAGGAAGAGAAATCAACTGTAAATGATTAAATGCGATATAAGCTTCTGATATCAGATGGATAGTAATATTGCCCTTAGTAAGCGTACGGGTTATTCATGGTAGTTCATGTTTAACAATCTGTGATACAGTTCTCAGGTTGACTCTAACTTCTAAGGCAAAGTGGTCAGAAAATATTGCAGGCCATAGATGAGTTTTGATAATTGGTAAAAAGGAGGGAGAGAAGAGGACAAGGTCAATGAGTGATCTGGACTTTTTGAGTGTAAAATGAAAACTGCATAAATTTGTTTTGACATTGTTCATAGGTAAAATTAAAATCTCCAGTGATTAAAGTGGGGGGAGGACTGATCCTGAGGATGGAATTTATAGTGTGAGTAGTCCTGAGAACTATGTCTGAATCCTTGGATAAGTATAAATTTATCAGATTAAAAGGAAAACTATTGATTTGAATGGTGGCTATTAAACAGTTGGAATCAATGTGCAGAATTTTAAGAAAGGAAATAGGGGAATTTTTATTGATGATTATTGCAACTCCTCCTGAAGCAGAGGAGGAGTAGGAGTAATGGAAGTAGCCTAGGTGATGAATGAGATTAAGACTGCAGGGGCCAGACGCAAGGTGGAGATCAGTCTTGGATAGGCAAAGAATATCAGGGGCTTGGTGCTGAAACCAGTTTGATAAGACATAAGCCCTGTCATGAGAGTTCAGACCTTTGACATAAACTGATACAACACTAAACATAGTAATGGTATTTTAGTCTTGTGATTTAAAGATATGGTGCACTTAGGAGTCAGAAGGATCAGGATCGATGACTGAACAAAAAACAGCTTCAAGTTTAGGAACAGGCTCAGGCCTTGGCAAGTAAGGAGGAAGAGCCAATATCATTTGCCAGTGGGATATGTTCAGAACTGTATGAAGGAGAAACAGCAGGAATGGGTTCGAGATTTGGGTCTATTTGATGAGGTTTCCGAGAGGCTTCACGTATCACAGGAGAAGGGTATCTGATTTTTTTACTACTAGGGCTGGGGGAGGCAGCCAACTTGTCAGGAAGATCAAGCCCCCCAAAGGTGTCAAAACTGTCAGCACTGGAATAAGATTCAGCTGGATTAAACTGAGATTTAAGGTTATGGTTTTTCCTCTTACATTGGGGAGGGGAGGAGGGATCAATGGAGTCGATCTCTCCATCAGTGACAGAGGCCATAGACAGGCCATTCTCCTCAGCCAGAGAAGAGATATCTGTAAATTGGTCATCAACTGTTATCTTGATACATCCAGTAGAGAAGTCATCAGTAAATTTTTGAGCACAGAAATTGTAGCTGTGGAGGAAAAATGTGATTTAGGCCCAAGCTCTTGGCAATTATCAATTGTATTATAGGTGTAATTAGAGGCCTGTTAAAATGATATTGGGAAGAGGGCAGTCTGTCCTTATAGGCACATTTATGATATTTATGGCATATATCTCCACATACACATATGCGGTTTTGGCATTCCTTCATGATATGTCCTCTTTGTCGGCAAAGAAAACATTGATGAGGGACACCATGGAGGATGATTATAAGGGGACATTCATGATACTCAATCAATTCTGGAATAGACAAGAGAGAAATGTTCTTAGTAAAAACAATTTTGGATATTGTCACATTGGTGAGTACGTGGGTTTAAGCATGATGTTCAAAAGGAGATGATTTTTCCATAGGGACCCAGAAACTTTTGTAGGTCAGTTCTATTAAAATCAGCTCCATAGTTCTGTACTATTCCATCCAAATATAGAGGGTAATTAGCACCTATGGATTTATAGTTGTTCCTGAAGGATTCTTTTGCAAAAACATTATAGAATTGCACAATGAGATATCGTTTATTTGGATGCAATAAAATCTTATATATTGATCCCCATATATGTGACAGCAGGCAGCAGTATTCATGAAAAGTAAAAAAAGCATACTGTTCTTGTCTACACATTATTTTTTCTATCAGTGTGTCATATCTGGTATTAATATTATAATTGATGATCACTAATTTTCTTTAGGCTATTCCATGATAGAATTAAGTGTTTTATCAAAAATATCCATTAAGCTTTAATTGCATATGTGCTCATTCCTTTCACTGCAATTAGTCTTTTCAATATTAATTGTACTAGCAGTTCTTCTTTACTCTGTTGTTTAATTAGTTGTAAAAATAGATTTCTACTCTGATAAAACAATGCTATCTTTTTTATACAATTAATCTAACAGATGTTTACTGAATTATCATTCCCATTTTATTTTATCTTCAGCAATCTTTTTTCATTGCTCTTTACTAAAAATACCTTTCTATATTTAACTTTCTTTTTTCTGGAATAATTAAACTTTGCATTATAACTTATACAAAATTAAAGTTAGTCAATATTTTTATCAAAATATAATAAACCCTGAATTTATTTTTTGATTTTTATAAACTTTTTGTTTTACATTTTTTGATTCACTTGAATAATTAATAAGTAAATACAAGTAAGGAAATTTAAACCTGTCTCCTCTAGTGTGGCATCAAGAATTTGCTAAAGAGAAAAAAATACATAACAACAATAAAAAAAAGTTTATTTCTTGTTTTGACACTTATTTTCATAGATAAGAAAAAGTCCTGTTTTCTTTTTAAATCATCTTGGAGATTATTTGGTAGCTAGATGAAGTGTTTAAAAAAGTTCACAACTTCTTTGTTTTAAAATTAGTTCATTAAAATCCTTGTTTCTCCAGGACAAGTTATTTTCATTTCTCCTCAGGAAAATGGCAGTTAAATATTTCTAAGAATTTTAGCTCTAGTGTTATACAAAAATAATTTAATTCTTTCCATTTTCTTCCAATCTGGATTTATTTTTAACAAGGACAATAACAACAGATGTTATTTTAAATTTAATTATTTTTAAACAATAATAATTTTGAATTTTTACTTTTTTTATATTCAAATAAGCTCTGAATTTATCATTATAATTTGTCAATGTCCATGTCAGCTTCATAAGTGACTTCCAGAGACCTTGCTGTCAACTGGTTGACCGTGGTTGACATCTTGGCCACCCCTAATATGCAATCACAGTAGCAACTTCCTCCATATAATATCATGGTCACAATGTTATAATGGTTTAATGTATATTATCAAAGTGTAATATAATGACAATAGCTATTAGATCACATATATACTTTTTAAATATTCCTTGAAAAATAATAACAGAAATTTTGTTAGGATTTTTCAGAATGAGATGTCTCTTAAATTATGCAATATATAAAATAGATGGAAAACATATAATGTGTATTCAATCATTATAAATATACTTTTTAAAGATGTAACTCTGTCTCCTGCTTTAACTTCATTAAACATTAAACAGTGTTGTGCTACATCTTTAATGACAGTTATACACCTATCATTCTTTAATTTTTCATTCTTAAATAACCTTTAGTAAGCTTATAATTTTTATTCTATATACCTGTTCCTATGCACTTCTATTATTAGTTAAATTTAATTTTTCCTTGTTTGCTTGTAATTTTCTGACTGAATTTACAAAAAAGTAAAATTTAAAAGCTATCAACTTATTTATGATTCTTTTGTTTATCCTCTTCATCATAAACTTACACATAGTAATATACTTTATAAAATTGATTTACTTTTGTTTTGTTTATTTACAATAAAAATAATTAAGGACATCCAATGCTTTCCTAACTCAAACTTTAATTTTTTTATGTTTGAAATACTATCTTTATGGAAAAGTAATTCAAGATATAAAAAATTCACTAAATATTGTTTTAACATCAGCACATAATTAATTAAGATCATTAGTCAATATTTACATATATCTTCTAATAATTGAATACATATTCACACCTTTACCATGTTATATTATAATAATTCAGTCATCAGCAAGAAGTAACTGATATAGGACTTCTCTGATTTCATGTACAAACGACTAAATTAAAGAACAATTAAATTGCATTTTTGACATTTATAGTGTCCATGTTCCAACTTATCTCAGTATAAATTTTGGGAATATAAAATTTCGCAGTAAACTATTATTAATTAAAAAGACCAATAATAACAGATTTACGTAATGAAAATATAGAACATATATGCTCACATATACATATAAATCATTCACAGATATGCCTAGGCTAACAAGTATATAAATATTTATTTTTAAATACATAATTATTTTGGCAGACATTCACACACATATGGGTATTATAAAAGGATGTCTTGTTTTGATTATTCAATGTTATATAGTTGATAAAGACTACAAGATGTGTAGTCGAAAGTACTTCCAATAAAATAACTATAATTTATGTGAGTTTTACTGTATTTTAATATATATATATTGATTTGAAAATTACATATATTTTGCAAAGAATACAGACATCAAACTTAATTTATTACATATACACAATATTTATTTGCTTATTTACAAATATCCACGAATAATACAAAATTTAATCTTTGTAAATTTGTCACGTTATTTTTTCTTTTTTTTTTTTTGATTATTATAAATTATTTAAAGTTATTTATTGGATAAGAGTTCTGTCTATAAAATTTATTCGCATTAAAAAAAAAAAAAAAAAGAAAGATTTTTAACATTCAAGTATTTTTTCAAAATTAAAAAAGGTAAACTTTTAAAAGTAAAATAACAAGATATTAATGTTCTTAAAAAGTAAAAGATATAATCCTAAAAAAAAAAAAAATCTCAGTTGACTTAATTTGACATTGTTGTTTCACCAGTCTTTCAAAAAACAGCAGAGGTATTTTAATCTCATCATCATTACGAATAACTTGATAAACATTTCTAGCACAGCAGCTGACATATTTTAATAAATAAATAACTTTCGCGGGAATTTATTTTGCTTACAAAAACATATAACACTACGTTTCCCTTTTTATATTACATTCCTTGGATATCGTTGTCATTTTAATACTTAAAAACAACGCTAAACACTAAATATTCATATGCATCTTTTTTACCTGGATGTTGATCAAGTTGCATTGTGGGCACCTATTGATATCTATTAAAATTATTAAAACAGGGAAAACTCTCCATACAATAGTGCCACTCAGTGAAAGCTAGAGTGATCAATGGATGCCAGAAACTAGTCTGGGGATATTGGATGAATAGGCACTAGATAGGGATTTTATGCACAAGGCTTCTGGCATCCATTGATTACTCTGGCTTGCACTGAGTGGCACTAATGTATGGAGAGTTTTGCCTGTTTTAATAAAAGTTATGAACACACATAAGAAATGGTGATCATGTGATGTTTGGTGGTTTATTAAATTTATTACTTGGGACTGTAGCTGTTCAACTTCCATTCCCTGACACTTTTGTTTTTAATAATAACTAAGATCTGCGATGTATTTAAATTTTTATGCAATATTGCGTTTTTTATGACAATATTTTACTATAAAAATTTTCAATAATTTTTTTTGATTGACATTAAAATTTTAAATTTTAAAAATATGCATTATTTAATAAGTAAAAGAAGGCAAAAATATAAACTGATTAAATATTAATCAATTTGTAGTTGAGTTTCTTACTATATATTGCAATATTTTTCATCACTTAGCGAAAAAAGAACTTAACAGTCTTATGTGAGATGTTTTCTGTAACAAACCAATTACTGATATTTTAGTATTGTCTAAGGAAATAACAGAGTTATCGAAATTTGTCGCTGGTACTTTAATTTTATTTGAAAAAAAAAAAAAACTTCACATATAATATATATAGAAATCAATATTTTTTTTTTAAAAAAGTCAAATTATAAATATATTTTAAACTTCATATATATATATAACATCAATATAAATTGCAATATATGTAATATTCAAATACAAGTACATTGTCTATACTGAACTTAATATAATTAGAAAGGACTTGAACTCAACTTTCACGTTTCCTACAGCTATCCTCTCTATCTTATACAAACAATACACATGACCACATACATGTGAAAAAGATAAATGATCTCCAATATATGTATTTCATGCTGAACCAGCACTGATCTGTTAGTCCGGATCATCATCTCTCACACACATATACATAATTAATGCTCAATTTATATTCCCTTCTAATTATATATATATATATATATAACTCTATCCTTCACTGATGATAGCAAATTAGCTTGAAATCAGCTGATCTGAGGGTGGGCAAATGAAAGAGATAGTGAATGCTGACTCTTTTGTCATTTATGTAAACAAATTTACACTTGTTCAGTGTTTTTGGTAAAACGCCATCTATTGATCATAAATACAAGTGATAGCAAGTTACGTGAATTTAACTTGTTTTTGTTTTTCATATATATATATATATATATATTCTGGCTATTGTGAAGGTTATTAAACTAAAAGGACTATATCAAGATTTAAAAATAAAGATTACTGCATATTATCAACTTAATATAAATAGTTAAATGTAATTTGAAGCCGTTAAATTATATGAATCACATGCCAAAATCTTTGTACATTTCAAAGTTCTTCAATTTTTTTTCTCCTTTATACTCTCTTTTTCATGTGGTACAGAGCACCTTGTGTGAATATAGATTGAAAAAGAAATTCCATTAAAGCATAATGTATTGTAATGGTTAGAAATATGAATGCATGATGAAAAGTGAAACCACTACAAGTATATTTCTCTTTATAAAGAATTACACAAGCAACTAAATAATATATATTTATTAAATAATACATAAACAAAATAAACTAACATGAAAATAAATAGTTTGATTACTATGTCATAATGCCAAAGTTATAATAACTTATTAATGATTAACAAGAATATCCACAAATACCCAGTATACAATAGAATGTCAAAATCAGTAAAATATATCCAGCAAATTATACAAACAATAAAATCAAATTTTATTAACAACAATATCCACAATTTCCAATACACAATGAAAATTCAAAATCCAGAAAATATACCCAGAAAATTGTACAAACTACAAAAATCAAATTTTATAATTATTAATTATGTAAATGAGACATTTATTTTATATAGTGCTATATTAAATAAATGTCTCATTTACATATGTTTAGTTTCATTTAAAAATCACGTATCGTAAATTCTAGAAAATTTCATAGGCGTCATTCATTCAGACATAGTAAAAAGTAATTTAAAGTGATTGGTTTATCTTCATGCTTTCATTTCCAGTGCTTAAGATTTGCCCATACTTAAGCATTTGGGTTGAAAGAATAGGTGGATTCATTCTATTCTTTCGCAAAGACTTTATCTTGTGTTGGAAGTGAATGTATTCATTTATTAGTATTAATATTCATAAAAAGTGCATGTGCATTACCTTGAAAGGCTGATCTTTAGTTTATTAAAATTATTAATTATTTAACTTTATCTTATGAGACTTTATTATATTGTAATTTAATTTTTATAATGGCAATATTAATCAATCTTGTTGAAATCTGCAATATGATTTATATTTTAGGGTATCCCATAACATGAGTTTGCACAAAATCATTTAATTCAGATATCGAAACACGAAAATAAGATTTGTAGATAAACTTAAAATCCATGAACAAAATAATTTGTTATATTATATCTATCACTTTCAATAAAGTATTTATTACCAACACTAACACCAGAACTTATTATTTTATGCAAAGCCTTCTGGCATCCATTGATTACTCTGTTTGGCACAGGGTGACACTACTATATGGAGAGTTTTGCCTTTGTTTACAACAATTATGTGCTAGTATAGAGATGGTGATCATGTGATGTTCAGAACTTATTATTATTATATCATTTATTCAAGTTCAATATGAAGAAGCAAAGTCAATATATGTGTATAATACACCAATATAAATCATAATCTTTAAACATAATCATGCTGATGAAAGTAAGATATTTAACATTATCATTTTACAACAAAAATATGTCTACCTTCAAGTACATGCATAAATATATATATTACCATAGACATTTATATAAATACAATTAAGAAGCAGCAAACTAACTATATAATGTCAGGATCTCCTCTGTAATAGTATGATATAAGGATATATAAATAAAGGATACAATTATCATTAATCCATATAAATCAGAAATTCACACCTACAATCATTCACATAATAATAACAGTTCAAATAAGCAGGATTTTCACATATTTAAGACATATGAATATACATATAATATAACTTTAAACTTAAAATAATGTAATTCTTTACATGTCTGTTAGTAATATTAATTTCATAGAAATATTAGATAGATGCTCATTGCAAACTCCACATCTCCATAAACAAACACAGATAAATCTATGAAGTTAAATTACGTTATTATATGTAAAAAGATTATAAGTTATTACAAATATATAATATTTATTTATTTAACATATATAAAATAAAATTCGAATAATTAGTAAAATTTAAAACATTCACATTGTCTACTATCTCAAATAATTTATTCAATATTGCCATACATTCATCTATACAAATTCAAATCTATTATATTTGCATAAAATTGTTTGTATATATATATTTAAACTCTGATAAATTATTTGCTTTAAGGGTAAAAAACTTATTCCTTTAATTATTAATAATAAATAAACCCACATACAAATTTTGTATTATTATCAAAACAAATTTAAACTATGTAAATGTAATATATTTAAATCATAATAATGACTACAATATATTTGTATTATATACATTTTAACTGTGCCTTAATTAAAATTGCTAGACACACAAAATACTAAAAATTTTAAATTTCAATTCAGTAATATTTTTTGTAACCTTTTAAAACTAAAACTGCAGCAATTGCACTTAAAACTACCTTATATAATTTTATTAATGCATTAATTAACAATTTAAAATGCGTATTAATAGTCTATTATAAGTATAAATTTTATTAATCATATTGGTTAAAGTATAATTAGCTAACTTAAAATATTTTAAATAAATCATTAGATAATGTTAAGTAAGACAAAGCATTGTTGAATTAAAGTATTTTTAGTAATATATGTGTTTGTCTGTGCTTGCATGTATATTATTTTGCAATATTTAATTTGCTAATAATAATTATTATTTTAAGTAAAAATTATTAAAGAATTGACTTGTATTTAATACTTAATAAATACCAAATGAATATGAGAAATAGTTTATTTCATGCAATGTTTATTTAATAATATTTAGTTCATTAAATAATTATCTTAAAAAATATTTATTATATAAGTTAAATTGCTATTTTAAGAATATTTTCTTTTTCTTTCTATCATTCTTTAAATTTAAAAATAGAACTTAGGGTTGGTGATTAGAAATCGATTTTATTGGATGATTGATATCAGTAGTCAACTAATCAGTAGAGAGAGAACAGGTGTGGTGTGCATGAAAATTATTACAAAATTGATAACAATTTAAAAAAGAAACAGTTAACATTTTTGTCTAAAAATGTGTTTAAAATTTTATCTTTATTTCAAGCAGCATTAAAATGAAATAAAAAAATAAATAACTAGTCTACTATCTGGAAAGCAATATTGATATTTACTTATTATAAAAATTGGAGAAAAGAAAAATACATGAATGACTTGGACAAAATTGCAATATTACTGGAATTTTCACTTTAATCTATGGAAAAAGCTGACCCTTACTGAGACTACGGACCATGCAATGGTGTATTACATAAGAATTTGTTAATCATGTTATAGAAAATTTTTCTATTTGCTTACAAACTTTTATATGGTTCTAAAATAACATAGTATTAACTCCTGAATTGAACAATTTAATCTTCTGCACTAATATTGTAAAATGTTTTTAATGACTTACAATATAGGAAGACATTTAAAACTTGAATTACTAACTTATCCATCTAATATGCTATATAATGGAACTGCTAAAATATAAGTTATATTTAAACCAATATTTATAATAGTGTATCATTCTGTTATTTTTAAATGAGAAAAAAATATGGAAATTTATGTTAAGATTATATTCCGAGAAATAAAATATTTTGGGATTTAAACTAGTTGTCTGCAGTAAAGCTAAAGATTATAATTCATATTTATTCCAATTGGAACCACTTATCAAAAGAACTTTTTTTTTACTGTGTTTTAAAATGTTTTTCTTCAATATTAACAGAACTGAAATATTACAAGAAAACACTCAGGGACAATTAATTAACTTTATCTGAGAGAAAATGATTTTTATTATTTCTAATTTTCAAGCTTCTTTCTGATGATGTGAGCAGATGGAAAAAAAAAGATTTTAATAAATGAATTGACTGTTCAAACTTCGGTTTAAACTTATGATTCAGGATGTGTTTTGGTAAAAGAAAATTAACTTTTATTAATTTTATTTTTTGAGATAGTTATATTTAAAGAAATTTATGTTTAATGTTTTATATTTATCATTTTGAATTTCAATAGGTATTATAAAGTGGGTATATTTTAAGATATATTGAAAGTTTGGTAAATGATGGTTTATTTTCAAATGAATCATCACTGGACAAGTATTATTGATTTATAAAATTTATTGGTAATTTTTATTGTATGTTTTAATATATGCTTATTTAGTTTGTTTAATATTATTCTATTTGAAATTTAAAAGGTAAAATAACTTAGAGTGGTTTGTTCTGAAAAATTATTTCTCATATCTTGCAAATTGCTATTTTAAAGTTACAATGAATATTTAATTCTGAATGAAAGATGTTTATTTGGGGATTAACTATTAGATTTTTTTTATATTTTAGATAATAAATTATTTTTTGAAACATTTATGTATGTCAATTTTTCTTCGCTCTGTGTGTACACTATTATCAATTAAGTTATTCTAGTGCATTCTGGTAATGTTAAAGTGTATAGTCCTACTATTGGCATTTATTAATTTTTGTGGTGGAATTCAGTGTTTTAGTTCTGAGGAACATTTCAGCTGTTATGATAAAATGTATTAAGATGTCATACTTTCAGTTTACAGCTTAGATGGTGTTTAAACATAAAAATTCCTTGACACATGTAACTATTTGGGTTCACATGGGTATTCATTTTTTATATTTTGTTCCTGTAGTACATAGTGTAAGTTGTAGAGAGAACATAGGTAATATAGTCATGAATGTAGATGGCCATTTGATATAACTTCCATGAAATTCTTATATCCAGATTATTAAAAATGCTTCTATAAAAAACCTGGTTGCAGATATCACATGTAATATGGTGTAATGTCCACTGTATAATTATAGTTTATTTACAAGTTAACTGCCCATACTCGATGACCAAATTACATTTGATCTATTAAATTTTTCGTCAGAAAATTTCAGTAAGATTTAATGAATGCAATTATCTTTTCTGGTCACACAACACACTTTCACTTAATGTAATTACCATAATATGGGGACAAGTAGGCTAGTTTTTAATTTATTTGAAAAGACATCAGAATTCTGTATCAGAATCTACTGGCCAAACCCCTTTATTATTTTTTTGTTACGATGAAATTATTCGGAATATCTGGAGGATTGCATTTTCAGTACAGCATTGGCAACTTATTTAATTGAAATATAATAATGACTAAGTTGTAATGAAATTAGAATAATAATAATCACTATATGTATTGCCACACACAGCAAGCTAGAGTAATCAATGGATGCCAGTGCTCTCAGATCCAAGGCTCCTCACTGATGAAGGCCACAAGCCAGAAACTAGTCTGGGAATATTGGATGAGTAGGTATTAGATGGGGATTTTATGTACAAACCGTCTGGCATCCATTGATTACTCTAGTTTGCTGTGTGTGGCAATATGTATAGTGAATTTTGCCTGTTTTAATAACAGTTATAAAGAAGCATAAAAAGTGGTGATCATGTGATGTTTATTGGCTTAATAATAATAATCAATAAGTAAAATAACAATATAAGTTATATTTAAATTTATTAATACAAAACAAAATATTTAATATTATCAAAAATATATAAAAAACAAATAGGGATTAAAACTACTGCTAATATTTTATTTTAATTGGCATGGCTCATGGCAATAGTTTATCACACTTAAGAGTCTAAGAAAAGTGATCAGTAGTATTTGAATTAATAGAGTTACTTACTGGTAAGTTTATTTGTTCACATATAGGATTTATAAAATTTACCAGGCATAGATTTATCTTGGAAGGGATTCACTGTTCAATATTCTGGTGATCTTTCATTCTTCATGATTTCACATTTAGTAGGAAATGGTTTCACTCAGTTAGTTCATGACATCAGGTCAAAAGCAACACCAGCAAAGAATTTCTTCTACTCACACATCTTTATCTTTATACGATTCAACATATTTGTAACAGTAGTTTGGCACACTTTTCATAATTTCTCCACATTTATTTTTACTTTGCAGGAACGAAGATCTAAGAAGAACAACCTTGATGCATGAGGTATTTGTTTTTTATAGTCCTGATTTTTTTATACTGTTCTGCGTAACTCCCATTGGCATCTGTTAATGTATAGCAATGTTAAAGGAATTTAGCCCACAAAGTTTTCTTTTTTTCTTGTTCACCATCTTTAATTAGGGAAGGAATACCGAGACTTTTATTGTTACAAAAATATAAAGTAGTTTTCCCTTTTGTTTTATTATACTCTTTATATCTCTTCTCTCTTTTCAAATTCTTTTAGCATACACAAAAATATCTACATCCACATTGTTTAAACTAAATCAATCAGATATTTAAATAAATATACCCGGGTCTCATTTTATGTGGATTTATTTAATGTGATTTTGAAGTTATGCAATTCATGTTTCTTCTTAATATCTTTGTATGCAGTTTCTTTTATGTGATAAAAATTATTAGATCAGAAAGTTGATCTCCAATAATGCACTATTACTTTAAATATTATAAATTTCACGCACTCATGTCATATTTAAAGTAATAGTGCATTATCGGAGTTTGACTTCCATCTAATAATTTCAATATTTTCAGTGCTTTATAATAGTACTGTAATAGATTTTATGCAATAAAGAAGTTCATAATTCACTTAAAATCAGGATTTCCCCATTTTATATACACACATTAAATTTTACAAGATTATAATGTAAATCTGTTCAAATGTTATAGATGCCTATAATTATGCATGTAGTTGTTTTTGCATTTTAAATCACATTCTATTTTTGCTTTTTAAAAAAAGAGTACGTAATAAATTAATTATTTAGTGTCCACAAGTATATTTTTTAAAGGTGAGTTACAGCGGTGGGCACAAAATCTAATTTTTAATTGTAATTAACAATTTAAAAATTATGTAATGTGATCTGAAATTAATGTGATGTGAAATGATGAAATTTGATTTTTAAACGGAATTTAAAATTAAAAAATTAAAGACAAAAATTAGAATTTAATTTTTAATTGTTCGTTTTAATTCAATTTTTCCCAACTGTAGTGAGTCAGTGTATTTTTATTATCATAAGTCTAAGTTCTTATTTTTATTTTAAACTTTTAGCTTACCCTAATGGAGTGAAAAAAACACCCAAGAAAATGAATTTCTTTGGAAACAAAAATTTCAGTCTTAGATTGCTTAGCGAAATGTGAAGGATCAACACTGATTGGAAAACATTTTAGTTTGGGCAAATCCACTATAAGACCAATTTTAAAAAATGAAGTTGGCACTAGTTCTATTTCCTCTTGTGATAATTCTGATGTATCAAATAGCGATAATGATTAAAATACCATACATGTATAAAAAAATGTAAATTACACATAAAAATATATCGTTTTGAATAAAATTAAATACTATAGTTAATAAAAAAGGTAAAAAAGTTTGTCTTGTATCAATTTTTTTCAAATTTAAAATTTTTTATTAGTCATATTTTATTTTCCTATTTCTTTTATGCGAATTTTGAAGTAATTTTACATTGTTGCTTTTATGTGATTTTTGGAAAATTATAGTACACATCCCCGATTTTTCAAGGTAAGTTAAGTCTATTTTTGTGCAATTTCTTTTGTGCACATTTTCTGAGGAATCTATCTACTGCACAAAATGAGACCCAGGTGTGTACATATATATTTATTAAGAATTTATTAATTTAAGTTCTAAATTGCCAATGCTACTTGTACTATGATAAATTACAGTACAATACCTCTGTGGTCAATGACAAAGATAAAATGTGGGTATAACACTATTTTATTCTCCAAGCTCTATTAAACATTTTTACCTGATATTTTTTTATATATATATCAACTGACTGTCTAATAGAAATCATGCCATTGAAACACATGATCTAGGGATTTACATAATGCATTACACAATGACTTCTTTCATGCTTGCAGTATGCATATACATCCCCATAGAGTTCCACAAAGAGTCCAAGTTTAAGCACGGGACAGTCTTTGCATACTACATAAAATGCACAAATTTCAGGGTTATTATTATTCCTTACTAGCACATATACTTCACAAATCACACTGATATCTACAGTTCCTGTATACGTAAAATGCATGAATTTCAAGGTTATGATTATAATTTGAATATACTATTTTATTATTTATATTTATAATTATTCCATATAATTATTTAACTAATTAAAGATGTCTGTTAAATGTAGCTCAAATATAATAAAACTTATTTTATCAGTGCAATTTTTTTTTTATTTCTATAAAAAAATTATTTTAATTGCCAGTGTATTGAATTTAAAAACATTTAATCTATAAAATCAATCTTTAATCTTTTTGTTAACCTCCCTGAAATATTAATAATAAATCAAAATTTATTTTAGTGATTTCAATATTAGGTTGATCATAATAAGATTACTGACTGGTTAATCATAAATAATTTTGCACTTTATTTAAAATTTCTAAGAATCAAAACAATGAGTAATTTTAATTATATATAAATTATTAAGATGATGTGAAACATAATAATGGTACATTTCTAATATTTGTATCCAATTTAAATGCAAAATAAACATAATATTGTGTGCAGAAATATATTAATGAAAATAGAGTTAGATGTTTAGTAGCAATACTACACAGATATATGTAATAATATTTGTCAGTAAATTGTTTTGGTTAATATATATTGACATGGTACATAATGACTGGTATGGCAAAGTTTGGTAAACTGTGGAACATGAATGACCACTACAGGGTAACACTAGGCAGATGGCCTAGAACTAGTTTTGAATGAATCCCAATTTTGTGATCTGGCCCAAACCCTAGTTTTTTATTTATTTATATAGTCCAGTCTCCCAAACCCTCGAGCACATAATTACTGTACCTAAATACCCACTAACATAAGGCACATTTTAATACCTAATCTATAAACTCAGATATACATGCAAGTAAAATTATCAAACTTTTATTAAATCTTTTACTAATCTGTGAAACGATGTACCCAAGTGAGATGATCTTCTTTTCACCTTTCTTCCTCCTTAACTCTTCTCCTGATTCT
Organism: Epiperipatus broadwayi; assembly: GCA_028023455.1. Lineage (NCBI taxonomy): Eukaryota > Metazoa > Onychophora > Udeonychophora > Euonychophora > Peripatidae > Epiperipatus > Epiperipatus broadwayi. Next base: position 2,519,015 of record JAQFVV010012472.1, on the reverse strand, counting down.
CTTTACATATGCTACTTTTCAATATAATCCTTGAAAATGTATTCTCACTCAAGGGAATACATTGGCACCCTCTTCTATGGATTGGTGGAGAGACAAAATACGTCCTGAGATCTCTGCTGAAATAAAAGTACCATTGATCACTATCTCACTGGATCAACTCAAACCCTCACCCTTTGAGTTATGTGAAAAAACTAACAATTGTAATTTGACAATAAGTATCTCTGTAGTTATATTATTACTCATCATATTCACTAACTTTCTAAGATTGTATCTCTCAGCTACACAAACACATGCCCACAAAATATATATAAGACAAAATTTATAAAAGATACAATGGTTTTAAATAATAATATTTTGATAAAGCACACTCTCTCATTTATTTCAATGGTTTTAAACTATTATGAATATATATATATATATATATATATATATATATGAATATATATATATATGTTAACATATATATATATATATATATATATAAGATAACCTAATGTCAAGCTCTATTGAGAGAAATATAAATTTTTCAAATATATTTTATTATAGGGTATGAGTTTCTAAAATACATTTCCCCCAAAAATGTCCTAGCATTCACTTAAAGAAACAGTTCATAATTACTCACTCCATTGCAGTGCTGTTACTCTTGACTGAATTGGCATTGACCCTCTATGTCACATATAACTGGTGGCTATCTGATCAACAAATTTATTTAAAAGTGAGAGGTGTTTGAAACCATGTTCCTGAATGCTTCTTGCAGGTATCTGGTTTTTCCTGGCTTATAGTGTTATAGAATTGCAACCTTAGCTATCTGGCTGGCACATTTCCTTCTAGGGTTGATCAATTCCAGTGATGACATTGTTGGCTTCAGAGGAAAGAGTCTGATTTCTCTAGCCAAAAAACATTGTAGATTCACTGTTATGGAGTTTCTATCTCAAAATTTTCCTTTTTTTTCCAAAAAAAGTTTTTTCAATTTATAGTTTTTTTCTTTCTACACTTATTACTCTTCATTTCCTTGATTTTCCTTTGAGATAAGATTTCCACTTCTGAGGTATTTTTAGAGATATCAATATAAATAGTAAAAATATTTTTGTCCTTTGTCTTACATTTTATTGGATAAATCTTTAGTAAGATACAATTAAATCTCATTCATAAAATTATACCACTATAAAAAATACTTGCAGTAACATTTCACAAAAGAGACTGATTTAAATTTTAGACTTGTCTCTCCTAATCTTTTTTTTTCATTTTTTTTCAAAGCCATTTGTAATTAAGCAGAATTTTAAAACTTTTCAAATTTGCATAATTAAAAAATATTTCTGCCTGAATAATTACTAGAAAACTTTTAAATCCTGATTATAAAGAAAGATAGGTGTATTATACACTTTAAAATGTATTAAATTATTAATATGAGACAAATAAAAAATATTACTCAAAATTTCTATATGAGATAGAAAAATACTATATCATCATATATATTGAGATGGTTATGTGTCTTATGACATACAATCACATAATAGTGTTTGTGCACACACACACACACACGCACACACACACGCACGCACACACATATATATATATATATATTGAAAGGAAAGTAGAAATAAACAGACAATTTCTTGTAGATATTTTCTATATTACACTGCAATAACAGTTAAGAATTAAATGATTTTAAATTTAAAAATGATAATATAAATTAAACATTTAAAAAGGTGTAATTAATATTTTATTCATTCTGATTTTGAAATTAAAACAAGCATGTTTTTGTGTTAAAATAGATATACTGGTATTAATAAAATTTCACTATCTATTTTGATTAAAGAATTTTTTTAAATTAAAGCTTACATAACATATTGTTGTAAAAATCCTACAAAATTGTTTTTCAAAAAATTAAAGTGAGTTGAAAAGTCATTAACTTTGTTCAATCAAGATAGGAAATAGTTGTGTTTAATTACCCCTGGCTATAAAAAGGTTGGAAAAAAAAATTAGGTGTTTTTAAAGTTTTTACAGTTTATGACAGCATGATGATTATGAAGTTATAACTGAAAGAGACAGTGCAAGTCCAGCTGCTGCTACTAGTTCACTAAGGTAATGTTTGGCTTCACATGGAGACAAGGACCAGCTTTTATGTGGTTTATTAGCCATATATATATATATATATATATATATATATATATATATACTTATATATATATATATATATATATATATATATATATATATAAGTATAATAAAACAATCCACTAGAATAAAATTACAAATTTTTTAAAAAATGCCTATATACAATTGAAGATTAATATCCTTTGCTGTAGCCAGCTTCAGCATATTATTCCATCTTAAGTAGAAATATGTTAATATTTAAATATTATTAAACTCTCACACCAGTAACACTCCCATTTAAATTACCTACTTTCCATAAATTGTGAATATTAACACAATTACACTGTTTATTCAATACATTATTTGTACTATTTATAAATTATGACTCCTTAATTTTTCTTTTCTTCAAATCATTTTCCATATGCAAAATAAAAACTCTATCAAAGAAGAATTCTCCATTACAAATCACTGCAATCTAGTGGATTGTTATCTATCTATCTATCTATCTATCTATCTATCTATCTATCTATCTATCTATCTATCTATCTATCTATCTATCTATCTATCTATCTATCTATCTATCTATCTATCTATCTATCTATCTATCTATCTATCTATCTATCTATCTATCTATCTATCTATCTATCTATCTATCTATCTATCTATCTACCTACCTACCTACCTACCTACCTACCTACCTACCTACCTACCTACCTACCTACCTATCTATCTATCTATCTACCTATCTATCTATCTATCTATCTATCTATCTATCTATCTATCTATCTATCTATCTATCTATCTATCTATCTATCTATCTATTAAAGCAGTCGGATCTGAGTTCGATCCTGGCTTCATGACATCTAGCCATAATCCCACTTCAAACTCTAGTATTAACCTTAAATTTCCGATGCAGTGGGACTTTATACGTTCAATCCACACTAATTTCCATAAAGAATAACTTATTTCATAAATGCATATTAAAATTAATTAGTTTCAGATTTAAATTGATCAATTCTATTAATAAATTCATGATAGAATTATTCATGAATTTATATATTACAATGGCGTCAATTGTGCGTATACATTTGTAAATATTTAAATATATATAATTGTTTAAAAGTTTCATTGCGTCAGGAATGTTTGATTTTATTTTAAAATAATTTGTTAAAGTTTCATTGATTAAAAGCTACATTCTTTCGATAAGCTTTCAGATTTTCCCTTTTTAAAAACAATAGTTAAAGTTTTATTAATTAGAAAAAAAGGTAAAGATTTCCTAATTAAAATCATTTTCTGATTTTAAGAATTCATTTTCTAATTAGAAAATGAATTCAAGTTAATGAGTTTGAAAGCCTTATCAAAGGAATGTATCTAAAACAACTATAATAAAAGAAGCTCTAGCTTGAAGGAATCAGAGGACAGTATATATAGCTCTGAAAAGTTTGGAGAGGGGAAGCAATCTTTGTTGTAGAGAAGTGCAGTAAACTCAGTGCATTTTAAATAGTGTTTCGATTATGGTGAAGGGCTAGAACATCAGGAATCTGGCTATGGTTCCTGAAACCCTTTGAGAATCTTCAATGAAGCTGCTAAATTCTTTCCGGACAAGTCAGGCTGCCAAAATCAAATAAAATGCTGTTCAAGTAATCAATCAAATGGTGCCTACGTTTTACCAACTCAGCCGTGTAACCTAAGGAGCACAGCCCGGAAGAAATGGGTAATATATTTCTATAATGAAGCTTAAACTTTCTGGCCAGTTCTGAACTTTACTTTACACTCCCTTTAAGAGCTCTTCTCATTTATAATGTAATAATACTCTGTGTAAAACCTTTTATTTATGCTATTTTAACTTTCATAGTAATTCTCTCAATCTCTAGTCTTTAACTTTCCTTTCTTACGTGGTGGTTCATTTATTTTATTATGTATATTTATTGAGTAAATTTATTAATGTTGTTATTTTTAATTATATGTCAATAATCCTTCGACTCGATGATCTCCTTCGTTTTCTTTGCCTTACATAAGTAATATAAACTTAATTCTGATAGTTAATTCTCACCCATTAGAACTAGATTAATACAGTTCTATCAATTATCGAGTCAAAAGAAATTATTAATGTTTGTTATTTTTATAATTGGCTAATAATAAATTATTAGTTCCACTTGTAATCTATGCCTCAGCTATTTTCTCGTATTCACCAATGTATATTTATTCATATATAATCATAATCTAAAAGTTGAACAAAATTGTTATTATTATTAAACACTTTATTAACACATTTGGTTTTTAACTTTCTTTCTTATTCAATAAGTATTTTAATATTAATGCTCACTGTCTGTATTGGCAACCTGAACATATATATATATATATATATATATATATATATATATATATATATATATATATATATATATATATATATATATATATATGAGTTGACTTATAAAGATTTTTAGTTATTTTATTATACTTCATTAGAGTTAAATCAGGGGTCTCATTAATCATCATCATCTGTTGAGCTAGTTCCATGGCGCATAATCATGTACCATCGATATATGTCATCCATTGATTTGATCTGAGCTCGTGAGTTGGGTTTGAATTCAGAAAGGTTCGGCTGAGTTTGAATCTGACTTTGAGTTTGGGTTTGTTGATGTGGTGGCTTCTTTTTGACCGGTACACTGGTTATGTTTTTGGTTTCCCAACCACTGTGGCTTCGATTTAATAAACCCCACACCCTGTAGATAGTAGTTATGATTTTAGTTACTCAGTCAATTGAGATCTCGATAAATTAAATGTTTCAGTAGAAAGTGACATTTTTGTAGAATGACATATATATTTAAGAGAAAAGCTATGCGATTTATAATGCATAACTGAAATGATTTAATAAATTAAAATGTCATTTTGTAATTTTTTCTTATACTTAAAAATGTTTTCAAGACTATTTTTTTAAATGTTCGTCAGTAAAAGATTCGTTAGTTAAAATAATTATTAAAAAAAAAGTAATAAGATAGAATATATATATAAATTAATTATACATTCGTGACAGTAGGAAAATTATCATTAGAACAGTGGTAAGAGCAGATCAAAGCAAGGGGTAAAATAAATAAAATATTTTGTTTGTGTCAAAATTAATTATATTCATCTCAGTTGTTATGATTTAAAATATCCAATATGATATCATGTTAGAAGTTTTAAATTTCAAAGTATTGCTTGCTAGCACTTATATTAAATGTTCGCTCCATATTCTTAGTAGCCTCAAAGCAGGCAAAGACCTTCAAACTGGGAATTATCTGTCAAGCAGTCCAATGCAGTGTGACAATATGCTTTAATGACAATAATTTCTAGAGTAACCTCAAAGCAGGTGAAGACCTTTTGCGTAACACCAAGCAGCCAGATGCAGTTGGAAAAATGCTTAAATGGTTTACACGCTTTCATGCTAGCAAGATTAAAAATGATATCAACAAATAAAAGTTCTTGTGTAATATTAATTTTGACATTTTTTTTTGTGTGTGTATGAAAGCCTCATGCTTAGTGAAAATAATATTTGAATTCCTATAATTAAACTCAGGTCAGGAATGCATCAGTTGTTATTAAATAATAAATACTCATCAAAAATTGTTTTATCAAAAATTAAGTCAATCATATGTTGTTTGGGGTCAATGGGTTATTTCACATGCCCTATTGATCTCATTTTGCTCACTGGCACCCATATAAATAAATTTGTCAGCAAATTTGATTGTCAGCACAGTAGTGGGTCACTTGTCTAAATAATAAAAACCAAATGTGTTCAATACAGAGAATTACTTGTACTACCTGCTAATATATATATATATATATATATATATATATATATATTAGCATATATACAAATATATATATATATATATATATATCAATTATTATTTGTATAGTTTTTTTTTTCAGACATGGGAGAACAGTTGAACAGAGGGGAAGTGAGTAATGTTTGTTTTTCTTATCTTTAATAGTTTTTTTTAAAATAAAATACATGTCTCAGTCAAAGAATTAATAGAAAGAGCTAACCAAGAAAACATAGGTAAACTAAAACTAAACTAAAAAAGGCAGATTACATAGATTGGGGAAATAATATGCAGCAGCTAGTGAAGATAGGGACAATGGGACCAGTAGTCAGAGACCTAATTAAATGTACTAACAAAAAAGTTATTGTTTAAGTATTCAGAGAAAGCGTGCCACAAGTTTGTGATTCACATTGTTAATTTATATTATTTACTTATTTTCAAAAATGGAAAGAGACACTTTACATACGATCCTCAGAGAAATCAGAGAAGACAGGAAGTTGATGCTCATGATGATGGAAAGGATTTTAAGGCTTGAGGAAGAATGAGGCATCCAAACCAACACAAACCCAGAGATTGTAAAGCATCAGCAAGAAATAAATCCTTATGAAGCCCCAAAAATAGATGATGAAGATGATCAGACCACACCAAAAGAATATGACAGCAAAGAAGATGACGGTGGAGAAGATGAGTCAAATCAAGAAATGGTCGAAGAAGCTGATATAAATACAGAATAGAAAAAAGATGGTCAGACCACTAGTAAAATAAAACCAAAAGTAGAAATGGGATGGATAATGAATCCTCAACTTAGTATGAGGAATTTACAGATGCCATTCCTTGGATCCTCAATACAGACTCAAATTTTCAAAGAAGACCCAGGAGGGAACCTCCTCACTCATTTAGATAATGTTAAACAATTTTTTTGTGCATTTAGTCACAGAAAAGGCCATAGAATTACTGACAGCAATAGACTAAGGAAACTTGACGCCAACCAGAAAAGACCAAGACTACAACCACCATCAAAAGTTCAACTCATATGGACCACCTGATCCAGGGAAACAATAAGACAAACTTTAAATGACAGATATATATACAGATGACTGACTGACATGATCATAGGGAAAATGAGACTTGATTAACAGACCTATTTATATAAGCTAGATAATACAAAAAAAATGATTGCAATGAGACATGTATAATTTTGTAGTTTGTAGATGATATTTATTCACACTCTTGCTGTTCTCCCAGAGTCTACCAACTAGTTGACTACACTTATGCAACTGTATCATGTATAAGTAAATAGATTTTTTTTCATTGTTTTTTTTTTGAAGTAAAAAGAAATGAAGCAGTCAGATCTGAGTTCGATCCTAGCTTCATGACATCTAGCCATAAGCCCACTTCAAACCCTAGTACTAACCTTAAACTCCTGATGCAATGGGACTTTATACATTCAATCCACACTAATTTCCATAAAGAATAACTTATTTCATAAATGCGTATTAAAATTAATTAGTTTCAGATTTAAATTGATCAATTCTATTAATAAATTCATGATGGAATTATTTATGAATTTATATATTATAACGGCGTCGATTGTGCATATATATTTGTAAATATTTAAATATATATAATTGCTTAAAAGTTTCATTGCATCAGGAATGTTTGATATTATTTTGAAATAATTTGTTAAAGTTTTATTGATTAAAAGCTACATTCTTTCGATAAGCTTTCAGATTTTCCCTTTCCAAAAACAATAGTTAAAGTTTTATTAATGAGGAAAAAAGATAAGGATTTCCTAATTAAAATCATTTTCTGATTTTAAGAATTCATTTTCTAATTAGAAAATGAATTCAAGTTACTGAGTTTGAAAGCCTTATCGAAGGAATGTATCTAAAAACAACTATAATGAAAGAAGCGCTAGCCTGAAGGCATCAGAGGACAGTATATATAGCTCTGAAAAGTTTGGAGAGGGGAAGCAATCTTTGTTGTAGAGAAGTGCAGTAAACTCAGTGCATTTTAAATAGTGTTTCAATTATGGTGAAGGGCTAGAACATCATGAATCTAGCTATGGTTCCTGAAGCCCTTTGAGAATCTTCAATGAAGCTGTTAAATTGTTTCCAGACAAATCAGGCTGCCAAAATCAAATAAAATGCTCTTCAAGTAATCAATCAAATGGTACCTATGTTTTACCAACTCGGACGTGTAACCTAAGGAGCCCAGCCTGGAAGAAATGGGTAATATATTTTTATAATGAACCTTAAACTTTCTGGCCAGTTCCGAACTTTACACTCTTTTTAAGAGCTCTTCTCATTTATAATATAATAATACTCTGTGTAAAACCTTTTATTTATGCTATTTTAAATTTCTTAGTAATTCTCTCAATCTCTAGTCTTTAACTTTCCTTTCTTACATGGCGGTTCATTTATTTTATTATGTATAGTTATTGAGTAAATTTATTAATGTTGTTATTTTAAATTATATGCCAATAATCCTTCGACTCAATGATCTCCATTGTTTTTTTGCCTTACATAAGTAATATAAACTTAATTCTGATAGTTAATTCTCACCCATTAGAACTAGATTAATACAGTTCTATCAATCATCGAGTCGAAAGAAATTATTAATGTTTGTTATTTTTATAATTGGCTAATAATAAATTATTAGTTCCGCTTCTAATCTATGCCTCAGCTATTTTCTCGTATTCACCAATGTATATTTATTCATATATAATCATAATCTAAAAGTTGAACAAAATTGTTATTATTATTAAACACTTTATTAACACATTTGCTTTTTAACTTTCTTTCTTATTCAATAAGTATTTTAATATTAATGCTCACTGTCTGTATTGGAAACCCAAACATATATATATATATGAGTTGACTTATAAAGATTTTTAGTTATTTTATTATACTTCATTAGAGTTAAATCAGGGGTCTCATTAATCATCATCATCCATTGAGCCAGTTCCATGGCACATAGTCATGTACCATTGATATATGTCATCCATTGATTTGATCTGAGCTCGTGAGTTGGGTTTGAATTCAGATTGGTTCGGCTGAGTTTGAATCCGACTTTGAGTTTGGGTTTGTTGATGTGGTGGCTTCTTTTTGACCGGTACAATATATATATATATATATAGTGTACCAGACAGTATGTCTGAAGTTTAACAAATTCTAATATAAATAGAGCTGATTGAATGTCAAGAGTTACCCAGATTATACTTTACCAAAGAGGACAATAAGCCAATCTACTGTTTTAAAAGCAACCAGATTACCAAGAGAGTCCATCAGCTGATGAATTAATTTATATGTATACTGTTTTATCTATATGTTGAAAAGCATAGATAAGAGTACTGTATTATATATATATATAAAGTATAGTTGGTGAAGTTATTTTAATAATTTATTGAAAATGTGTAATTTTTTAACTACAATTTTTTTAAAAGTTAATTTTATTGAACTACAACTAGAATATTGAAGAAAATTTTTTGTAAACCAGAGTAATAAAAAAAAAAACAATAAATAACCTTTTCCCCTTTCCAATTTATTTATTAAAAATGTACCATTTTAGTGAAAATGACAATTGTTAAAATCTCTAATTTTCAAAGTAAAACAAGTAAATAATGTTTGCTTGAATTACAAGTTCCTAAACAAAGGATTGACTCACAGACAGTTTTATTTTGAAAAAAAAAAGTGAACTCCAAAAATCTTTCTAAACTAGGGAACAAAAAAACTTGCTGGATTATTTTTAAAGATATTTATTAATTGGAAAATTGCTGAAGGATTGTTAAGAGTAAATATTCTTTATAGAAAACTTTTACTTATCATAAAAACAAATAATAGGTAAATTAATAGCTTTAATTTATATGAACTATTTTTATATACACACACATCATACATGTGCATTTATGTATTATTAGAAATGAATTAAATTTTTTATAAGTCTATGACAATTTGAACATGTTAATTTTTGAATTATTATACAGCACATTGAAGTGCTTATATCTATATATATATGCATTTTATGTTTTTTTGACATTGAATTGTGTTTAGAGAAAATATAATATGATTTATTAGGATTATTTTTTATAAATGCCATGCACCCACACACCTATATGTTAAATAAATTTATTAATTATGTATTATGATAAATCAAATAGGTCATAAATTATTATACTGCATGTCCATGTGCTGTTATATGTTTTATGTAAACCCATTATAAGGTATTTGTAAATCACAATGTGATAGCTAATTGTATTAATGAAAAACAAAAGGCTCAATTTATATGTATAGCCATATTCTACAGACCTTAATTTAATTTAGTTATTAATAAATTGATATTTCATTCTTAAAGTTATTCCAGTGAATTTACTCAATGCTAAATAGTTTTAGAAAAATATATGTTTGTATTATATCTCTTGATCACAGGGACAGTTAGTTCTTGCTTCCTGATCTAAATTTATGCACAATGATCTGTTATATAAAAGGAATTTATATTTAGCATTTATGGACATCCAACTGATGATGACCCTCATTGGTGCAAAAAGCATAACCTTTAAATGTAGGCACTACACTTCATTTTAATTATTTAGAAATAAAGTTTTGATAATGATCAGCATTTTTTTGTATTCCAGCACATTGTTGTTATTGTTATATATTCTGATGGATTAGCTCTTAAAATTGTGCATCCAAATTTTTGTTATATTGCTGCTTTAAGTTTGGCAAGGACTAAATAATTAGACCATTCTATAAGAGACCCATTTCAAATCCAGTCACAAGATTCACTGTTGATTTATTTTGTATTTTTGTTTATTCATATCACAGAATAAATATTTCTTTTGTGTAATGCTTGTGGACTTATAGTTAGTTAGTTCTATTATGATCTCTCAGATTCATTCCTTACAGTTATTCCTATTATTTGTATGTCTGTATTAGGTCATTAAGTTGGGTTGATGAATGCCATCATCCTAGATTCACCCATTAAATTTCCTGTACCATTAAATTTAGATTATCATTAATTTTATATTTAATTTAATGTTTTAATTTGGGGTTGAAGCAATTTTTTACCACCGCAGGTTTACCCTAAATTTTCCATATCATCACACATGGCTTCTAACTGTGGAATCAATGATGATCAAGTAATTATGGCCATTATAACAAAATTGCCACTCAACATAATCTCAAATATAACCACATCTGAGAAAGAAAAAAGTATGCATTTTATGCAGAATTAATTTTAAAGTATTACTATGAAATGTGACAAGAATATTGATGATTATAAATTATAAAATAATATTTTCAATATACATTTAAAAAGTTCATGTTTAGAGTTGAATAGAAAATCTATGATTTCAGAGATTGAATGAGAATTTTGACTGTTTGAAGTTTGTTTAGCTATATTTTCAGAATGATGGATGGAGGATTTTGTCATTGGCTTGAAGATATAATTTTTTCATGAAAATACAGGGAGTATTCAACCTCAGGCATTGCTCTATGTCTCTAAGGATTTGCTATTGTTTATTATGATGTATTTAACACAGTCCTGCCACAATTGTAGGCTCTATGTCTCTAAGAAGATGAGTAATGCATAATTTTATATGTTCCAGCTCTAAGCCTCAAAGGAGCAGAACATAGTTTTGTATTTTTCAGCCCTTAAGGTCTGAAGAAGCAGGGCTTTGCAAAGATTTTTTGCATTTTTATTTTGGTTTATGTTAGGTTACAGTGTTTAAATTTATTGTATACTTATATTCAAATGGCTGAATTTTTATGTAACTTAAAAGTTGCAGCTTACTATTTATTCTGTTAGCATTCACACAACTGTATAATCTTCAAAAATTGATGAGTGTATAGTTTGAGATATAGACTCTGTTAATTATACATGTATATTATATAAAATATTGTTAGATTGGTGTTTGAATTCTCTTGTCTTTTTCCCCATAAGGAAGGATATGTGATGGTTATGTCTCATGACATACAGCCACATAATAGTGCACACACACACACACACATATATATATATGAAAAGTAAAAATAAACACCGACAATTTTTTGTAGATACTTACTATAATGTATTGAAATAACAGTTAAAGATTATATACATTTTAAATTAAAAAAAGGTGTAATTCATATTTTATTAATTCTGATTTTGAAATTAAAACAAATTTGTTTTTGTGTTAAAATAAATATATTAATAATTATAAAATTCCACTATCTATTTTGATTAAGATTTCTTTTAAATTAAAGCTTGTATAACATATTGTGATAAAAATTGTACATTATTTTTCAAAAGAATTAAAGTGAATTGAAAAGTGTCATTAACTTTTTTTCAATTAAGGTAGGGAAAACCTGTTTTTAATTACTGTGTTTATTTCCATCCTGACTGTAAAAAGATTAAAGAAAAAGATTAGGGAAAGTTTCTAAAGTTTTATAATTTTATGATTTTTGACAGCATTACTATAAAATTATAACTGAAAACAAGAAGCAGTGTAAGGCCAGACATTGCTACTAATTCACTATATTAGAGTTTGGATTCACATAGAAGCAAGGACCAGCTTTTATATGGTTCATTAGCCCATATATATTGTGTAATAGTCAGTATTATCTAAAGTCTATCAAATTCTAACCCAAAGAGAGCTGATTAAATGACAATAGTTACCCAAATTATACCTTTCCCAAAAATAATAAGCCAATATACTGTTTTAAAAAGAATCAGCATGCCAAAAGATTCCATCTGCTTGTTGAAAAATTAATTTACATGTATACTGTTTTATCTATAATACAGAGAAGCACAGATAAAGATACTGCATCATATATATATATATATATATATATATATATATATATATATATATATATATATATATATATATATATATATATATATAAAATATGAAGCAGTAAATCTTAGCTTAAGATTGTGTGTCATGTTTCTACCTACTAACCCATGTTGAAATCCCTATTTCCCATCCTGCTCCTTTTGTCATGTATATATATTTCATGTATATATTTGAGATGCACCCTAAATTATAAAATTTAATGTTTCAATAACATGTTTTAAAATTATTATTAATTCTTTTCATTAATTATTAGTTCTTTTTTATTAAAGTATTATAGATATGGCTCATATATATATATATATATATATATATATGAGTATATTTATATATATATATATATATATATATATATATATATATAGGAGCAAAACTTACTAACAAAATATTGATGTTTTTAAGTATTTATTATATGTCATTTTTAGCTTTTTCTTTTTAAATTGCTTGTTTTTCTATTTAACTGTATATTTTTTATAAAATCCAATATGGAAGATGTGACTGTTGTTAATTGTCCAAAAATAATTAAGGGTTGGAAGCACTATTGTTTTAATCTGGGGTAGGTATTTTTAATTAAAGTTTTACTTAAAAGGGGATTAAGATTAGAGATACTTTTGTTAAAAAAACATGTATGTCAAATCTATTTCTAATCTGAAGATAGATTTGAATTTATTTTTGGACGTTATCTTACAATTGCATCTTCAAAAACAACTGATAAAAAAAAGTATAAATTGAATCACACAGGAGATTAGCCACTATTAAGAGATTAGCTACTATTGAAAGATCAGATTGTAAACATACTACACATTGCTTGAAATCTAAAACAATGTAATCATAAATCCACCCTCTTGCTGACCTTGGTGGGTCATTCTTCCTGCTAATGTACCATCTAACTGCTGCCCTGTAAGAAAGTAAAGATCCGATGGAGAACTTTTAAAAATGCTAATAGAGAAGCTTGCTGTCACCAAGAAGAATTCATTTGGATCCTCAATTTGCCATGCATGAGCCGTACTTTGAAAATAGACTTATTAAATTTGTGCAAGGTAACTTTTATGCTACTATTTGAAAATGAATCTAGCTTCACTAATCTCAAATCCTGCTATCAAGATTCTAACATATTGTTCAATTTTCTATCTTTTAAATTAATATATTTTTTTTATTATATAAATAACATGTAATTTGCTCTTAAATAATTTATATAAATTTAATTCTCTCTCATATACTGTTATCTTTCCTTAACTTTGATGTGGTCATTTATTTGTATGTATTTATTATTTCATTATATATATATATATATATATATATATGCTTTTATTATTCTTATTATGCCATATTTATATATTTCATTATATATATATATATATATATATATATGCTTTTATTATTCTTATTATGCCAATCTTAAACAATCTGACGAGTTGAATTTCTAAAATCTTTTTTTTGTCATTTTAACTAAACCTTCATGAAGCAAGTTATTACCGTCTCTTTAATATATTTATAATGCATTCATTGTAAATTAATACCTTCGCCAGATTGTTTTATGAATCAACATTTTTAGGTTTGTTTTAATATAAAAATTGATTTGTTTAACTCTGGATTTTCTACCCCAGGAAAATCCAGAACTTAAGCTAATTAACGCTTTGAAATCTTTTAAAATATTATTTAATCATTTCTGAAAAGGTGACCAGTTATTTGTTTTCTATATAACTGCTAGTTATTTTTTTCTATACTCTTAAAATAGTCTATGCTTAAAATATCAAATAAAGTACTTATATATTTCATTTATTGTAAAATCAAAGAAGATGGGATTTATTTATTTTAAATAGCAGAAAAGGGATGGGGGTGAATCTTAATGTCTCTTTTACTTAATCAAATCTTAACGTATATTTTATTAATTTGAAATCTAAATCTTAATGTTTCTTTTGCTATATAAAATCTTCAAGTATATTTTAAGTAAATGAAATCTAAATATTTTCTCTCTATATATATATTATAATTGCATGGTATATTATAGTATTCAAACTAGGGTCATTTATTTTAAAAGCAGTAAAATTTATTCAATGTTATTAGTGACATTTAACATTCGTACTGAGTTTCTGTCATTTAGCCTATCTTCATATATATATATTATGTACTTCTAATCTGGGAGTTATGACAAGTTTGAACCCATAGATTTCTTTTTGTATCTCGTTCCATAGATAGTTGAGCTATCTGTAACCACATTTATTCCATATCAAATGCCTCTGGCAGTGATCCCATAAGTTTGGCACATGCTATGTATATACACTTTGTAGATAAAAGGCCTCTCACGTTGGTTATACCAGCAAAAGACTGGGCCATGCCATGCCTATCTACTTTTTTCTAAGCACTACCCAAGAAAGGGTGTGAGATTTTGTTTTTCATCCAGAAGCATGACCTTTTCCTCTTAGTTATTTTTAGGCTATTATGTCAGCACCGCAAACTTTTTCATATTATTATTTTTTTTGCTTCATGGCCCAGTTTTAATGCTCTAATATTAAAATTAAGCTTTGCTTAAAATATATATAAATGCCAACTACTTCTATTTTATTAATTAAATTTATTTCAGTCTTATACATGTCCCACCATCATAATTTATATATCTATTTAAGAGTATCTATGTGCCTTGGGAAAAATAAAGCATTCATCTTACTATTGTTAAATGATTTTCATTAAATATTTTGTCATAGTTTCAAATATAATCTCTTAACTGTCTTTTGTTTATTTTCACGATCGATCTTAATGGTGTGAAAATAATTTATATCATATGTATAATGATTTTCAGAATGCTCCTAGTAATATATATTATGTTAGTCACCATGTCTCAGAACCATAATCCAAAGCGTTAATAGCAATTTTATGTAACTTCTTTCTAATAACGATTGGCATCTTAATATTGGACCCACCAAAGATGTGTGTTTATTTGTAATATATTATTTAGCTAAGAAAGAGCATATGAGGACTAATAGCGTGAATGACACTATATAACCACTTGCTCATTCACACACACACTAATGCATATAATTAATTTATAAATGTATAATAATTTGTCAGTATATTAAACTATATTTTATTGTCTAACTTATTTGAGTAGTTCGAATTCCTTCTTTTTCTCCACTTCCAAATGTACTGCCTAGTTGATATATGTTAGTTTAGTCATAGTCAATACATGCCTCATTGTCTTCTCCGCTCTCCTAGTCGGCCGGATTTAAAATTAATTCTCATGTGCCATCACTATTGTGTTATTCATTAGGTGTTTGATCTGGAGCTTAGAGAGTGGGTTCGAATCCAGGTTGGTCCCTGACCTAAATCTTAAGCTGGACTGGGTTTGAAGTACATTTTGTGAGTTCCAGCTCATGTTAGATGAATAAACATGTTTTGACTGGTACAATATATATATATATAAAGCACAGCTGGCAAGTTATTTTAAATAATTTTTCCAAAATGTGTAATTTTTAAATTACATTTTTTTAAAAATAACTTCATTCAACTAGAACTAGAATAATGAAGGAAAACTTTCATAAAGCAGAGTAATGAAAGAAAATAATAAATGACAATTTACAGTTTACTTATTAACAGTGAGACTCTTTAGTCAAAATGATGATTGCTAAAATCTCTAATTTTAAAAGTAAAATGTAAATAATTTTTGCTTGAATTATAAGTCCCAAAACAAGGGATTGATTCATAGACATTTATTTTGAAAAAAAAAAAAAACTCCAAAAATCTTTCTAAATTAGGGAACAAAAAACTTGCTGGGTTATTTTTAAAGATATTTTCAATTATTAGGAGTAATGTGAAAAAAAAAAGAAAAACTTTAATGAAGGACTGTTAAAAGAGTAAATATTTTTTAAAGAAAACTTTTACTTACCATAAAAAATAAAAAGTTAATTAATAAATTTCTTTCACACTATCTATTTTTATATACATATACATCATACATGTGCATTTATGTATTAAAAATGAATTAAATTTTGTTTATGTCTATGACAATTTGAACATGTTAATATTTTAATTATTATATATCACATATGAGTACTTATATATATGCATTTTGTTTTTTTTGACATTGAAGTAATTGTATATTGAGAAAATATATGGTTTATTAGGTTTTTTTTTATAAATGCCAATGTGTGTACACATTTTCATGCACACACACACATGTTAAATTAATTCATTATGTATTATAAAATGAATTTCATTTAATTCAAATAGCTTTATAAATTATTATACTGCACATCTTTGTGCTGATATATGTTTTATGTAAACCCATATTCGTAAATCACAACATGATAACTAAATGTATTAATCAAAATCAGAAGGCTTAATTTATTTATATAGCCATATTCTAATGATTTTAATTTTATTGTTATTAAAATTTTTATATTTCACCACTAAAGTTATCCCAATGATGTTACTCAATCCTATATAGTTTAAGGATATTATATGTTTGTATTACATCTCTTGATCACAGTAAGTCATAGCTGTTGTATTGCTATCCTATGTTTGGCAAGGCTAAATAATTAGCCTGGTTTATAGAAGACGCATTTCAAATTCAATCACAAGGTTGATTGTTTTTTTTTTGTATTTTTAAACATTCATGTTGATGATACGATTATTTCTTTTGTATAATGTTGGTGAACTTATAGGTAGTTAGCTCTGTGTTGATTCCTCCTGCTCATTGCTCATATTCATTATATTTATTTACATTTGATTTTATATTTTGTGTTAATTGGGGTTGAACCCCATGTTCATCTCAAATGTGTACCATTACAGTATATAATTTTTCTATTTGTTTTAAAGTTTGGGTGTTTTCTAATAAAATTTGACAAGTAATTTGAGGTTGAAAGTGCTATTTATTTTTCAATATTCATTTACTAAATGTTCATGTTATAGTCGATAAATTATCTGTTATAAATTTTTATACGGAATTTTTTTTTCTTAAAAATTATTTATTATATTTGCAAGATTGCATATTGTACAATCACTATGTATTGTCATTTAGGCAAAAAAAAATTTCAAAAAATTATTTTGATTTGAGAATGTGGAAAAAAAAACAGTGAGCAAAAATAGATTGTGAAATAATTTCAAATAATAATAAAAAAGTATTAATGATTATTATTAAAGCAAACTACATAATCGTAAAAGCATCGTTATAACTACTTTAGCTAATATTAGTAATTTAAAAAAAATAGAAATTGTTTGTCATCTTTATCTTCTGGAGTGTAAATATTTCTTATTATGTAATACTTGCAGAATTTATTTATTTTGCTAAGAATTGCTATTTAAAATGATTTATAATAAAGTATGGTTATATAACTTTCATGCATTTCACTTATACTCTTAGAAACATGCTATTTATTAAATTATTATTTAAATATAAACAAGAATAAAAATATGCTAATTGGAGTAATGTTATTTTGAATTTTTTTTAATTAACTGATTTAGTGATTCGTATCCATTTTAACTGATAAAAATAAATAAGTAATCGAAAAATTGGTGCTAGAACACCAATTGAACATCAATTCAGAGAACTTTAGATTACAAATCTTTCATACTAAATTAAAACATAGAGATAGACTCTATCACTATTATCAGTGCAGTAAAGTAAAGAATTGTGATTGTCCTAGCTTGCATTCAATGCATGCATTAATAAAAGTAATTCATTTTATGTCATTTTACTTTAGACTCGTGTATATAAGTATGAAAGATAAATTGATATACTGGTAATCCAACAGGATCTTTAGGTATGTAGCCTATGCACATAAACTTTTAACTTTAATTTAAAAAAAACATTTTATCCACGTCACATCATTAAATTTTACATAACCATCCAATATTTACTTTCATTTCTTTTATTCTATTTAAACTAATAATTTGACATTTCATCACCCTAAAATTTTGGAGAAAGCTAACTTGCCAGAAAATCTACATAAGTCTGATACTATATTAATAATAGTTTACCACAAATATATGCTAAATATAAATATTTGACTTTCTTGCAAGAGATGACATATACTAAATAAATAATAAAATGACTTTCTTTGCTTTACATTTAATGTTTGTATTCACAGAAGTAATTTAACTCTTACCAGAAGTGTGTGATCCTTATTTTTAATAATGTTTACTTTATAGTTTTGTCAACTGTTAGTACAAATGATTCAGCATATTCAAATTATCTATTTATCTTCCTGTTTTTATCTATTTACCTATCTATCTACTTAGCTACCTTGATATCTATCTATCTATCTATCTATCTATCTATCTATCTGTCTGTCTGTCTGTCTGTCTGTCCGTCCGTCCGTCCGTCCGTCCGTCCGTCCGTCCGTCCGTCCGTCCATCCATCCATCCATCCATCCATCCATCCATCCATCCATCCATCCATCTATCTATCTATCTATCTATCTATCTATCTATCTATCTATCTATCTATCTATCTATCTATCTATCTATCTATCTATCTATCTACATATCTATCTAGCTAGTTAGCTAGCTGTCTATTTATATTTATTTGTCTGTCTTTTTATTATTATAATACCTCTATATCTTAAATTAAATGGTCATTTATTTTTTCTTCCAATCAACCATCTATCAATTATTCCATTCATCTATTATATCATTATTGAACCACTTATTTAGCTTTATGACCATTCATATTTCATTCATCCATTAACCTGCACATTTATTTGGCTGTTTAATTGATCATATACTCACCACACATTTTTCTTCCTACTTATCTATTATACTTGCTTATTTACTATCTTCTATTTTTTTTTTTTACATCTTTCTAGTTACTTACCTCTCTATTTTCATATTACCTTTTTAATATCTAATTATCTGACTATTGTTTTATATTGTTAAATATATTTCCCATGTATCGAATACTATACATGTTGTATATACTGTGAATCTTGAAATAAATAACAATTTCCAATGTAAAGTCAAATATTTGAAATATTTATCAGTTCTTCATAATAGAAATATTTACTTATATATTTGTACAGTGATAATAAAGCTTGCTAGTACATGGTTTTGTTAGAAAATGTGCTTTTATTTTTTTCCTATTCAGTATTTAAATATATTATCTGTGCTATTTCATATCCAAAAATTGGATTAAACAAATAGACTTTTAATAAAATATTAATTAAACGATTGTAAAAATATTAATTAGGAGTCTCGCTACAGTCGATGTTGGTTTACAAAATTAAATACGTTTGATAATTTTTTATTTTGTGAAACCCTCTAATCTATGTCAAATAGCTTTTCAAAATACTAGAAAATACGTTTCTTTGGTGAATTCAGCTGTGTATTAAATTTAATATTTACCAGTACTTCAGATTTGCTCATATATAAGCATTTGAGTTGTAGGAATAAGAGGATTCCTTTTATTCCTGCATAAATACTATATCTTGTATTGGTGAGAAAGTATTCATTTATTATTAACACTCGCAAAGCGTATGCACAATTAGCGTGAAAGGCTGATATTTAACTGTAATTTAATGTTTTTTTAAATTTTGAGATAAAATCATGTACATATAGAAAAATTGTATGTGAACTTTATGAAGATATCGTTAAAATTGACATTACAGTATTTGATTAAATGATTTTATATATCTTAATGAAAATATAATTTAGCTTCTCATTTTATTTTTCTTTATTAAAATTGCGTTGAATTTATAAAATGTATAAGTTAATAAAATATTTTATAATTCATATCATCATTTTGTATGTCTTATAAGAATTGGTTGAACGGTAATAAATAGCAACTTGGATTTTAATCTACGTTTATTAATTTGTTACAATTTGTGTATGAGTGCACACATAGGTCTTTTACTTCTAATTTATTTAAGAATTTAATCAATTTGCATGTGAAACATGCATACTCTTTTATATCGTTTTAGTAAGTAAATAATAATATTATAAAAAATAATCGAATGACTTTTTTTACTCGAGAGTTCATAAAAAGTTCGAACGCTCGAGGTGCCAGCTGTAGAATCGATCCTAAAACCTTACATAGTGTCTGACAGTATATCTTCTATCATTGCTCTAAACAACGCAGAGCGTTAATTCAATAAAAATGTTTATATTGTGAAAAAATAGTTTTTTAAAAAATTATCATAAGTATAATATTTTTTTTAAAGTTTTAAAACATTTAATTTATTTATAAAATGTATTTTTCGCAAATGACTATTTTAAAATCAACAGTCTAAATTGAGCTGGAGTAGAATAAAAACAACCTAATGTTAAAAGTGACGTTATTTCTATTCACAGTTCTATTTATAATTGATTCCTTTAAATATCAATATTCTACACTTTTTGACATTTAAATGCATTACCACCAAAATCAAATATTCCTTCATTGTATAGTTTCATATTACATATTTGTTCATTATTTTCAAGATGAACATTTTAAACTCAAATATAGATTTTTATGAGTGGATATATTAATGCTATTATAATTAGTAAGTCATTGTTTTACTTTGTTTTGAATTATGTATGAAGTTAAAAGAAAATTATTTTGTCTGATTATTAGATTAATAAAATAATTAAACACATTCTCTAGGAATTCCTCTACAAGCTATGTGATAAATGCCTAGCCAGAGCCAGCACTTAAAATATCTCTGTCAGGAACCCCTCCCCAAACCCCTGATTATGGTTTCATGCTTTGGCACTCCCCAGAGAGGTGTCAGGGTTGGTTCAGACAATAGATCTAAAAATACCAACCCAAAGCCAAGCACTTATCTAAAAGTTATCTCTGAGGAGTACCAAAGCATGAAACCATAATCAGGGGTTTGGTGCTTCCTGACAGAGATATTTTAAGTGCTGACTCTAGCTTGTAGAGGAATTGGCAATCCTCATTGTTTATAACTTACAAGCTTAAAAGATAGGGTCATGTGATCTATGACTCTTATTTTGACTACATTCTCTAGCAGTTTATAATATCAACAGGTAATTATATTCTAATTACAACATTTTAAATGTTCTGATACATTCAGAAGAGTGTCTTAAGACTCCTGAGCAAAGGTTTGTGCATAATTTTTATGTTTTAGATTTACAGTAGTGTCTCAGTTTCTCAAACCAGTAATATCTTGCACAATGGTCAATTGTGTGTGATAAGATCTACTTTCCTGCTTGTGAAGCTTACTGGATCTCAAACTTTTAGTACTGTTTAGTAATGAATTTTGAATTTAGTTTAGTAATCTATCTTTTTTATATATATTTTTACTCTACTTTAAAGGAGTTGGAAAAAGTTAGAGAGAAAATCCTAGGAATAATATGACCCCTGCAACTTTATGATTTGTACAAATTTAGAAACTTGATTAAAAAAAAATTAAATGCATGCAATATAGAATAAGGCAAAAAATTAATGTATTTTTTAAAACATTGTATAATTTGAAACAATATATTTTATCTTATATATAAGTATATGGGATTTGAACTCAGATTTTCAAGCACCCTCCAACTATCCACACTATCTCATACAACTGATACACATGACCACACTCATGTAGAAAAGATAAATAATCACCAATATTCATATTTCATGCTAAACCAGCACTCATCAGTTGGTTCAGATTATCATCTCCCACACATATATATAATCAATGCTCAGTTTATATTAAGATAGCAAATCTTCATACTTTAATGGACAGGCTTCAATCTACTCCAACCTCCAACTTTTCAGCCATCCATATCATTGAAAATCTGATGATGAAAACTCTAATCTGGACCAACTGATGAGTGCTGGTTTAGCATGAAGTATCTATATTGGTGATTATTTATCTTTTCTACATGTGAGTGGTCATGTGTATCAGTTGTATGAGATAGTGTAAATAGTTGAAGGGTGCTTGAAAATCTGAGTTCAAATCCCATATATTTACAATTAAAGCTCCTAGGTTTATGAAGAGTGCCGGGTTTTCAAATATTTACATATCAAGCTTATATCCTGTCCATCCCTCTTATATGTATGTAAATGGATACGGTCCTATACATGAGGGGTCAGAGTGTCTTCAGGTCAACATGGGCATGGCAATAATATTAGCATCAGCATGGGATTTGAGTTTTCATCATCAGATTTTCAATGATGTGGATGGCTGAAAAGTTGGAGGTTGGAGTGGATTGAAGCCTGTCCATTAAAGTATGAAGATTTGCTATCTTAATATAAACTGAGCACTGATTATATATATGTGTGGGAGATGATAATCTGGACCAACTGATGAGTGCTGGTTTAGCATGAAATACGTATATTGGTGATTATTTATCTTTTCTACATGTGTGTGGTCATGTGTATCAGTTGTATGATATAGTGTGGATAGTTGGAGGGTGCTTGAAAATCTGAGTTCAAATCCCATATACTTACAATTAAATCTGCCAGGTTTATGAAGAGTGCCTGATTTTCAAATATTTATCTTATATATATATATATATATATCATACTTACTGAACACATAAAAAATTAAACTTGTGTTGTAGCATCTGTCTTCTAGCATTCTGCCAGTCTTATTTCAGGCACACATGCTAACCATGGCAATATAAATATATATAAGCACAATTATGTTCACATAATTAATGCTGTTTGAATTAATAATGCACATTGCCATCTCAGTACTGATAGATAATACTGTAACAAAAAAATGAAATCATTTCCCCTATTGGTTTCTCTTTATATATAAATAAAATTGTTCTAAACACTTAAAACAGAGAGTGTGAAATTAATCAATCCAATTATTTTATTGCTTTTATATTAAATTAAGAGACAAATTTTTATTTAATAATATAAATATATTTAATCATATTTTTTTTATTTAAGTTTGTAATAAATATCAAATGATCTGTTTCACAACACGAATATAATAAAAATCATATACAAGAACTATATAATTATATATATATGAATAATAGTTACACATAGTTTTTTTCAGCACATGGATTCATGTTCTTTTCAAATGTTAATCATCTATTTTAATGTTAATCAATTATTGCAAATGAAACACCATCTAGTGTTCTATAATGGAAGTAAAATAACAATTACAACAAAGTAAAATAGAATAAAATCTTATAAACATCTAATATAACTTCAAAGAATTGACTATATAAGTAAGAATACATATAATAAATAATACATACATTATACAACTTTATATATACTATCTTATATAATTTTCCATTCATTTTTAATTGACAAATTGTTAACAAAATTTATTGACGTTTTATAAACATTCATACAATTATTTAAGTTATGTTTAATGTAATATGTTTCATGTATTCATCTTCTTTTTGAACATTTAATGTAATTTAAAGGTTTAATATTTTTCTAGCATTTATTTTATGTCCATATGATAATGACATTATTCTTCAAATACATAGCTAAATATATACATAAACAAAAGAAGTAAATTATTCTCTCTCATGTGTTGAATTAAAAGTACTCTAAATGTTGAGCAAAGGATCAAGAAAAGAATTCTTTTGTCTACAAATATATTGAAATATGTTTAATTTAATGTTTTTTTTAAATCTTATTTACTTATTATAATATAGCTGTTAAAAGAGAAATTTTGTCTCCAATCTTCTATAATTGATTATTAGCTTAATCACTATTAGGTGTTATATTCTATCTGGCTATACTCTATATTACATACTCTTATAAACATCAGAGCTTCCAAAATACATGTATTCATTTGAATTCATTTTATTCTTGATCTTTTATTTAACATTTAATGCTTTTAATTTATAGCCTGAAGGGGTGTGTGTGATATATATATATATATATATACAACACTCAGAATGATATATATACACACACAACACTCAGAATGAGTGCATAAAATGGCTGGCAAAATGCTAGAGAATAGATACTATAACATAAGTTTAATCCTTTATTTGTTTAGTAGTTATGATTAATTTGCTTGGATGCCATCAGATTCTTGAAGAAGATTGAGATTAAGATTTAAACCCCAATCTTCCTCAAAATGTATTCTTTATCCCTAGATATAGGCAGTATATATTTTATAAAATATTTATTAAAGCTGTAATAAAAATAATAAACAGTTACCTTTCCCCCTTTTTCTAGGTTCTTCTTCACTCATCTTATTCACTTTCCTTCTCATGGGTATTAAATTTAGCAAGATATTTCCAGCAATAAGTTCTCTGAATTATAATGACAAACTTAGTAAAATATTTATTATATACAAGCCACATACAAATCTACCATATGTTGATTAGACATTCTTATGATTTATATACAAAAATATATTAATTCTTGAGGTTTTATTTATATTCATCTATCAGTTTGCTTAAAAAAATATTGAGTTCACAAGATGTATCACTTACTCATGACAATAAATGTTAAATGAACAATCACTGACAATATTTTGAAGTTATAAACTTAAATGAACAATCACTGACAATATTTTGAAGTTATATTACATATGTTATTTTAAACTTAACATATGTATATGTGTATCTTTGTAAGGTTGGGCACAATGATTTAAAAATGAACTTCTTTCAACACTTCTTGATATCATAATTCATGGTTATACATTTGAATAATCATCATAACCAAACATTTAACATCTTGACCATATTGACCATATTATGTGATCAAATTTAAATATACCAGTATTGAAATACTTCACAGATATAATTAATTAGTAAAATTACAGATCAACATACAATAAATAAAAATAAAACAGAAAATTCTCAATAATTATTTTCCAATATTCAAGCTATGATATATAAATTAACATCTCAAATAAAAGAGTGTTAATGTACACATACAACAGAACAATAGCTCAATTTTCCTTCAAATAATGAACTTGTCCATTTTATATTATGTAGATTGTATTGAACATTCATCACTGCAACTTAATAGATATATGAATATATTAAATAGCAGAAGCAGGCCAATAGGTGATGATGCTCTGTGAATCCCATTTCTCTTATTATGGAGGAGATCTGGTTATAAATAGGCAGCTCACTTAGAGGAAAAGTGAGACAACAACAATTACTGTCAAAGCTGAATGGCAGTATGCACATTGACCATTATAGTCAAGCTGTCTCACTGTAGATGGAAATATCACCATATTGATATACAAGACAAGTTTCTATGGTATAACTGGAAGTGTTAAACAAATATAGAAATGCTCTTGAGTCCCTTCCTTCAGTTGTTGCTCAAAAACTAGATGTTATATCTTAGCTAATGGTATCAAGAAAAGGTGTATCATTTGTATATATAAATATTTAATCATACTTATACAAATCTGTGTTTATTACAATCACAAATAAATAAAACAGCTTGCATATGACAAATGTATTATTTAATTGCTACAGTACTCATATATTTAATATCTCAAATATTTCACTAGAGCTCATGATACAGATCACATTTACTATCTGTGACAATAATATAAACAAATCTGCAGTAATTTTTTCATCTCAATTCAAATGAAAAGAAAAGGCTAACAGTAAATAAATTCAATAACATAAAATGATAAATGGCTACTTCATAATCGATATTGTTCTATAGCAAAAATTTACACGCAATTCTGCATTTCATTACTTAAATCACTTTGCTAGTATTCAGTGCTGACTAATCTCAACCACATGCAAAACTGACTAAAGAACGTAAATTTTTTTTTTTCTGGAGACATTAATTAAAATAAATTCTCTTTAGTCTGTATTGTTTTTCCTTAACTATGATATAATAGGATTACACACAGTTCTAAATATTTCGATATCTATAACTTCAAAAATTAGTAACTTATAATATTCATTTTCAAAAATATGTAATTAATGAATCAAATCCTACTTTACAAATACACCTTCACACATATTAATGCACTTATATAAAATAAATTTTATTTTAATAGTTAAAATGAAAGTCGACTAAGCACATACTTTAAAAAAAAAAAAACGGATTTTATGAAAGCTTTTTTCTATACTGTCTTTCGCATATTTTTGATTACATTAATCTGAGTTAAAACTTATACTTTGATAATTTAATAGTTAAAATGTATATTTAATTTTAACTTCAATTTTAACTGATTTTTAACGAGAATATTTATAGTATAAATCTTTTATTCTACCTTTTATCACATTGTTATTAATCAGACAAACATTTTTTTAAATATGAAAAGCTCTTTTCATTAAATTTTTAAATTTTTTTAAAAATAATTCAAAACTCTTCTATTTTTTATAATCTGATAATTAAAATAATGCAGAAGCATTTTAACATTATTTTAAGTTTTATAAATCTAATTATCTTAATTCACCTTTTTAAAAACAAACAGTATTAAAATATACTGAATTTAAAATAAAGAATCAGTAATATAAAAAAAATATTAGCATGCTTCAATTATATATATGTTTGATTTTTTTCAAAGCCACGATTAACGTAATACTAATAACTATTTAGTAAACCTTCTCCTATTTAATCCTCCTATATTTAAGATATATTTTTATACATACAAAAAATATAGTATAAAAATCGTTATAGAATAAAAATAAATATTTTCAACAAAGATGGCACTGAGAGTTGTGGATCGTGCGAAAGTCTGAGTTCGAATCCCGTATATATTACATATATAAATGCAGATGTAAGCCTGTACAATGTATTAATAAAGAGAAAAAAATTATACTCATATATATATAATAAAATATTTAAATGATTTCCTCCCTATTTATTAAAGTGATAACTTATACTCTTTTTCTTTTAAATAGGTCTTTTCAGACTTGTGATGTGGCTTCTGGTTTTGGTTGTAGACTCATCAAATGATTTTAAATAGCAATGCAAAATCATATCTGAATTCTGGAGTATTTTAAATATTGGTGATAATCTATTTATTTTTTGTGTACTTAAAAATTTCCATATAATTGAAAATTTGAATCTTATTAAGTGTTCTTGGAATTTTGATAAATTTTTTCATATTATGATTGGATAAATATTGAATTGTAAATAAGTTTATGAAGTAATGAGTAGGATATTAGTTTAAAGTTGGAAAAACAATCAATCAAGAACGTGAGATCATAAAAAAATTTTAAATTATTCACATATGATTTCTGCTTCATTTATCAAATATTTGAGCAACATTTGAATTTTTTAGCACTTCACAATAACATAGTCAAATTTGTAACTGAACAAAATATTTTCTCTTTTTATATAGTTTAAGAGATAATCCCATTTGTCTAATAATGCCACAAATTTTAAAATATAAAATAATACATTTCAATTTTTTTTCTATTTTTTGACCATGTATAAACACTCAAAACAACTTCATGTTATTTTCATTTCCAAATTTCAATCATATTAATCCTAATTGAATAATTAACCCCCTCACTCAGCACTAGCATTGTAACATTTTTGTTTTCTTTGGCTTAAATATTTCAACTTTAATTTGAATATTTAAACCATTAATATTTATCAGAATATAGGAAATTTGCTTTCATTTGAAAGATGTTTTTATTTAGAAATGGAAAAAAAAATCTAAAAATATTACATTTGACTTCTGTAAATACTAAAAACATTACATCATAATCAAAACTAATGCTTTTTTATCATCTATTGTCAGAGAAACAGTTTTATTTCAGAAAAAAAATCTTTATAATTTGACATTTGTATTTAAAATGTGAATGAATAAATATCAATATTTGATAAATCAATCAAAATATGCTTTAAAAGTTTAAAATTTTTATTAATTTTTTTCAGTATAGCAATATATTCTAACATACAATCACTGATAACTAATTAGCAAACAACTTGTATTTGTCTTCTTTGTAATTTGCATTGTTCAAAAATATAATGTTCTATTTTCAAAAAAAGTTAGAAACTGTCAAGATGTAATAGAAGGCCATTAAGACAAAGTTTAACTTCATTCCTGCTTTAGCCTCCAACCCATCAGTGTTAGTTTACCATAAGTGCTCATATAAATTAGTTAAATTTATGTTTATTGTTTTGCTTTATTTTTATTCATTTCATTCTCATGCACTGTTCTTATTGTTATTTTTTTTCCCCTCACTAAAACCAAATGTAGGATCTGAAAGTAAAACAGAGGCACAAATTCATCCAGTTTCAATATTTCTGCTATGAAAAATTATCTCAGGTAAGTGATGTTATATATCTTTTGTTTCAGCACTTAGTGACAGATGTGATAAAGCTGTTTATGAAAATGTCATTTTAATATTTAACTTTCAAAATTTTGAATTTGTGAACCAATGTAAAAATAAACATTTTTCCAAAGTATTAAAAATTTTTTTTTCTTAATTTTTTTTAAGTAATGACTATTTTATCAGCTTTATTACATTCTATCATATTTGCTTTTTCTAATAATATATATCTTTTTATACTAATTGCATGCAAACATAATATACACTAACAATTATAAAATTTATATATTTTTTTTTAAATTTAAGATGGCGATTTCAGGGATTAAGGAGTCTGACAACAATAACATTTTTTTTTTTTGGAATTAAAGCATTAGAATAAAATATAAGTAAATTTAATGATATTTAAAAAACAATTAGTGATTCTTCTCAATAGATTGTGAATTGACTTTCATAGAAAGTACCTCATTGAAAAAAATTAACCCTCTTGCAGAGTAACAGTTTTAATTGTTTTCACTGGCTGTAAACATTGAACATTAAGTTTAAGATTAAACCATTATTACTTAACAGAATATAATATATTTAAATTCATTTGATAGATATTTTTTATTTATAAATGAAGTAATTTCTAAATAATCACATTTTATTTTTGAAAATATTAAAAAAAAAAGATTGTAATCAAAACAAAAAACCTCCTATATGATTATTTCTAGAAAGATTATTTTCATTTTCAAAAAAACAGCAAAATCTTTCTTATATGACATTTGATTTTAAAGTGCGAATGCATAAATATTTATTTCTCTTAAATCAATCAAATTATTCTTTAAAAGTTAAAACATTTTCAATATTTTTTTTATATTATTGCAATATATTCCCAAACACAGTTACTAATTACACTGATTACTTTTTAATTGAGCTTATTGGAGTAAATTTGCATTGTCCAAAATATCCAAAAATATGTTTTATTTTTAAAAATAAAATATTTGTTCAAATTAAATTATTATAATTTATATCCTAGTACACTATACTTGCATTTAAATATTACATATTCAGCCTGTATTCTACCCATCATTCTTCTGTGTATTTAAATGGACATATCAATGTCCTACATATGAAAATTCAGTATGACTTAAGGTCAATAATAATGGCATCAACAAGGACTTTGAGCATTCCATCATCAGATTTTCAATGATATGGAAAGCTAATAAGTTGGCAAGTTGATAGGATTCAAACTTGTCTATTGAAGTTTGTAAATTTGCTATCGTAATATAAAAACAAGCCCTAATTATATATATATCGGTGATGATGATCTGGATCCACTGGTGAATGGTAGTTCACATGAAATACATATATTGGAGTTCATGCATCTTTTTCACATGTATGTGGTCATGTGTATTGGTTATATTAAATAGAGTGAATGACTAAAGGGTACTTAAAAGATTGAACTCAAATCCTCTTTAATTACATTTGGCTTAAGTATATATACTAGTATTTAAATTTCACACATTCAACCTCTATTATGCCCATCCATCTTCTGGGTATTTAAATGAACATATTAAGGTCCTATATATGAAGAATCAGATTGACTTACGATCAACATGTACATGACAATAATAATGGCCTCAGCAAAGGCTTTAAACATTACATCATCAGATTTTCAATGATGAGGATGGTTGTAAGAGTTGGAGAGTGGAGAGGATTGAAACTTATCCATTAAAGTTTGTAGATTTTCTATTTTAATATAAAACCAAGCATTGATTATATATATATGGGAGATGATGATCTGGACCAACTGATTAGTTCAGCACTAAATATGTATAATAGAGATTATTTGCCTTTATCATATGTATGTGGTCATGAAATCCCCTTTAATTATATCTGGCTTGAGTATATATACTATAATATTACTTGTTCAGCCTGTATTCTGCCCATCCCTCTTCTGTGTATTTAAATGGACATATAAGTGGTCAAAGTGACTTAAGGTCAACATGAGTATGACAATAATAATGGCATCAACAAAGCCTTTTGAGCAATCTATCATCAGATTTTTAATGATATGGATGGCTGAAGAGTTGGAAAGTGAAGAGGATTGAAGCCTGTTTATAAAAATTTGTAGTTTTACTATCTTAATATAAACAAAGCACTGATTATATCTGTGTGTGGTAGATGGTGATTCAGACCAAGCGATGAGTGCTGATTCAACACAAAATACATATATTGGTGATCATTTATCTTTTTTACATGGATGTGGAGACATGTATCAGTTATGTCAGATAGTGTAAATGACTGAAAGGAGCTTGAAAGTCTGGGTTCAAATCCCCTTTAATTATACAATTATTGTACAAAAATAATCATAAATTTTAATACACTCCCTAATAATCAATTTTTTTATCATTTGAACTATATTCTACAAATAATGTAAAAACTAATAATGTCAGAAATGCAAAGAACACTTATTAAAGCAGAGCTAAAACCTTTATTATCTTAATGAATTTTCATTTTTCAGGCCATCTATGGAATTTTTTATGAACTAAAATGTTATAAAAAAAATATGATTTAATGATATAAACTCAGACTTTCAAGCACCCTTCGACTATCCACACTATCTCATACCACTGATACACATAAACACACACATGTAGAAAAGATAAATAATCACCAATATACATATTCGGTGCTGAACCAGCACTCATCAGTTGGTCCAGATTATAATTTCCCTCACACATATATAATCAGTGCTCAGTTTATATTAAGATAGCAAATTTTTATACTTTAATGGACAGGCATCAATCTACCCCACCCTCCAACTCTTCAGCCATCAATAACATTGAAATCTGATGATAGAAAACTCAATTCCCATGCTGATGCCAATATTATAGCCATGTCCATGTTGACCTCAAGTCACTCTGACCCCTCATGTATAGTACCTTATCCATTTAAATACATAGAAGAGGGATGGGCAAGATTCAGGCTTAATGTGTAAATATTTGAAATACAGGTACCAACTGATGAGTGTTGGTTCAGCACGAAATACATATATTGGTGATTATTTATCTTTTCTACATGTGTGTGGTATGTGTAACAGTGGTATGAGGTAGTGTGGATAGTTGAAGGGTGCTTGAAAGTCTGAGTTCAAATCCCCTATATTTACAATTAGGCTCCAGGTATATGAAGATTGCCTGTATTTCAAATATTTATATGATTGAATGAAATCTTTTAAAAATAAAGCTTGCAAAAACTCTCAGTAGGTGGTAAATAATTTTTTAAGTCAACGACTTCTTGTTATGCGCTTATTTAATTAAAATAAATTTGATAATAAAAATGAAAAAAATATTCTAAGTCTCTTTTTGGATTTAACATTTATAATCACAAAAACAACATCATTTAATTAAAAAAAATATTTTGAAAAAAGATTTCAATAATGAAGTTATAATTTTTTTTTCAAATGTCATAGCATCGGCCGGGATGCGAACCCGCAACCCAGGCAACTGCCTGCAAGTGCAAGGCTGTTGCACTGACCTCTCGACCACCAATGCAAGACAATGAAGTTATAATTTGTTTTAAAAATATCTAAGAAATAGTATTGATTTTTTTGTTAATTTAATGTTTGAAAATTTTACTTTTACAAACACATTTCAACAGCATGAAAAAATTATTGAATATGTTTTATGTGCATGTAATACTTGGCATTTAAATTAGTACTAAATTTAACCAAAGTTATAATTATGACTGAATATTTTATTTTCTTGATTTTTTTATTTCTAATCACTTTTAAATATATTGTTTCTACAAATCACCAGGAATTCTCTTGAAGTTGCTACTTCAATATATATTGAAGTGAACAATGTTTTATTTATTTCAGTGTCAGTGATGTAATCTTCCAAATGGTTGTGACTAAGATTTCAGAACTGTGAGAGATGCTAATAAATAGAGCATACAGAAGATTTCAATTAGTATATATATTACAGAACAAATGGTTTAAAATAAAGTAGATAATATGCAAATTTTGTAATAAACTATTATATGTAAGATTTTAAATTAATGTAATAGGTCTTTTAAAAAATGTTTAAATTTAAGAGAAACTGGTAAATTATAAAAAATATGTTAAAACTTTCTCTTATCAAAGAATGTAAGAAATATATTGCAAAACAACTCAGCTAAGAAATATATTTTAAATAATTAAATTTAAAATATATTAAGCCTATTTTAATAACACTTTTTATTTGACCTTTACTTTGTAATTAATAATATGCTGATGCGTTGCGGTGAAACTTTTTTATGTAATAATTTGTAGGCTTTTTTATATATTTTAATTTGCAGACTTAGTGCTTTCAGAGCCCTGACTATCAATATGGAGCAACAAGGGCTCTGTAAGTGCTAAGTCTGCAAATTAAAATATATAAAAAGTGTACAAATTATTACATAAAAAAGTTTTACCGCATCAGCATATTATTAAGCCTATTTTGATATGAGATTCAAAAACTTGAGAAAAATTTAGGCATTTTAATAATTATAGTGTTTCAGAATTTCAGTCAATTAAATAATGAAGTTCTTATAATTAAAATAAAATCTGAATATAAAAGTGTAAAAAGAAGATAATATTAAAAATGTTAAAACAATCAAAGGTGTAAAAACAAGATCTTTAAAAACAAGACATCAAAATGTATATATGGTCAGTTTTTTTGAAAGCAGTCAATCTGGATTTTCACTTTATTGTGAAGTTTCATTATGTTCACTGAATAGAACAGAGGAAAAAACTGACAACTACTGAACTCTATTCTAGTTGTTTGACAGACCTGATTAAGATATACATTCAAAGGGATCTCTAATTAAAATAAGGAAATAATGCCCTAATTTCAAATTTCAAAGACAGAAGATTGTTAGAAAACATTATGGCAACTTACAAATGAAATCAATTAATATTTGTGATTATGAGATATTGGTCTGGCTTTAGAATTTTTGCACTGTAAGTTAAAATAAATGGTCTAAATTGATATCCTAATATATTAATCATTTTAAGTTTGATTTTAGTTTATATTTAATACTAACAAGCTATATTTTATATTATTGATTGATTAAAGCAAGAAACAAAGGTTTTAATAAACAATTTCTTATGTTTTAAGGCAACAGAAATTTAAAAAAAGATTTATAAAAAAAATCTATTTGCATATATATATATATATATATATGGTATGATTTGTAAAAAATCTATTTGCATATATATATATATATATATATGGTATGATTTGTAAATATTTTTAAAAATTTTCTTTAATATAAAATTATCATCTAAATAATCAAAGGTTTAGTATTCACATTAGAACAAATTTGCACCCTTGTAAAATAGTTAAAGTGTCCAACTGAAAAAAAAGAAGAAAAATGAAAGTAAAATAATTATTGGTATTTTATGTTAAAGGTTTATTTTGAAATTCAGTAGACTCCATTCCTACACATATGTATTTTTGTATTAATTGCTA
This sequence comes from Epiperipatus broadwayi, assembly GCA_028023455.1. NCBI lineage: Eukaryota > Metazoa > Onychophora > Udeonychophora > Euonychophora > Peripatidae > Epiperipatus > Epiperipatus broadwayi. The sequence continues at coordinate 2,484,687 of JAQFVV010012472.1, read as the reverse complement.
TGTCTTAAATTTTATGTATGTTAGAATTTATTAATATATGCAATTTATTAGATCATCTTAAAATGATTTTCTATGCAATATCTATATGGTAGATTTATTCATAGTTTTGTTTTATAAATGTGGGGTCAGATCTAAAGAACTACCTCAGTTAACATTTTCACACAATTCAATTATTTTATTGTTAAATTGAGACTTGGACTTAACATGTCTACTCCCTAGAGTTATCATTGTAAGAAAGGTGTATTAGTTACAATTATCCCATATTAGATATATGTATGTGTGGCTATTCTATTAATCTGATGATATATAAATAAATGTATTATATTTTTGAAACTTGGCCATACATATGATTATATTTGGGATATATTAAAGGCCAGGGATTTACTTCATAGTTAATCTGCTTGATCATTAAAAAATGAGTTGTATTATAAGATTTAATTGAAAGATTAATGTTTTAAAATTAATCAAAATAAACCTTGTAAATATTTATATTGGACTATTTCCATCATCTAATATGAGTATTGAATGTCTAGAAAAATTTAACTTTATTTAAGTATTCCAAATATACTCAAAAGTATTATTCTTCCTTCTTTTTCAGGTATTTCTGGATTTCTCTCTTCTTCAGGTGTACCTGTCCTAAGGTCAGCAACACCAGAAGAAGAGGGGCTAATAATATCTCCCAAAATATTGTGCATATACTAATAGACATCAAACCTAATTTATTATATATATATATATATATATATATATATATATATATATATAATGTTAAATTAAATATTTTAATTGTTTACATATATACGTTGAACTATGTTTAATTATATATATAATGTTAAAGGAAATATTTTAATTAATAACTTTTAATACCATGTTTTATATTAAATTTATTAATTTTCATCTTTAATTACTCTATTTTAATTTTATTTAATAGAATTATGCATTTTTACTAATTCGAAAAAATTTTTTGTAATTTTATTTTCCATTATCATTCAAATCTTTTAACTGAATTATTTTTTACATTTTTGTTAACTTTTAGTCTGCATGCTAATTTTCCTTATTGATGCTTATCAGAACTATTACTTCTTTTATGTTTTATTCTATATATTCAATTTAATTAACTTTTATAAAAATAATGTTTTTAAGCATAAGCTTTTGTTTAAATTGGAATAATATTTTTAATTATTATAGCTTCTTTAATTTTCTATATTTTTTATTATTAAAATAACTGAAATTCAGGCATAATTATTATATACTCTGTATCAATATATGTAATCTATAGGGTATATGAACACAGACTTTCATTACTTAATTAATTAATTAATATAATTAATCATTTTTAGACTATTCTTTTCAAATTTATGTTCTGTCTCCATTGAAAGTAAATAAATAGGTCATCTATCTTATTTGTGTTGACTTAATTTAATATAAATTAAATTTTTAATTTCACCTTATACTTTTGATATTATTTGCTTGACATATTTGACATTCAATTTTATATACTCCTTTTACACATTTTTTATATTTTTAATATATGTATCGTCTAATATATATATATATTATTTACTATTTTGTAAATAAATACCTTATCATCCTCTTTATATAGGAAATCTCCATTTACTGATAGATATGTAAAAGCATCATTACGTCATCATCCAACTCAAATCTTCTCTATAGCTAAATCACTTTTTATAAAAAACATTTTAACTTCCAAATACATATGAATTAAGAAAAGAAATCGATCATATACATAAAGTCATCATAAAGAATGGTTACATTATCACTGTCATAAACAAAGCAATCTGAAAAACACAAAAAGAAAAACAAAAATAGAAATAAAATTACATAAATAATTCTAATATAATATGCATTCCTTATATAAAAGGAAACACAGATAAAATTGGAAAATTATTAAAATACTATGATATAAAAATAATGTTCTCTGCTGAGCAAAAGATTAATAATAATCTACTCAAACCAAAGGATATAATCTCTCTAGAATTCCAAAGAGTCTATTAAATTCCATGTGCTATGTGTCCAACTACATACATAGGGAGAAGAAATCAATATATAAATGCTAGAAGAGATGAGCAGATTAATGCAGTAAAAAATTCTCAAGATCTTCAGCACTTTCTCTCCATCTTTTAGATAGTGACCACTGCATAGACTTCCCAAATACCAAAATCATATCCACATGCAAAAAACACGATCAAAGAATTTTAGAGAAATTCTAGAAATTTTAAAACAGAAATTCTATTAATAAATATGATGAAACAACAAATTTACCAACTATTTGGAAAAGTTTTTTAACAAACATAAATAAAAAATACTACTAAATGTAAATCAGACTATTCACTGACCACATAATCTAGTAATCCCATGAGACAATTCGATATACTATATTCATGTAATTATTACTTTGTACATTTTTTTATCCAGTTGAGGATAAGTATTATCTTATTGAAACATTGGCAATAAATTTAGTTTACTCTAATAAACATAGTTAATCCTAAAAACATGCATCATAAAATATATATGTTATTTAGCATTCCACTTAGTGTTTCTCTTATTAATAATCATTATTGTTTTTTTTTTCAAGTGTCATAGCATCAGCCGGGACATGAACCTGCAACCCGGGCAATTGCTTGTAAGGCAGTCATGCTGACATCTCGACCACCAATGCAAGACAAATGTTTATCTTTATTGGTAATATGTCTAAATGCAAAAAAAAAAACTTCTTTCAAAAAAGTAACATTTGAATTTAATGAAAATTATTATACGTAATACAAAAACATAGAAATAGGAGAACTAAATGAAATGCTAAATAATATATATATTGTACCTACCTAGATATGCATTTGGTATGTTTATATAAAAAATATTTAAGCCATTCATTTATTACTTATAAGGTTGCTAATTATTGAATTTTTCAATTGATGTTTTTTTCTAATTTGCTTTCATTATGACTAATTTTAAGACATTATACAGACATTAGTAAATAACTATAATGGTCAAGTATTCAATATAATTTTTATTTGTCCACAATGTTGCAACAAATACATAAACTAAATAAAATATCTAAATAAGATTGAAATAAACAACTATTGATAATTATTTAATTATATTTTAATATTTATCAATAGTTGTTTATTTCACTCTTATTTAGATTGATTATTTAGCTTAGTTTAAGTATATCAGTATACAAAGTAATATTTGTAATTTGATCTTTTTTTTATTTTAAAAATCATAGATAATTTGTTTTGATATCTTATTCTAAATGTCAAAATTATATCTTGTCTGATTTTTTTAATTATGTCTAAGTTTAAGTTATTATAAAATGCACCAATAGACAAAATAATAGCTTGTAACTTGTTTATTTTTAGTTTATTTTTTAAAAGTAAGTTTGCAGTTTGTTTTCAGTTATGTTTTAAGGCCTAACCATACATGATAAAGTCTATCATCTTGTTTTTAAAATTCACTTATTAAAATTAAAATGTTTAAGTTTAAAAACATATTTTCTTTGTAGTCAATATTTAATAGGAAGTCATAAATAGCTGCCAATGATTATCATTTCACTATACTTGTGGGAATATAATATGCATTTATGATCATTGTGAATATGAGATTATTGTATAAGATTTTAAAATTGAAGAATGATGTTTTTGTTTTTTTTCATTTTAAAAGTTAAAATTCTAAAGAAACATCAGAAATGCTGATCTGTATTTAGATAATTTCAATGATTACTCAATAATATTAAAGGAATAAACTTGAATGTACCAATATTAACCATGTTTAATATTACTTCATAAAACTATATCAACAAACAAAGAGTTTAAAAAAGCCTGTGACTTTAAGTCAAATCTCTTTTTCTTACTTACTGTTTTCTACATAGGACGTATATTTAACAGTTTAAAGTATAATACATTAAGCATTAAATATCTCTTTTTAAAAAGAAGTGATACATCTATATATTTAGAAATGTATATTGTTGATAACATTATGGATAACCAGAGAGAAAAGTTTGTTGTTTATTCCTGGTGCAAAAATGTAAATTCTTGAAGCTTCTTTTTAAAATGAAAACAAAAGAAAATTTTATTGTCTAGCATTTGGAAAGTTTTACAAAAGGAATTTATAATATTTATTTAAATTCAACCTATATATTTATATGCATATATGTCTTATGAAAATGTATATTATTAATGATTTACTAAGAATCTAAATAATAGTAACTTGTTAAAATGGAATAATTATTTTGTTAAAAGAATACTAAAAGTTTTGATTTAATACATCATGTTATAATGTGGTTAATGCCATCTAGTGAAGAGATTTAAATTATGAAATGTTAATAAAGTATTTACTATGATCTATATACATGTTCATACCATACAGGGACTACACACTAGTTGATAAATTAAAGTGATAATTACTTCTAAATATAAATATTAGCTGAAAAATTAGATAAACTAACTATAGAAATTAATATCTTTTATAGTCATGCTTCATATATATATATATAAAATAAAATCACAACCATACACCAAATGACTTATGATGTAATAACAATTATTTAAAAGGATTAATGTGTTTTAATACTTTATTAGAAATTATTACTAATTAGTTCTACAAAATAAATTTCAAACCATATGTTCTTTCTTATTTGAAAGTTGCATCTTAATTATTGAATTTTGATGGATTATATTTTGAACTCAGTGAAAGGAATATAAGGTGCAATAGAAACTATGGATAATGAACATTCATCATTGATTAGAAGTCATTTGATTTTATTTAAGGTTCACCATAACATTTATATTTAAAAAATATTTTAATGTACATTTTGTATGTGAGGTAAAAATTCCCCAAAATTAAAAGTCTGCTAAAGCATAAGTCAGCAACGATGTAGATATTGTGGACAACTAACATAATTTTTTAAAGGTATAAATTAATATGACCATTAAGTATGATATACATATATATTTATTTATAATTTTAATTTTAAAATGTGCTGTAGTCAAATTTGAGGCCTAGTCAATTGTATAAAATTCAATATTCTTATTTTATTACTTTTTCTATGCCAGTGATTGAGTAGGGGTAAATTAAATGCCTTTGAGATAGATATTTTGCAAGTCATAGTAGTATTTTGTAACAAATCAATTAGCAATATAATGTTCTTGTTCTATTTTACATATAATAATATGGCTTAAACAAAATATATTTTTTATTTAAAAATTTTATTAAATGAGCTTAGAGAATTTAATATAATATCTGAATATCTTTGCTGACATTAAAACTATGACATGGACCACCAGTTGTCCATGGGCCACTGGTTCCCAACCGCTGTTTTAAAGTTTTTATAAATAATAGTTAAATAGATTTTTGTTTGATAACTTGTTTAGGTTAACTCAATATCTTTATGGTGGATAAACTATAACAAGTTATGATTTATTTTATAATTTCATATTTGTATGTCAAAAATTAATTTATAGACTGAATATTTTCCTTTGATTTTGGAGCCAGTGTTAAAACGAACCTACCCAATGCTATATAGCATGTTAAATTTTAGTTCCTATAATATATACTTAATTTTGTTTGTTTAATTATCTATTGTAAATAAACTATCATTACTATTATTAAATTAAAATTTTGAATTTTATTTATCTTAACAATTACAAACAATGAACAATCAGAATCTATATTTTAGAAATAAATATGAATAAACAAGTTGCAACTAGTGAGTAATATAAACATTATCACTGCACTAATGTTTGATGATTAATCCAACATTTTATGAGTATATATTAGTGTCAAAACTACTGGTGAATTTTATAATAACATTTTCTTAGTTATTGAGTTTAGTATTTCCACTTTTAAAAGATTAATATAAATTTAACACATAGCAGCTTAAGGGTTATTTTAAATAAATATCAATTGTGATTTATAAGACCTGCTAAAGACTTATTCCTTTATTCTATTAGATTAATTTCCTAACTAATACAGCATTATCAATTTTAGCTGATATTTATATTCTTTATATATTTATACCATTTAATTAATATTATTTTAAGTCCTTATAATTTTCAGGTCATCAATAAGGACTAGTATTTTTTATTATTTTTTTTAGTTTCGATTGTATTGGTGAAGAGTTGAAGTGAGGTCATATAAATAAAGTCTTTTTTTTTTTTTACTTCAATATTTTATCAATATAAACTGAATATTTGATTTTGGAAAGTCTCCATCTCTTGGGCATTCTACATCATTACAATTTTAAATGCCTCAATTTAGAAGGCATACCAGAGAGTTTTCTCTTGTGTTTTTATTCAATTTTCATTCCAGGATAGATTGGTATCTCAATTTGGGTATATAACACTGTTCTTCTCATTGCTCCTATTTTATATTAATACTATATATATATCATTATCAACCATTATCAATTCACTGCAGGATGAAGGTCTCTCCAAATTTAATCCATCTACTTCGATCTTTAGCTTCTCTTCTCCACATCACCCCTGCACACTTTCTTATTTCATCCATCCATCTCACATGTGATCTCTTTCTGGGTCTTTTACAATCTCTTGGAATCCAGTTTAAAATTTCAATTTTCCATCTATTATCATTTCTTCTAGCAATATGTCCAGCCCAACTCCATTTCAATCTTTTAATTTTTTCAATGAGGTCAGTAACACCTGTTTGTTCTCTTACCCATACATTGCATTTTTGATCTCTTCTTGTTACTCCCAACATACATCTCTCCATACTTCTTTGAGTAGTCTGAAGTTCTGTATTGCTCTTCTATTGAGTGTCCAAGTCTCAGATCCATAAGTAAGAACTGGTAAAACACATTTGTTAAAAACCTTCCTTTTCAAACACATAGGCATATTTCCTTTTAGTATCAAGTTATTTCTACCAAAAGCACTCCAAACAAGTTTAATTCTATGATTAATTTCCTCCATTATGTTTCCATCTATATTAATAATCTGTCCAAGATATTTCTAACTGTTAACTTATTCTAATTCATCATAATCAATCTTTATTTTCATATTTTGAGCAAATCGATTAAACATTACTTTAGTCTTTTTAACATTTATCTTTAGTCCTACTTTCCTACTTTCATCTGATAACTCCTGCAACATTTCCTGAAGCTCTAAAGCATTATTTGCAAAAACAACTACATCATTTGTGAAATTTAAATGACTTAAATAATCTCCATTTACTTTCACTCCTTTAGTTTCCCATTTTAATCCACAAAATACTTCTTGCAGCACTGCTGTAAAAAGTTTTGGAGATATGGAGTCATTTTGTCTTACATATTTCTCAATGTTGACTTTCCTAGTATCATTATGTAATCTAATTGTTGCTGTTGCATTTTTATAAATATTCTTTAAAATATGACAATATCCTGGATCTATACCTTGATGATCCAATGCTTTAATCACTGAAGAAATGTTTATAGAATCAAATGCCTTTTCATAATCTACAAATCCAAAACATAATGACAACTCATATTCATTTGTCCTTTCTATAACTTCTCTCAATACCTGAATATGATCTACTGTACTAAAACCACTTTTAAATCCAGCTTGTTCTCTTGGTTGGTAGAAATCCAATGTTCTCTGTAGACGAGTTGTAATTATCTTGGTAAAATTTTTATATAAAACTGATAAAAGGCTGATAGGTCTGTAATTTCTAATATCTTCTTTATCACCTTTTTTAAATATTAATATTATTACTGCTTCCAATCTCCCCTCCTTCTTTCTTTTTTTCTTCACCCTTCTTTTCATTTCCACTTCCCTTCCTTTCTTCACATTTATATTTCTCCTTCTTCATTTCCGTTGGGGTCTCTTTCCCTTTTTCTTATTCTTCCAATCATCTGGTACATCTTTATCATTTAGACATTTAGTATATAACTTTGCTAAAAAATTTTCTGTTTCTTCACCTGCTTCTTTTAATATATCAATTATAATTCCATCATTTCCTGGAGCCTTTCCTTTCTTCATACATTTAATTGCATTTCTCACTTCTTCATTTAAAATTCTGGGCAATTTGGAAGATGTAATAGATATAGGAGGTACTTGTTCTTTATTACTATATAATTCTTGATAAAAAATTTCTACCAATTTCATGATGTCATCTCTCTTTTTAGTAATAATTCCATCTTTTTTTCTTATTGCAGATATAAATTTCCTACCAATAGCAAAATATTGTTTTACATTCTTAAGACTTTTATTTTCTTCTACAGCTTTTCTTGCTAGTTCACAGTTATACTTTCTCATATCATTTTCAACCCTTTTCCGCACCATTTTACAAAATTTGAGATATTCAATTTTTTTTAATGCATCATTTTTGTATATCTTCATATTTCTTCTTTTCTTCATAAATTCTCTAGTCTCAGTAGAAATTTTATTGGTCAATTGCTGCTTTTTTTTACCAGCTATCTTTGTTGCAGTTTTTAAAAGTGTATCAGTTATTTTCATATTAATTTCATTCAAACCTGAATCATGTTCAAAATCTACTAATACTTGAAACCGATTTGTAAGTTCTAATTTAAATTCATTAGAATGTTTCTGAAGATTACGAATATCAACTGTAAATATTGTTTTTCTTAACAATTTTTGTCTTTCTAGTTTTACATTATATATATATATATATATATATATATATGTAAAACTAGAAAGACAAAAATCCATATATATATATATATATATATATGGAAGAACTATAAGTAATAGTGATGAATAATGAAAATGCTCCAATTTTTATTAAAAGGGGGATGTTGATGGTTATCTATTAATTTTTAACAAAAGACAAAGATTTCTTTTCTGGAAGATATTAAAATATTTAAAAATAATCATAAAATTTACAACAGAAAAAGAAAATAAGTTAGTATATTTAGATATTATGTTAATCAAATTATATATAAAAGTTAAATGTAAAATTAGAAACATTTATATATAAAAAATAATATTGATAATAATATAACTAATTAATACTCAAATATAGACAAAAATATAAAATAATATAAATTCAAGAATATGTTGAGTGATAAATTATTATTCAAATAACGAAAATTATAAGAAGATAAATTTAATAATAATAAAAAAGATGATAAAAATAGTAAAAAATATACATGTAGTATAAATTATTAACACTCTCCATACAGTAGTGCCATTCAGCATAAACCAGAGTAAGCAATGAATGACAAAAGGCTTGTGCATAAAATCCCCATCTAGTGCCTACTCATTCATTATCCCCTGACTAGTTTCTGGCTTGTGGCTTTCATCAGTGAGGAGCCTTGGAACTGAGAGCACTGCACCTAAATCTTAGGATCTAATGCAACTCTACCTAACTATAAAACTATAAGAATAAATTTTAAAACTCAAAAATATTTTAAATCCCAGCTGATTAGCTTATATAGTCATATAGGTCTGAACTCAGTTCAGTACCCATACATTTTGATGTCTTTGATTTTAATAACCATAACCATTATTATCTTATTAGGCAGGATTGGTATTAAACCACTAAACATCACATGATCACCATTTCTTATGCTTGCTCATAACTGTTATTAAAACAGGCAAAACTCTTCATACAGTTGTGCCACTCACTGATGAATGTTACAAGCTAGAAACTAGTCTGGGGATATTGGATGAGTAGGCACTAGATAGGGATTTTATGCACAAGCCTTCTGGCATCCAGTGATTACTTTGGATTGCACTGAGTGGCACTACTGTATGGAGAGTTTTGCCTGTTTTAATAACAGTTATGAGCATGCATAAGAAATGGTGATCATATAAATTATGTAGATATAAAACTTAAACAACAGCATAGTATAGAAAATAAATAGAATTATTAATAATATTAATACAAAATTTAATAATATGATAAAATTCAAAATAGTAAATAAAAAAGAAATAATATATTTATTATATTAGACAGTACATATATTGAAAAAAGAGAAAATATATAAATGAAGTATATAAAATTGAATGTCAAACCTGTCAAGCAAATAATATCAAAAGCAATAGATGAAATGAAAAATTCAATTTGTACATGATTAACCCAACAAAAATAGGCCAAATTACTTATTTAATTACATTCAATAGAGATAGAATGTAAATTTACAAAGTATAGTATAAAATGATTAATTATATTAATAAAAAAAAGTGACAGAATACTTAAAAAAAACTATTATAATTAGAAATATTAGATCAAGTTTGATTAAAATTTTGGACAAACAAACGTTAATTAAATTAAATGTATAGATTAGAAAATAGAACAATTAATAGTTATGAAGAGTACTACCAAAGGGAAATATAGAATAAACGATAATTTATAAATTTTTTTTTATTCAATTAAAAGATTTGAAAGATAATAAAAGATAACATCAAATAAGAATAATTTTTTTTTAAAAAAGTAAAAATGCATAATTCTATTAAAGATAAGTAATACATGGATAGAATTAGAATATAATAGTTAAAGTGATGAATCAATTTATTATAATAAAGGATATTAAAAGTTATAAAAACATATATAATAGATGAAATAGATGAAATATACAGGCTTATATATACCTGTGTCTATATATGTAATAGACAGGGTATGAGCACAGACTTTCACATGACCCACCACTCTCCACACTATCTCAAGTGTATCAGTGTTATGAGATAGTGTGGAGAGTGGTGGGTCATGTGAAAGTCTGTGCTCATACCCTGTCTATTAAAAACACACACACACACACATATATATATATATATAAAAGTAAAAAAATAATTTATAACAAAAATTGAAATAATTATAATGAAGTGGTTAATATTTATAAAATTTGCTCATAAAATATATAAAGATATCTATCTATTAGATTCATTAAAAAGTAAGTATGTGTAAATTTATAAAATACTATATATATATTGCATTATATTAATTTAAATATATTTATTTACATATTAAAATATACTAATTATATAATAATATATGTTTGGATATTATATAGCTTGGTACTTACTTATTAATCTGATGATGAAATTTCACACAAGTATTAGTCCGGTGATAACTTTTTAATCTTATGATCTCATAAAATAATGTCTGAATGAGATCTTCTGACAAACTAGATGAATTTTGATAAATGATGCCAAGTAACTTTATTTAATGGAAATAAACAAACACTTATTTACATTTTAAATGGAATCAAGGTATTTGTAAAAATGACAAGAACTAATCTTATTTTATACAAAGTGGCAGCCTAGAATTTTATTTACTGAAAATAAATGACTATTTATTTATTTATTGTTTTGCAAAAACTGATGTTGCAACAACTAAATTTTACTGGAATGGACTGAAGTTTTTTTATAACCTGCAAAATGCAAACAATAGTTTAGTTATGAATTATACAAAAAAATGATTGTACATCGCAGCTCGCAAGTTACCATTTTTGTTTGATTTTGTCTTTTTCTCAAGATAAAATACTATAATTCTTCTTGCAAATACTTATTTCAGTATATGACCATCTTTGGAAAGTACTCGATGACTGCATCATCCTCAGTAATGGGAAATTCCCAAATTTTAATCATTTCATTGGATAAAAAAAGTTGTTCAGAAGTGCACTTGATAGGAATTAAAGCTGGACTGTAAATCATATATACACCTTTGTACACTTTATTTTTGCCAGATTATCAACTAGTCATTCCAGCATTTTTATGACATCACAGTATACTTTAAATTATAAAATTAGCAGTGAAATCAATATTTTGACTAATAACTTTCTCCTGATTTTAATATTATCTAATATTCACTTAAAATTTAATTCACTTCCTTATTTAAAGATTGTAAATGTGTTAAATTTGGTCTTTATATACACATTTGTTTGTGCCAGTGACTTTCATCACAAACCGGACTAATATGTATCTACAGCTCTGATGAAGATTGCAGGCCAGTTGAAATTGTTGGAAAATATTGTCAAGAAGTAAAAAAAAATAATAATGCAATGTAAAGAAGTGATTATAAAAAGTGTATTAAATGGCATTATACATATATACAGTTAAGTATAAAGAATTAAGGATTAATAAGAAATTGTATTATTTGGAATGCTAATAATTTTAGTTCTGAATCCAAAAAAATCAATTTAAGATTTTATATTTTGAACGTTAATATTAAGCAAGTTCTTTAATTTTAGGCTTTCATTAAACATGATCATTATTATTTTAATTATTTTTTTTTACTAATTTTTATCTCATTTTAAAAATTGCCTTTAGTAGTTATTAAAATAATAGGAGTCTATAACAATTAATAGATATACCTTATATGACTCTAAATGACAGTTTTTACCTTTTTAATGCTATATTGAAAGATATTATTATATACATATTTTATCATTCCTTATTGCTTACAATATATATGTAGCGTTCTTCTTTGTATTCTATATCCTTATTCTCAAATTCTTAATATATATATCGTTCAGTATTAAATGTTATTTGATAAATTAAAACTTAATAAAAATAACAAAGAGTTTGGTTTATTTTTTGTTTAATATTTGAAAAGAAATTTGTCTTATAATTTTCCAAACAAATTATCAACCTGTCTTTAATGAGAAAAGATTTATTGTTTAATATTGTTTAAACAAATCAGACTGATAATGAATTTTGCGATTTTTTCCCACTCAAATCAGAGCAGCAACAATTTGAAGTTCGTTATCAAATTAAAAATTAAGAATAATGTTTCAATTTTATCATGTTTAAGCTAAATTGTTGATTTATGAGATTTTTATTTAACAACGACTGAGTCGACTCAGGCGTAAAATTATTGATCATTTGTAAGATTTGAAGAGTGGAAATTAAAGAGGACAAATTATTAATAGTTATACTCAAAAATCAATAAAACGAAAAAACTGATAACGTGAAGATTTACAGATAAAATGTATCTATAATTTATTAGTTATTATATTATGATAGTAAAAAAAAAAAGATAGAAAAAATATTTAACCATAAGCAACATTACGGCATTTTTACATATAAATTTTGAACATATTGCTTTATTCGAAATTTATTTTAGTAAATTACTATATTATTCGTTAAAATATAACATCATTGTGTGTTTTTTTTTAACTTTTTTTTTTTTACTTAATAGGTATATAAATATTTTTAGCCCTGTAAAGAAAATGCAAATAAAATATTTTATAATTTAAAACTATTTTAGAATTTTTTTTTTTAAAAAGGGAGAAACAATTAAACTATGCTTTATAAAAAATATGAATCTAAAACACCAAAAATTTAGGTGATAAAGTTTATTACGATACAATATTATTTTAGCTTTTAAAAAAATATTCCAGTTACTCTATGATTATTAGTTTTTAAAAATATTTTTAAAAGACTAAATTGATCAATAAATCATCTTTTTTAATAATACCCATTAGAACTGATCGCAACATATTTATCCATGTCAAAATATTATATTCTTAATTATGACAATAATTTTAAACAATTTGTTCTTATACATGTTTAAGAAATATTTAAGATCAATTTTCTTCATCATGTTCATTTTTATTGTATTACGTTTTTTATTATTATTATTACTATTATTATTATTATTATTATTATTATTATTATTATTATTATTGTTTTTGTTGTTGTTGTTGTTATTATTATGATGATGATGATGTTTCAAAGCAAACTTTATTGATTATCAATTGGTTTCATCAAAATAGGTTGCACTAGGGTTACACACACTTATATGAAAAAAATCCTTCTAATTTTGATTTAGTCCTTGCCTCTGAAAGTTATCTTGTTCAACAGAATAAAAAAATTCATTGTTATGATGATTGGTCATTATTGGGTTGTGTTAGCCTATCTTATTTTTAAAATTATTTTTAGGAATACTAATTCCAGTCCTTATCATAATGCTGAGCATATTTTGAAGAGAGACCATATTGCTGCAAAAATGTCCTGTGGGCAAGAATACTGTCTCTATCCTTAAATTTTTTAAGTTTGTTATGGTAGGTTTTGGGGTGTCTTCTTGGATTGTTTCCAAATGTGAATGTGCAATGGGTGCACTAATATGTGTATAACCTGAATATGGCTGCATGTATTATTGGTATTGCAGTTTTTTTGTATACATGTACTATTTTACTAATTGTAGTCCCATTTTGCCTGTATAAAATTAGTTGCACTTCTTCTACGGCTAGACAATCATAGAGGAGATGGATATGTTTCTTCATTTCTGTGACACAGCATACACAGTTTATCAACATTTGTATAAAATCTCTTGTATTGAATAAAGTATGTTGTTGCAAACACATTCAGGTTAAGTTTGATAATAAAATCATAAAATTTTGGTTTCAAGCACGATCTTTTGAACTTTCTTAACAGTTGACAATTATTTATTCCCCATACTGTGAGCTGGTTATCACTTGTTGGTCTGGAAACAGTAGATTTATATTTTCCAATATGTATATTTATTTGTGTTTTTAGTGTTATATTGTTTCTTATGGTTTCATAACTCACAAGCAGAGTAGAGATATAGTTATAGGTGAGGGGAAGCTGATCAGTGGGTGTGATTTCTATTATATCTCTGGAAAATGTCTAAACATGACTATAAGTAGATTTACTGTTTTTTGGTGTGAAACACTGGTATTGCATGTAGTCCAAGACCATTCCATTTTGTAGGTTGGTTTTCCATAGTATCCTGTTGCATAGTGAGTTAATTGCTGAAATAAATGATTTTATGGAATTTATTATTGACAGATAGTAGGTTATTTTTGTCATAATAAGCTGATTGTATAATGAATGATTTAGTTATTCTTTCTGCTTATGCTTTAAATTTGTTTTGTATTTTCTTTCTCATTTGATTCATGTGCAAATGGAAAAAGAACTTCAGAAACATACTAGGTTTTTCTTGATATGTCTGTGTGTTTAATTTACCTGCAAATATTTCCCATGGTGCTGACTTATTGGTATTGATTTTTAGCCTAAATTTTGTTGCATAATCTTTTATGATTTCCTGCAGTATAGTTAACTGCTTCTTTGATTTTAGAAATACTGTGACATCATCCATGTAAACTATACATGGCATGTATGTGTTGGTGTTTGGAATTAGAATTCCTTGGATTTTTTAATTTGCTCTAACAGGCTGTTTAAATATAATGTAAATAATAGTGTGCTGAGGAGATTCTTGTGGGATTGATTAACTGGGATAGAAAGATGATGATAATCTTCCATCAAGTGTGATGTAAATTTCTCTGTTTAGTAGCAGATTGGCAAAGATTGTGTGAGGTATTTCTGTTTTTTTAATTTTGAATGATCAGTGTTTTAATTGGCACTGAATCAAATGCACTTTCAAACTTTAACTGCATGGTCATTGGAGCATATTTTCTCCTTTTAATTACTGAGTTAATTATTCTGTATATTAGTGGTGCTTGACCTGTTGATGAGCTCCTTTTTGCATACTTATATATGGTTCATTTTTTTCTTTTAAAACTTTTTCCAGATTTTTTATTCCCAAAGGCTCCATTGAGATTGGCTGCAGATTGGAGACTATGGCAATTGGTGCTTGTTTTTTTAATGAAGGGGACCATTGAAATAGGATATAGTCCTGGTATATTGTATAGATTTTGTGATAGTTTATTTGCAAGCTGGAACATGCATGTGTCTGTAAATCAGCTAAGATGTGGCAATACAAATTGTGGGATTCCTGATGGTTCTTGATGGCATGTACTTGAGATTGATGCTAGAATAAGTGCAAAATCTGAGATTTCAAAAGGTGTCTCTGTTTCAGGTTTCCCAAAAAAAATTTCTGGGGATTTAAATTGATTATGCTTTGTTAACTTGTCTTTGAAGTACTGATATGTAGGTTGTATCATATTATGTCCAACTGTGATTTTCCCATCCTATTCTAGTGCCATAGAACTCTATTCATGGATGGATAGCTCAATGCCCAATCAAATGTATCCAAGGGTCCATGTGTGTTACTGTGTTAGATAAATTTTTTTTTTAATTGCTAGATATTGCTTTAGTTTATTGCATGCTTGATTATATAGCTATGTCAGCTTTATTCTGTTTGCTTCATTGTGAGTGACTGGTTTTGAGATGACAGTTCTTTTGTACAGCTCATCTGCTAATGTTATTAGTTTAGAGGAGGGGTTGATTTTAGAGTAAAATGATTGATATTAAATGAGAGGATGTGAGTATATACTATGCATTTAGAGATTGAGTCAGGTTGTATCTGATTGAGTTTATTTACCATAATTTATGTTTCTGAGATAAGCAACTCTGGAGTGTTGTCCGGTAGAAGGATCCATATTGGCTTATGTTGGTGACCCTGTTGAGGTATGTGTTTAAATTTAATTTTATTATTTGTGCCACATGATCAGAAAATGGGGAGGGGGAGAAACTTAACTTTGATTGAATGATGTAATTTTGGAGAGTAGAACATTAGATCTACAAGTGTGCCATGATGTTATTATAAAAAATACTGAGCTTAGTGGGAAAAACCCTTCATTGCTCATAAGCAGTATTGCAAGTTGATTTATCCATTTTGCATCAAACTTTTGATAGCTTATATTAAATCTCTGGCAAGTATAGTGGGATAGGGATTGGATTATATCAGGTAGTTATTGGTTAAAATTATTCTGTTAATTACAATAGAACTGGGGGGGGGCATATGCAAATATGATGTTAATTGAAAAACTTCTGTGATTAATTGGAGTCTATGAAAATTATTTTAAATGATGTGAAGAGGCATTCTTGGCTGATAAATATACCTGTGACATTTGATGGTGCTGATGTGTCCTGCAAGCATACACAAAAACCAAGTTTACTCATATATGTAACAGGGTTGATTTGGGATCCATTATATCTTTTTGTTTCTAGTAGACCCAATATACTGGGTTGCATTGTTTGTATCCATTTATTAATTGTGTTTTTTTTTTGTGGAGTTTAAACCTCAGACATTAAGTGCTGCTATTTTTTTATTTTCATGCTGTTTTATGTTGTAGAGGGGGGTGCACTACTTTTACTGAAGTGTGGTGAACTTTATTACCTTGCTTTTGTAAGTTTGTCATGCTTGAAATGGAGTTAGTGTTCTTTGTTGTTTTTATATACATATTTGTTTAATCAAGTCATTATAGTAATGGTCAGGATGAGCTGACAACTGCATAAATCACCACTGGGATGATTTAAACCACAACAACTCAGTGCAACCCACATACTGCTTCATTTCTTTTTCAGGCTGGATGATCAGGAAGAGATAGAGACTCTTAAAATTAGATAACAAATATGACTTCCCTCTGGAAAACAAGGCACCCAGTATATATATATATTGTACCCTCACTTCTCGATATATGATATAATTTAAAATATGACTAGCTCAATTAAATCATTATCTAAAATATACAACTATCTTTAATATATTTTATAATATTATAACTTATCAATTTATACAAACTTATCAAAAATTAATATATTCAATATTATGTCTAATTAAATAAATATTTAAAATCATAGACTGTGAAGTAAGTTAAATTTAATTAGATTTACATTAATCAATGCTTCCAAGACATTCTCAATCATAAGAATACTATTACTTTTCATTATCTATTCCTAACCTACAGCACTCTTATACTTTTATAAAGACTATTAATAATAATAATAGATAAATAAATCTCAATTTTTTAAGGAACTATAATTAAATGATCTCATTCTTCTAATTATCTTAAAGTAATAATAATTCATGTAGATAGAATGATAAGATTTAATATCAAACCTAAATACACCTAACTTATCTAATAACAATAACACAATAATAATCTTTAGTATACTAATCTTACTATTGATATACTTTTAATCATTAAGAAAATAATAAATCATATAATTCTTTATTTCCATATAGTATCTTAATTTTAAAATAGACCAAAATCTTATAATTTAACAATTTAATAAATATCTTATACTCTTATATTTCATTATAATTTTTAACCACATAATATATATAACAATCATTTCTATAAATTATATTAATAAAATATTTTTTTCCTAATAATAAAATAATAAAATCATATTCAAATATTATTTCAAATACAAATCTTTAAAATAATAATTCAACACACTTTTAAACAACTTAAACAAATTTATTTACACAACTTTAACACATAATTTATTTACACTATTTACATTTTCAAAAACTAAAAAAATAAACAAAAAAAATAAAAAAATAATAATAAATTTTTTAATTTATATCCATAACATAATAGATAATTTATAATTTATAAATTTACAATAAATTTAATTAGTTTATATTTAATTTTAATAAAATATTACAATTAAAAAAAAATTTAATATATATAATTATAAATAAACAAATTTAATAATTAAAATCTATTTACTTAATTATATTTATATTATAATATTAGATATAATTTATATAATATACTAAATATTAATTATGTATAAACTAGTAATTTGTAATATAAAATTATTATAATTTTTTACATAAATACTCTTATCAAAATTCAATGTATTTTTTTAAAAAATAACATCTTAAATTATACTATTTCAACTTTTATAAAGTATTTAAATAAATTTAATTTTTTTATTACACTTTTATTTTCTATCCTTCTTAAAAAACTCACTACAAAAATTTTAACTTTTTATTTCGAAAACAGATTTTAAAAAAAATAATAACCAAACTTCTATACCTTACCCTAACAATACAAAAATATAATTTTTAATAATTATATAAAATAAAAATAAATATTTTATACTTCTACTACCTTTAAAAAAAATAAAAACTCAATAAATATTTATTAACAAAAATAAAATTTATTCAGAAATATTTTTTACTACTAATTTAAATTTAAAAACAAAAAAAATTAACTTTATTTAATATAATACTTCAAACAATAAATTTTAAAGAAAAGTAAATATAAATATATATATACAATTTAATAAAGAAACAAATATTTCAATTTTTTATTTTAAATCTTAATATAAAAAATAAAATATTATTTTTACTTAAAAATATATCTTAATAAATAATATTTTAAAAAAACATGCTTTTCTATTTCATTACCAAAATTCTAAATTTTTGAAAATTTAAAAAAGAACATAAAAAAAAAATAATAAATGGTTTTTTAAAAAATATTTTAATATTATTTTATGTTATTATATTTTTTTATTTTTTTTTTTTTTATTTTTTTAGATTTAGGTAGATATTTTAACTTCTATGAATAGATTTAAATAATAATTTATTATAGTACTTACCATAAATTAATTTATTTGCCTTTTAAAACTCAAAAGTAGTCTTTTAAACCATAAAGACTTAACAAGCAAATATATATACAATTACTGTTACATATTATATCTTTACCAAGATATATATTTAAATTTATAATTTACAAATACTTGCTTCATAAAGAAGTATTTCTCATTTTTTCAAATATCTATTTTTAAAAAATTAACTACCATTAGCTTTTAAATTTATACAAAGTCCAACGTATTATTGTGAGGCATCTAATAACTCTCCTAGTCAATCCAGCGTTTGTTAAATTTTCAGTATAAAGTCTCCAACACATTTTATCCTTAAACGAGGTTTCCATGACTATTTGATAGTAAATTGAGCTTTGACAGGGAAACGATCAATAGGAAATTATAATAAATCAACACTGCATATTTATCGGTAACTTTTATAAATTATTTTAAAAAACTACTCTCTTATAATTTTAAAACGATTTTGAGAGCGTCTATAATCACTTAGCTATTTCTAATAGCACCTTTTACTTTAAGAATTTCAATCACAAGTCCCCTCCGAACAATTGAATCTTGGTTTTATACCGGAAGAAAACTCCCACTTGATTGGTGAATTAAACAATCGACTTGCTAGCTTATTTACATATTTCACCAACAAGACAGAATTAAAAATAAATAATGACTTTTTAATATTTATTATTTATCACATTATCAAATTCTTAAATCAATCTTTATTGTTTATTTAAATCCATTAAACATTTTTTTAAAAATATACTTTCTTACTTATTTCACGTTTAACTTTTATAAGATTATTTTTATAAACAAATTAAGTCTATTTTTATTCGTTATTTTTTAAGCAGTATTTTAAAAATCAAATTTAATTTTCACATTAATTATTTTTCTTTTATTTCATGATAGCCAATATAATATTTATAAATTTTATAACAGAATTTTTAAAAAGCTTTGCAACTTTACTAAAAAAACCCCAAGCATGTGTGATGTATTTAATTAACATCTGTTTTACAACAGAGCTACGAGCGAAATAACTAAAAAAACTAACAATTCACTTTTAAAAAAAATACTTTTAAAATAAATAATATATGATAACTTTTAAAATAATACTCGATATTATTAAAATCAAATATAACTTCTAATATGTAATACTAATAATTAAAATATTTATATTCATTTATTAAATTTTAATCTTTATCAACAAATAAATATATGCATTTAATTTTAACTTGTCTTTTTAAAACTTTTACTTTAAACATTTATTTATTAAATTTATTAATGCAGATTGCTTTGGCAGTTTCCCAACCATACTATTATCATTCCCATTGAACGCTCCTCAAACATCGCACAATTTTACATATCAAACATTCATGAATTACTTTAATTACACTTTAAAAAATGTTATAAACAAAATAACACATAAGTTAAATATATCTTAAATTTAAATTTTAAATAGTTGAACAACAATTTAGGAGACCCAACAAAAGCCACTATATATATATATATATATATATATATATATATATATATATATAAGATACAACACTTTATTAGTATTAAAGTTACAAACAAATAAACAAAAGAAATGACTATCGCTTAAAATTTGGTTGCTAGACTTATAAGTTAGTGGGATTACATTAGTTCATGATTACATATGTAAAAGTTTCATATAACATATATATATATTGTACCGGGTTCGTTCGTAAGAATGATCCAGCGTTTGATCCAATGTACTCTATTTGTAGGTTTAGCTGGATTCAAACCTTATTTATCATAAATTTATAATTTTATATTATAAATATTACGTGAATGGACTGACCCTTTGAGCAGAGGGGAGAATACCATCGATGAATGATACCCACAGTCAGACCAAGCTATATAATGCATAACATAATAACATTTCCAGACCATGGCCCATCTCAACTGCTAGATTCAAACCCCTACTATCCAAGCATTATTTGTTTTGAGGTAAACCTCAGGTGCTGGATAGTTACAAGAACTAATGGGTTTGGACAGTAGGCCCATAGTTGAGTGCTTGAAATATCCCATGACTATCTCAATCAATTGTAATATAATAACAAATTATTGCTTTGACCAATGGTAAAGAATTAACCAACAAAATTAAGCTTCAAGATAATTTATTTAACTAAACATTTATTATTCTGCTTTTAATTACATATAAGAAACTTATTTAAATGAAACAGGGACTTATCATAACTTCAGGCTCACACATATATAATAGCAATATAATATCACAAAGAATTAAATAATATTTGACATTTAAAATACAAGAAATTAATATAACATATCCTAAAGCATTAACACACACAACATTTCAAAACATGTACATCAATAGTTCTTTATGCATGATATAGAGTTCATTATTAATTAACTCTGGGAGGCTTCAAATTATTGCAATGGCTACCTTAACTAGAAATGGAAATAAGAAAATGTTATTTGTTACCAAGGATTTTAGAACATGGATACTTCTTGCTATTTGCTGCTTCAAATGAAATCTTTCTAACTGGTTAGATTTGAGGTTTTTTCTTGTGGAGATTTAATGCTTAGTGTTTTGAGGCATTATTCTTTAAGAAAATTAGATATTGATAGTGGATTTTCAAGTTGTTAGGCAGACATTATTTTCATAGGCAGGTTGTCTGTTTCATTGGACTCAGGCTGGAGCAAAGTTGTATGCTTTCAATGACAATTAACAATGCATGATTAATTCTGGATACATAATAAATTGCTTGATTGATTGACTGAACTGAACTGCAATCTGAACTGATTAATTGACTGAACTGAACTGATTGTCCGATGAAAAAACTGGACTATTTATTAAAATATTCTGTTGTCATTTTGGTGTCTGAAGCTATATTTGTTGTTGAAATTCCTTTGATAAGCTTTTAATCCTGTTGTTGGAGATCTTTTAATTAGTGACCATTGCAAACTTGTTGTTTTGTGGATTTTGTATAACTTAGTAGCCATTGCAAATTTGTTGTTTTAAATTCATAGCCATTGCAAATTATATGTTACTATCTTTCTAATTTCATTTTATTAACATGCACACATTTCTTATACTTAACATTAATTTGTCATTTACACACATATATATTTCTTTTAAATAACGGAAAAAGTTCCTTTTTTTTAAAATCAAATGAAAAAAGGGATATTTTTATTTCATGTAAAGATTTATATTTTAAGCTTTTAGTTTTCTTCTAAGTTATATTTCCTACCCCCTTCCAATTAATTAATTGTAACTTTTATTTCAAACTACTAATAATAGAAAAAAAAAATTCTTTAGACTTTTAGTTTTACTTTCCAAACTGCATTTTATTTAATAAAAAACTCTCTAGATTTTTATAAATTTATTTATTGATTTATTAACCTTTGCATTATTTATGATAATTTTATTTTAATAATTTTTTAGCCAAAATTATGTATGTACAGATAAGATATCGGTACAATATATATTTATATAAAGGACCTCAGGTGATGTATCTATTTTGATCTTTGGGCAGATGTCCTTTAAGTAGGTACCTAATAATAAATAAAGCAAGATAAGCTTAATTAACTTTAGAAAATGTGATCAAATAGATAAATGCATAACTCTTATGATTCTGACCAATAAATGCTGAAATATCAAGCTTTAACATACATAAGGGATAAGAAAATAATCATCAATATACAATATTCTAAATGAATTAAATAGACATGACCTCATAATAATCATTCCTGTGTCTCCTGAAAGTGTTGATGCCATCATTAAAAAAGATAAGTAGGTCATTCTGTTAATATAAACAGAAGGATCTTTCTAAGATGCAATATAAACTTTTGTTTCTACTAAACCATATATATGTAGATATTTGACTAAACCACCTATATGTGTTTTTAATCATATATAAATGCTTTTATAGGAAATCACCATATTTTGCTTCTAACAATAAAGAGCTTCCAAATTACAATAACTGTTTTTCAAAAATTTTTAAAATATATTTGGGAACTCTACACCTAATGATATCCACTTAGAGAGTATAAGTATTTTAAATTATTCATTCAAAATAAAAAGTTTTGAAAATATAAAGGTAAATTCAGAAAAAAATAGTTATTAAAATCTAAGCCTTCAGTTTTGGAAAACCATCAGCTAAATTTTTTTAAAATGTGAGATTTTTTTATTATTTGCAAATAACATTACTACTAATAAATTCATTTCTATAACTACAAAAGAAACCTGATAATATTAAAATTCATTTAAAAAATAAAGCAATTAGTTCAAATTGCATTTATCTATCCTCAATATTGTTAGGAGCATCTTATTTTTGAAGATTTTAATGTAATTTTACTTCCTAAATAGTAACAGTTTATACTCCAGCAAATAAGATATTCAAAAATATCAAATCAATGAATCACAGAATCATGTCTGCAAAGACAGTATTAAACCAGAATTTAAATACATCTCTATTTAAGAACAAAAATATATATATAGTAGAATACTATTTTATTCTCATTTCTAAATGTATAAATCTAATTGTAATACAGAGAGCATACCAATAGCTCAAACAAGCTCTTAATTGATAAGTGCGGTAAGAGAAAAAATTTAAAATATCTATCCAAAAAACTCATCTCCAGACCAATTGGTTTCAAGATTATGGCTCACCTTATGAAGCAAAATATACTGGAACACTTTTTATCTGAGTGAAGTGAAAGTGTCGGTTTGATCAAATGAATGAAACTAAGCCTTATTAAGTTTAATTTAGGCATGCAGTAATAAACTGAAGAGCTAAAAGTCTTCAGATCAAAGTTCATTTCTGCCACATCCATAAAATACTTTCTGAGAGATAAATCATTCATATATTTTTATTCATTGAATGAAAATATGTTACTTAAGTGCCTCAAGATCATGTGATCACATGTATTATTTTACTTTGCTTATAGTAGTATTTTATTTAACACTTGATGAATATAAAAAAGTATAACTGTTTTAAACATCACATGATCATCATCTCTATACTAAACTAGTCTGGGGATATTGGATGAGTAGGCACTAAATAGGGATTTTATGCATAAGCCTTCTGGCATCCATTGATTACTCTGTTCGGCACAGGGTGGCACTACTGTATGGAGAGTTTTGCCTTTGTTTATAACTATTCTAAGGATCAGATTATTAAAATTATAATAATGATATTATGTTAGCGATAAAGTATTTATAGTGACACACACATACATGTATATATATATTACTAAATTCCTCAATTCTAATACTTAACATGCTATCTAGTATAAGCTAAGTGTAAGATAAGATCATGTGATGTATTGTTATCACGTGATGGGTGTGCATTTATGGTGGTTGAAAAAAAATAAATGTTTATAACTTATGCACGGACCCAGATGCAAAGAGACAGGTCTAGGATTGCTAAAACAAATAGTAAACTTATTTAGAATATTTAATCTCAAAAATAAATTGATTTGAACATATTTTTTTATTTATTACATAAAAATAAAACAGATTTAAAATAAAAATAATAAAATCATTGTGAAATTTAAAAATCTTGACTCTTTTCTTATATGAAAGATTAAAATTAAAGTAGTAGGTTATAAAAAGTATAATTTGGTTCAGTAGATGGTTGGGAATGTCATTTAATCTCCACATAAATAAATATAAATAATTTCATAAATACTTCATTATTAATAAATTTCCTACCTTTTATTTTTCTATTAACTGACATTTAAAAAATATATAAATACAAACATTTCTATTCAAAATATATTTGTGCTTAAAAGAGAATAAACATATTCTTTATGTATATAAAAATTAATAAGACAAAAAAAAACCATGATATATATATATTTTTAAAAAAAATTTAAAATATAAATACTTTAATTAAAGAGATACATTTTACCAATACTATAATAAAAAAAAATCTTACCTCATTATACTCTTGACCTCAATTACACAAAAAGTATATATAATTATATATAACAGTTTTGTGTGCACACATGGGATCTGATTGTATATAAATAAGTTATAATCACACCCATGATTTCTATGATTGGGTCTTCTTTTCTTTCATAGAAGTCTTGAAATATTTTCCTGTAGGTTATTTGCAACATTTTGATTTTTACTTTTTCTTCTTGTGTTGTTTTTAATTTTATATTTGTTAAATTTAATTTTTCTTCTCTATATAATTTGACTCCAGATATTTAAAAAGTGGCATTTACCTACTGATTTGACTACCATTACTGAACCATATAAGAAAGCCACTTATTTTAAAGGCTGGATTTCATTTTTTCTAGCAGTTTATTTTGAACATTCTCATTTCAAGCAGGTTGTAGACATATATGTCCTAGATGAATCATATGGTAGATTCACATCTCCATGTAAGATTGGGATCCATATAGTACGTAAAAAGGATATAATCCTTAACATTAGAAATATCATACTACAATGAATATTTTCCATCTTTTTATAATATAACTTATTTACTGGAAATATTAAAATATATTTTCTTAACAGCCAATAGTCCTTCACTAATGGTTTAAAATTAACTTGGCATTAATATGGTTTTAACAATGAACCTCTTAGATTTTGTTCCGCATCTAAATATAGCTCTTACCACAAATCTGAGCTCTTGAGCAAGCCAGCAAAAAAGAGAAAGAAAAAATGGAAACAAAACTTTTTACATCTAACCAATGCAGGATTAAACTAGATCCAAAAAGATAACAAAACTCCATTTTTTTTTAATTAAGCTTATCTTCTAATTGCAAATCCAAACTAATGTTTATAGATTAAAAGTCTTTCATTTCAAAAAAAAACAAAACAATTCTAAGCGAATTACAATAAATTAATTATATTTAATTTGCAGAACAACAACTTGAAACAAAAAAAATTAGCACACACATACATAAAAGAAACTTTATAAAATTTTACTAGGTTTAACAAATATGAAGATGTTATTCTATTTTATACATTTCTTGTTTGTTTTTGTTTTTCCAGTTATTAATCGTTACTATGTAAATCCTAAAAGCATTTTATTGTAAACAAAAAAGCATTTTTTTTGTAAACAAAATTTACTAACCTTTAAGTAAGACAGAATTTTTTTTATTTATTTTGGGAAGAGCGGAAAATACTGGATTTTAATTTAAATACTGGAACCACACTGTGCTGGTGCAATGTATTATTTACATATGTTATTCGTATATATATATATATGAATAGGTTATATAGACAAGCAGGCAGATAAATAAATTGGTAAGTGTGTATATACAAGCCACTGAGAAGGTGGATGGGTAGACAAGCAGACAGATTAATACATGGATAGATGGGAAGACAGATGGATAGATGGATCAATGAATGGGTAGACAGACAAATAAATGGACATATTAATAGATAGATAAATGTGTAGATGGAATAATAATTTTTATAAAACGTTTATATATATTTATTTAATTTTTTAATTGCAGAATATATTCATTAAGACGTTTACTAATATCAGTTTTTAATTTAAGTAAAATTTTATATTATCCTCGACAACTGTTTTTCTTTTCTTTCTTTCTTTTTTTTTTACATACAAAAGTAATTTTATTGAAAGGAAAAACAATTGAAAAGATATATTTTGTTTAAAAATACTTTTAGTAAATTTCATTTTTATGTTTTTATACTTTTATTTCTAAAATGTTATTACTTTTAATATTAATACATTTCCCAATAACATTTTTTTTGTAAACATTGTTATTAAATATAAAAAAAACTCATAATGTTAGATTACTATGAATATACAGTATATATAATAGTGCTAAATCTTAAAACCTAAATAATAGAATATTAAATAAAGGAAAATTATTATATAGTGAACAAATGTTATCGTTTTTTAACAGGATCCCAGTTATTAAATTATCTGAAACCAGTTATAAAAATATCAAAAGAATTGTAAGCCACTATATTATAAAAATTATTATATATATATATAAGAAGTGAAACTAATAAGATATTTATAATAGTAATAACTTGTTTTCTATTAAAATTTTACTTCAAAAGCAATTACGTGTCTTTTCATATTGTAAGTTAATAAATTTAAGTTTTCAAATCGTTTATTTTTATATAATAAAATATTTCATATATATATTATTTTTCATCTTTTTTTAAATATCCACATTTCTATCGTATTCTTCCAATTCTATGATGTATCTTTAAAAATTAGATATTTAATATAACGTTTTGCCTACAATTTTACTATTTTTTCAATTGCTTCTTTTAAAATATTTATAATAATTTCATCATTTTCTGGAGTTTTTCCATTCTTCATAGATTTAATTACATATCTTATTTCTTTATTTAGAATGCTTAGAATTTCAAAAGATGATGTTATTTGTTTTCTTGTTTTTTATTATTATAATTTTTTGTAGAATTCTTTCACACATTTCTCTTTTTGGTGTTAGTGCCATACTTTTTTTTTCTCAAGTAACATTTTTTTTTCTAATATCAAGATGATGTTTATACTTGAAAAATTGTAGTTTTTGCCATACTTTCACTGCTATTTCACAATTATATTTTCATATGTCATCATTAATTTTTTTTCTATATTTTCCCTTTTTTATATATATTATCTTCTTTCAGTCAAAAAGTTACTATCAAATTGCTATTTCTTTTGTAACCATACCAGTGTAGTAATTGTTAATACAGTGTTTGTTATTTTCTTATTGATCTTATTTAAGATTAAGACATCTTCGAAATATATTAATATTTTGAAAAACTATTTAAAAGTTCACTGGAGTACTTTTATACTTAGAAATGCCACCTTTTTTTTCATATGTCATAGCATCGGCCGGGAGATGAACCTGCAACAACCATCTGCAAACAACTACTTGCTTACAAGGCAGCTGTGCTGATCTCTTGGCTAATAATGCTTGACAGAAATACCATTTTTCAATAATGTTTTTCTTAAAAGCATAAACAAGTATCTCAAAATTTTCACTGATTGATTATCTCTTCATGTGTTGAATCTATTAAGGATATTACACTCTTGAAATATATATTTTCTATTAGCACAAAATATAATTCAACTATATCATGTCTTTATTTGAAAGTGTTTTACCTATTGTATTTTTCTCAAAATGGAAATATGTTTTTTTTTTAAATTTCATAAGTTTTATCATATCTCATTTTGCTCTCTTTAATAAAATTTATTAATAGCGCTTTTACCTTTTAATCATTTTCTAATTCCATAATTCAATCCCACAATTTAAAAAAAATCTTTGATCTGACCAAATATATTTTCTACATTTATATAAAAGTGTTTTATTTATTTCATCATAATGGCAACATGTTTATGTTTAAACCAGATTGTTTACACTAGAAATTTTTCATTAAAATGTAATCAAGTGGTTTATTGCTTGGGAGTTCATTAAATGTTCAAATGCCAAAAATAACTGAACTGGCACCACAATTTATGGGCATTGTGCTTCAAAGTTTATCTGTCTTCCACTGCACCAAACCATATAGAGTAGCATTAACCATTAAATTTAATGACTAATACTTAACTGTCTGAAAAATCAATAATGTTCAAAATGATATTTTTCCAAATTGCATTTACAATCAATCTGCTCAACTCCTGCTTCTAATATTTGTGTTCTATGTCAATGTACACACTCATTTATCACAACAATTGTTTTGCATATATTATTATTAATTTAATGATAATTTTGTGTTTGTATATATTGTGACCTTTAGTTTCTTTTAAAGATACCTAAGATCAATGAAGTAGGAGCAATGCTGTTTTTGAATGGTTTGAAATAATTTTTTTTTCTTTTTTTCCCCATCGGAGTTTTAGATTAAATTAAATCGGAATATACATTTTTTTTTTAAGAAATTAAAGTTTTGTAATAAATGCATAAATTATAGTAAGCACTAAGTTTTTAAAAAACATCAAATAATACATAAATTTCAGAAGCACACTTAATTACATATATGTACCTATTTTCAATGACGTTCACTTATAAAGTAGACCATGCTTTATTTATTTATTTCATATACTAGTTGTGTACTTTTATGTATTTTGAAATATGATAGTCATGAAATTAGAAAATGATGGATTATAAAATATTTGCATGAAGCTAATAAACATGGAGATTTCATTTTACAAGTAAAAGCAATAATGCTTATAAAAAATAAAGCTTATCATAATTTATTTATTTATGGTATATGTATTGGTAGTGGTTTATATTGTTTATACATGCACATACACACATAAAGAATGGAAATTAAGAGATTATATCCATGTAAACAGAGATAACTTGTTTCTTTTGATGTTATCAGTGCCTACTAATTGTCAATTTTCCTAAAACTAAGCAACTTTTGTCTACTAACCTAAAATAGCAATTTTGTTGGTATTTGTTTAAGTTATTTTCATAGGTGATGAGAATGTAGAAGAATAGCATAGTCTTTGACATTTTACAAATAATAATCTTCTCTCTCTCTCTCTCTCTATATATATATATATATATATATATATATATATATATATATATATATATATATATATATATATATATATATTAAAATAGGAACTCTTCTATCTCAATATCTAATTTATTTTAAACATTTCATGGTTGGAAAAATATAATTATAGTTCATCTTGTTAAATATTTTTTTTTTTTTTCTCATATGCCATAGCATCTGCCGGGACGCGAACCCACAACCGTCTGCAACCAATTACTTGCTTGCACGGCGGCTACGATGACCTCTCGGCTAACAACGCTTTTGTATGTGTTTATATTATATATTACAAAATTGATAAAGGTCTGCATTTATAATTAAGTTTGGTCAAATTTATTTTATTTGGAAAAATAAAGAAACTTTTGTATGTAACTAAAATTGTTATAAATCTTATTAAAATTTATATTACAGGAACAACACAATAAGAATTTACACAACTTTCCTTAATTATTTCTTTTTTTTATGAATTAAAATCTTAGAAATCCATTTTTTTTAAAACCTTGTTCCTGATTTTAATATTTTAAGTATTATCTGTAAACACACAGATTGATCTAATTTAAAAAAAGTTAGGTAAATTGACTAAATGGAATAATTACTAGTTTAATTAATTAAGGAATTTTTTGTAAATGAATTGAATGGAAATAATTACTACTTTTATTAATTAAATAATTTTTGCTAAATTAAATGAATAGGATTAATACTGGCTTACCTAATTTAAAAAATATATAAACAGGTAATCACTGGCTTCATTAATTAAAAAAAATATTTGTAAATAAGTGGGCTTAATAATTTAAAAAAGTGAATAATATAAAAAAACCAGCTCAGAATTACAGAATTTATTCTGCTTTTATTTATTATTAAACCTGTTTTAAATTATGATCATCATCTTTATCTGATTAGCATGATGTATCCAGAACATTTACCATTAGTCATGTTAAAAACCATGAGCAGTTAAAGCACCAGGAAACAAGCTTCATTTCTTCACTATGTAGCCTATAGCCATTGAATGTTCAACTTTTCTTTCTAAGAAACCAACAAAATGCTAGACACTATCAAATCTACAGATCAACAAATGTACTTTTCAGTATTAAAAAAAAATTTCAGAACAAACTCTCTATGCAACATTAAAACTTGTAAATGAAGAAACTGCACATGGAAACTACTAAGGAGCTCCATTTACATGCATATGCATATCTATATAACATTCAACTTTTCTGAAAAATAATATTTCCTTTCATCATCTTTTCCCTGGTACTTAAAGTAAACTTCTACTTATGAACTATTTTATATGACCTTACTCGTATCCAGGAAGATAAGTTAAATGATGTAATTTTATATTTATTTATTTATTTGTTTGATAAACTATTTCTTTTAATGTTTTAACTTTTAATGTATCTCATATTTTATGATAGATTTAGTTTTGATAACAGAAACTAGCTTGTAAAATTTTTCTTTTTAAAAAGAAAATTACTTCCATGATTGTTTAATTATGATCTAGGTTGCTTTTAATAAAAAGTTTTCAACAAACATTCCTTTCCATGGTTATATATATATATATATATATATATATATATATATATATATGGATATATATATATAATATATATATATATATATATATATATATATATATATATTGCTTTATAATATAGGTAATTAAGAGGTCTTTTTATTGTTATTCTATTTTTTTTAGTAGTTGGATCAAATGTACAACCCTTAGGCTAATTTATGTAATGTTGTGCATGCCTAAACATGTGGAGTAGATATTAATTATTTGTTTAATGCAAATGTGAAACATATAAGTGTACATATCTGAACAAATCATCAAATCATTATCAAATTCTGAGAGGATCAATAGTATTATAAGTAAATTCTTTGGAAAGTGTAATATCTAAACCACCAGATATCAAATATTACTAGATGATCACATAAAAGGGTTCATTACCATTCAAATGCATTTATTTAAGCTATATTGTATTCAAATTCTGGATATATTTGAATTATTGATTTGAAATCAGATATATTCAACTCTGCATATTAAACACTGTGGTATTTATACCCTACAATTGCTTTGTTAGATTGTTGATAAGCATTGTTGATTGTTAGATTTGTCCAGTGTTTTGTTTACTGTTGTCTGCTCTACCAATTGCGATTTGCCAAGAATTTTTGCTCTCCATGATCTAGAGATGATTTTAGATATTTGAGTAATGGTATAGCTATGGTAGGCATTTGTATTTGACATTATCACCACTAAACTATATATTTATATTATGTGATGTGATGTCTATTCGAATATATATACATTATAAACTAAAATTATAGGAATCAAGATATAATTTCCAAATCATCAAAAAATAATAAACTATCGGCTAAGCTCAAAGGGGTTACCAAATGGTATGGTATATGCTACAATAAAAGGAAGCCACATGGGTAATAATCATAATTAATAAGCATTGTAAATATAATAGGCAACATTTAACAAATTTTAAAAAAACTCTAATGATTCTGAAAATTTAGGGAAGCTCATAATATGGAAACTTATATCATACAATGGTCAGATTATATTAAATCCTCTTCTTTTTATCATCTCATCCCACTACTTTATTTTTAATAACAATCATCAGCATCTTATTGCTATGATCATATCCACATTTAATTTTTGAACAAATAACAATATGTTTTTTAATCTTTATGTCACATTATTTCTCAAAATGAATTTCTTTTTTTTTATATTGATTTGTTTTTGTAATTTCATATTCATTGATGTAATATTTATATCTCATGGTTTTTTAATTGAAATTTTATAATATTAAAATATTTTACTCTTTTCTTTTCATTGAAGAATTATTAGACAATGAATGGAATCCAAGTAATAATATTGTGAGACATATTTTTACCCATAAGATGTCTATCTAAATTACAATAATAATAATAATAATAATAATAATAGTAGCAGTAGTAGTAGTAGTAGTAGTAGTAGTAGTAGTAGTAGTAGTAGTAGTAGTAGTAGTAATAGTAATAATAATAATAATAATAATAATAATAATAATAATAATAATAATAATAATAATAATAATAATAATAATAATAATAATAATAATAATAATAATAATAATAATAATAATAATAATAATAATAATAATAATAATAATAATAATAATAATAATAATAATAATAATAATAATAATAATAATAATAATAATAATAATAATAATAATAATAATAATAATAATAATAATAATAATAATAATAATAATAATAATAATAATAAAAAATTCATTTTAAACAAAACATTAAAAAAAAAACAAATACATGAAAAACTCTTAACTTGGAATAAAAGAATATATACCAAGATATTATTCAGGTATAATGAGTGGATAAAAGATTTTATGGCCACTTAGGATACTACCTAACAATGTCTACAAAATTCTTTTTTATGAATTTGCAGAGAAATAATTTCATTATTTAGACTTATGATGTATTAGTCAAACATCATAATCTTCTGAATAAAGTAAATAATAATTTTATTACTAAAGCAGTCTTCTCATAATGAATGCAATTAGTTGAAGTGATTATTCAATAGTTAAAAAAATGAATAATTTATTTCCTAGATGCTTTCATACCATCTACATGTAGATTTTAACAAACTTTATTATTGTATTGAATTGTATAGTTTCATGTACTCTTAATGTTAAACATAAATAACTTCATAATAAATTTGGTAGTATCACAATTTCTGGACAATATGTGAAGATGATGATTGAAGGACTATGACACCAAAATTAACAATAAAAACAACCATTTTATCAATAAGGACATTGAACAGATAACAATTTTGGAAATCTACAAACTCATCAAAAAGGTGAATTATTTAAACAAACTGCTGCACAATCCAATTGCACAGGGAAAATATTATTTTTAAAGTTTATAGATAAAATGAAAATAAATTTACAGATTAAATAACTATTGATTGTTATTAACTTTGTCTGTTTAATGAAAACACTTCTCAGTGTTACTAGCATTACCATAAGTTCTTTCTTACAGTACAATCAGACCATTATGTTGCTTTCTTATTGAATAAATTTAAATCTTAAATATGACTTATAAATCCAGTGATGGAATAAATGTTGGAAGGAGATATATATTGCTTATTGAGGCCCTGAAATAACAGTTTTTTATTCTAAAGTGTTTATCTGTTTTAGATCTTATAATACTGGCAAAGCACAGCAAACAGATTTACATATCAAAAACAATCTACAATCTACACTCAGAATATTAAAGAATTAAAAAAAACATGACATTCCTCAGAACTAACTACAATATCAATTGTCATAAAATAAAGTAATAGCAGTATACAACACATGGCTTAATACAAAATACATGATACAATATATCTACAATTTAAAGATAAATAAGGCAATACAAATTAACTGATTGCATAAAGGCAATGGAAAGCACCTACATTTGAGGGCAATAAATATGCTAGAACATAGTCTCTAAATATAAGAAAAATGAGAATGAATCATGCTATAGCAGTATTTTACTTCTGTATACATATACCCAAATCCTCGTATATTAAACTAATTAAAAAAAAATTAATAATTATAGTTAAATGTGTGTGCGTATATTATAGCATACATTGCTGAACATGCACATATATGTGTAAGAAATCAGCATATATATATATATATATATATATATATATATATATATATATTAATAAATATAAATCTTGCTGTATGTGTAACCAAATCTAACATATATGTAGAGAAGAAATAATGTTATAGATTTAAAACTTTGTAGGTTTTCTTTTATTTTAAATCTTATTGAAATAAATTGAGATCCTGCTGAATCTCAAGTTATTTAATTTTTAACTATCTGTGCTTCACAAATTAAAATATTATTTAAATATTATTATAAAATTAATATAGAAATTGTAATATTGCTGCATATATAGATAAATTAAGCTTAAATGTGTTACATATAGAGTAAAATGTTTACCAAGTTTCAGCTTTGTTTTTTGCAAAAAAGTAATTTAATAAAATTAATCCTTCTCGCTATATTTTGACCTATTTAAAAAAGTTAGAGTAAAAATAGATTTTAAAATAAGTCTGAATAAATTAACCTGATCAAAATTGAAGGATCCACCTGTTAGATAATTAATAAATCAGCAGGAATTGCTGGATTTTCTAAGAATATAGTGAACACAATTAGAAAAACAGATTTGAAATAAAACTGGTAAACAAGTGTGGTCAAGATGAACGAGGAGGGGAGGGGTCAATATATAAAATTACTTCAGCTGTTTTGAAAGGAGAATTCATTCATTCAGTAATCACTTATTATGATTTTGCTAAAGTAATTAAATCATACAAGATGACATTTATGGGGTAGAAAGGCAGAAACTTGCTTTTAGAGCCCAAAAATGGTCTACCAAATGGGGACACCTGAAATAACAGCCCAGCAGCAGTAAGAACAGTGGAATGCCCAAGATCAAGCCATCATCCCAGACAACATAACTTATAGCGGTAACCAATTTCTGCAGATTTTAAAACGAACATTTAAAACTAAATCTCCTAATCTTAAAGCTAGCTAAAATTATTATAAATGGCCAATATTGTTTAAACTAAGTTCTTTTAAACTTTTCAAATATTAATTTCTAAACTAAATTGTAATTTTATTTTACTGTTTAAGTTGTAAGTCTTGCCCAATTTATTTGAATTACTCTGATTTATTTAGTTTATTCGATTTAAGCTATTTTAATTTCATTTCATTATAATTAAGCAAAATAAATCCAAAGCTTAGATTTCACTTATGTGAAATCTTATTTATAATTTTATATTCTTTCTTTAAAGTTAAGTCTATGCCTATATTATTTCCAATTATTTGTTTTATGTATTTATGATATGTCTTATTTAGAATGAAGTTTACTAATATTTAAATTAATTATTGAGAAATGATTAGATGTTCTCTCACTTATATAATCTTGCATTTATTAGCATAAAAACAAAACTCTCTTCTGAAATTAGTAAAATAATATTTATTGATATATGTAATTAAGCAATTATAAATGCTTAAAAATAGATTTGCTATAATTAAACTAGTTGGTTAATATTTAGCAGGTGTGATGAAACACAGCATAAAGTTAGAATTTAATCTTATATTTATCCCAAAATATGCTGTAGCCCTCCTTATATTTATATAAATACCTAAATATCTTAATAAATTAGATTTGTTATATCTCTTTAATAGCATAATTATAAATGCTAATTTATAAACTGATTTATGGTAGTTCTATAGAAGGAAACTAATGTTTTGCATCTTAATTTTGTTATATAATGGTGTAGTTAGCAGGGCGAGTGTGTTCTTAAGAAGTGCATATGTGCCATTGCTTATTACTGTATATTATATTTAATGGGCTTTGATTTTAAGGACCAACTCCATTATTCTTAGTTCAGACAACTATTTGTTATTAAAATGGGTTTTGATTTTGATTGCCACTCATTACTCTTAATTAGGACTGGAGCATAAGGACCCAGATTTCTTTGTTAGTTGTTCAATCACCTGGACTAAAAGGTCTTTTTCACAGCAATGGGTATGGTAGAAGGGAACTGATTACATGGTAATGAATCCTGTGAGTAAGCACACATTCGAGATGCACAGACTCAGATTATGTATTTTATATATGTTTTAGTATCTGAAGTCTTACTACCCACTATCCATTCATCCTGCCATAATAATTGATGTTTCAGCTTTGATCTGAACCAGAATCTAATTTTGTAAATCCCTAATCTAAGTAGAGAAATGTATTGTTTGCTAAGTATAGATGTTATTTAAAATTAATGATAAGCATTTCTGCAAATTAACTTAAGCAAATATAATTCTCATTGGCATGGCATAAATAAGGCATAGACAATCATGAGAAAGTTGAAATCAAATTCTAATCCAGTAATAGTAAATCTCATGAAAATTAAGTAAATTGTAATGTACATAATCATCATCACCTGCAAGTGAGTTAAAATATCACATATTTATGATAATGGCTTGTAACTTATTAATTCATCATCACCTGCAAGTGAGATAAAATTCCAAATGTTGGAATTAATAGTATGTAAAATTATTAAATTATCATTAACTGCAAGTGAGACAAATTTTTACATATTTTAATTGTTTATTTTATTTTATTTTCTTAAATTTGGCTTTTATTAAATTTATTTAAAATAACTTTTCTTAATGTCTTAGTTTTGCTCAGTATTCATTGGTTAATTAGTAATAATTATTTAGTTATCTGTCGATTAGACCACATCTATATAGCTATACTTTATGAATATGCCATCCTAAATCATAGTCTCATGTTCCATTGATGTGATACTGCAGGCACATGAATTAAAAAATATGTGTAGCCTCATATATGTCATTCTTGAGGTAGTAAATCTTCGAGCATTAATAAAATAATTGAGGTGATATTGGATTTGGTGTCTCAACAACCTCTTTTCGATCAACCTTGGAATGATTTTCTAAAACTGGATTTTGTTGTGTGAATGAACAAATATGACCATTACAATATGAAACATAATATGTAACTCATGGAATATATTATAATAAGAGAGAGTCATAACAACAATTTCTTTATAAAATATATTCTAACAAAATAAATATCCACAAAAGATAAACAAAGCTATAATATCCTAGAAATACAAAATAATGACAAAATGAGGATGTACAATTAACAATAAGAGAGAGACTAATGTTTCCATCTCTTAAATAAATATTACATTAAGTAACTGATGTGTAAATTATTTGCCAAATCTGTCTTAATAAAAGCATGGCCTAAATAAGCAAAAATATTATACACCATCTTCACCTTGTTCAACATGAGCAGGCACATTCAAATAAATAAATAACACATGTCAAGGGACAAATAACACTTTAAGAATATAGTGTTATAACAGATATATATTCTGTCAACTTTGGTATAATATAGCTTACAAATGATTTATAAAATCATATCAAACAAAATGCACAAAATAAAATATATGGTAAAATACACCAGCATAATATCAAAACTTAAAACTATATACAGTTTACCAAAAATAAATAAACAAAGATCATTAATTGTGAATGTTCTATCATTCAACAGAATATAGCCTCTGTAATTACTATTCAGCAAACACTAACAACTTCTCATGCTTGTTAAAACACAGCAAATTTAAATTAATACAATATTCAAATATTTCTAGTAAGCAATAGATTACCTGGTGAACATGAGCACAAAATATATTAATGACCATTCAAATTTTATGTACAATATTTTATATAAAGTGCAGATAGTAATGATGG
Organism: Epiperipatus broadwayi; assembly: GCA_028023455.1. Classification (NCBI taxonomy): domain Eukaryota; kingdom Metazoa; phylum Onychophora; class Udeonychophora; order Euonychophora; family Peripatidae; genus Epiperipatus; species Epiperipatus broadwayi. The sequence goes on along the minus strand of JAQFVV010012472.1, from coordinate 2,446,629 downwards.
ATCTATAATATTTTATGTGAATTTATTTTTATTATCTCTTTTTAAAAACACCTATTGAAGATAAAACAAAAGGAACATTTATTTTTTTGACATAATACAAATTCCATTGTAGATCAGATTTCATATTAATAATAATAATAATGACTATAAATGATAATAACTTTGAATAAATATTCTATTAATATTTTAGAAGATTATTTTAAATTTTATTCTATTAATATTTTAGAAGATTATTTTAAAATTACTTAATCATATAATAAATTTTCAAAACAATAGAGTAAGTCCATAATTTTAATTTCACTGAATTAGAAAATATATTTCCTGACTCTAGTCTGAAATAGATATAAAATAAAGTTTTTGCAATCAAAAAATTTATATTCTACTCCTATTCTAAAGCTAAGTAAATAAATGTCATTTTAAAATTCAGGTAAGAAATTTATAAAAGCTCAATTATTTTTCAGCAGGTTCTTTTATCTGGAATTAAGTAGTCTATTTGTGCAAAAGATGAACAATTCCAAAGAAAATTATTTTCAAAGTAATTTTAAAATAAAAGCATTTTTTAAAAAAACATATGTTGCTGACGATTAGTCAAATGTTTTAAATCTTTTAACAAACTTCTTATTCTCAGCAAGGTATAGATTATGAGCAAAACATTTTACACTATTAAGAACTGCTATAAAATACTAGAAGTAACATATAATCTTTATCAGACTTAATATACTGGTATATAAATATTAAATGGACAATATTGTATACTATTAATGTGAAAATGAGAATCAATAAAAGTGCTTACATAATAATGATGATTCATGGAGAATTCTCTCAAAGTGTACATTTTATATAGTAATAACTTGACAACTATTGTTAAAGATTTAGGTAAAATTTTCATTGTTTTTTGGCTATGTATATTTTTAAACTTCAATGCCCAGAGAAAATTAGTTAGCATTATATGCTTAACTTTAAGCAAATGAAAATTTACTATAAATAAACTGAGTAATATTAATTATTAATCAAGTAAATTTCCCCAGTAAAATTACCCATGTCAGGTAGAAAGTAAAAGGTAACAAGTCAGCATATGTTTACAACTCTTCATCTATTTATATTTCTGATTATGTGGCTGATTCTGTTGGATAAAATTGACATTTAGATCAGCCCCTTGCTTTACCATAATTTATTAAGTTTAAAGATTAGCTGGTATCCTGGGAAATATCACTAAAAATAAACTCATTTACATAACTATATAGACTTTTAATTAAATATTACATTTTAAGACAATTATTTATACAACTAAAAATTATTACAATGAAAATAGAAGAAAATATTGTATAATAAATTGCATTACATTGAAATAAAACATTAATTTACATTATTCTTTTAAACAATCTTATACAATGTTTAATAAAGATGAAGTTACCTAGGTTTTTTTAAAATATGATTTTTTAAAATAACTATTTAAGTATAATATTAAAAATATAACTTTTAATATTGCAACCAGAAACGTAAAATTGAATTTTATTATTCAAGCACACACACATGTTTACTAATGCTTTTTTTATTTAAAATTAATAGATAAATAATATAAAAACTCTGTCAGATAATGAAAATTATTCTACACAAATGAAGTGTGATAAACAGAGCACAAAAACATTAATTACAAACAACAATTAGCCAAATGCTTTTGGTATTGTATACCAGAATCATATTGCCATTATTTGGCCAATTGTTGTTTATAATTAATGTTTTTGTGATCTGTTCATCATGCTTTATTCGTGTAGAATAATTAAAATTAATAGCTTTTATGAATAAATTAATTCTTTATCTTCTTGAATTAACTAACTAAAACTTATTTAGTTGACCAAATCTTTATTACAACTGGCATTAAAATATACTTTTTATTAGCAAATAACTTAAATAAAATGCATTTTTAAAAGCAAATAATTTAAATACTAATAATAAACATTAAAAATTCAAATTTAGCTTTAAAGTTTAACTCTAATATTGTTTTTTACCCAGTAGTTAAGATAGATTTGACTTTGAATATTTTTCTAATATTAGCTCATTAATATTTGAATTAAGAATATCCCTAAACTAGGAAATTGAAAGTTATCTACAACTACATATTAATTTAAAACATTACAATAAAATATTAAAAATAACTTAAAATAATTAAAACTTATGAAATCTTTTACAAAATCACTTAAAGAAGGCATTAACATTTGAATATCAAACCCTAACAAGTTGGCTTGCTATAGAAATTAACTTATTAATTTTTTAAAAAAAAATTAAACAATTATATAGCTAAAATGTAGTTTTACTGATAAAGCTAACAGTTACAATATGTATACAAATATTCTATTATTAGTTTAAGATGCTCTTAAATGTTTGATAATCTATATTATTGAATTCTCTTATTCAGAGCTGGCTTAAAATTTTTTGCCTGTTATCAAAGGATTCACATATATTTTTAGGTTGAATTTAAAAAAATTTAAAAAAAAAACTGCTTAGAATTTTAAATTTTGATTTCTTAAAAAAATAATTATAAAAATTTATATTTTATGTTTTATTTAAAAGTTTTATATAGTAATAATTATCAAAATTGAATTAAAATCTTTAAATACACTTTAATTTGGTATCAAAGGCTTTATTTTGATATTATTTTATAGATGTTTAATTTTTCACATGAATAAGATAATGGGAAAAATATGGTTGGCATTTATATTGTGTTGAGTTCTTTCTATGCTTTATATAAAATTAGTTGTTTTATGAAGTGGTTATATTGTTTTAATAAGGTTAATCTTTTTTATTTGTCAAATTATACTTTGATCAATAACTAAGTTATTTTGTGTTTGCTTATTAGTGTTAATTTTAGAGCTTCGATCTTTATTTCAGGAGGGTCAGATGGCTGGACTTATATGTTTGAACAATCTTCTTATCTCTGAATTTCAGTTATTCAACTTATTAAGTTCTGAGTTTGCTTGACATTTAAAATTGATTGCATAAATAGACACACTTTGTGCACTATATAGCATATAATTTGGGAAAAGATTTGGAATGATACTGTCTTGTTTTTTTATACTAATTAAGGGTCTTTGCCATAAGTTTGTGAGGTCCATGAATGTTGGGAAGATGGGGTTAGGCTTCTTTTCCATATCAAATCAGCATACATTATCTATATTATTGTATTCTGGTTGATATATTAAAAATGATTGTGGGCTACATATCTATATTGATCAAGAAGTTGAAACATTTTGGGTTTTATGGGACTTTCTTGGTCAGCCACTTCAAAGTGAGAATTGGTGAATGTTCAGCAATGATTTTAGTTTTATTAACCTGCATGCCTTTCAATAGTCAATATTTTGCTTTTGGTTATTTTTATTGTTTTTTTAGCTTTAATAGTTAATCCCAGAATATCTTTACTGAAGATCTATGGAGGTTATTTTTATTGTTCCTAAAATGATGAATATGCATAGATGATAAAGATAATAGCATTTTCTTTTGCATTTGTAATATTTGTATTAACTGTAACCTTAGACCCTTTGTCAGAAATTTCTGATATTATAATGTTCAGAGAAGTTTTCTACACGGTGTGTAAATCCTTATAATTTTATTAGTTTAACTATGTGTGTGATGATCAGTGATTGGTTTACAAAAAATATGACTATTCACTCTTTTTTAACTATTTTTGGATCTTTTTTCATTGCTGAAGTGCTGGCATAGAATGAGAGTCTGAAAAATATGAAAGATTTATTTTGAAATAATCATATCTTTTCTAATCAGAAATGTGATTTTATTTAAAAATGAACTGGAATTGGCAATAGTTGGATGTTTTTTAAAAATATTTAGTTAGAATGAAATCTGATTTTTTATGGGAAATATACTGGTAATTATTGTCAATATAAAGCTTGGAGTTGTCTTTCAATAGCCAGGAGAAAATAGTTTTAATATAAAATATTAACAATAGTGAGCTAAGTAAAAAATCTTGAAGGATTGAATAATGTTGAGATGAAGATTGTTACCATTTTTCCATTTATTATAACATGTACTTCTTGGTTCATTAAGTAGATGATGTTTGTCTCTATTACTATTTGTCTACTGAATCAAATGATGTGGATATATTTAATTGATCTTCTATAGATGGTATGTAATGGCAAATATTGATATCTTATGAATAGATTAATTTATTAAAAAGTTTTTTTTATTTGATTAATAGATTGCATTGATGCAAAAAGATTTCTTTACAAGTTTATTACAATAATTTAGAAAGTCTGATGTATAAAAAAATGCTTATATGTATTTAAAGATACATCACATGATCACTATCTCATACTAGCACAATAATTATTATTAAACAATTCAAAATACAGCAAAACTCTCCATATAGTAGTGCCATCTTGTGCTAACAAGAGCAATCAATGGATGCCAGAAGGCTTGTGCATAAAATCCCTATCTAGTGCCTACTCATCCAATATCCCCAGACTTTTTCTTTTCATCAGTGAATTATCTAGACACACCTAGATCTTAGGATTTAATGCAACCCTCCACACCCACCTTTTAACTCTATTTAACTACAAAACTATGAGAATGAAATTGAAAACACTATTAATATTTTCAACCCAATAATACTTATATAGTCATATGTCTGAACTCAATTCATACCCATACATTTTTTCTTCTTTTAACAACCATACCACCACTATCCTATTACAGATTGTTTAAACCACTAAACATCACATGATCATATCCATACTAGCACAATAATTGTTATTAAACAATTCAAAACACAGCAAAACTCTCCATATAGTATATCTTGCTAACAAACAATCAAATAGAATTATAAATCCCTATCTAGTCCTACTCATCCAATATCCCCAGACTTTTCTTTGCCTTCATCAGTGAGAGCCTTGATCTGGAACTGCACCTAGATCTTAGATTTAGCAACCCTCCAGCACCCACCTTTTAACTCTATTTAACTACAAAACTAGAGAATGAAATTGAAAACACTATTAATATTTTCAACAACTAATACTTATATGTCATATTCTGAACTCAACAGTACCCTTATTTTTTCTTTCTCTTTAACAACCATAGCACCACTATCCTATTACAGATGTTAAACCACTAAACACACAACACTATCTCATACTCACAATAATTTTATTAAACAATTTCAAAAACAAAAACCCCAAAACTAAAAAAACAAAAAAAACTATACCCACAAACCCCAACTATTCTCCCACAAACTGAACACCACTAACTTTACCCCCCACCCCACTTTTAACCTATTTAACTACAAAACAAAATAAAAAAACACTATAATATTTCAACCCCAATACTTAATACATACAACAACAACCTAATTTCTTCTTTAACAACCACCACCACTATCCTATTAGAGATGTAAACCACTAAACACACAACACTACCAATACAAATAATTATAAACAACAAAATACACAAAACCCCAATAACTCTAACAAAAATAAAAGAACTTTTAATTATTCAACCATAACTATATAAGCTTTGCTTGGGGAAAATCTGTTTTATTTTTCTCTGTTTGTGAAGGTGATAGAAATTACTTTAATAATAACCACTATATGTTACAGAATAATAACTCTGCTCTCTCCATGATTCAATCTGACATTTTCAGTAAAATCCAAAAGTTCTGGGAAAAAAAGCATCTATTTATAAAAAATATTAAGCCAATGTCAGATCATATTAGATTGGAAAAAGAGCAGAAACTCCAAAAGTTGGAAAATCACATATTACTTTTATATGAACTATATGTCAGCTTGATAATTGATCCCAGAGAACATTGTGCTCTATAAAAGATGAAATTAATAGAAGATTTAATCTCATTTTGATGTCAAAAGTGTAATATACTACTTCAAGATCTTGAAATACAACAATTGTTCATACCTTTACTGAGACATGTTTGTTATAAATAAATACTTGCTAAAAAGAATTATTTAAATAAATTAAGTACAAAGTATACTGTTATACATAGATAATAAAATTTAATTACAATATATGGTGCTTAGCTTAACTAAAAATCTGGTTGATTGAACTATATCTTAAAAACAGCATGTTTTTGTGTCCAATGTTTACAAACACATGTTGAAATATAATAATGAACTGTTATATATTGCAATCTTTTGATTACACTTGCTTCTGAGGAAATTATTTTTATGGTTAATTTGTAAAAATTTTACATTTTTTGTGTAGTACAATTTACTTATATTTTTCAGTTTAGATGTTTTTATAATGGTATATACATGGGATGTTATATATCATTATTGTTGTATAGCTACGTTTTAATGTTATATTGAAATAAAATTTAAGTATTTAAGCTGTATATTATAAACACAAGTTATAATCAAAAGTTAATATAAGTCAAGTAATAGGTAATAATGCTAAAACAAATTAGCCTATAATATTATAAATCAAATTAAAGTTAAGTCTGTATTTCTGATTAAACAGTTTAATAATAAATAAGTTAAGTAAATTATAACTTATTTTATCATATTAAATGAATGGAGTTTTATAACATTCAAAAAGTTATAATAGACATTTTAATTAATTGAAGACAGAGTTTTTTTAAATGTGTGTGTGATTACATATGTTTGAATGACTGATGGAATAAATACTTTAATTCCTTGTTCAAGATTGATTTTATTATATTGACTGGAAGGTAATAAAGTAATTTTACTATAATAGTTACAATTTTGAAAGTAATAAAAAAATGAGAACATAGTATATAAAAACTATATTTAATAAAATATGGTATATTTATTAATTAAAAAAAAAAAGAAAAATAAATATTTTGAGGATAAAATATTTATTAAATATTAGTAAAGTTTGTTATATTACAGTAATTAGATAATAGAATTGATTATTTTATTTTAAATCAATTTTATCTTAATTAACCAATAAGAATTAACTGTTTCTCAATTTGTTACATGCAGCAAGATAAAGTTTATAAAAGGTAAAACCAGATGTGGCTATACACTCCTTGATTCTCTCACTCATTCTTCTTCTTATTTTTTAAATTTTTCTCAGGCATAGAAAAATCTGAGAATTTTTCTTAATGGTCTGACTCTGGCTAAATTGAATTAATTTTGCTAATTAGGTATTGCTGAATATGTTAAAAATGTAATTTTAAGAAGTCAATAGAATATCAAATAAATATACCAAAGAATCTTTAAGTACTATGTCAAAAGGAATGCAATAGAAAAATATTATTTTCCATCAAGGGATGTTTTTTCACTGGCTATATAATCTCAATAGAATATGAATTATACACCTTGCTAGGAGTTTGTTTATTATCTTCAAAGAAATACCTCTTATCAACAAGGAGTCACTCATGAGTAACTTCACAATTCTGTAAAAATGCATTTGACTTTTTACTTCTATACTAATTCCTATTGTATAAACTTTAAATTAAGCAGTGATTTAATTAACAATAGGACTAAACCTAAACATTATAAACATTTTAGAACTTTATCATTAAAACAGGCAAAACTTTCCATACAGTAGCGTCACTCAGTGCCAGCCAGAGTAATTAATGGATGCTAGAAAGCTTGTGCATAAAATCCCCATCTAGCGTCTACTCATTCAATATCCTGAGACTAGTTTCTAGCTTGTGGCCAAGTAGGCACTAGATGGGGATTTTATACACAAGCCTTCTGGAATCCATTGATTACTCTGGCTGGCACTGAGTGGCACTATGGAGAGTTTTAGCAAGGGAATATACACATAAATGGAGAAATATGGGTGATTTAGTCTGCAAGCTATGTGAGGAAGGTTTAGAAAATATTGGGCATCTGTTAATTGAATGTAAATGCCTGAAAACAGAAAGGATACAAATAATAAAGTTGTGGAAGAATAAATATGAACAAAGTAATTATACAGAAAGTGGCTTATTGGTTTTTATGCTGGGTTTAAGAAAAGATAAGGGGGTTTTAGATCTAAAGACCATGAAGTTGACAAATATTATATTGTGGAAATGGGATTGAGCAGGGTATAAACAAATATGGGAAAACTTTAGGTGGGGAATGGAAAGGGATTCAAAGTGGCTAACAGGTTTCTCTGTGCATAGTTGCTGAGAGATTCCTGACTCCATATAAGAAGTCCCAGTGCATCATATCACATCACATCCTTTTTTAATAACAGCTATGTGCAAGCATAAAAAATGATGATTATGTGATGTTTAATGGTTTAACTTTATCATTAATTATAAATAACTTTTTTTGGAACTTTGATATTAAACAAGTTATCTTAATCAAAACAAGAGTCATAGATCACATGTCCCTATCTCTTAAGCTTGCAAGTTGTAAACAATGAGGATTGCCAATTCCTTTACAAGCTTTATGATAAATGATTAGCCAGAGCCAGCACTTAAAATATCTCTGTCAGGAACCCCTCCCCCCAACCCCCTGACCATGGTTTCGTGCTTTGGCACTCCTCAGAGAGGTGTCAGAGTAGGTAATTTATTTAAATGCACTACAAGATTATCACTTTTTTCAACATGAATTTATTAAAGCTGAATACTTAAAAAAATAAATCTTTATTTAAGATGATATTGCTGCTTAAGACAGATTTGAAATGCAATTATTATTTCAAATTGTTTTATAAAAGGATTGGATATCTTAAGGAAGGCATTGAAGTTTAAAACTTCCTGTTATAATAATATTCTCATGAATAATTAATAAATTGTTCTATTAATGGTTATTCACAAATAAATAAAGTTGGAAGATAAAATAATGAAAATCGAAGTAGTCATACTGCATTTAAGTGTATGACAAATCTAATAACAAAATGTCTATGCTTTGCTTCCACCTGTTCTAAAGTCATCTTAAGCTTAGAACCCAACTTTTAAAAATGGAAATAATTTTTCAATCATTATTCCCTCCCCCCTTCTAAAAAAAATAAAAATAATAAAAGGGTAGTATTTAGTTTATTATTGGTATTATTATGTTTAGTTATATGATTGTATATCTTAAATTGGCATTAAATTAGGATAAAGGTAACCAATGTTTACCATTCTCAATTTTATTACTAAATGAATTGGTTCTTGATACAGGATACATGCATTTTAATGAATGCTTATTCTTTAAAAAATTATCATATTTGATCTCATATACTCTTAAATATAAGATTATATTATGCAATGATGTTTGTTGTGACTATACTATTTGTTTTGCATTGTTCATTTTCTGTTGGAATATAATTATATCTTAGATAAGTCTCAAATCTTAACATCCTAGTATTGAGTACGTAATACATATTGATATTATATTTTGTATTAGTGATCTTCGTTCTTTTAAATTGCATCAGGAGAGTTATAGGTATAACTCTGATTATTAGGTGAGTGTACTTGATTAGTTCCCACATGACACCAATATTTTGTTTGGTAATTACATTTAGGTTTTTTTTCTGTGGATAATTAAATTGTTTTTATAACCATAAGTGCAATTAGAAAAATACCAGTATCTATTGGGTCATTCTAGTTATGAACAGTTTAGGCCTTGGTTTTTTTGCTATTTCATTTTTATTTTGAATCTCATTACCAAAACACACTTCAGACATAGTAATTCTTGGTCCAGAGTTATATATGTCACATATCTTTTGTCTGTTTGTTTATATGAGTATAACTTTTCATCCTAAAGAATGTCTGTTATAGATTAATAAAAAATTGAGGTGATACAGCAAAGCAAATAGGTAATTTATCAATATAATTAAGTATTTTTGTTCTTGATATGTATGAGATCAGAAGTGGAGGATAATGTATGCAATAGGTAAGAATGATTTTAAATAAGGCATGTCTTCAACATACATACTGATTAAATCCATTGGTATAATGTTCTATGAATCACATAACAAAGTAAGAGAACTAAAGATTATATACTTTTACATAGTTATGTTACTTCTAGAAATGAGGAATTCCAGAAATTATTTTATGATATCTGGGATAATATATCATTAATATAAGATATTTATGGTTGTTTTTTGTAACTTTTATATAGAATATTCCAGGGTATTTTGAATAATTGCTAAAATTTTATTAGGCTTATGTAGATTTTGGAAACCTTAATTTCTAATTAACATTACTAGTGAGCTGAAGTTATAGTTTTCAAACTTGTAAAGGAGATGAAGTAAGCAAATCCGTTACTTCTAACATATTTTTTGCTGACTTTTGAAAATCGTTTTTTATTAATATTACTTTTGAAAATCGTTTTTTATTAATATTTGTGCTATCAATTGTCTGAAATAAAATATATAATGTATAATTTTAAATGCTGTTAAAATAAATTGTTTTTTTTTTTTATCGGATTGAAACTTTAGTTGTCATGTCTTATCATTTATTATTTATTATTATTTTATTGTTATTTCAGTCAAAAGCACATAATTTTTATATATTTTGAAAATACTGATTAAACGTATTATTAGTTAATGATTCCAAATGTTGCCATACATTTTAAAGATACATTTTATTGATGGTGTATGAAATATTTTAAAAGTTATGATTATTTTAATACCAGATAATTTATTCCCCTAAGAACATAGCCAGTAGTATATCACATATAATGAGAGATTATTATTATTACTGGAGTTCATTATTATTATTCTTAAGATTTGAAATAAAGTAGCAAAACATCACTTAAATATTTTTAGTGTTACAAATACTATTAAATTTAGTGTTTAAACCTTGTTGTACTTATTCTGAGACGTAAGAGTGAGCTTTACATAAATATAACCCACTATCATCATTGATTCAAATATTATTATTATTATTATTATTATTATTATTATTATTATTATTATTATTATTATTATTATTATTATTATTATTATCATCATCATCATCATCATTATTATTATTATTATTATTATTATTATTATTATTATTATTATTATCATCATCATCATCATCATTATTATTATTATCATCATCATAAGAATTGAATTGTTATTAGCATGATTAGTATTATTAAAATGTGATTTATCACTGTTATCATTATTAGTTTGAATACAATAAAGATAATTATTTGGCTTTCATTATGTAAGGTTAGCTATTATATTATTTCTGGATGGCTGGATATCAACAAAATCCTTTTTCTATTCAATCATCTGGTTATCAATCATATATTAGTGACGTGTAATTTATCCTGAGAAATTAGCTAAAAGAAATAAAAAAAATTAAATTAGTTATGGTTATTAAAATTTATATTTCAATATATTATAACCTTATTACTTCCCCAAATTAAAAATTATTTTATAACAAATTAAATAAATTTTTATTATCGTTATTTTTAGTTATCATAGAGTTATTATTTATATTTCAAAGTGTATTTTAAAATTCATTACTATTGGAATCTTATCATGGTTCAATACATTTAGAGGTGCTCTTTAGGCATATTTAATTTTAAAACATATTTACATGAAGCGAAACACAGCTTCATTATTAGTTCAATTTTATTATAACAAGAGTTTATTATTATATTTTATTAATCATTACTATTATTTTATATATCAAATTAAGCTAGACTTCTTTATAATATTTATTAATAATAGCATAATATACAGTTTTCTTATCATTCTTATATTTAGCTGCTATGTATGGGTGCTTCCCAGCATCAGCAGCATTCTTTTGTTCATCCTCAAGTGTTATATACATATATAATAAGTGTAATAATGCTCAAAGCTAAATGACTTTGTAAATAATCATTAAAAAACAATCAACACTTAGACAATCCCAATATCAATAACAATCAAGAGATTCAAATTGTTGTCAAGGCAACCTCCTTTTAACAATAAAAGTGAAATCCCTTTTTTTTTGGCTCATTATACTTATATAGACACTAAAGATTGCAACCTGACCACATGGATTGAAATTAATACAAACCCATTTAGCCTTAAGCATTATTAAACTTCTTATTTAAATAATACTTTGGTGCAATTTGAAATTTATAATTGCAGTTTATAATGTTATAATTGACTATTTATTTGTCTGCATTCAAAATAGATTATATTTACTTGTTTAAAGACGTTTATTTAAACTTCTTTGTATTAATAATTTCAATCTTTGTGGTCAAGTGACAATCTTTAATGTCTATATAAGTATATTGGACCATTAATAAAGGCGTTTTTATTGTTAAAAGGAAGTTGCATTTTTTGAATTTGTTGATTATTATTGATATTGGGATTGTCTAAGTGTTAACTGGTTTATATATATATATTGTAATGAGCACAGACGTTCGTTACATTGTTTTTTTTAATTTATTAAACATGAAAGTAAATTAAAAAGTTCGCATGTAAAAATTTTCTTTAAGAATTAAAAATTGAAATTAAATATCATCTTAAACTCGTATATATTAAATCGCACAGATAAAAAAAAAAATATTAAAATAAAACTGTATTAAAAATAGAAAAGGTATTTTAAAAACAAAAACTTAAAAAGATTTAGAGATAAAAATATATATGTGATTTGGAAAACAGGTTAATTAATCAGAAATGGAAATGATTGTTAATTAGTTAAATGTAAACCAGCCTTGGGCATTTAAATGTAAAAACATCGGTCAGATAGGAAAACAATAGAAACAAATAGCCAATGAAAGAAATCCATCGGGAAATCGGACCTCAGCGAAAGGATCATCACATCGATGACATAATGCCAAGTCAATCCTTCGAATACGTATAAAAGGAAAATTTGGAATTATTAATTAGTGGCTGGATTATGATTATTACGATGTGACAGATAGGTGTTAGTGCGGAGGTGCGGGAGAAGCGATTGAAGAGATGCACGATTCAATCACTTCAGTTTTGCCCAAGAAAGAAAGAGAAATGAACTATCGTTTTCTACATTGAGGACCAACTAAATTAAAAAACCTCTGAATGAATAAATAAAACATCGGCTAAATGTATACCAATATCTTCAGGACGGCGTGGGAATTCCCGTTCAAACTTACAAACGACAGATAAAGATGAACTGTTTAAAACCGTAAGAACTTTACAATTAATGAACATTAAATTAAAACTATTAGTATTTAATAGTTACAAATAGAATCCTATCTGACCAAACTAAATTCTTTATTAATAGTGTTATTTGATGTATTTTTTTTCTTATTTATGTAAAATCATTTCCATTTATTTATTTTATATTCTTTAAGTTTTTATCATGATTTTTTTTGTTTTTCGTTAAATTAATTATATAAATGTTAAACTTAAGTCGGGCATGAATGGCTGTATAGATTTGTAAAGTTATATTAGGGGAGGGTAATCTTAGGTTATTTGTTTCGTGGTTAAATTGGGTCAATGGATTGGATATATTGGTGTGATTAGTAGATGTAATATTGATTCGCTATGGGCAGAATCGCTTCATACACTGCACACTTCTGTTTGCCTATGGAAGGAATTATAAGTCGGATACCGCAGCTCCTTTCTATGGAGTTTTTTGTTTTATTGCTCTTCTTTGCAGATAGATGTAATATTCCTATCTCATGAGAGGCAATTTCTTCTCTTAACTTTTTGTGCTGCCGTATTTTATTACATTGAATACATCGATATATCAGATGAATTGATGCCAGTTTGACTACGAATTTTAGCCTAAGGTTAAATAGGGATAGAATGTTTATTTTCAAAAGCAAATTTATCTGGTCTATTCATACTCGACCCTAAATAAAAATGCATTAAATTTAAGTTGTTTATAGACGCTTGCATGGATTGTTTATTGGTTAACTACGTTTTGCATTTCCATATTTGATCAAAATATATAGACATTCAATAAATAATGATACCTTACGGTGAGTATTTAAAATGTATTTATTCGGATGTCTTTTAAATTATTAGTGACAATGCAAGTATCTTATGGTGAATACTAATGGGTTACGTATAAATTTCCCTCCGCAATTGTCAGTAATCAATAATTTTGTATTTTGATCGTTTATGTTTATTTTGAAATGTTTTTGACCGTGGAATCTATGTAACCGATCTATATTCAACATTATAAACAAGCTTTCATAAATTTATCTGTGCGAACTTAATTAAAAATGTAAAATTCGAATATAATAGTAATTAAATGTAAATTAAAGTCAAAAATCAAAGTTAAAAATGTAGGTTAAATTTTGAACTGTAAAACTAATACTAAAATAATTTTAAATCTTATATATATGTGAAATAAATAAATGTTTGTGTGTTAATTACTGGCAGTAGCTTATTTTATTTTTTTTTGTATATACTCTTTAGATTATCTTATTAAATCTCTGCTACTCCCTGAGCTAGTGACATGGGCTAATGACCGGAACCAAAATATTTTAAAAAAAAAATTTTTTTTTTGACTTACGTATCTGCCTACTTTATAAATTTTTCTAGGTTCAAATGCCTAGATGGCGCCCTGTAATGCAGTTTACGTTAAGTCTCTTTCTCCGGATCGTTACAATATATATATATGTGTGTGTGTGTGCGTGTTTATAAGGAGCTTTATTATATTACATATATAGACACACAGGTATATAATAAGCCTGTGTTTCAGGTAATATAACACAAAGAAAGTTCTTTACAGCTTTATATATATATATATTATGCATCTTGTTTTATTACATGTCTGTTTGAAGTTTAGGACTGTACTCTCTTGTCCATCTTCAATGTATTTTTCTAGCAATAAATCAAAATATGAATAATTGATGATAAAAACATGTCGCTCATATATCAAGCAAATGTCAAACTTAAAAAGTAAAATAAAAAGAAAGATGACATATCAAATTTAAATTAAAATATTCATCTGTAATTGCTCTTTATTTACATTTAATCAATATTTCTCCCAAATTAAAACTTTTAAAATTAAAAATGCATATTTCATTACCTAAAACAATATATATGTATATTTTTGAATGTAAATATTGATAATTTAAATGATTTTCATACAGTTTTTTAGTTGAATTTCTGCTGTAATGTACAAAATAAACAATTAAAAACTGGAAAATCTAAATTTATACAATCTAATAATAGTATTTATCTGACTCATCTTTAAACCAAAAGTGAAACTGCTTTTAATTTATTAGTCACATTTTATCAAGATTATAAATCAGATAATAGAGTGCTAATATTATATTGTTTTTTTTTTTTAAATGTGAGAGTTATGGTAATATATATATATACTGAGATAGTATAGTCCATTTTTCAAAAGTGTGATAAAAATTATATTTAAAAAATAATCTAAAGTTTTGATATGTTTTAATTGAGAAAAGGTTAATGCATTATTGTTATGATTTAATAATTTAACATTTTATTAAAATGTATAAATGCTTATATGTGTATGTTTATCTTTATAAACATTATATAAGAATATTGATTTAAAACAATTTCAAGGGATTTGAACATAAAATTTTAAACTTCCTTTTTAAACTTAAATTTTTATTAATTTGAATACTACTAGCTTTCTGATTTATTACGTGTTCATTTAGCACAATGAAAAAGCTTCTTTAACCTTCTTTTGCTATCATATATGTGGAGATGATAATCTGGACCAACTGATGAGTGCTGGTTCAGCACAAAATATGGATATTGGAAATCATTTATCTTTTTCACATGCATGTTGTCATGTGTATTGGTTATATAAGATGGAGTGGATAGCTGAAGGGAGCTTAAAAGTCTGTGTTCAAATCCCTTCTAATTAAATCTTATTTATATTTTTCTATATACATTTAACTATCAGTAATAACACTTAGATTAGAATAAAACAATTTAATTGATTGATATTATTCTCATCTTTTCTTTAAGTCTTGTTGGCATGACCAGTACCAATTTAAAACAAAAACTGAACCATAACTTTTACAGGTGAATAGTGAATTTAAGAGAAAGATCTCATTATCTAAGTCATTCTAACCAAGGCAGTAGCCAATAGAAATTTTATATTCTTATCTATGACAGTGTTTTCCAAACATTATGTTAAGTTGACATTATGGATTATTTAAATTTTTTTTTTTACTTTTTTCTCTATTCAACTGATCATTTTTTTGCCACAGTAATCTAATTAGTTAGAGTGTCACTTTAAATTCAGTATTTATAAATCCAAAGATTACTTCTCATGTTTATTTACTAGTTAAACCAGCAATATCTTATAAAGAGAGAGACTAATACCATTTGAAATTTTGGGTTCAATAATAATAATAATATGACAGTTAGTGCTAATAGTTAACCTACTTAGAAAAATATAAATAAATTACGAGCAACAGTCCAATATACAACTACAAGTATTAAAATCATGTCTATAGAAGGATTGTCATTCAATGAGCTGCAGAATTCAAATAACAAGTTTTTAGATGAAACTATTAGAATTTATTATAATATTGGAAAATGTTATAATGACTTAACATGAATATAATCATCTATCATTTCACAGCAGGCAGAGATAGAAAGATGTAATACAACTTAGGGCATCATCAAAGTGAAGAGAAAATTAAAGTGATTTGAATATAATAAAAAATATACATTTTAGAAAGTAAATATAGGTATGTGTCATGATATGCATAAGCGCGCGTGTGTGTGTATAATATTGCTATTTACATGTAAATATATATATATATTGTAAGGATTTTTTAAAATATTACGTAAGATAATTTTTAATATTGTGTAAGATAATTTTAAATTTAATTATTAAGAAGGGTAATAATAGTAATAATAATGAGGTATAATTAATGTTTTAAGCATTTAACCAAAGATTTGTTAATCATGGAATACGCATTGATCATGTATTAGGATTGACATTATTTTAAAAAAATATATATTTAAAGCAATGACTGTGAGAAATATTATTTGCAGCATTATAAAACCACCATAACTAAAATTTAAGGTTAAACAAATAAATGTCTAGCATAAATTTAATTTCAATGCCAGTACTAAAGTCAATAGCAGAGCTAAATTAACAAGATCTGAAGTTTTCAAAAAACTTAATGAAAGAATATCACGAATGCCTTACCTTCTATAACAATTTAATAAATAAAAAAAAAGATTACATTTAAATGCGATTGACAACATCTGAGACAATACATCAGAGCCCTGAAAATAATTAACTAAACTTTCATGTTTTGACTATGAACTTGTCTGAAATTAAATTTAAGTCATATGATATAGACATCTCCACTAGGGCATAAGACATTTGTAAATTGTGAAAACAAACTGTAATATAAACTTTTAAAATTATGTAGAATTTTTAGTATAGGCAATATTATATATAAAAATTATTATTGTACTTTATATAGTTTTGAAGTAATAAATTAATAATAATATTTTAAAAGTTTATGGTTTAAAATAATACTTTAATTCAGTGCATAGATAAGAAAAGCTTCACATAGGTTTAGTTATAGTTATCTCTACTATAAAAATAAACTATTTAATAAGAAAATTAATGAAATTATCAAAATTTAAGTTAAAAATATAAACAATTCTATCTTGAATGTCACACTAATCTTATATAAATTCAAAGTAAAACATAAATGTAGAATGAAAGTAATTGGGTAATTATTATTGTTGGACAGCATAGTCCTAATTTGACCCATTATTTGAAGCATATATGTTAAATGATCACATGTTAAATGTATGTTATAACTTTTTGCAATTTATCATAAAATAATAATGTGATTTAAGTAATTCAAGTGTGTGGATTTATCTGTTAATTATTTTTGGAAATGATAATCTTAAGTCATCCATGTATTTAATATTATTTTTACATATGACCAATATTTGTGGATGAATATATTAAGATATTAAAAATTTGCAATAAAGATTCTGCTGATAATTGTTTTATATTGTTTTATCTCAAAGATGTAGATTCAGATGAGTTACTTGTGCTCTAATACTAAATAATGATATGCATCACACGATATTATATCATTGATATATTTCAATTATCAAAGAAAGTCTGATATATGAAAAATACTTTATTATATATTATATGTATTAATATAATATCATATAGGCATTTATATTTATATATGTACTTAAATTGCTAGACTTATTAAGAGCACTTAATCAAATGAATTATACATAACTTATTAAGAGACACCTGCCATTGTTATGGTCTATTGATGATGAGAATCCCAATCATATTCATCTAGTTATACTTTAAATATTGTCATTTATGAAAATATGTTTTTTCCCCTCAGAAGTCTCATCTTTGCTTTTTTATAAAGAACTGACCATTATAGGATAATGAGTTATAATCTTATTACTGACAGTAAAGTTAATATTCATGTAAAATAATATATATATATATTATAAGACGCTTTGGATTTTTTTCACATCTCCATACATGCTACATCACTGATTTCAAACTTCTATCTAAGGATTTAACTCATTTGGGTATATATAAAGTAATTAATGAACTGTATGATATTGTGTATATTCATGTCTATGGGATATATTTAGGTAATAATATTATAGAAATTAACAAACAATGTTATTATGACATAGAATAAACTCATTTATAAAAATGACAGTCATTTAATTGATAGTGAAGCCACCGTAACAAAATAATTAAAGATATTTCTCATAAAAATTTTGCTCCTAATAATATAATATAATTTGACAGATTTGTTTTTGCTATTTTTTAGGCTCCATTCTCCTATTTATTAGTTGACTTATTTTAAATTTGGTGCTACCAACACAAGTAAGCAAACTATCTTTTTGGTTGTACAATTATTGAAATATATTATTAGATTCATGGTTTAATAAAATAAATATTTATTGGAATTTAATAGCTATTCATTCCGTTACAATATGTTAGAAAAGGGGGAATGACAGCTTTCCTTTTATTTTATACATGCATTCAAAAGTTAGTAGTTCTTTTTTTCTTTCACCACAATTATGCTATATAGAGTGAACTTTAATAAATAATAGATGTTAAATAGAAAGGCTTAATTAATTTTTACGCAGTGCTATCTTATACAATATCTCCAGATTAGCTTATTGCCTACAGCAGTGAGGAGGTTTTGGATCTGGAAACACAGCACTTGAACCATTTTGAACTAATTCACTTTTTCTCAAGCAGCTATAACTCTGCTAATGAAGAGTTTTGTGTAGCTAGTAACATATGATGCCTTATTGGGTTTAGATTCAAAAATATAAAACTACAAATAGATAAGAATGATTTAAACAGACTTTTCAAATTGTAAATAAATTAGATTGTTTTGCCAAAGAATATAAAAATTTTCATCAGTGCAGATTAATACCCATAGTGTAATTTTTGAAAGAGAAGTTTAAACAATTACTTGAAGGAAATGAAGATGAGAAATTTTGGGTAGAAAAAGAAAGATGTCTATTAGTTCACATTTCTGTTTGAATTGAGTAATTGAGAGAAATTTAGATAATAGATAATTTGGAGGATTGCAAAAGATTAAAAAAGTTTCTTGCCAGAATAGAAATCTAAAATCCAAAAGAAAGGAATATTAACTGAACTCTAGAGTATTTGAAGCAGTAACAAAACAATTTTGTGAAGAGAAGATTCAATTCATCTAAGGTGAACAATTATGTAAATGAAAATATTGTTACTGAGAAAGGCATTCTTAAAAAAATATATAGAAAATTGCTCACAAATTGTGGGTGAATAAGAGTATTATATGCCCAATAGAGATAAGAGCTTTAAAAATAAAAAAGTCTGAATAATGACAAATATTATAGAAACGCAAACATTTAAATTGAAATAAAATTTGCCATATTTAACCTATGCAAAAAATAAACAAAAAAAAAAAGAAAACCAATGAAGCTTAATAAGTAAGAAAGTTACTTTAGTCTGTAAGAAGAAATGTTTAAGAGAAGTTTCAATAGGTAAGTCTAAAAATTTGTGTTTATTATGATCAATATGCCTGAGTAGTGAACAGAGAGATTCTTAGAGTAATAAAATGATAGCCTTATTAAGAATTTAATGCTAATCTGATTATTGGTATAAAAGATGAATTTGGATCATATCAAATATTATTATGTCAATACTTTGCTGAGCAATTTAAAATTTTAAATCCAGATTTTGAATGAAAAAAAATAGAACATCAAAACACAAATAATACATTGAACAGAGAAAAAAATCCTAGAGAAAGAATCTTAAATAATAGTTCCATTCTTTTTTGTTTAAGTGGAGAAGAAGTACTTGTTTAAAAAGTCAGCAGGACTTGTAATACACTGAACTTGAATAAATGAGATTTAAGATTAATCTTTTATTATAAGCAATTATTATCTTGACCAATAATATTTAAAGAAAATGATATAAATAAAAACAATTTCATAATTGTAATTTATCAAAACACATATCAAAATACAACTTAGATTTTATAATTCAACACATTCCATAACTACCATTTTCAAAATATGTGTAAGTGTAATTACTAATCAAAGTATTGGTTCAATTATTTATTCAATCTCTACATAACATAAAAATATCAGCTGCCTTAGAATATGAATGACTATCTATGTTATTATAATAATTTTGTTTTGATATTATTAGTATAGACTAATTTTTTGTTAAAACAAAAACACACTACATATAGATATACTATTTTAAAACTTATTTTAAATTATTTAGATTTGATAAAAATAACTTTATATTATTTTATCTTGAAAAGTCAATTTATTTATGTACAGTTTTAGTATTACAATGATTACATATATTTAAAAAAAAATCAAACTTAAAGTAAAATATAGCGATTAATATTCAGAAACCATTTATTTTTGGATTTGGAATAATTTTGATTTCAGTTTTACAAATAAAAAATGCAAATAAAAGATTTTTAAAATCATGGATGAAGATTTTATATATCTTTCAAAAAAATTAAAACAATAATTGTTAAAAAAAACCTAGACATTTGCTTTGAAATTTTTTTATTTCTCAGTATAATGAACAAACAATGTCATTATGCTGTAGGCATGTTGTGAGCATAAAATGTATAATGCAATGTAATGTAACTATTTTCATAAAAAAATTAATTTTTGTCATTATTTAAAAAGATTTTATAACAACAACCATATGTACTCTGGTCTGAATAAACTATGGTTTTTTTTTAATTGATTGGGTTAACAAAGTTTTTTTTAAAAAAAATTAATGTAAATTAAACAAAAGATTTTAATATTATATAAGTAAATATGGGAATTTCACACTGCAAAAGTCATGATTTTGACCTCAATTATATGCTAATCAAAACTAAATATAAATATGGTATTATAGCATATTTTTTCCTCTCACTAAATATTATATTTCAAACATGAATTTATATTCTAGTTAAAAACACATGTAATGATTTTTTCCAAGCATTTTTTTATTAATGGCAGAATTCCTTTCTTTATACAAATGTAATATTTTTTTAATTGGTTGTGAATTTGACATGTGACAGCCTTGCAGAGAAACATTCATACATTCACCAGTTAGACAACAGACCAAATAGGGATTTTTTATATATAAGATATTCTATTTAAAGGTTGATTTACCTTATATATGCATGTGCACCTGCACACACACAAATATCTATAGAATAGCTCATTAACACAGTGGTGAAACTCAGAAAATACATTTACAAATACTTTTTCAAAAGTAAAATAATAAATAAATAGGAATTGATGAAGCTCCCTCTAGCTATGAAATAACTAAAATTTCTTACTTTTACATATGTTAATGGTATGCAAATTTAATATTTTAAAAACTAAGATAATATAAAATTGTATGATTATTGAAAAATTATACAATTAATACTTTAGAGTTGTATTTTTAGATTGTTTAAAATGATTTTTAAATATTATTTAAAAAAGAAAAATACCTCTCACCATTTGATTTTGAGACTAAGCTCTGATTTTCAGAGGATAGCATTATTTAGCATATAATAAATGAATTAGCAAAAGCAACAGTAACTATCACAAATGAATATGAGCACTCTAACTTCAAGAGACAAAAAAAGTAAAAAAAGAAGCAAAAAAACTGAACTAGAAATGAATTTATTGATGATTATAGAAATTAATCCATGGACTACAAAATGACTCAATATAGAGTAAATTGTTCTATTATTTTTTTTAGTTTATATTTTGTTATGCTATATTTAATTTTTCTTTCTGAATAATTTTAACACCATATCTAATTATAATTTTATAATGTATTCTATTCTCAGCCACATACTTTTTTATAATGTAAAGAATTCATATATCTTGAGAAAACCATACTCAAGTTCACCATAAAATATTATTTTGGGAAAATTTGTATATCCACATTACATATCCAATCCAATGAAGATGGGATTTTACAATAATGGATTTTATAGTATCTTATCCAGAGTTGAAAAAAAGTATTGATTGGAAGTGTAATCTTACCATCATATCTTTAAAACTTTACCATGTATCCTAAAAAGAAAATTTTCTAATGCACCAAGTCTCATTTCATATACAATAAATTAAATTAAATAGCAGCCCTATATACATCTAATTTAGTTGCAATAAATAAGTGTATATATATATATATGAAAAGAAAGTTATTGTTAACACTAACTGAAATAATTATAAAAAATATACAAACCATTATACAATTACAAATATCCAGTAACGCCCTCTGTTTAAAGATCTATATCTCAATAATAGCAAACCTTAAAATGATACCTAAACGATGTTAAATATTGAAATACAGACCTACTCAAACAGAGAGCATGAAATTTTAAATAAGCAAACGATCTTAAATTTTGCTAATAAACTAACAAGTTTACAAAGTTATTAAAGACAAACTAAACATTAGATTTTAATCTTTAAACTCCTCCCAAACTATAAATGAAAAGAAAGTTATTATTAACACTAACTGAAATAATTATAGAAAATATACAAACCATTATACAATTACAAATATCCATTAATGCTATTATTGAGATATAGATCTTTAAACAGAGGGCGTTACTGGGTATTTGTAATTGTATAATGGTTTGTAAATTATATATATATATTGTAACCGGACCCGCATACAACCGTTTTATTACGTTAGTTGTAACAATTTTCTGATGAGCATGCTGTAGGAAGGAACTATCAATTGACATTCCTAATGCAGATGTCAACGCCTCCTACAACAATATTTCCTGCTCATCAGAGGATGTAGTATCATAGAGACTGGAAACATCTAAACATTTATATGTTTGGTTTTCCAAACAGCGCCATTAGAGTTCCATCTCACTACAACCTGACTTGCCAAGGTCTAGTTATGTCAGACGTAGCTCAGAAGGCATGAGATTCTCATGAACTCATGCTATAATTGGTGAGTGATGTGATAAATAAACAAAACTGGACAACTGGATAACCAATTTAATTTTTAGTAACAAAAAAAAATTTATTAAATAACAATTAATTTGCAATTTCTAACGAAATTCATTTCTATCCACATGATAACTCATTTTTATTTTACTTATAAAAGAGTTAGAAGCAGTTCTTTTTTTTTTTATCAATAGTTCATTTACAAATTCAATTATGAGAAAAAGCTTGGAAATAGTCAATTCAACAATAATTCATTTTGAATCCATTTATGAGAAGAAGCTTGGAAATATTCTAATTCAACAATAATTCATTTTGAATCCATTTATGAGAAGAAGCTTGGAAATATTCTAATTCAACAATAATTCATTTTGGATCCATTTATGAGAAGAAGCTTGGGAATATTCTAATTCAACAATAGTTCATTTTGAATCCATTTATGAGAAGAAGCTTGGAAATATTCTAATTCAACAATAGTTCATTTTGAATTCATTTATGAGAAGAAGCTTGGAAACATTCTAATTTAACAATAGTTCATTTTGAATTCATTTATGAGAAGAAGCTTGGAGACAGTCAAGCATTTATGGTTTATACAGCATTTCATTATTTTATGAATCATTATTGATTGGTAAACATTTAAACTTAGCAATTCTTGATTTGTGGAGCATTTATCATTTGGTAACCAAAGCATTTATAATTCAGTCAAATATAAAAGTATATTCATACACATAAACTCTGTTTGGCTTGTGGAGCATTTATCATTTAGTAATTGCAGCATTTATAATTTAGTCAAATATAAGAGTATATTCATACACGTAAACTCTATTTGGCTTGTGGAGCATTTATCATTTAGTAATTGCAGCATTTATAATTTAGTCAAATATAAAAGTATATTCATATACATAAATTCTGTTTGGCTTGTGGAGCATTTATCATTTAGTAATTAAAGCATTTCTAATTTAGTCAAATATAGAGGTATATTCATACACATAAACTCTGTTTGGCTTGTGGAGCATTTATCATTTAGTAATTGCAGCATTTATAATTTAGTCAAATATAAGAGTATATTCATACACGTAAACTCTATTTGGCTTGTGGAGCATTTATCAAATTCTGTTTGGCTTGTGGAGCATTTATCATTTAGTAATTAAAGCATTTCTAATTTAGTCATATATAGAGGTATATTCATACACATAAACTCTGTTTGGCTTGTGGAGCATTTATCATTTAGTAATTGCAGCATTTATAATTTAATCAAATATAAAAGTATCTTCATACACATAAACTCTGTTTGGCTTGTGGAGCATTTATAATCCATATAGTAAATACATTCAAATATTTTTATAAATAAATTTGCATATAACTATTTCATAATTTCATTTTATAACGTATGATAAACATGTTCTAATATTTTACAAAATAAATTCTACGTAATTATTTCATAACTTCATTTTATAACGTATGATAAAGATGTCTTAATATTTTATTAAACAAAACGTATGCAACCGTTTCATAAATTCACTTCATAACATATGATAAATATGTTTTAATATTTTATAAAAATAATTTTTATGTAGATATTTCATGATGTCAATTTATAATTTATGGTAAAAAAATGTCTAAACATTCCTATAACGTAATTACCTTCCAGTTTTGCAGTCTAGTTTACTCTAAAGAAGGCAGGTTATTTCATCTATGGAAAGTCATGGCATAGCGTGGAGAGAGTGAAGCCACTAAATTACCCCATTGTTATTATAATTCCTCTAGTAAAGCTTTCTTTTTCCATTTTCACGTTTTGTTAAAGCTTTATTTTAATGTATCAAAAGAATTAAGTAATACACTTTTTCTTTTTTTTAAAAAAATTTAATATGTTCTGCTTCTCTGTGTAAGACGAGAGAAAAAAAAAGTTCTTTTCTTCCGACGACATGCCTGATTTTAAATATTGCCTCAGTTTAACTCAAGTATCTTTTTTCTTTCTTTTTAATGATTGGATAATTAATTTCTTTTCTTTTTATTGAGACAGATAAAAAAAAATAAGATGACTTAACATTTTATTCAATTCCATCAATCACAAAATTAAAAATATGATTTTTTTAAAACAAATCACAGCTTTTATTTCATTCCCAATTAGACTGAATCACGCTAGACATTTTTAAATGGGGGGGGGGGGTTTATTGAATATTTATATGAGGAACAGCATATCTGTTTCATTACCCCTCACCAAATTTTGGGATGAAATCGCCTGGAAGTACGATTTCATTCCATATACTATACACATTATTTCTCAGTACTGCTTGGTTTTAGATATGCTGATGAATGGGCAAGATGAGCTGGAAAAGTGAATACATGAACCATAGCCTCCAATGCCAGGATAAGTAGACGGCCAAGCACAAACTACCAGTACACACCGCCTCATGACGTCACGAGAAAATACCTCATTTTTAAGCACTACCTCTCTTGTACCTAGAAGTATCATCCAACCAAGAATAGGAGCCAGAGAAAAAAAAATTTGGCACTCAGCCAACCCTGCTCAGCTTCGGTGAGTCTTAGGGGCTATCATTTGGCCTATCCATGAGACCAAGGCCTATACATGAGACCTATATATACGCACTGCTGGACTACTCTTAGAGTACAACATCCAGGTCTGGATAGTGCCGAGCATATACTTCAGAGCACCATAACACAATGCATCCAAGCAGCTCCGCTCAATCATCCACCATCTCAACATGAAAAACACAAGTTCATGCATCACTACACCACACTCACAAACCTTTTTCTATCAGCTATCTCTATTTTATTCTGAATTATAACTGCAACTTGGTTTGGAGAGACTGAGGATCATGATCAGTTCTCCTATAGTCCTCTTTTATATTATGAGGCGACATACTTCTGGATCGTCTCTTTGTTGATAATTTATCATGTTTAACATTACTGTGGTGTCTTGCTTCTTCATTTCTGTATTTTCTTTGGAGATCCTTGTTACTGTTTGATCTCCTAATTATACGCGTCCGATATGGACCATGAACACCATCTGGGGATTTTCTCCTGTTCCTCTTCCATGGTGGTATTTCATTTTTACATAAAAGTTTATTTTTAAATGGTTCTTCTGCCATAATAATTATTTTTTTACTATTTATAAAAGTTTCTTGTTGCTTAATTTTTTTCACACTTATAAATCCTGAGTTTTCAGATTCCCTTTTGGTGTTTTTTCCTGTGTAAGCAACTATATTTTTAATAACTGTCTTTATATATCTTTTTTCTGTACTCAATTTTTGATTTGAGTTTATTAAGCTTTTGTTTATAATTTTTATATATGGCTGAGGACTAACACACTTTTCTTTCCATTTTATGGTTCCTTTCTCTATCTCCTTTACTATTTCATAGCATATATCAGACAATTTTTCTGAAACATTTTCTTCTATATTGGACAGTTCCTTAGTTATATGAGAATTAAGTTTTTGATTATGTTCATTTTCATGTTTTTCATCTTCTTGAAGATCAGAAGATTTTAATTTTGCTTTATTAGATTTATTTTCATCCATTTGAAACTCTTTTGCTGTGTTTGATATTTCAGTCTCAGCTTCTGTATATACTGCTTCTTTCTTTTCAATTTTAGAGGTATATTCCACAATCAGAAGTTTTCCTGATGGTAGACCGACAATTTCAAGATCACCCTTTGTAATTTCAATTTCTTCCTTTTTAACAATCTCAAATTTTGCTTCATCAGTATTTTGTTTTTCTATTCTTTGGTTTGCTTCTATTGCTTGCTTCCTATATTCTTCTCTTTGTTTGATATCTTCTTCTCTTTGTTTATCCCATTTTTGGTTATCCTCTTCTCTTTGTTTATCCCATTTTTGGTTATATTCTTCTCTTTGTTTATCCCATTTTTGGTTATATTCTTCTCTTTGTTTGATATCTTCTTCTCTTTGTTTGTCTCTTTTCTTTTGGTCTGCTTTTATAATTTCTATTATCTGAGCTATCATAGCTATCTTTTCTGTTTTCTTAGCTTCTATGTTTACCATTTTTCCTTTGTTTTCTAAATCAGTAAGCTTCTCTCTCCATCCACACCATGACCTTACTCCATCTTCTTTGAAATGCCTGTTTCATTCTTTATGCCATTCATTTTTGTTTTGTTTTTCTTTTAAACTTTTATTTTTTTAACCTTCCTGAACAAATTACATCACTACATCATATGCACTGTTCATATCACAGAATCATGATCTGCTTATACCTATGAGTAGGCTAGCTAGATCGGATCTCACAATAGGGTGGCAAATTAACCGGCCTATGCCAGATAAGGCTCACAGTAAGGTGACAATGTAATAGGTGCCTATGGTTAGGCTAGCTGGATAAAGCCTCACTGTTGGGCACCAAATGTAACCGGAGCCTATAGGTAGGTTAGCCAGGTAAAGCCTCACAGTTGGACGCCAAATGTAACCGGACCCGCATACAACTGTCTTATTACGTTAGTTGTAACAATCCTCTGATGAGCAGGAAATATTGTTGTAGGAGGCGTTGACATCTGCATTAGGAATGTCAATTGATAGTTCCTTCCTACAGCATGCTCATCAGAAAATTGTTACAACTAACGTAATAAAACGGTTGTATGCGGGTCCGGTTACAATATATATATATATGCACCCACCCAAATTCTTAACAATAATTAAAACATAACTACGAATATACTAAGGCTTTCAAACCATGCAATTATATACTAACTAAAAAAATTTCAACACTTATAGTTGCTCTTTTGTACAAATCCATTAATTTGAAGTATAAATAAGAATATATATATATATATATATTTAAGAGTATTTAAAAGTGCGTTTATTAATATATGTATATAAATAAAATTAAAAAATTCAATATTACAATGATTGTAAATAGTATATCAAACAGATATTTTATGCTGCATAGTTTTTATACTTTTTTTGGAAAGGTTTTTTTTCCTACCTCTTCCTTTTTATTGCACACTTGCCATAAATTTCACAACAAAGTTAATGTTATTTTAATTTCCTTTTGGTGACTCATAATCTATTCTATTAACAGTCCTAGTTTTTTTAAGGTAATAGTTCCATAATATTTTTATGAGAAGTACGATAAATAATGGAATATTTGTCGCTGCTAAAATAATTATCGTCATGGCAACAGAAATATCTGCATCTGGTTGAGGCAAAGAATATTTGAGTAGAACATAGGCAATAGCTCCATTTTGAAGACCAGTTTCAATAGAGATTGCAATCACTTCTTCTAGTTTTCTTTGACATGCGATGGCTGCTATAGCCCCAAAGAAAAAACCTGCACATGGCAGAGTAAAAGCTCTAAGAAAATTGTTAAATGTAAAATATGGCAAGACATAAATATTGGTATATATGCCCAATGTACATACAATAATAACTACTGCGAATGTTAACCATTTAACAAATGGTTTTAGTTTGATTTTTACAGCAGGTTTACATTTTTGAATAATAATGCCAACAATAACTGGAATAGATACTCCCATTGCAACTATTAGCAGGCGAACATATGGTATTCTTGCATCATCTGTAAATACATATTTTCCCAGAGTGTATATCCACAAAGGCATCATTCCTAAATAGAAAAAGTATAATTACTAGTATAATATTTACTTCATTTATTAATAATACACACACTATATACACACGCAGATAAAATGCTTGTTGTAAACTCATATATATATATATATATATATATATATATATATATTGTGAAAGAATACTATTCTAAAACCTATGAACAATTCTAAAAAGGCAACATTGACTCATGAATAACAATATTTCATTGTTGACTGAGCCAAATGCAAAGGAAAACTATTAAAGACTGCCAAAATGCAATACTAAAATAAATGCTGTTCACTCAATGGATAATCATGAATATAATAAAAAATATTATAGCTGAGCAGGTCTAGTTGGCCTGCATGTGCCTCATAGATTTGTGCAATCACATATAATAACTAAAATCCTGAATCAAGTTGTTTTCTCCAATTACATACTAAATATTTGGGTACTCTGTAAAATATATTACATAAATGTTGTACTTATGCAACTAAAATGTATAACTAAAAATACACAAATAAATATGTCAATTCACAGATGTTCTCTATGGCAGTTTAAATTTATATTTGCAACAGACACATGAATTTGTAAGGTGCCAATGGTCCAGAGAATGAGTATCTTGCTTGGTAGAGAATATACTTTTCAATAAATGATGACTTATTTGATTATATGTAAAATGAATTATCTTAATTGTAAAATAAATAGTGTAATAAAATAATTTTATAATGATTGATACATATAGGCAAATCCAAGGACTTAGTTTAATAATAATATAAATTTATTGAAATGAGCATTAATTCACTGAGGTGAATAAAATAAAGATTATAATTCTATTTACCAATTGCAATCTACTATCCTATCATATATTTTATAATTTACCTTCTCTCCTCTTTTTTAAAAATTGCAATTAAGAGATATTATATATATTTAACTTATAAAGCATACAGTCATAAAAGGGTTAAAGATGAACAAAGTAATAAAAGTTTTAATAATGTATTTTTTCTTAAAAAATGCATATTTCTTATATTATTTAACTGATAATGAATGCCAAATAAGTTATACTAGTGGAAATTATTAATAAATAAAACTTTAATAAATGTTTATCGTTAAAATTATCATTATGCTTTTTTTAACCATTTCTTTTATCAAATAAAACTTATCTGACAGTGTTAATTAAAAGTTTTTTATTAGCATCTGTTACCACAGTTTTGCATGTATATGATTTCAGCTGATATTCTATTATTCAATGCTATTTCCTCTTGTACCTTTTTCTGTGCTAGCAAAAATACAAATATAAAGATCCATAAGCAATTTGAATCATTAGGTAATATCCACTTATTATTCTGGTTAACATTACAATCCAAGGCAAATTCAATTATCTTAACCATATGGTGGTTAGCATAGCATTTGTGATATTCATTCATAAAGATACCAAAAGAAGAGGTGCTCATGCCCCCTTTTTCTACATTTGTCTTATTCACAGTGCATATTTCTTTGCTATATATCTGAATATATTTATAAAAGTAAAATAAAATGAACACAAATTTTTAAGCAAAAGAAAGACCTTGTCTAAATGTGGTCATTTCCTTTTTTAAAACACTGGTTTGTAATCATGTGATTCTCTTTTTCCTAATTCTAATAAGACATTGTTATCAATGACACAATAATAATTGAAACAAAATATTTCATTGTTTAAATATAATAAATAAATGGTTCACTTATCCCGGATTCATTAAAAACAATAAATATTTGTTATTAATTAAATGATCTTTAGTTGTTTTCTTTATTTAGTTATTTATACAAGGAAATTATAGATGGTAACATGGGTACATTACAATATATATGTATATATAATAACAGTAAATAATGCTGAAAGCTGGATCTTCAAATGTTCCATGTATTTGGGTAGCAAAACTGTACTATACATATAAAGATAATAGGAAGTGAGGTTAGCTTTTCTTAATTAATATTTCCTTCAAATTGATTAATCCAAAAACTGTAACTAGAAATAATAGATCAATAATAATAAATCTCTCACTTCTAACTGTATAAACTTATAAAAGATAAATGTGTTTATATCTAAGACACTTCCATTACATAGGTGCATATTTCTTATAAATATACATAGAAATCAAAGGGGCATTTTATTAATCCTGAAATATATTTAGAATAAGGAAACACATAATCTTAAAGTTTCTTTTAATGTAAACATCAACCTTTTACTTTTATATTACAATATTATAATATCTAATAATTTATTATAGATAGGCAAAATACAATATTAGTGTATAAGTATTTAATATCTCAGGGTAAATATCAAAATATTATAGCAAATCTAAAATGTGTGACCCAAAAGCAATAATACTTAATATAAAAATATATACATACTATTGACGATTAAATGAATTCATATTATCATTAATAAAAAATGTGCTTATGAAATTATTACAGCTGTTCAAAGTATGGAAGAAAAATAAAAAAAATCCAAAGTGAAATAGCATTATTTATATTCAGTGTTGTAATGGTCAGATTCATATGCTTCATTAACATAGTGCAGAATTCGACCACCACACAGAATAGCAGCACCATAGGTAGTGAAGCTACCAGTAGTACTGAGTTCGAACATAGTTATTAGTTCTACAATACACTCTACAAAACAACACATCTGATGCTACATTAGTAAACATTTCTTTAGGCATGGGGGTCATGGAGATGCAAGAGATTCAAGACTTTATTTTTGAGTTAGCTATATATAATATTAATATTAGACATTTATATTTTAAATGATTGAGGATATATTATATTGAATGGGTATCGAATAAATAAATATGTAATGGCAGATGTATAGTTTGAAATTATTTATTTAGAATATTTTATACTAAATTATTTAACTAATAACATTTGATTATATTTAAAATCTTAGTAGCAGTATTTATTCTGATACTATTATATTTTCAAAGAAATACATTTATTTGACTGACATAATCTAGCTACCTGAATTCTCGAGCAAGTATTTCTAGAACATGTCTTCGGGATTTATATCTTTGCAATGCAAGAGTCTAAATTAGGATTGATAATAGCAGCTGCAGACATATATTTATTTAATTAAATAAGATATTTATAAATTACTATGGACAGACATTTATTTGAGAGTGAATTTATGTCACTAATGCAGAGATGGAGTTATACATTGAATAATAAAATTAATAATAAGAGACACATGGTACATCTAGAAATATGATATGAGGGTGGCAGCACATTAAAACTGCAAAGCCGTGGATGAGTTTAAAACAATGGGCTGGCATTTGCCATAGGCCCAAAAAGGTAAAGTGTCACATAAGCATAATTAGGTGTGAGTGGTTTGTGCCATGATTCCTTCCTGACTGCATGATGGCGTCAAGCCCTACAGGAACATTTATTTTGTCCACTTGTGTAGGA
Source organism: Epiperipatus broadwayi (assembly GCA_028023455.1). Lineage (NCBI taxonomy): Eukaryota > Metazoa > Onychophora > Udeonychophora > Euonychophora > Peripatidae > Epiperipatus > Epiperipatus broadwayi. The sequence continues at coordinate 2,414,365 of JAQFVV010012472.1, read as the reverse complement.
TGACTGGTATTAAGTAAATCCTGTAGGATCTGGAAAATCCAAGGCTCATAATGATCATCATGTCTCTAAAACGTAACACATGTATAATTCACAGAATATTCTGTTAAGATTTAATATATTTTATAACATGGCCCTACATCATCAACATTTAATAAAGAATGTTTTGACTCTCAAAGAAATGCAATTAATGGAATTATTACTTAAAATTTAATAAAATATAAAAGCAATAGGTAAGTTGGGTGGGTATTAATAACTAATATATCAGCCATTTGCTGAGTAGTAGACCCCTGCATTTACAATAAATGAAGCACCGAATGCATGTCGATTTATATGAAAATAACAAATTAGTTTTTAGAAATAAATATTAATTAGGATTTGCAGGACATGCATCCACTGTTTCATGCAATCATGGATTTGTATTTAGAGAATTATGGAGATTTCCGAGCTGACCAGCCAACATGAGTGTATAAAAGAAATGTCGCTATACAAGATGGCAACCATTTTGATTAAGATCTATATTTAAATTTGGCGAGGTCCGGTCGGAAATCTTATAGGCATGCTATCATTAGATAATAAAAAAATGTAAAATTAGAAATACATACCCAAAAAAAGACAGAATTAGGTAAGCTAGATTATTAAAGAAATTTACATAATAAATTAATAATTAAATTCATAGTTTTACAATTTATAGTTTTACAATTTATATAGAGAGTGAGCTTAGTGTGATTAATATTTAGAGTACTCTAGATCTTGGGTACAGGTACCTGTTTATAAGAAGTTTTCCAATTTCATGGTCAGTAGCAGATTGTTCATGAGTTCAAATAGTAGCAGTTCTTTCCAGCATTCAGGTTATTCATTCATTTCAACAGCAGCAGCAGCTTTCTGATTGTTTGGGCAGCAGATCCTCTTGGTTTATTTGTGGAGGGCACATGTGGAGGTTCAGGCATACTATCGACCATCTCTGGAGAGAGAATAGTCTGGGCACTTTCTACTCAAACATACTGTAGTGGGTAAACTAATTTAAGATTTCTGGATTCTCTCAACTGATCGAGAGCACAGTCAAAGTCTAACTAAAAATGTCTTAGAAATTCAAAATGTCCTCTTTTCTTGATCTTATCTTTTTCACTTTTATTCTATTCTATTTTTAGCTCCACTCATTTTCCCTGAGGAGAATCAATGCATTTTTATAAGTTTAATTAATTCAGAAAGCTGCATTCCTATTGTTTAGGTTTATTTTTACCTTTTTTACATTTTCGTAATTAAAGCTTTTAGGGAATTTTTCTTTTTAATTAATCTATTATCTCTCATCGACTGTTGCTTACAAAATTTCAAATACAAAAGGGAAACATACGATTATTTTTACATTTATTTAAATTACAATCAAATTTCCAAAATTATTATTAAATATGAAATTTAAACACAGCAATAAACTAACAAACTTTACAATTTAAAATAAATAGTTAAAGTTATATAAAATTATATAACTAAAAGAGAAATCTAAATTATATCATTTATTTTTATTTATTGCTTTAAATTTGTTTTCGACACGTGTGTGTTTATGGTGAATTTTACAGATATTAAAACATTTTTAATATTGCTACACACACAATTCGATACCAACAAGTTTAAATTTGGGTAGGATATGGTGGTGGGTGAGAGACAATAGAAAAAGGTAAAACTTAAGATTCGAATGTGAATCTCACTGTTTCAGTGTCTATAAGTGGAATAAAAGTTTTTCATCTCTAACAACAGATCTAACTTATCTATTTATACAAAATAATATATAGGGAAATTCTGAACAAGATAACTTAGGATCACAAGTAATAGCTTATTTAGTAAGTGGCAGAAGTACAGTAAATACATATATTCATATAAATTCTCATTTAACATATAATAAGAGGAATTCTCTCTCAGATAAAAGAAGTTTGTAATAAGAGAAATTTACCCTATCTTATGCAAATAAAAATTATGTATATTACCATGTATAACACTGCCAAGTATATGATAACCACTATTCATATTATTCATGGAACAAATTAAATGTACCAATGCCTTACTGTCTAGTACTTGTAGCCCTAATGCTTCACTAAATATCAAAATGATTCCTTTTATCCTGGAATGACATATTTATAAGATTTAAAATTAATAACAATAAATTTTAATCATCATTATATCACTCTTAATAAATATAACCATACTCACCAAAATTATTATACAGGATGTTTGCAAATATGTATTACATATAAAGGGAAAAAAATATTTTTAAATATTACCTTTGTGGTTTTTTAAAAAAACGTTTTTTTTAGGAGTTCTAAGAGAGAGAAAAAATGCATAGCAACACTTCATTATAAATTATTATTATTAATGGAAATAATGTCTATTTCTTTTTTTTAAAAGACCTGAATTCAAAATTCCTTTTCAATTGGATTTTTACCAGATTTCTTGGGTAATAATTGTTGACAAAATAAGAAAGTGAAGATTACAAAAAAAAAGTTGATATTGGATAACTTTTTAAATTCTAAAAAAAAAATCTATTGTTGCAAAAACTTGTTTAGATGATTATAGATGGATGTAAAATTTAAGAATTCTTGGAAATGTTGAACAACTATTAATTGGTCTATGCAATAACATTCTCTCTCTGAATATCTTTAAAATGTAACTCCTTCAATGCTTAGGTTTAGAAAATCTAATTTCCTTTTCTGTTAAATAAGTTTTTATTTTATTTGATTCAGTAGAAATGTAGACAATTGGAATGGAGGCTTCACAAGCCACGTCGGACTATCTTTATCTAGCAATTATTATGGTTAATAACTTTACTATTAGTGCTATTTTTTAAAAAACCATATTAAAAGAAAATGATTTAGTTAGATCAAAAGTTTTTTTATCAAGTACCAAGTTCTTTTTTTTGTTAAGGTTACCCCACCCCCTACTGCAAAGTTAATGATATCAGAAATTACTATGGTTACCATGATATGCTAAAATTTTCCATTGTCCGCATTGCATACTTGCACACACACCTTAAACATTTATTTTCGAACACCCTGAATTTAACTATTTCTAAAATTAACTTTAATACTAACAAAAAATAATAAAAATATATCTTAAATAATTAAACTTTTTATATAATTTTATTAAATTTAAATCTTACATCTCCCTTGTTCTTTTAAATAATAGCACACAAATATTCTTTGACAAATATTACAACCAAAATAATTGTCTATATTATTTCCATCATCCCTTTTTTTATTTAAACTAACTTATTCACTTAAATGTAAATAAAAGACTTTAATCTCACAAATTTCAAAAAATAAACAGCTTAAAATGAAAAACAATTTTACACGTGAAACAAATAGACCCAACAGATCTCTATTTTATAAAGTGATAATTTTGAACACAACTATATACGATAAAAATTTAAAAAAAAAAGTTTTTAAAGTCACATATATCTTTTTTTTTAAAAATTCACAGTGAGGATTAACTACTACAATATATATGAGCCAAATGTATGAAATGTTAAACTAGTAACAATATAAATTAATTACTACTTAACAAAAATTAAAATAAAATAAGTAATAAATTGATTTTTAACATATTCTTACCAACTTTGATATCATGTCAAAATAATTAATTAATCAGTGAAACTTGGTTAATTTAAACTTTGTTAAGGAGAAGCTAGCAAATATTATTTATGTCATGATAAACTCTGAATGCTGTTATAACAATCATTTGTAAGTTAGACTTTATAATTTAATTTAATAAATTTGCAAGTAACATTCTCTGTGAACAACCATTAAATGTTTCAGAGTATTGTATGAATAGTAGATTAATCATTGATATTTTGGAAGAGTGAAGCTAACTAGTGGATTGATAGGAGTGTTATTTGAAAGTACATTAAATACCTCCATAAAGTTTAACTTGTAGATGACTATCATGATATGTACATCAGAGTTTATTATTTCATAAATATTATTGTATTTTTCTTAGCACTACATATTTTCCCCCATGGTTTTGCAATTAATGGAATATATATATTGTAACAGTCAGAATCATCTATCTCGCTAACACACTGCAGAATTCAAACCCCAAACATGAAACTGAACATTCTAGGAGGGGTTGCCTTCTAGATATACCAAGTTCGAATCTAAAGCCCAAATTACACAGCGCCACCTACATGATAACGCATCTGAGGCTACTACTGGTATAACCTTTTACCGGTGCCTGGTGGTCAGGGAGACACAAAAAGACTCTATACTAAAATAAGTTTGGATTGCTAATTAACGTCTATGGATGTACAAAAGAAATGGAGAAAATAGATATATAGACCGAGACAGTGATAGGAATCAACAAAATCAAAGATCAAAATTAGTTTAAATGATTTCAAAGATTTATTTATCTAGAAATATATATATATATAACACCACTGTCTGCTTATATGAGACAGGGACGCTTATTAAATAATTGTTGGCATTACATTACATTACATTACAAAAAGAATTAAAGAAAATATATTCTATCCCTTAGGCTAATATAATATTATGATAATGGGGTTAAAGAGATGGGAACATGTGTGAGATGCTTTGAGTAATTATAAAGTTTAATAACACATTTAAAATTAAGGGTTTAGAATATTTATTGATTTCGAGAATAGCACGGACAAAAGCTTACTAAGCAATAAAGTGGGGATGTGATCAAGGCATTTATTTTATAATTATAATTAGAGCAGATGGGAGGTCAGTATTGCTAATAATGAATTTATTAAAGGATGGAGGTTGTGATACATTTAAATCGTGGATTGCTTTGTAAAATAAATATATTAATAAAACAATAGTGAATATCTGAAATGACTACAGAGGGCATCTCACCGCTGACCCATAGGAATGTGTTGCCATGGACAGCCGAAACTTAGTGGCTGGGTGACAACTGTGTTTAATTCCCAGGCTCTGCCTGGGAACCACAGGAAACGAAAAGGGAATGGACTTGGCCATTTAAAATCCTTGGAAAGAAAACAAAGCGGTCTCAACAACCAATTCACTTACCAGCAATACTAGACTAATGTATATAAAACATACAAAATGGGTTTACTTGGATTAAGAAAATGCCCAATCAAATTCCCAGAAATTCATTTAAAAGGGTCCGCACATTCTCGATGTCAATGACAAACTTGGAAATTAAAGTAGAATACAGTATTTTAAAATAGGAAAATGCATGCCTGCAGGTTTGGAAAGAAAGAACATATTTATTTACGCAATCATGCATTTGTGACACATTTAAATCATTGACCTCACACATACTCTCATATTAGGTTAAAATCAATAAAATGTAGATTTTAAACTATTTAATTATTATATATATTAACAAAGATTAGAATAGCCCTCGAACGAGTGATTTGCGAGATAATAAAATTGGGAATTATTTATAAATTTAAAATATGCCTTAATATCGGCATCTTACTTTCAACAAAGGGAATAATTCACTCGATCAAAGACTATTCTGACACATTATCATAATAAAATAAAAGAAAGATTAATAAATAAAAAATATTAACCCAAGGATAGAGAGCAAAACTGTTGGTTATATTTAAACACGTTAAAGAAGTACATAAGTCAAGTGAAATAAAAGAAAAACAATTTAAAATAGCTATAGCATATTAGTTAGGAATCACAAGAGCTCTTGGGTTAATTTGGGATTACCTCTGGAGAAGCATTTGCAGGTAGATTGATGGTCGTCAGGTTTTATACAATTCAGCAGCAAAATCTGGAATTGTTCATATTTTTGGCAGCAGCAGCAGTTCCGGGGTTCCTTATGTGATAGCTTCCGATGGTCTAGAGCAGCAGCCGGCCATTCTTAAAGGAAAATAGCTTTCTTGCCGTTCTACTCAGTCATGTCACGGTTAGCAATAGGTGTGGTAAACATGGCCAATTAATTTGGAAATGAAAACTCGGTTTCAAATTTAAGTTTGCAGGCACATAGCTAAAATCTCAGGAAAATATATTTTGAAGAATATTTTACTAGAATATTTTCACTAGATTTATTTCATTAGAAAATCTAGAATAATTTCAGTTAGAAACATTTCATGGTAGTTTCGGATTTTATGAGCTATGATGTATTACACTTGGCATGTTTTTTGCTGGTAAGATTACATGGAAGATTAGATAAACAATGTCATGGCAGCAAAGACACTGGCAAGACTAATCCTTGGGAATACTCATTTTTTGATCGAGGTGTCTTGCTGGATTTAAAAAGTTGAGAGACCTATGGGAAATTTTGTCATTTCTCTGTCTTTTGCGGTTTTGATATCGGCATGAGCACAGTGATTTTTTAGATCATATTTTCATATATTTCATATCTAATATGGACATTATATTACTAAATAGAGTGAATTTTTAACTGTCGATTGGATGATATTATAGTAATTTCCACCGTCATTATTTGTAAGTAATTTTCATTTTGTTTCTTAATAATTAAATATAGTAGCTTTTAAAACATATATTGCCATTACAGGTTATTTTTTAATTTGTAAATTTCATAATTTTATGTACTACCTTTTCGGTTATTTTTCATTTTGCTTTTTTTGTGTCGTCTTATTTTCCATTTTTTCTTATAAATTATCCTTATTTTCATTAAAAAAAGACTCCACTTTTAATTTCATAATTTTATGTAATGCGTTTTAATTAGGACATTTTACGACCGCCATTTTCACTGAATGGCAGATTCGCACTATATCGGGAAAAATGTTTTTTATTGTCTTTAATTTTAAAATTACAAAAAAATTTTATAATTTTTTTTGCAATTATTTTGTATTCAATTTGAATTTATAATACTTTTAGTAAATTACTATTAATTTATGTATTTTTTTTGGCGCATGTAATTATTTTGCTTTTTCCAAGGAACTGAAACATGGTGCCGTCCCGTTTTTTTTGCTACGAGGTGGCTTTTTTTTACATCCACCATTTCTGCTGTATAACAGATTCACACTATATCAGAAAAAGTGTTTTTTTTTTGTCTTTAATTTTAAAATTATAAATATTTTTTATAAATTTTTTGTCAATTATTTTGTAGTCAATTTGAATTTATAATAATTTTAGTAAATTACTATTAATTTATGTACTTTTTTGGTGCATGTAATTAATTTTTTTCCTGAGGAATGACAAGCGAAGCAAAAGTATATAATATATTTGACAGTACCTATTTAACATTTTTTGGTCTTTTAGACAAATTATTTTTTTTTTTGTGCTAATTTTTGCAGTTTTGCTTTAAATCAATTTTTAAGTGAATGTCTTATATATATATTTAACAGTACCTATTTAACATTTTTTTGGTCTTTTAGACAAATTATTTTTTTTTTTTGTGCTAATTTTTGCAGTTTTGGTTTAAATTAATTTTTAAGTGAATGTCTTATATATATATATATTTGACAGTACGTATTTAACATTTTTTGGTCTTTTAGACATATTTTTTTTGTGTGTTAATTTTTGCAGTTTTGCTTTAAATCATTTTTTAAGTTAATGTCATATATATATATTTCTTGCTCTTTTGTATTATTCTTGCTCTTAGATGTCCTCTTTAGTATCATTATTGCTATTTTTACCGGTTGACCTCTTTAGTATTATTCTTGCTATTAGATATCCTTTTTTGTATTATTTTTTCTATTAGATGTCTTCTTTCGTATTATTCTTGCTATTAGATGTCCTCTTTCATATTATTCTTGCTATTAGATGTCCTCTTTCATATTATTCTTGCTATTAGATGTCCTCTTTTGTATTATTCTTGCTATTAGATGTCTTTCATATTATTCTTGCTATTAGATGTCCTCTTTTGTATTATTCTTGCTACTAGATGTCCTCTTCCATATTATTCTTGCTACTAGATGTCCTCTTTAGTATTATTGCTATTTTTACTGGTTGACCTCTTTAGTATTCTTGGTATTAGATGGCCTCTTTAGTATTATTATTGCTATTTTTGCCGGTTGACCTCTTTAGTATTAATCTTGCTATTGGATGTCCTCTTTCATATTATTCTTGCTATTGGATGTCCTCTTTAGTATTATTCTTGCTATTGGATGTCCTTTTTCATATTATTCTTGCTATTGGATGTCCTCTTTTGTATTATTCTTGCTATTGGATGTCCTCTTTTGTATTATTCTTGCTATTGGATGTCCTTTTTCATATTATTATTGCTATTTTTACCAGTTGACCTCTTTAGTATTAATTTTGCTATTGGATGTCCTCTTTCATATTATTCTTGCTATTGGATGTCCTCTTTCATATTATTCTTGCTACTAGATGTCCTCTTTCATATTATTCTTGCTACTAGATGTCCTCTTTCATATTATTCTTGCTCTTAGATGTCCTCTTTTGTATTATTCTTGCTACTAGATGTTCTCTTTAGTATTATTGCTATTTTTACCAGTTGACCTCTTTAGTATTCTTGGTATTAGATGGCCTCTTTAGTATTATTATTGCTATTTTTTCCAGTTGACCTCTTTAGTATTAATCTTGCTATTGGGTGACCTCTTTCATATTATTCTTGCTATTGGATGTCCTCTTTAGTATTATTCTTGCTATTGGATGTCCTCTTTCATATTATTCTTGCTCTTGGATGTCCTCTTTCATATTATTCTTGCTATTGGATATCCTCTTTACTATTATTCTTGCTATTAGAGATTCTCTTTCATATTATTCTTGCTATTAGATGTCTTCTTTCATATTATTCTTGCTATTAGATGTCCTCTTTCCTATTATTCTTGCTATTAAATGTCCTCTTTCATATTATTCTTGCTATTAGATGTCCTCTTTTGTATTATTCTTGCTATTAAATGTCCTCTTTCATATTATTCTTGCTATTAGATGTTCTCTTTCGTATTATTCTTGCTATTAGATGTCCTCTTTTGTATTATTCTTGCTATTAAATGTCCTCTTTCATATTATTCTTGCTATTAGATGTCCTCTTTCATATTATTCTTGCTATTAGATGTCCTCTTTCGTATTATTCTTGCTACTAGATGTCCTCTTTCATATCATTCTTGCTACTAGATGTCCTCTTTCATATTATTCTTGCTCTTAGATGTCCTCTTTCATATTATTTTTGCTACTAGATGTCCTCTTTAATATTATTGCTATTTTTACCAGTTGACCTCTTTAGTATTCTTGGTATTAGATGGCCTCTTTAGTATTATTATTGCTATTTTTGCTGGTTGACCTCTTTAGTATTAATCTTGCTATTGGGTGTCCTCTTTCATATTATTCTTGCTATTGGATGTCCTCTTTTGTATTATTCTTGCTATTGGATGTCCTCTTTCATATTATTATTGCTATTTTTATCGGTTGACCTTTTTAGTATTAATCTTGCTATTGGATGTCCTCTTTCATATTATTCTTGCTATTGGATGTCCTCTTTCATATTATTCTTGCTATTGGATGTCCTCTTTCATATTATTCTTGCTATTGGATGTCCTCTTTTGTATTATTATTGTTATTTTTACCGGTTGATCTCTTTCGTATTATTCTTGCTATTAGATGTTCTCTTTAGTGTTATTATTGCTATTTTTACCCATTAGCCTCTTTAGTAATATTCTTGCTATTAGATGTACTTTTTAGTATTATTGCTATGTCTTCCGATGTTATTACATTTTATTATATTATTTTTTTTTGCAGACACAACAAACATGGCATCCGAGATCTACCAGATGGCTTGCTTCTTTACTGCTTTTTATTGGTATGATGTATTGCCACGAAGACTTACTACTCTAATCTTTCAATCTTTAATGTAACATCTCCACATGATTTCTGAACACATTTTATCGATCAACATTGTCAGGAAATCACTAGGAGATGTTATCTTAAAGATCGGAAGATTAGAGTAGTACGTCTTTGTGGTAATACATCATAGCAAGAAAAATACTAAAGTACCCATTTCATTAGCAAATCACTAGAATAATTTCGGGTAGAAACATTTCATCAGCAAATGACTAAAAAAAAGAACAAAAGAAAACCCTTCTTTTTAAAGTGGAAATAAACAATAGAACTGCCCTGGAGCGTTACAAAAATATATCGGACTTTGCTTATTTATCAGCTGTAATTAAACCTATCCGAATGTCTAAAGGAATTCAACAAAATTTTAATTAATTTCTTTTGGTCATTTCCTTGTTGACATTCGAATTACAAACTATATTTAATTAAAATAACTTTTATTAATTAAAAGAAAACCTTAAGTGGACATCTGCTGTATTTTTAGATAAGCTTCTATAACATGAAATAATTAAACTACTGTTCCTCATTTATTTTAACAGGAATATTTGGTATGACTTTTATTAAATTGAAAGAAAGTTATTTTACTTTTTAAATTGCAATATTTGAATCTATCTACTAAACGAATATGAATTTTATTTTAAATCAAAAATATATTATGACAGTAATATATTTTTGTAAATAGATTCAAACAAAATAATTTTAATTAACAATTTATAATTTTGATATAAGTTTTAAAATGCATATCATAGTGTGTGCACAATTACGACCTATATATAAGCACATTGCAGACACACTATGATAGATTGGGGTTCAAACTAAGGTATGAGGGTAGGAAATAGGTGAAAAAAGGTGAAACGAAGATCTGCAAAGCAGATCTTACTGTTTCACATTCTCACAGTGATGGAACAAAAAAAATTGTAAAAAAAAAGGTCTTACAATAGGTGTCCGCCTATGAAGCCTGCATAAAAATTTTTTTACAAGATGACCCATTATAACGTTCAGTATATAAATATAATGATGGAACGAAACTGAATTATATACCCAGATCATAAAAAAAAATCTATCATCTAGCGAACATTTTCTTTATTCTTCTTCAACAATTTTTATTTAACAATTTAATAGTTTAACATTGTTTGACATCCGATCTCCTTTTTCATTTATCCTGTATTGTGTCCATTCCTTTTTTTTTTTTAAAAAAAAAAACTACTATAATCCTGGGTCTTGTGGGTGATAACTGCCTTCATATTTTAATAATTGCAGTCTCAGATTATCAGGCTTCTTTATATTGTCTGGTGGTTGATATACAAGGGGTTTCAAACTGCTGGTCGTTAACTGTAGCCTTAGATTGTCGGAATTATTTGCCTTGTCTGGTAGCTCCTTGGCCCATGGGCTGAAATCCAGTGCCATCATTGTGTTCACTATTTCCTTTACTTCATCTGGTTGACATATTCTTGCTATATCAGGTAGGATATTTTTCTTGCTTTCTTGTGTTTTGATATTGGTGGTAAGCTTGGTTAGCTGGGTTTGAGGCCCTAGGTCCTGTACATCATTGGCTGGAAATATCCTGTCTAAATACAGTTGGGGACATTGTTTTACCTCATGAAAAATTTTTATGTGAAGAAGCTTGGTTAGCTGAGTTCGAGGTCCCAGGTCTGGTGTATCAGTTTTCTTTGCGGAATCGTTGGTCTCTATTTTCTGGTTCAGGGGTTCGTCTGTCAATGACACTACCGAGTTCAGGTCTGTTTCCTCTTTTCTTGGTTCAATGACCTCTTGATTGTTCTTTATGCAGCATTTGTCAATTTCGAGGACACTAGTGTTGGTACTCTGGCCTATATCATAATTTATTGAATCACTGGTCTCTACTTTCTGGTTCAGGGTTTCGCCTGTCATACCTTGCCATCCAGGGATGAGTCTGTACAGCACTCTAAGTTCCTCACCTCTCCTTCAGCTTTCTTCTTCCCATCTTTTCGCTCTTTCTTCACCTTGCTTAAACAACTCTATAGTAGTCCAGAAATGGATCTCATTATCATTCGTATTTTCCATGGCTTTGGATGATTATGATGCTAATCTTTTTTTTTTTTTTACTATTTTATTGCTAACTATTTAATATATCAAATAAACAGCACTGATTAAAAAACACTTAAACTGTTTTATGGTTGAACTCAGTAAGTCTAATATAGTTAAAATATTATTATTATATTTTCCTTGTTTGACTCTCTGCTATGATTATTACATTTGATTTCAAATTTTATTAATGGCTAATCGGCTATCTCCCACTTGGTTCTGTTGGCCTAATTGCTGCTTTTACATTTATCACTAAAACCCCAACTACTGCCCTTTTACTACTGCTAAAATTTCATGTTTAATTCTGCTGCTAACATACATATATTTTGCTGCCCGTATATATAGAAAATTTCTTAAATGCTACCTGTCAAATTGTTTCGCTAAAATATATTTTTAAACTCAAGCAACTTTATTTATATATATAAACATTTGCTAGATCTGGGTATATTTATTTTGTTCCTTCTTATTTAAGATTAGCATACATACATATTTATTTACATTATAATTATTGATCCGATTCACGTCTCATTATTTGGTCTAAGAAAAATTTATACACTTTGAAAAAAAACAAATTACATACAAAAGAAATTAACCTGGTGACAAAATTTATTTTAGAAGTAACTCCGTTTAGTGAAATTATCCTTGGGCACCATGTCACCAGTTAAAAATATCCATAGACTGTTAGCTTCCCAAAATTAATTTTAAATTATTCCATTTAACTACGGGCATTCATTAAAACATTCGCATTTTTATTGATTACAAAATTTTATTTGATTACATTTCTGAATTCCATATGATAGCCTATTACATCTAGGTCATTACCGTACAAAATTATTATTATGCTATCTTGCGCGTTGAGCCGATAAAACTTTATTTTGACAGAAAAACAAAATTTGAAATATACAGATTGTCACAGTATTACATCTGGGACAATATTTCAATAATTTACACCATGCGTACATAGCATGATTTAAGTGAAACAATAAATATAAATGGCTCATATCGCACTATAGCAAGTTTGGACAAGTTTAGATTATATAGTATCCGTAATTGAATGCCCAAGTCAAACAAAATATATGAAATATATATGCAAATAAACAAATAGATAATATAGAATTTGAAAAATATAATATATATCAAAATGTAATGGATTTGGGTGATGAAATACAAACAAAATGCTAAAATTAAGATATACAGGGATGTGGGTGTTTAAATAATCGAGGCTCCATGTTTGGGCAAGCCATGGACCTGGAAAAGAAAAATACTATATAACAGTCAGAATCATCTATCTTGTTAACACACTGCAGAATTCAAACCCCAAACATGAAACTGAACATTCTAGGAGGGGTTGCCTTCTAGATATACTAAGTTCGAATCTAAAGTCCAAATTTCACAGCACCACCTACATGATAATGCATCTGAGGCTACTACTAGTATAACCTTTTACCGGTGCCTGGTGGTCAGGGAGAAACAAAAAGACTCTATACTAAAATAAGTTTGAGTTGCTAATTAAGTCTATGGATGTACAAAAGAAATGAAGAAAATAGATATATAGACCAAGACAGTGATAGGAATCAATAAAATAAAAGATCAAAATTAGTTTAAATGATTTCAAAGATTTATTTATCTAGAAATATATATATATATTCTGACCTTGTCATCATGTGTGTGTAGCTCCACTACACATCAGGCCAACCACATTGGGGGCCATAATCTAACCTTGTAATAATGTGTAGCTCCACTACACATCAGGGCAATCACGTTGAGGGCCATAATCTAACCGCCCCATTCCCGCATCTCCACTTCCCCCAAAATAAATATAATATAGTGAAAATCACCTAACCGGGTTCTAGCTCTAATAATTAATGAAATATTCAATTAAATGCTTTACTAGCTCAAGTTTCTTAAAATTAACTTAGGTTCTGTTTTAAACTAACTCAAATAAATATTCAGGAATTCATGAGACTAGAAGTGGAAATACGGGTGACAAGGTAGATTACATTGAGACAATATCCCACAGGATACCACCTCAATGGCATAAGAACACTATCCCCCCTTATACTACTATTACACATAATAACTACATAGTATTCTTATGACTTCCGCAACTTCTAATCACTAAGACTCATTTAACAATTAAAGTATTAATCTTTTATCTCTAATAATAATAATAGTAATCATCTAGCTCAAATGAAATAATCTCAGGTTCTTAAATTTATTCATATGTTAATAAACATATGGTAGCAAAATATGATAAGGGATTTTATGTCATAATCTACTACTCTGCAATTAGATTAATAATAAAACAATAATAATCACAATCTTCATTGCTTAATCCAACTAGTACAGCTTTTCTTTCATCGCAAATTTATAACCGTAATAAATTAGTTAATAATCTAATATCCCCTTTTTTATCTTTAAGTAATAAAATAAATTAATAAGTGGCAGTGTTTAGATAATCTGATAAATAAAGCAAGTGGCAACTAATAGCATATAATTTAGCAAAATATTATGATAATGGATTGATGACCAGTAACGCAATGCAATTTTATAATTATTTAATTATAAGAACATCAATAAATATTTAAGATTAAACATACTTCTCTATTTATCTTTTGTGCAAACAATCATATACTTAGTTTAATGGTTGTGAACATACCCTGTGAATTCATGCAATGATGTAGAGAAAACAAAACTCAGACACAAGTTTTAATAAACAAATTTTAAAATTTTATTAACATCAATAAAAATAAATAAAACAAACAAATCCATCTACATCTATTTACAAGGGATATCCTCATTTTTCTTTACACTACAATAGCTGAATTATACACATTTATATTTCTTTTATCGTTAATTAAACTTATTATGCCTTTTAAAAGTTATTTATTTATTTCTCATTAGGTTTATCATATCACTTATTTTAACTATTTTATGGGTAACACCATTCTTTACCTTTTAATATTAAAGTTACTGTATTATAAATTATCTATGTGGATAAACATCATTTATAACATCATAATTTTACAATCAATATGGTTTTTAAAAGAAAATTACATTTTCTTGTAACTTTATATAAGTCACTCCGCATATTATTCAAATATTATTATTACTTTTAACGTTTGTTCTCCAATGCTCGTAAACTATAATACGTTTATTCCATAAGCCATACTCATGTATAATACTATAACACGGGTTTAATTATCACCTGTTACAGTTTCACATATACTATAATTATCGAATGTTATTGTATTTTTTAAATATGCAATACTTATATTTTTTAAAATATAATTAACAATAAGAAAACGTGAAATTATATTTAATATTTTTGTATATTTCTATTTGGATATACTTTTATAAAATTATAGTTCATTTCTTAAAAGGAATTAAAATAATTCTCTAACTCCTTCCCTTCTTAGGATATCTGCATCTTTCTTTCAATAATCATAATCTACTCTTCGTTAACACTTAACTATTCTTATTCCAAATAATAGCATGACATACATTCTAAAATATCTATTGTTTCCCTTTTAATAGACTTATCATATAACGATGTAGTTGCAAGAAATACAGATAAAGATAGCGAAAGATGTATAGGATATCGGGAAGATAGATAGATAACTTATCCGCAATATACTTCAAAAATGTATGGAACAGTGTGAATAGGTCCGACATTCATTGTCTAATAACCTTGGCGATAAGCATGATGTGGCAGCTATTTACTCAGCTTTACCAAACATCTAGTACGACTCACAAGAAATATATAAAATACCACTGTCCAAGACAACATGTGTACCAGTCGTAGGGCTTTGTTAACTACGCTGATTAACATCTAAAACTACCTATTATTTCATTCCCTGTAGCATCCTAGTTTTTAATACATCCTCTTGGTTTCCGAATCACCACGTACTACCAAGTCACTACCCAAACTATCTCTCGAGATTTTTACTGTATCCAACATCGATAAAATACTAACTACTTTTTAAAAACAATAAACAAAATTCGCTAATATAAAAACATTTCCCTATTCCATAAGAACAATTTGTCTTGCTTTATTACACTGTAGGTTCAACATCTACGTTTTGTTAAAATAACATTTAAATATCCCAATCGGAAAATTAACAGAAAATATCACATAACCATCGGTTATATTGAACTATATTAATAACACATAAAATGATTATCGTATGCATATTTTTAAAAATCTAATCACATCTCAAAGTGTTTTAGAGTGTTGTTTTCAAAAATGCATTTTACAACAATAATAACAATAAAACTTTTGCGCTACATTCATTCGATTCTCAGCTGATCTAAATAAATAAAACATACATTATATATCATTAATAATTATAAATGTTACCAAAAACAATCTTTATCTTCCTATCAGAGTTCGTAGTAGGTTTCTTTCTCTTCGAGCATCGCAAATATACAAATTTCCACATACATACAATTTTATTTTAAAATTCAAAATCAAAACATATTATTTCATATAATGTTATATCACGAATTAATGTATTTTGTTTTCCCTATCGCTATCTAAAACTTAATGTTTAACTTAGATTAGTAAAGAAAATAATTCAAACCATAATCACATATTTTTCTGACGGTAAATCTTGGTTAGTCCCATAATATTTATTATTTCTTCTTTTGTCCGAATGTTCTCCTTTATGCTTATTAAAGTTTTAAATAAATTAGTTCATTTAATAAACTGTTTAGACGATCTTTAGTTTTAGTGTTTAATCCAAAATTATTAGAAAACATTTTATTTAGTTATCCCACGAAGCTTTTTAATGTTCTGGCGAATATTACCTCGGCGCATTGATGCATCTTTATTTCTAGTTAAACTACAATTATTTAATAATTACGGTACCAATTGCGTTTTCCATGGATCCAATATTTTATATTTCTCTTCTGTAAAATTTTTTTTTTTCTTTAGGCAAGTGTTTTCCTTGGTAAACTTCACTTTCATTCATTATTATTTTATATACACTACTTTCGATCTTTAACTATTTTCTAGAGTATTTTCTCAAGTCATCTTAAAGAAAGCAATTCAAACTATTTCAATATTAAAATTCCTTTTGTCCATTTATTCTTATACGAATAATACTTATTTTTATTTTCCATTATCTTCATTAACTTTGCGCACAATGTCCTTTCATTGATTTTATACGCACGAAAACAGCTTTCATAGTGATACGCTATATAAACTATATCAACGAATAATATTAACATATTTGGAACATTATAAAATTTACAACTTGGTTTTAAGAATCTATCCATTTTCTATTGAAAACTCCGATTATATTTCGATAGAATCCACTGGCAGGTTACTGTAAAGTTAGTGAAACATTACTATGAAAAACTTTTTTTTTAAAACATTTTATTCTAAGATTCTCTTCGGATGATTTTTAAATTGTCAGTTGGTTTCTTTCAAAGATATTATTAAAATTATAATAAAATTGACTAATAAATTGAAGAAAAAAAAATTAGAGAGCTTAAAATTTTACCTCTGCTCTGGAGTCAACACATTTTTGTTCTCCCCCGTTTATACAATTAGTTGGCGCGATTTTGGTTGTCTGCCAAGATCTATTTTTTTTATTGGTCAATCCCTACTTGGATTTATAAACAATTTCTAAAGTTTTAAAATCATGATGTAATAGACTTAAATGTTAACTCATTATTATTTTTAAATCAATTATTATCTATTACAATTTAACTACCTTTAAAACAATTTTGAAACAATAATTAATAAAGGTGTATACTACTTATTTTTATTATGATGTGTGACAATTCCATCCACTTCTATAATATACTATTTAAATATTTTAATTATTAGTATTAATTTAAACCGGTGCTTATACATAGAATATTCCAGACAGTCACGTAGTCATTTCCGGTGTTTAGTCTAATTTTATCTGTCTTAATAAATTTGCTACTTATATTATATAAAATAATTATATAAAATTTTGAAAAACAATTTAGAAAAATATAGAATTAGATACAATTCTCACCATCACAATATTTATTATTAAATATATCATATTAATCTTTTACTGCTTAATATAATCTATAATTTTAAATACTATATAATATTAATTTTAAAATTTTTTAGTAATTGACCATTTATAACCATCATTGACCTATAGAAAAGGGCACAATAACCTCCTCCTTCGAATAAAAAATTTTAAATTAATGTCTACTTCATTCATTGACATTTAATCTCTTTATCACGTACCATGATTGAATTCAACCTTATATCACTAAAATACAAACTATACTGCTTTTAATACAAATTCACATATTATTCAACTATTATACGCAAAGTTTTAACTAATATTAAAATTCTATACTTCTGATGGGTATGGGATCAAGCTTCTAGCATTGTATGTCCCTTTCTCCCCCTCTGGTGTAATCAATATAAAAGCATTCTCTCCTACCTTGCTACAAATTTTATAGGGACCCTCATATAATTCAAGGAATTTCCTAAACTGATTTCTTTGCAGGTTGCTAACATGGGGTGTTCTAACAAGAACTAGATCATCTACTCGGAACGGATGTGGTTTATTATGGGCCTTTTTAACTCTCTTAGTACCCATAATATGCAGCTTTACTTTAGCTTGACTTATATCATGATTTATATTTATTGGTTCTCTGGTTATGGGTATCGGTGTTTGAATCAGTAAATTTTCATGTTTGCCATAGTGTAGACGGAAAGGTGTGAAACCTGTGGATTCATTACAAGTGCTGTTTATATAATTAACAACCTCAGGAAGTTTGTGCACCCACTGTTTATGATCATCAGCTACATAAACCCTAAATAATCTACCGAGCTCCCGCATAACACGTTCGCAGGGATTAGACTGAGGATTTCTAATGGAGCTCATGACATGTCTGAGGTGTTGAGTTCGAATCCACTCATTCCATCTACCAGATATAAAGGCGGTTGCATGATCAGTAAGAATTATTTTTGGCTTTCCAACTAAAGGAAATTGATAATTAAGCATATTTTTAATAACATAATGAGCGCTGGTTTTAGGTACCGGATAGGCTGAAACTAACTTACTAAAAACATCATATGTAACAAGTATAAATTTTTGACGGTTGAATGGTGGTAAGGGCCCATAAAAATCAATCGCTAATAATTCATTAGGATGATCCGGAATGATGGGTTGCATGATTCCCATGTAAGATTTACTGCAATGTTTAGATTTTAGACATATTTTACACGTTTTAACCTTTTTAATTACGCGTTTATACATTTTATTAAAGAAAAATATTGACTTTAAAACATACATAATTTTTGGTGCACCATAGTGCCCATAGCTACTATGAACGTACATAATCAGTTTATCAATCATGGAGTTAGGGACAACTATCCTCCATGATTCCCCCTGTTTAGGATTTATGTTATACATAAGTAAATTTTGATAAATTTTGTATCTTTCAAAAATCATTTTAACGTGTTTATTTTTGCTATTTATATTATCATGATTATTTAAGATAGTCATGATCCTATTTAATTTAATATCCTGACTCTGAATCATAGTGAGATTTTCATAATCATCAGCTATAGATTCATCCCTAACCAAATCCACGTTACTTATAATTATGTTTTGGCTATTGGGATTTTGTGTCATTAAACAGATAGGGTGGCGACTAAGAATATCAGCAGGGATATTCTGTCTCCCTTCAATATAGATTACTCTATAATTGAATTGTTGGAGATATAAGCTCCACCTAATAAGTCTCTCATTACTGAGGTAGCTTTTATTCAAAAACTCTAGGCTTCTATGGTCGGTCAGTACAATTACACTAGAACCTAACAAAAATTGCCTTAATTTCTGAAAAGCCCAGACAACAGCTAGGGTTTCCTTTTCAGTTATAGTGTAGTTCAACTCAGCACCTCTCAGATGTCTGCTCAAGAAGTACAATACATGAGGTACCTGATCCTCATCGAGTTGAAATAACACTACACCCAGACCATAGTAACTACTATCTGTTTGCACATAAAATGTTTTATTGAAATCAGGATATATTAAAATTACGTGTTTTAAAAATTTATTCTTAATTAAGTTAAATTCATTATCATGATCTTGGGTCCACTTCCATATCTCAGCCTTTTTCAACAATTTGGACAAATGTATCGTGTCCTCAGCAAAATTTTGATAGAAACGGTTGTAGTAGTTGCACAACCCAAAAAAAAAATTTCAGTTGTTTTACAGTTTTTGGTGTGGGGAAGCGTTGAATAGCTGCAATCTTTTCTGGATGGGGTTGGATACCATGCTCATTTATTAAATGTCCCAGAAAAGTAATCTCTTTAGCGGCTATTAAACACTTCTCCAGATTAATTTTGACATTTTTCAGAGCGCACTCATTAAAAAACATTTCTAAATGTTGGAGATGCTCTTCTAAATTGTCAGAAGCAATGACAATATCGTCCACATACATGATGATCTTTTCTTTTAATTGTTTTGAAAAAATCATGTCCAAACATCTGATTAAGCCAGCACCGCTATTAATGAGACCAAAAGGCATCCGTCTGAAAACATACGACTGGCCCTGAAAACGAAATGCTGTGTATTGCTGATCATTCTCATGTAACGGTATTTGCCAATAACTAGCTGTTAAATCAAATGTAGAGAAAATTGACCTCTTATGAAACTTAGTTAGGAGCTCATGTACAGGTGGAGGAATGTCACGCTCTGGCACAGTTATAGTGTTTAACATGCGAGCATCCAGACATACTCTAATATGGCCATCCTTCTTCTTTACAATAACCAATGGGTTTACGTAAGGAGAAGGGCACTTTTTTATTATCTCCCACTCTAGCATCATGTCTATTTGACTCTGTACCTCGTCCTTGTATTGGTAAGGAATTGGGTACATTTTCTGATGGAAAGGTTCATTACACTTCAATTTAATACGATGGGTATATCCCTCTATTATACCAGGGATTTTAGAAAAAATGCTTTTAAAGCTATACATTAATTGATATAATTTCTCCCTTAATTTAGAATCGACTGCATAAATATGTTCAATTTTTTCTTTTATGCTAGCATCAATCAATGTATTATGGATGCATAGTAATTGATTGGAAAGGTTATGCACCCCATATTCAAAATTAAGCCTTTCCTTCTTACAAGTAAAAATTTTATTATAAAAATCTATTTGACACTCGTTTAAAATCATGAAGTCAGCACCTATTATGGCTTCATGTATCAATCCAGGCATAATAAGAAAAACATGCCCAAACTCTGTATTATTAATTTTGAAGGTAATCCAAACTTGTTTATTTGTTAATTTCGTTCTCTTTCCATTTGCTAGAGTTACTTGTATTTGTTTTACTGGCAATGAAGGTATATCACCTTTTATGCATACCAGATTTTTATACGTTGACTCTGATAATATGGAAGCTTGGCTTCCAGAGTCAATTAATGCTTCAATTCTTATACTTTCAATGTTTAAAATAATGACCGGACATTGATACGTTATAGGTGGTTCACCTATAGTAAAGGGTTCTAAGAAATCAATGTCTAAATCTAAAGTATTTAGCATCCACATCTGATCGTTCCCCATTTTGTTAGCACCGGGTCCTTGCAAAGAGGAACTACTATACAAAGACCTTCTTAGTTTAACTTTTTATCAGTTGATTTTATATTGGGTCTTTTTAAGATTGTGGTAACACCACTAGTAGAGGGTTGATTATTTTGGGTTTCTACTCTATTCCTAAAGTTATCGAACTTAACTGTTCTTCTATTATATGGGAATACCCTATCCCTATCTCTAGAGCTATATTTTCTTTTTAAACTTGTTTGAAACCTATGGTTATTATTACTAACGTTAACATTTGACAATGGATAGCTAGGTCTCTCTCTATTGGATTTATATCTATTGTCCAGAGATGCCTCTGTAATCTCTAGCGCATCCAATATTTCTGATACTTCCTCTATGGAATACCTATCAGCAGCAATTAGTAGTTGCTCTACATTCCTAGGTAAATTATGTCGCACTATTCTAACTATTTGTCCTTCAGACAATGGACATGCCATGAGAGTCTTTAAACAGACAGCCTGGCTTCTAAAGAAACTAGTATAACTACCCCTACTGGAGTGATACTTTTCCTGCGTGATTTGGAACCTAATGCTGTCTTGTTTATCGGCATTCCAAAAACTTCCTATAATTAAAAATCGAAAATCTCCGTAAGTACTTGGCCTTTCAAACAACGACTGCCACCAGTCTTTGGCAGTCCCACCTAAATGGTTGCTACAAATAGCCAACTTTTCTTTTTCGGTTAGTACACATATCGAGAATAGCTCCTCTAAGCTATTGAGAAACTCCGACGGATTTTCCGCAAAATCTCCTCGAAATGGCTTCACTCTTATGAATCTTAAGGCCATTGAGCTATTTGACCCTCCATCATAATTAGCACTTTCCCTAGGTGGTCGGATGTCTACTTCCTTGACATCAGTACGTTCTAATGGGTGGTTTTCATTTTTTTCTAAAAATTCTACCTTACCTATTGAGGATGGAACTATCTTTTCCTCAAACCTATTATATAATATTCTTTCCCTACCTAAATCTATCGTTTGGCCACTTATAGGTTTCATCTCTTCTATTTGTTTACAGACTTGTTGAAATCTCTCTTCAAAATTTATTTGCCCTATCACTTGCTCTACATATAATTTTTGCTCCTTTCTGAATTCATCTAAGTTTTGGTCCACTAGGTCTTTATATTCATGACTATTTTTCTCTAACTGTTGAGCTTGTTCCTTTACATCCTTTTGTAATTTCTTCATATTTTCCCCAACCTTTGACCTGTATTTATGTTCCTCAACCTTTTGCATATCCCCCAGATCCTGTAATTTTTCAATCAAAACCTGCTCTATATCTGTCTTGGTCTCCATCCTATCTTGCACTATTAAGTCCCTAAACCTTTCAACTAAATCTTGCTCCATTTCATTCCTTATCACTATTCTATTTTGTACTATCTCTTCTTTTATAACAGTAAAACTTTCATCCATATGCCCTATACGCTCCTGTATTTCATCAATTCTACATTCCACCTTTATTTTATTATCATCAATCTTTTGATTCAATTTGTTACTATTGACTTGACATCGGTTGATTGAATCTTCTATTTGCTTACTTAAACCTCTGATAGTCAACTCGGAAAATTCCTCAAATTTATTCTTTAATAATTCTTGATTTTTGTACTCTATATTCTCTACTTCATGTTTTAAGGACTCAAAGACCCTTTCGTTATTATCTAGTCTCAGTTCTACCTGATTAAATTTATCTTGTACTTCTCCCTTAAGGTCTTCTACCTTCTGGCAGGTCTCCTTAAATTTTATCTCTAGATTTTCATTGGTTTTATTCAAGCTTTCATTAAGAATATCTAATTTTACCTTATTATCTTTTATATTTTGAATTATACTGTCATGAAGATTTTTAAACTTTATATCACTATCCTCTTGAAGAGCTTTAAACTTTATATCATTATCTTCATTATTCTTATTTATGCTTTCATGAAGAGCTTTAAACATTTGGGATATTTGAGCCATTAAAAT
The DNA here is from genome assembly GCA_028023455.1 of Epiperipatus broadwayi. Taxonomy (NCBI): domain Eukaryota; kingdom Metazoa; phylum Onychophora; class Udeonychophora; order Euonychophora; family Peripatidae; genus Epiperipatus; species Epiperipatus broadwayi. The sequence continues at coordinate 2,390,985 of JAQFVV010012472.1, read as the reverse complement.
ACTCTCTACTTCCTTTTCAGGCGCTTTTACCTTTTCTTCTTCTATTTCACTTTTCACCATCTCTTTCACCCCCTCTTCCATTTTACTCTCTACCTCGTGAGTATCATCTACCAACGTTTCCCTTTCACTTAAGTTCTCGCGTTCTCTTTCCTCTGTACAACCATTATCAAGCATAGACTTAGACAGTTCCATTTCTACATTACTATCTTGGTTATCCTTTTTTTTTTTAATAATATTGTTTTTCAAAATCTAGTATTTCTAGTATATTTCTATTTAATCTCATAAATAAGTTCCCTACCAGCTTCTTCTATTCCCATACAATCGTTACCTCCAATAACCATAGACAGTATCTCCTACTCCCTACAATATTTCATCTTAGACAATAATAACAACAATAATAATTCAAAATCATGTGTCACAACATCATCCTCTACATGCATGATTCACAGATATTTTTGCACATTTTAAAACATTTCAAATATCTCTTCAATATTTCACTAATTGACATGGTCATAATAAATATCCAAATAATCATTAGCCACATATGCATATTTCAAAAATTTTATTTGCCAAGTCTTTTATAATAATGTAGTATTATACTTTTAAATAATCAGATCATCCACCACTTAGAATTGCAATTGTTTGAATCATAAACACTTAGCTCTATAATAATTAAATCCTAAATAACCATTACTATTTTAAAATATTAAATCATCACATTACTGTTGATTGAATATGATGCCCCTACTAACACATCTCAAGCCCCTAAAGTTGGCATGTCACAATCTACCTATTTAACCTTCCCATTCCATGTAAGCCTATTATACTCTCCCCATTTTAATACTCAGGCCCAACATGTTGCTGGCGCCATAATCTGACCTTGTCATCATGTGTGTGTAGCTCCACTACACATCAGGCCAACCATGTTGGGGGCCATAATCTAACCTTGTAATAATGTGTAGCTCCACTACACATCAGGCCAACCACGTTGAGGGCCATAATCTAACCGCCCCGTTCCCGCATCTCCACTTCCCCCAAAATAAATATAATATAGTGAAAATCACCTAACCGGGTTCTAGCTCTAATAATTAATGAAATATTCAATTAAATGCTTTACTAGCTCAAGTTTCTTAAAATTAACTTAGGTTCTGTTTTAAACTAACTCAAATAAATATTCAGGAATTCATGAGACTAGAAGTGGAAATACGGGTGACAAGATAGATTACATTGAGACAATATCCCACAGGATACCACCTCAATGGCATAAGAACACTATCCCCCCCTTATACTACTATTACACATAATAACTACATAGTATTCTTATGACTTCCACAACTTCTAATCACTAAGACTCATTTAACAATTAAAGTATTAATCTTTTATCTCTAATAATAATAATAGTAATCATCTAGCTCAAATGAAATAATCTCAGGTTCTTAAATTTATTCATATGTTAATAAACATATGGTAGCAAAATATGATAAGGGATTTTATGTCATAATCTACTACTCTGCAATTAGATTAATAATAAAACAATAATAATCACAATCTTCATTGCTTAATCCAACTAGTACAGCTTTTCTTTCATCGCAAATTTATAACCGTAATAAATTAGTTAATAATCTAATATCCCCTTTTTTATCTTTAAGTAATAAAAATAAATTAATAAGTGGCAGTGTTTAGATAATCTGATAAATAAAGCAAGTGGCAACTAATAGCATATAATTTAGCAAAATATTATGATAATGGATTGATGACCAGTAATGCAATGCAATTTTATAATTATTTAATTATAAGAACATCAATAAATATTTAAGATTAAACATACTTCTCTATTTATCTTTTGTGCAAACAATCATATACTTAGTTTAATGGTTGTGAACATACCCTGTGAATTCATGCAATGATGTAGAGAAAACAAAACTCAGACACAAGTTTTAATAAACAAATTTTAAAATTTTATTAACATCAATAAAAATAAATAAAGCAAACAAATCCATCTACATCTATTTACAAGGAATATCCTCATTTTTCTTTACATTACAATAGCTGAATTATACACATTTATATTTCTTTTATCGTTAATTAAACTTATTATGCCTTTTAAAAGTTATTTATTTATTTCTCATTAGGTTTATCATATCACTTATTTTAACTATTTTATGGGTAACACCATTCTTTACCTTTTAATATTAAAGTTACTGTATTATAAATTATCTATGTGGATAAACATCATTTATAACATCATAATTTTACAATCAATATGGTTTTTAAAAGAAAATTACATTTTCTTGTAACTTTATATAAGTCACTCCGCATATTATTCAAATATTATTATTACTTTTAACGTTTGTTCTCCAATGCTCATAAACTATAATACGTTTATTCCATAAGCCATACTCATGTATAATACTATAACACGTGTTTAATTATCACCTGTTACAGTTTCACATATACTATAATTATCGAATGTTATTGTATTTTTTAAATATGCAATACTTATATTTTTTAAAATATAATTAACAATAAGAAAACGTAAAATTATATTTAATATTTTTGTATATTTCTATTTGGATATACTTTTATAAAATTATAGTTCATTTCTTAAAAGGAATTAAAATAATTCTCTAACTCCTTCCCTTCTTAGGATATCTGCATCTTTCTTTCAATAATCATAATCTACTCTTCGTTAACACTTAACTATTCTTATTCCAAATAATAGCATGACATACATTCTAAAATATCTATTGTTTCCCTTTTAATAGACTTATCATATAACGATGTAGTTGCAAGAAATACAGATAAAGATAGCGAAAGATGTATAGGATATCGGAAAGATAGATAGATAACTTATCCGCAATATACTTCAAAAATGTATGGAACAGTGTGAATAGGTCCGACAATCATTGTCTAATAACCTTGGCGATAAGCGTGATGTGGCAGCTATTTACTCAGCTTTACCAAACATCTAGTATGACTCACAAGAAATATATAAAATACCACTGTCCAAGACAACATGTGTACCAGTCGTAGGGCTTTGTTAACTATGCTGATTAACATCTAAAACTACCTATTATTTCATTCCCTGTAGCATCCTAGTTTTTAATACATCCTCTTGGTTTCCGAATCACCACGTACTACCAAGTCACTACCCAAACTATCTCTCGAGATTTTTACTGTATCCAACATCGATAAAATACTAACTACTTTTTAAAAACAATAAACAAAATTCGCTAATATAAAAACATTTCCCTATTCCATAAGAACAATTTGTCTTGCTTTATTACACTGTAGGTTCAACATCTACGTTTTGTTAAAATAACATTTAAATATCCCACTCGGAAAATTAACAGAAAATATCACATAACCATCGGTCATATTGAACTATATTAATAACACATAAAATGATTATCGTATGCATATTTTTAAAAATCTAATCACATCTCAAAGTGTTTTAGAGTGTTGTTTTCAAAAATGCGTTTTACAACAATAATAACAATAAAACTTTTGCGCTACATTCATTCGATTCTCAGCTGATCTAAATAAATAAAACATACATTATATATCATTAATAATTATAAATGTTACCAAAAACAATCTTTATCTTCCTATCAGAGTTCGTAGTAGGTTTCTTTCTCTTCGAGCATCGCAAATATACAAATTTCCACACACATACAATTTTATTTTAAAATTCAAAATCAAAACATATTATTTCATATAATGTTATATCACGAATTAATGTATTTTGTTTTCCCTATCGCTATCTAAAACTTAATGTTTAACTTAGATTAGTAAAGAAAATAATTCAAACCATAATCACATATTTTTCTGACGGTAAATCTTGGTTAGTCCCATAATATTTATTATTTCTTCTTTTGTCCGAATGTTCTCCTTTATGCTTATTAAAGTTTTAAATAAATTAGTTCATTTAATAAACTGTTTAGACGATCTTTAGTTTTAGTGTTTAATCCAAAATTATTAGAAAACATTTTATTTAGTTATCCCACGAAGCTTTTTAATGTTCTGGCGAATATTACCTCGGCGCGTTGATGCATCTTTATTTCTAGTTAAACTACAATTATTTAATAATTACGGTACCAATTGCATTTTCCATGGATCCAATATTTTATATTTCTCTTCTGTAAAATTTTTTTTTTTCTTTAGGCAAGTGTTTTCCTTGGTAAACTTCACTTTCATTCATTATTATTTTATATACACTACTTTCGATCTTTAACTATTTTCTAGAGTATTTTCTCAAGTCATCTTAAAGAAAGCAATTCAAACTATTTCAATATTAAAATTCCTTTTGTCCATTTATTCTTATACGAATAATACTTATTTTTATTTTCCATTATCTTCATTAACTTTGCGCACAATGTCCTTTCATTGATTTTATACGCACGAAAACAGCTTTCATAGTGATACGCTATATAAACTATATCAACGAATAACATTAACATATTTGGAACATTATAAAATTTACAACTTGGTTTTAAGAATCTATCCATTTTCTATTGAAAACTCCGATTATATTTCGATAGAATCCACTGGCAGGTTACTGTAAAGTTAGTGAAACATTACTATGAAAAACTTTTTTTTAAAACATTTTATTCTAAGATTCTCTTCGGATGATTTTTAAATTGTCAGTTGGTTTCTTTCAAAGATATTATTAAAATTATAATAAAATTGACTAATAAATTGAAGAAAAAAAAATTAGAGAGCTTAAAATTTTACCTCTGCTCTGGAGTCAACACATTTTTGTTCTCCCCGTTTATACAATTAGTTGGCGCGATTTTGGTTGTCTGCCAAGATCTATTTTTTTATTGGTCAATCCCTACTTGGATTTATAAACAATTTCTAAAGTTTTAAAATCATGATGTAATAGACTTAAATGTTAACTAATTATTATTTTTAAATCAATTATTATCAATTACAATTTAACTACCTTTAAAACAATTTTGAAACAATAATTAATAAAGGTGTATACTACTTATTTTTATTATGATGTGTGACAATTCCATCCACTTCTATAATATACTATTTAAATATTTTAATTATTAGTATTAATTTAAACCGGTGCTTATACATAGAATATTCCAGACAGTCACGTAGTCATTTCCGGTGTTTAGTCGAATTTTATCTGTCTTAATAAATTTGCTACTTATATTATATAAAATAATTATATAAAATTTTGAAAAACAATTTAGAAAAATATAGAATTAGATACAATTCTCACCATCACAATATTTATTATTAAATATATCATATTAATCTTTTACTGCTTAATATAATCTATAATTTTAAATACTATATAATATTAATTTTAAAATTTTTTAGTAATTGACCATTTATAACTATCATTGACCTATACAAAAGGGCACAATATATATAATGCCACTGTCTGCTTATATGAGACAGGGACACATTAAATAATTATTGGCATTACATTACATTACATTACAAAAAGAATTAAAGAAAATATATTCTATCCCTCAGGCTAATATAATATTAGATAATGTGCTTAAAGAAATGGGAACATGTGTGAGATGCTTTGAGTAATTATAAAGTTTAATAACACATTTAAAATTAAGGGTTTAGAATATTTATTGATTTCGAGAATAGCATGGACAAAAGCTTACTAAGCAATAAAGTGGGGATGTGATCAAGGCATTTATTTTATAATTATAATTAGAGCAGATGGGAGGTTAGTATTACTAATAATGAATTTATTAAAGGATGGAGGTTGTGATACATTTACATCACGGATGCTTTGTAAAAATAAATATATAAATAAAACAATAGTGAATATCTGAAATGACTACGGAAGGCATCTTGTCGCTGACCTGTAGGAATGTGATGCCACAAACAGCGGAAACTTAGCGGCTGGGTTACGACTGCATTTAATTCCCAGGTGTGACATTTGAGTACACACTCTGCCTAGGAACCGCAGGAAATGAAAAGGGAATGGACTTGGCCGTTTAAAATCCTTGGAAAGAAAACAATGTGGTCTCAACAAACAATTCACTTACCAACAATACTAGACTAATCTATATAAAACATACAAAATGGGTTTACTTGGATTAAGAAAATGCCCAATCAAATTCCCAGAAATTCATTTAAAAGTGTCCGCACATTCTCGATGTCAATGACGAACTTTGAAATTAAAGTAGAATACAGTATTTTAAAATAGGAAAATGCATGCTTGCGGGTTTGGAAAGAAAGCATAGATTTATTTACACAATCATGCATTTGTGACACATTTAAATCATTGACTTTGCACATACTCTCAAATTAGGTTAAAATCAATAAAATGTAGATTTTAAACTATTTAATTATTATATATATATTAACGACGATTAGAATAGCCCTCGAAAGAGTGATTTGCGAGATAATAAAATTGGGAATTATTTATAAATTTAAAATATGCTTTAATATCGGCGTCTTACTTTAAACAAAGGAAATAATTCACTCGATCAAAGACTATTCTGACACATTATCATAATAAAATAAAAGAAAGATTAATAAATAGAAAACATTAACCCAAGGATAGAGAGCAAAACTGTTGGTTATATTTAAACATGTTAAAGAAGTACATAAGTCAAGTGAAATAAAAGAAAAACAATTTAAAATAGCTATAGCATGTTAGGAATCACAAGAGCTCTTGGGTTAATTTGGGGTTACGTCTGGAAAAGCATTTGCAGGTAGATTGATGGTTGACAGGTTTTATACAAGTCAGCAGCAAAATCTGGAATTGTTCATATTTTTGGCAGCAGCAGCAGTTCTGAAGTTCCTTATGTGATAGCTTCCGATGGTCTAGAGCAGTAGCTTGCCATTTCTAAAGGGAAATAGCCTTCTTGCTGTTCTACTCAGTCATGCCACGGTTAGCAATAGGTGTGGTAAACATGGTCAATTAATTTGGAAATGAAAATTCGGCTTCAAATTTAAGTTCGCAGGCACATAGCTAAAATCTCAGGAAAATATATTTTGAAGACAATTTTACTAGAATATTTTCACTAGATTCATTTCATTAGAAACACTAGAATAATTTAGGTTAGAAACATTTCATTAGCAAATCACTAGAATAATTTCAGGTAGAAACATTTCATCAGCAAATGACTAGAAAAGAGAACAAAAGAAAACCCTCCTTTTTATAGTGGAAATAAACAATAGAACTGCCCTGGAGCATTACAAAAATATATCGGACTTTGCTTACTTATCAGCTGTAATTAAACCTATCCGAATGTCTAAAGGAATTCAACAAAATTTTAATTAATTTCTATTGTTAATTTCCTTTATTAGATTTAATTAAAATAACTTTTATTAATTAAAAGAAAACCTTAAGTGGACATCTGCTGTATTTTCAGATAAGCTTCTATAACATGAAATAATTAAACTATTGTTCCTCATTTATTTTATCAGGAATATTTGGTATGACTTTTATTAAATTAAAAGAAAATTATTTTACTTTTTAAATTGCAATATTTGAATCTATCTATTAAACGAATATGAATTTTATTTTAAATCAAAAATATATTATGACAGTAATATATTTTTGTAAATAGATTCAAACAAAATAATTTTAATTAATAATTTATAATTTTGATATAAGTTTTAAAATGCATATCATAGTGTGTGCACAATTACGACCTATATAACCTACTTATAAATAAATCTAAATTATGTGAACATATACATAATCCATAATATTTTATTTATTTGGGCATGAGTTATATATATATATATAATATGAGCATTGTACTCGTGGTTTAAAATTGGGCAGGATTTACCGTATATAAGCGATTGCAGACACACTACGATAGATTGGGGTTTAAACTAAGGTATGAGGGTAGGATATAGGTGAAAAAAGGTGAAACGAAGATCTGCAAAGCAGATCTTACTGTTTCAATATATAACATTCGAATTCATCTTATTTAGAAATTATTAAGTTTTGTAAATAATTCTTTGTGCTTTATGGTTTCTTTATGAGAAAAGTTCAAAAAGACTTTCACTTTGAAGTTTATTTAATCACCGTTTTATCTATCTACTTATCTAGAATAAATGCTTTTCTAAGCATCCCTCATATAGGGACAGTTATGGACAAGACATTACTTACAAGACTTGATAATTTCTGAATAATGAAGATATTTGATTAACCTTGGCTTATCTTTTAGTTAAGATCATCTAGATTAATCATTTATCAGTTAATATTATATGGCTATTTGGGTTACTTATGAACTGTCTATCTGAAAAAGTAATGCTTGGTTTGATGAGAATCTAAAAGATTTTTCAAGTTTTATTCAGTTTCAATTCAAATTTAGGTCACAGGTAAGACTTTATATATGTGTGTGTGTGTAATTTCTATATAAAAAAAAACATTTTTTTTTCTTTTAGTAAATTTTATTTTTTTTTATAAAATTTCTATGTAATATAAAATAAAAATAAAAGTTATGGATTAAAGGGATGGTTGTAATGAGTTAAAAGATTTTCATTTTGTTCAAATCAGATTTTTTTTTTAATTTTAGAAGGATAAAATAAGATTTTAAAATTTGATTTCTAGATCAGCATACTTGAAAAATATATATGAGTATGATTATCTAAGTGCAAGAATGAAGCACTTCGTCATGATTAAAATTTAAACATGGAAAATATACAAAAGTATATAATGTGTGATATGATCAGAGAATATATATTAAAATATATTATCTTGAACATATGCAGTAATAGTTTATAATGCAGATTACCAAATTTTTTAGTTAATTGATTATAGAAAATAATTTTGAGCAGATTGTAACCCTGTGTACTTACATTTGATTACTGATTTTTTTTAGCATACTTATTATTAAGATTTTTATCAAAACATGTTTAATTAGAAGGGACTTGAACTCAAATTTTCAAGCTCTCTACAGCTATAAACTCCATCTAACACAACAGATACCCATGACTACATACATATGCAAAAAATAAATGCTCTCCAATATATGTATTTTGTGCTGAACCAGTTCTCATCAGTTGGCCCAGTTTATCATCTCTCACACATCCAATCAGTGCTCAGCTTTAATCTTTTCCATCCTCCAACTCTTCAGTCATCCATATCATTGAAAATCCAATGATGGAATACTCAAAGCCCTTGTTGATGCTAATATTATTGTCATACCCTGGTTGACTTAAAGTTACTCTTATCCATCATGTACAGGACGTTAACATGGATATGACAATAATATTGGCATCAACAAGGGCTTTGATTGTTCCATCATTGGATTTTCAATGATATGGATGGCTGAAGAATTGGAGTGCGGAGAAGATTGAAGCTTGTTCATTAAAGTTTGAAGAGTTATTATCTTCATATAAATTGAGCATGGATTGTATATATGTGTGAGAGATGGTGATCTGTATCAACTGATGCATTCTGGTTCAGCATGAAATACATATATTGGAGATCATTTATCTTTTTTACACATATGTGGTCATGTGTATCAGTTGTATAAAATAGTGTGTATTGTTGTAGAGAGCTTGAAAACCTGAGTTCAAGTTTAGTAGAGACAATATACTTACATTTGAATATTTAAAAAAACATTGTTAATTTAACCGAACTTAATTAGATTACTAATTGACTCATTATTTCATTATGCAAATATGACAGTTAGTTTTAACTATTTAAATAGATTCAGCTGCTCTGTGGCTGATTGATAGAATTTAAATTCAATGTCAACCATGTAGACTTTCTGGTTGATACTATGGTATAAAATTGTTTATTGTGCCACTTTCCCTGTCCAATCTACAATGTGGAATAATAAAATCAAATACTGTCAAAGCCTAACACTGCTTATCAGAAAAGCTAAGATTTAGACAGACAAATAATTTCACAAACTCAATTAAATTTCATAACATTATTATAATATGTAATTAGTGAATATATAATTTACATTACAAAGATTAAGATTTGAAATACCAGGCACTCATATCTGGAGCCTAATTGTAAATATAGATGATTTGAAGTCAGACTTTCAAATCCCTTCACTACCCACACTATCTCATACTACTGATACACATGACCACACACATGCAGAAAAGACAAATAATCACTAATATATGTATTTTGTGCTAAACCAGCACTCATCAGTTGGTCCATATTACCATCTCCCATATATATATTTGCTTTTTGATATATATATATATATATATATAATCAGTGCTCAGTTTATATTCAAAAAGCAAATTCTTACACTTTAATGTACAAGCTTCAACCTACTCCAACCTTCAACTCATCACCCATCCATACCATTGAAAAGCTGATGATAGAATTCCCAAATCCCATGCTGATGCCAATACTGTTGTCATGCCCATGTTGACCTCAAGTTATTCTTATCCCTTATGTATAGAACACTGATATATATATTCTAATCTGTAATCTCATACATCTTCACTTCCAGATAATATATGATATAAAATAAAACGGGTTCTATCTCAGTTAATAATTAATAACTAAAATATTCAGCATTAAAATTAAAATGTTTCACTAGCTCAAATTTAAAATACGAATAAGGTTCAATTTATAAAAATAAATTAAATAAATATTTAATATTTTCATGAGACTTGAAGTGAAAATACAGGTGACAAGATAGATTACATTGAGCCAATATCCCACAGGATATTACCTCAATGGCATAAGAACACTATCCCCCCTTATTACTATTTCAAATAACAAACTCATAGTATTCTTACGACTTTAATAACTTCTACTCACTAAGATTAAACTAATAATTAAATCTTAATCTTCTATTTGTAATAATCTATCTCAATAAAATAATCTCAGGTTCATAAAGTTTATTCTAAGTTAATTTTAAAATACGGTAGTAAAATATGAGAAGGGATTTTATGTCATAATCTACTACACTGAAACTAATAATAATAAATAACAGTATTAATATTCTTCATTGTTTAACTAATTCTCTATATCTTTTTTTTTACTATAATTTTATTACCATAATAAAATAATGAAATAATATAATATGATTTTATATCTTCATGTAATGATATAATAAATACGTGGTAGCATTTTGATAATCTGACAAACAAAATATGTGTGGCAACTGATAGCATATAAGTTAATATAATATTGTGATAACTGATTTATGACCAATAAAATAATGTAAAATTATAATTATTTAATTAAAAGAATACCAATAAATATTTAAATTCTTAAATAATTCTCTATTTATCTTTTTGTGCAAAATTATATATTTGTTTCAATTATTATGCATATATCGTGTTTTCATGCAGCGATGTGGAGAAATAAATAACTCCCACAAAATTTTTGAAAATAACAAAATTTAACAAAGTTTATTACTAACAACAAATAAATAAACAATTTATTTACACTATTTACAGTGAATGTCCTTAATTTTTTTACTTTACAGTTTGATCTTCTGGGTTATAAAAAAAATAATTTATATTTCAATTATATCTTTATTTAGATTTGGAACAAAATTTTAAAAAAATGTTACTAGTGGGTTTCTCATTATGGTTAACTTATTACAAATATATTTATCTACTTTATTTGCAACAGCATTTTATCCTTAATATTATTAAACTATCTTATTTTAAAAAATTCATACTTAGAAAACATTCGATAGAAACAAAATTTTATAATGAGTATGGACTTCTCAAAATATTAAAAAAAAATTTCATCTTGCAAAGTCAAAGATGTTACACAAAATATTATCCAAAATTCAGTACTAGATTTTAGTATTTATCACACAATGTTTACTAATCATAATATATTCTTCTTTAAACCTTACTTTAGTATGATATAAGTGTAATCATCAATATATTTCTGTTAATCAATAAACAAAAAATATACTATGCATATTGTTTACATAATTTACTTTGTACTATTGTATTTTAAAAATATGCAATACTTATTTTCTCTTAAAAATAATAATAAAGCATTTAAAATTATTATCACTTTAAAAAAAATATCTTTGTTTAGATACCCTATTTTAAAAAAGTTTATATTTCATTTCCGAAATAAAATTCAAAAATATATTCTATGATTCTTTTCTTTCCTTAGGATACTTTGGATCTTCAATTTTAAGTTATAACATCCTATTCCTTCTAAGCAAATAAACCAATCTTATACAAAACAATAGCATAACGTAAGTTCTAAATTATTTATCATTTCTCTTAAACATTTCTTACTGAACGATGCAGTTACATGAAATAAAGATAGCGAAAACAGATGCATAGGATTAAGGAAGAAAGCTAGAGTATTACTCTTAACATATCTCAAAAAATCATGGCACAGTGCGAAGAAGTATGACATTTACCTGCCTAATATCCTCTAGTACAGGGACGATGTTAAAGCTATTTCTTCAGCTTTATTAGAACATCAAATATTTAAAGAAATATAAACACTGTCCAAATAAAATGTGTATCAGTTATAGGGCTATGTTAACTATGCTGATAACCACATTCCTTATAACATCATATTTCTTAAAACATCATCTTGGTTTCCTGTTCACTAAGTACTTCCAAGCCACTATCTCAACATTATTTCTTAAGATTTTCCACATCTTACATCGATAAATAATTATCTGCATTTATAAAACAATAAATAAAATTCATTAATAGTTAAACAATCTAGCTGTTCCACAAGAAAAGTCTGCTTACTTCATTATTCTATATGTCTAATCATATACAATCTACTTAGACAATATTTGAATATCCAATAACATGAAAATTTTAAAAGAATCACATAATTATTTGTTATGTTGGATTATATCACTAATAAAAAAAAATTGTCATATGCATATTTTTCAAATCAATCCTATCTCATAATGTTTTTTAAAATGTTGTATAAAAATGCGTTACATATAAGTAAAAAAACTTTTACACTTCATTCTTCCAATTTATGGATGATCTAAAGAAAACAAAAAAAATATACATTATAAATTATCAATAGTTATTATTATTACCAATAACCTTTATCTAGTCATCGTGTTCAGTAGGCTTCCTTTATCCACTTGAGCATTGCAGATATAAAAAATAATTCACACCCATACACTTTATATTAAAATATTTTTAGCTAAATTATTAGATTGTTATATTATAAAATTTTAATATTAATAAATTAATGTTTTTATGTTTTTCCTAATCTTATATAAAAAATTTAGATTTAAACTAGGTTAACAAAATAAAAATCAAAATCAAAACTATAATTACATATTTTCTTGACAATAGTTCCTGATAAGTCCAAAATGTTTATTATTTTCTCTAGAGTTTTTGAAAATGTTCTCCTACAAGCACGTTAAAGTTTAAGATAAAAATAATTATTAATCCATTTAGTAAAATTTATAGAAAATAATCCTTGGTTTTAGTATTTAGGACAATAATTATTAAATCATAATATTAATTAATCCCATGAAGCTTCTTAATTTTCTCTACCAATATTCTCTGCATATCCGATGCATCAATCCATCTAATTTAACTTTAAAAATATTCGATAAACTTTTAAGTACTATTTGTATTTCCATGGATCCATCTTTTATTCAACTATGTGTTCACTTTTTTATATATGTTTCCTTCTTGATACATTTAAACTTTCGTTTGGTATTTTTATATATCACTTTCAAAAAAAAACTTCAAGTACTTTTAAACAAATCTTTTCTAAATACATTTTTAAATAATTCTAAGAACGGATATTTTAATATCAAAAAACACTTCTGTAACATATTCTCCTGGGTTCTTTTTTTATTTCTTGAAAATATTTTTTTTTAAAATGTTTTCTTCAGAAAGTATATAACATTTTACTCCTTTGAATATAATATTCTATAAAATAATTCATGAAATATAATTGTCTTATTACTATTTAAAAAAATAAATCTTGGATAGGCTTATAAGTAATACGTTTCAATACATTTTTTTTTTTTAGACTCTGTATAATGTCCGAGCTGTGGTTTTTATGTACCAAAACAGTTCTTCGGTGAAATATTAATAAAGCTGTATCAATAAATATTTCAAATATTTTTTCAGCATCACAACTTATATCCATTTAATTTCATAGTATATCCATCTCTATTGCGTAGTCTAGGTTAAACTTCAGATAAAATACTACTGGTAAGTACTTTAAAATTAGAAAATCATTTCCATGAAGTTTCTAAATTATTATATTTTCTAAACTTTCCTTTTGCAAAATACTTCTTTAAAATTATCAATTAGTTTTTTCAAAATAAACGATAAGAAAGTACCAAAAAAATTGACTAAATAAAAATTTTAAAATACTATCTTTTTGATAGTTATAATTTACCTTTCTCCGGTTTCAATACATTATTAATTTCCCCTGATAACTTAGTTACGACAATATTTATAGTCTGTAAGAATACCTATTCCTATTGGTTAATTCTTACTTTAGCTTGCGAACAAATTTACATATTTTTAGTTTATAGTAGAATTAAATTTCAAAATTAGAAATTATGACGTAATGAACTTAAAATATTATTTAAAATATTACTTTTAAATAAATTATTATTTTATTAAAACTATTTAAACATTTAAAATAACTTTTAAAATAACTTTAATAACCTATTCCATTTATCTATTTTTATTTAAACAAAATATTTAATTTTTATTATATCTGTATTCATCTTTATTACATTACTTAAAACATTACATACGATAGTTAACTTAATATTTAATACTATTTACTTTTATGATAGGCAATAATTCTATCCAATTCTATAATATAACTTTTAAAATATTTTAAACTTTGTTATTAATTCAAACAAGCATGTGTGTGAAAGTATATAGTATACAAGTCACATGATTAATAACTTTGATAGACGATTTTCAATCTATTTATCTGCCTAGATTTATATAATTGATACACTTATTATATTATATAATATAATTATAAAATTTGGAAGAACAATTTAGAAAATATAGAATTAAATATAATTTTCACCATCATAAAGTTTATTTTAAAAATATACTATATTAATTTTGACTATTAAATATGATTATAAATTTAAACATAGCATTTATTAAATTATCAGTTTTAAACTATTAAAATCGAACTTATTAAATATACTTTTAATTATTTATAGCTGTGTTATTTAATATGGCCAGCTTTTACAACCATATGAAACAATATTTAAAGCTTTATATAACTATTTTTAAATAATTCGCTATAATTTTATATACTACGTATTTGCTTTAGCTTCAAATTGTACTTTAAAGATATAATTGACTTAATATAATTAATGTATAAAAAGAACGTATTCTAAAATTTAAAATTTTTAGTAATTGACTGTTATAAACTATTACTGACCTATAGAAAAGGGCACAATATATATATATATATATATATATATATATATATATATATATATATATATATATATATATATATATATATATGGCAGATGGTAATCTGGACCAACTAATGAGTGCTGGTTTAGCATGAAATACATATATTGGTGATTATTTATTTTTTCTGCATGGGTGTGGTCATAGTGTGGATAGTGAAGGGGCTTGAAAGTCTAAATTCAAATCCCTTATAATTACAAAGATTAGAAAAATAACATGGATAATTAAATATATCTATATATAAATGTATTCAAGGAATAACAAATCATTGACAATATCCTAATAATTCAAGTTAGATTTTTGAGAAAAAAAATTTTTTTTACAATCTTTCACACAAAGCCCACTTTTGACAATTTAATGATCAAACAAAGATTTATCTGACTAATAGATTGAATTAAGACTTAATTAACAATTATTTTACTTCTCCAAGATTTTACCAGAATTCCAGTGTTTGGTAATAATAAATTTAGCTCTTGGTGATCTAAATCTGTAAGAGGTTTTGGAACATAAGAATGATTGATAACCAAATCCTCAGTAAATTAACTACCTGTGAAAGAAATAATTAATATCATAGAATATGAATATATAATAATTCTTTTAAAATATATATTTTAACAAATTATTAAATGAAAAATATCTTGACATTTGATTGCAACACATATCATGTTTATTTTTATTTTTTAAATCATAATTTAAAATAATCACTTTCATTAATCTAAGAACACTTCCTTTTTCTCTACTTATTTGATAAATCTCTGCAATTGATATTTGTTGTTAATATGAAAGGAAGAGAATAAGGGGAGGGAGGATTTAAAATGTTTAATTTTTTAAAAGCACTATATTAATTTGCAAATAAATGGGCCAATATTTAATATATATAATTAATATTCATGTGGAAAGTTAATTATTTACATATAATTGCACTTTATCAGATATACTGCATTAATAGTTTTAAGATAAAGCTATTTTTCATTTACATATGGCCTAAGAAAAATTAATCGATAAGTTTAATATTTTGCATAAAAAATTAAAAAACAAAATAAGAACATGAAAATAATAACTTTAGCAACCAAAACTATCTGAAAATAATATAAGCAACCGAAGCTAAATAATATTTAGTAATGAGGAGAAATGCATATTAATAAAAAAATAAATTACAAAAATCAATCCATAGAATAAATGCTGACTTAACAAGCATTGCAAAACAAAAAGTAATTCATTAAAAATAATTGATGCCAATAAATATGGGTTAAACATAAATAATCTTTAAATGTACAATTTTATCACTATCTCAATTAAAACCGTGGAAGTAACAATATTTTAGCAACAAGGACAAATGTAAATCCATAAGAAATGAAATTTTCAAAAATTTATTTGTGATCTATAGAATGAATATAAGTAATAATCAATCCAAAAGAATGAATATTCCCCAAAGCTATTTGTTATGAGAATAAGAAAACACCAAGGATGCTATAAAAAATTTGATGACAAAAATACACATTTATGACAATAATCTATTAATTAAAACCATACACTAAAGAACATTTTGGTGATGAGGCCAAATGCAAATTCTTATAAACTTAATTACAAAAACCAATAATAATAAATCAATCCAATTTTATTAACAGCAACTTTTATTTTAATGATGATGATAATAATAATAATAATAAAATTATTGTCATAAATGTACATTTTGATTGGGTATTATTTTCATTTATCTGTATATGAGTAGTTTTTTGAAATCTAATTTTATATGATCTTAATGTCATCATATGCTTTCTTATGGATTAAGTGATTTATATTGTTATGTTTATTAAATTTGACATATATTTACCATAAATTGGCTTTGTAATTTAAGTTTATATGAACTTCCATTTGAGCCCACTGCTAAAATATTGTTTACTTTGATGGTTTTAATTAATACATTAAAAAAACAGTCTGCATTTTAGAATTTAGTTTGTTATAGACTGCTTGTACCAAAGACACTATCACCTATATTGTGGTACTGTTAAATCATTACTTATATTTATTTCATAGATTGTTTACATAATTTATTTTTTGGGGGCTTTATATTCACCACTAATTAAACTTTTTACAGACTATTTGTTGCTTTATTATTGATCAAATCTACTACTTTTATAACCATTGTGAACTGATTTACTTGTTAGGTATATTATTTTCAGGTTTGTTTTTTAAATATATTATTTTCCTGTTTTGATTTTTGATTTTTACATAAAATATAAAACTTATCAACTAGTCTTTTCGCTGAAGATCTTGAGAATTAAGAGAACACTGATGATGATAGACTTAGTAAATGGGCACTCCATAATTTCAATCCTTGATTGAGGCAGTACAATAACTAATAAATCATGTTAGAAGTATATTGGAGATAGTGCTTCAAATGGGCAAAGATCGGATGTTCAGGAATTCATATTTAGAAATCTTTCTATTTATGATGGAAGAGATTTAGAAAATATGGTATAAAATGGTTTTGTTTTACACAGTTTGACAAGGTTATTGAACCTGATAGATTACTCAATAAAGTAATAGAAATAATATTATCAGTAATAGTGGTGAGCAAAAGATAGTGGCAGCAATAAAGTTTAAGTATTATAAATGTATTTTTTTAAATATTATACATAAAATCTATGAATTTTACTTAATATAAATTATTCAAGACCACAATTAAGGACAGCACTGCCAGATAAGGAGTTTGTATTCTGGAATAATTGAAGTTTAATAAAATAGATGGATATGTATAAGTTTTTTGGAAGTACAGATCAACCAGTAAATGACAAATGGGGTTCAATTTTCTGCTAAGTCCAACTTAATATTTTCTATTTTTGAAATTTTTCATTGTATCAATGAAATGCTAATGGTATTAAAATTTGACTTGTATCATAGTAATATTCATTTTATTACTGCAATAGATTCAGAGAAGTCAAAGAAAAAAGCTTTTATCATTTAATGGATACATTATTACAGTAAAATCATCAAAATATTTTTTTTTCTTCTAAAAAACTTTAATGCATGTCTTGATACAAATAGAACACTAGTCGGAAGTTTTTAGAAATAATGACATTGATATTATAAATTCAAATAGTCTGTTGTTTTGAATTTTTGGACATCATCGTTTATGCAGAAAAATCACTGTAAAAACATGGATGCATTCATGTTCAAAATAATGTCATTTAGCAGGTTGCATTATAATTATAAGTTATAATACAAGAATTCATATTACTTGAGAAAATACAAACACAGATACAAAAGAAAATTGATGTCCACTTTCTAGAATGAGCTATTGTATTATTACATTTAAATATTTATTAAACATTAAAATTGCTAATTTGGATTTTGTAGATTCTCATATCATTGAGGTATGGAATATTCTTAAAAAGTGCAATACAGGTACTACTAAATTAATTCTAGGGTACTTTAAAAAGAATATTATGATTGGATTTCTGACAATGATCTTGTTACTGGTGTTTTGATTAAATGAAGACATATGACATTTTCAGTTGAAATTCATAAAATTATGGAGATTTAAAGACATACATTAAATGACTGAAAGAATATTTGATGAATTAATGTTTTTTTAATTAAAATCAGCAAAAAGATCTAAGATTATCAGTATTGAAATATTATTAAACTAGCAATAGTATTCTTTTATATGAGAGTAATAATATGTTGAAGAGGTGTTAAGAATATTTTGATCAATTTTTAATTATGATACTAGAATTGATATAATTTTTAATGATTAATTCATTTTATCTATTCATTTAGATTTGAACAAAGTTATTCAGTTTAGTGAAGAAGTCAAAATAATTCTTTGTAATCTTAAAAATGAAAAAAAAAAAAACTGCAGGCCCTGATGAAGTATATGGACTTTTAAAATATAGTGGTGATTTGTTAGTTTCAAAAAATATTGGAGTTATTTAGCAATATATGGTCTTGTAATATTGACTACCTAATCTTAGTAATGCTTCTAATGTTCCTATTATTAAAAAAATAGGAATAGATAAGATTGCAATAATTATCATGGAATATAGATTTTGTTGAATAGGTTGTATCCAGTCATAAATTAATAATTACAGGAATGTGATTTTAAAGACCCAAGAAGCATTATAAATATGATTTTTGGTGCAAGGCAAATGCAAAAAAAAATGTTACTGATTTGGTAAAGGCATTTCTTTAAATTAATCGAACACGTCTATGATATTATTTAAAATTAGTATGTTGTCTAACAAAGTTTATATATATTGTACAACTATTATACATAGAATGAGAGGAAGTGTTATTACTGCAAATGGTAATTAAGGTGATAAGAATAAATTGGGTTAGCATATTGTTTGTAAAAATATACTTTTATAACTCATTAAAAATATTTTACATGTTTTCTTCTTTAATATAAAGCTCAGAAAGTTACCTAGTTTAAATGTACAATTAAATATACCGTCATTGGAGTGATAATAAGAAAAAATTGAAATCTAGGGAAATACATTGTTTGAAAAAAAAAGTTAATACTGTAAAACTCTCTCCAAAAAAACTCTTTATTGTGAGAATTAAAAAAAACACTATTGGATAATTTGTAAATTATCAACCAATGTTTTCCAATCTCTTTTGAGTCATGCCTCCTTTTTAAAATAGCCAAATTATTTGTGATCCCATCCTCCACTTCATTTGCATAAAAAAGAATAATTTTTAGTAGATAAAGAATACAGATTAAAAATAGATTTTTTAACCACAAAATTATCAAAAATTATTACTTTAAGCGACTGGACTATATTTTATATTTACTACAAGTAATTTAATAATTTAAACTTAGTGAAACGTTTTATTTTTTAGCCTTTTTAAATTAATAAATACAATATATATACAAATATTAAATATTACAAATATATACAAATATTAAATATTACAAATATGTATGCATATGTGTATTTTAAATTACATCACTAATATATACCATTTTATGTTATCCAAATATTACTAATTCAACAACTACTTACACAATCTCTAAAAATTTAGTAATAAAAGTTTTTCTCACAATAGTGCCACCTAGTTGCAAGATTTAATATCAATAGATGATAGATCATTGTGCTTAATTATCCCTATGTATTCCCCCCCATCTAATATATCCTGACTAGTTTCTAGATTATTGCTTTCATCAGTGAGAAATCTTGGATATGTAATAGTTTGAACTGATAGCTTTATAATAAAGCAGAGATCTTAAAGGTAAGTTCTGGAGAAGGGGTCTATTAGCTCTAACAAAATACACTGTTTCCAAATCCAAAGCCCTCACTAATGAAAGTCATAAAAATTAGGCTGGAAATATTGATGGGAAAACACTAGATAGGAATTATAAAGCACTAGCATCTAATGATTTTTAAAGTTTGCCCTAGGTAACACTATTATGAAAAAAAAAATTCTTATTGTTTTAATATCATGTGAAAGCATAAAGAAAAGGTAATCATGTAGTGTTTTAGTAGCTTAATACCAATACCTGCCAGAGGACAAAGGTGACTATGGTTATTAAAAAAAGCAAAGATATATCAAAATTTATACATGCTGAACTAGTCTCCAATCTGTATGGCTATATAAGCAAATTAGCTCAGATTAAAAACGTTAGTCTATTTTTCACTTGAGCTGATAATTTTATAATGAAACAAAAAGATAAAAGATGTTAGGGAAGAGGTGCATTAATAAAATTCCAGGTGTACTGCTCCCAAATTCAAGGCTCCTCACTGATAAAAAGGCCATAAACTAGAAAGTAATCTGGGAATATTGGATGGGAAAGTACTGGATAAGAATTATAAGACACTACCGTCTACCATCTATTGATTATTAAAGCTTATACTAAGCAAGATCATTTTGCTATTGTTTAAATAGCTTGTGTGAGCATAAAGGAAAAAATAATCATGTGATGTTTTAATAGTGTTAAACACGAAAAAAATTACCACTAGTATTAACAAACTTATTGCACAATTGAAAAAAAAATTGTATCATGGCCAAGTTTTGTTGTTGATATTCCTGGATAAGAATTTTGATTATATTCAACCATTTTCTGTTGTTTTTTTTTTTTAAATATATTGTTTTCTAAGGGAGCAGCATTTAAGCCGCATTTTTTAATCAATTAAAAATAGTTTTTTTTTTTTTAAAAAATCATTAAAAAAAATCTGAACAAATTATTTTTCAGCATTGGCATGTTCTATTGCAAATTATATAATATTGTAGGCTTTGAAATAAAGTGTTTTTCTTTCATTTATATACGAAGTTCAATATTTTGGGTTTGTATTAAGCCGTAATGGAAATTTAGCATTAAAGATATACCAAAACAAATAATTAAAAATAATATAAAATATTCAATATGGATAATTATATATAGCAATCTTTTAATATGTTTTTAAGTATCCACTATGTGGACGGACCTTAAGTCACTTTATTTCTCAAATCAGTGTTATAGCTCTAGTAGCATATTGCAGTATAGCTGAATTGAAATGAATAAATGTTGAAAAAGTCTTTGTGCGACTGCCGTACGATTTGGGACACAAAAAAGAAACGCATTGTACCATCATTTTCTCCTTTTATTTGCCTATAAATATTTTACTTATTAATGCACTATTTCGTTGGATAGGCTTTTTATTTCATAATGTTGTTTTTTTTATTATTTTTCTTTCCAATAACCAACTTCGTTTCCTACTACTATAAATAACCTTTTACTTCTTTCAAAACAACTGTTAAATTAGTACTTTAATACTACATGCACAATATATATAATATAAATATAGAATCTATTTATAGTAGGCAAATTCAATAATGTGAGCTAAAAATAATTAAATGTAGGAATAAAAGTCTTTTACGTAAGCATATAAAATTTATGAACTAATACTATTTATTTTTAGTTTAGCTTTCGTCATATTATATATAATGCTTGTATTATATATATGTAGGGTTTGTTAAATTTGTAATGCAATATAAAAATTGTCGGAATAAATCGTGTTAAGAAAACCATAAGCAAAGTAACATTACACGATAATCAAATATCGTCTATGGCTTAATGTTAGTCCACTAGTGGCCAATCTTTAATCTGAAGTGTGGGTAAAAAAACCTCCATACGCATACATACATAATATATATGAAGACACAAAGAGTGAAGTGAAACCCAATTAATTCAAAGTCATGGCAGATTAGTTTCAAAAATTCTTAATATGTATGTATTTGTTGACTTGTTTGTCTTATTCATTTTTACATTTATGTATCCTATGTCTATCCATTTACCTATCTATTTCATTATTTATCTGTGTATTATTGTGCATCGCCACACCTCTCAACTCTGACATTTTATCTATTAATTGCTCTATATGAAAAATCTATTTATTTATTTTTTTACTTTGTAACTATTAATTAATTTATTCATATAACCATTTATCTATTTAACTATCTATCTTTCTGTCTATTCATCCATATATCTATTTATTCTGTTATCCATTCATTCATCTCTCTATCTGCCCATAAGTTCATTCATCCAACCATCTATTTATTTATCTAGCTATTTGTCAGTTTATCAAACTAACAATCTGTTTATCAATTTAATTTCTATTGCATGCATATTTATTCATATACCTGTTTCTCTTCTATCATCTATCCATCCATCCTTCCATATATATATATATATATATATATATATATGGATATATGGATGGATAGATGATATATATATATATATATATGCATACCTATCAATTAATCAACCTACCAACCTATTTAAATGCCTAATCACCTATAAACCTACCAACTTGTCTGTCTATCCATATTTCTGATTACTATTCACTCATTAATCATATATCCACACAGATTCTGCATATTCAAACATTCATCTAATTGTCATTCATTCATTTATTTATAAATCTATCTACTCATCCATATTTATTTATACATTCATATATTTGTCTAACCTATATACATATATATTTATTTTCTTGACTATCTGCCTACTAATTAGTCTACCTTCCTACCTGATATCTATCTATCTATCTATCTATCTATCTATCTATCTATCTATCTATCTATCTATCTATCTATCTATCTATCTATCTATCTATCTATCTATCTATCTATCTATCTATCTATCTACCTACCTACCTACCTACCTACCTACCTACTTACCTGCCTATCTATCTATCTATCTATCTATCTATCTATCTATCTATCTATCTATCTATCTATCTATCTATCTATCTATCTATCTATCTATCTGTCTGTCTGTCTGTCTGTCTATCTATTTATCTATCTATCTATCTATCTATCTATCTATCTATCTATCTATCTATCTATCTATCTATCTATCTATCTATCTATCTATCTATCTATCTATCTATCTATCTATCTATCTATCTATCTATCTCTTTACCTAACTACCTACCTACCTACGTATCTATATACCTAACTGTCTGTCTATTTTTCTATTTACCAATCTGTCATTGTCTGTCAATATAGGCAACCTATTCACCCATCAATTTTTCCATCTATCTATCTATCTATCTATCTATCTATCTATCTATCTATCTATCTATCTATCTATCTATCTATCTATCTATCTATCTATCTATCTATCAGTCTACCAGTCTATCTCCATCTGTCCATCTATCCACTCACCCACTCACCCACCTATCATCTATCTATCTATCTATCTATCTATCTATCTATCTATCTATCTATCTATCTATCTATCTATCTATCTATCTATCTATCTATCAGTCTATCTGTCTGTCCATCCGTCTGTCTGTCCACCCTCCCACCTATCTATCTATCTATCTATCTATCTATCTATCTATCTATCTATCTATCTATCTATCTATCTATCTATCTATCTATCTATCTATCTATCTATCTATCTATCTATCTATCTATCTATCTATCTATCTATCTATCTATCTATTTTTTCTTACCAAAAGCAGCCATGATACTTATAAAAGTCATTGTTACACTGAGAGCTGCATCACCACCTAAAAGTAAGGTCCAAAAGTTGCTTGCACCTCCTCCAGGACAGCATCCTAATGTAAAAAATCCCATCCGAAAATTATGATCTGTTAGTAATCCTAATGCCAAACCAAAAGAAATCTATATTAAATAAATTAATAATTATTAAAATTTATTCATTAAGCATGAAGATTTAAAATTAATTCTAATGACATTATTATTGTTATATATTATATAACACTATAAATTTGCAACAAAAACTTTCTATAATGAAAGTAGATCTCAAAAAAAAAAAAAAAAAAAATCAGTTAAAAATATTTATATTTAAATGAAAAAAGCTTAAAAGAATTTTTGATTGAGATTTTGGCAAATTCAAAAATCAAGAAATAAAAAGTATATTTGCTTATATTAAAAGATATTAAAAGCAGTAATTCACTAGTAAATTTTCAACTGAGAGAAGACATATAAAAATATTTTATGATAACTCTTATTTCTTTTGGACTAAAATCACATAAAATAATTGTTTATTCATCTAAAATTGATCTTTTTATATTTAATTTGAATTAAAAGTATGCTGTTGGGAGGAAGGCAGAAATTAATAAAGTCAATCCAAAAAATCCAATCATGGTTGAATCAACAATTATTTTGTGTGTTTTGTTCAAAGTAAATAAATAAAAGTATTATTATAAAATAGTGTTTTGTATCTATTATTTTTTATTTTTTCCATTGAAATTCAAGTCATATGTATTAAATAATTTTTTTTACAATATAGTTTTTTTTTTTTCCATGTATCATAGCATCAGACAGAAAACAAATGCGATTTGTTCTTATTTCAATTTTAAAAGCTTGGGTTAAGATAATTTTTAATGTAAAGTTTTTTTAAATATATATATAGTACCCTCTTGCATGCATTACTTAAAACTTATTAAAGAGATATCAACATCTTTGAAATTTGTTATCAAAATATTTAAAATTTCATCTCCAATTCTCTATGAATTTAAGAAATTAATGAATCTACATAAAATATTTGTCTCATATTGCATTGCCAGTGATTTTAACAATTTAATATAATTAAACCTTGATTATAAAGTTTTTAAACAAAGCAAAACTCTCCATACAGTATTGCCACCTTCTGCCAACCAGAGTAATCAATGAATGCCAGAAGGCTTGTGCATAAAATCCCTATCTAATGCCTACTCATCCAATATCCCCAGACTAGTTTCTAAGAAATAAGGAGGACATCATGTAATTTTTTTTTTCTCATATGTCATAGCATCGGCCGGGATGCGAACCCACAACCATCTGCAACCAACTACTTGCTTGGATGAGTAGGCATTAGATAGGGATTTTATGCACGAGCCTTCTGGCATTCATTGATTACTCTGGTTGGCACAGGGTGGCAATACTGTATGGAGAGTTTTGCTTTGTTTATAAACAAATATGTGCTAGTATAAAAGATAGTGATCATGTGATATAAAGTTTTTATCCAAATAAACCCATGAAACAAACAAAGATTATAATTTAAATAATAGCATTTAAAAAAGAAATATATTTAAATGATTCATTAAAAAGTATTGACTATCTACAGTCTATAAAATGGTATAAAATGATTTAATAATGATATAAAGAAATATAATTATGAATTGGCAAGAAAAGCTATAGAAGAAAATAAAAGTTCAAAAGTGTAAAGTGATTCTTGATATTGGAAGGAATGTTGTTTCAGCAATAAGAAGAAAGATGGAATTATTACTATAAAGAGAGATGATTATGAAATACATAAAAGAGTCTTATAAAGAATTATATAGTAATGAGAAAGAAGAAAACAAAATCCCTCTACAAATTACTATATTTTCTAAATTGCTAATCTATGAGGAAGAAAAAAATTCCAGGAAGTGATGGAATTATTATAGATATTCTTAGAGAAAACTATAATAAAATTGCTGTTTAAAACTATGTATCAAACAAATGTTTAAATGATTATATAATTGGAAGAATGCAATACCAGATCTCAACCGTGATACTTTTAAGTATTTGAAAGCACTTATCTTTAAAATAAATTTCTTTATTATAAAACAAACCTGTACTGCTATTAAATGTTTCAATATTTACTAAATAATAATAATATTGATAATAAAAAGGTGATAAAGAAGATATTACTAATTACAGATCTATCAGACTTTTATCACTTTTATACAAATTCTTTAATGAGATAATTATAATTTGTCAATAAAAAACCTTGAATTCAAGCCAATCAAAAGAACAAGATGGCTTTAAAAATGTATGTTAGTGTACCTACAAGATCAACAACTTTATTGATTTGTTGATGTGGAATAATATATGTATATAGATAAGAAGTTGGCTGATAGAAATTAAAATAAGTTCAAAACAATTTTTTCTTAAAATTTTACTCTCACCCTGATATGTAAAGTAGAACTAATTTGTAAATAAATTAGATAAGTTATATTTATTATATATGTATACTTAATCAAATCAAATATGTATTAATTAATTACACATTAGAAGGCTAATAGTTATATACACATCTGCTAATTTACTATTTGGAATAGAGAAGTACTGTGTGATCTTTTTCATAGATTTAGATATTCAATAAGAAACAGATCTATTTGCACAAATATTTCAATGATGATAGCTATTAATAATTATTCATGCTAAGAATAAAATTCTGGTATAACACCCACATCTAAATTAATTAAATGTCTTTAAGGTAAATGCATTTTTTATTCATTTCGTAATGATGTTTTTTTTTTGTAGCATAGTAACATATGACATCTCTTGACATGTAGAAGTAAGTTGTTGTCCTGTAAAAATGACCCCATGCCAGTTTCTATGGATGACAATTGGCACAATTTGAATGGCTCAGTTTTGCAGTCAGCCATTTTATTTGTTGCAGATGTGTTCTTGCGCAAATGTGATCTGGTTAAAATTTTGCTTGGATGTATCCTCTACAAATTTTTTGAGGTTCCATGTTAAGTAGAGAAACATGGTGGTGGGTTTACAATTGTTAGGAGGTAATAGTAGGTCAGATGACTTGTAAGCTAAATTACTTTGACATGCATATTTGAAGACTTGTGGCAGGCTAAAGTTCAGACCTCCTCATATGATACTGTAGCAAACTTTAAACTGTGAGCATTGGAATAAAGTGCATAACATGAAGCAGTAGGATGGTCACCAGAAATGGCATGCATAAATGGCCTCTTTCTCCATAGAAATAAGGCCACTGGTGGTGGCCATATAAACAGCATATTTTTGCATATAAATAACACCATCAAGCAGCTGACATGGGCTAATCAAACAGTACCAAAGTTTATAAAGTATATCATTGTTTGCTGATAGATGATATATTTTTTTATATTTTTTCAATCTATTTCTGGTTATTGAGTCATTAAATTAATAAACTGAATACAAAGCAACTTAATTGAAATAATATTTTACTTTTTAGTATTATATAACATTTTTGGTTTTATAAAAAATTAAACTTAAAAATTGATTATTTGCTAACCCTTCACCTTTTAAAAAATTAAGCCTGTTTTTAATCCCATTCATGATTATTATGATTTCTGGATGTTATTTGCACCATCTCTTAGTCAATTTTGGTTGAATTTTTTTCATTTTATGCTTATTTTGTAGTAAATTCTAAATTTAAAATGTTAGTTCTAAAAAAAATTGCATATGGGGATATATTTTGAAAAAAAAATCAATTTTTATTGCCCAATCTCTTTTCTCTGGTTGAACAGTTGTCAACTGCGACCATTGTTCTATAGACATTTCTAAATGACAAAGTCATAAATCAAAACAAAATGTTTTACACATTCATAATTGATTTTAAATGTACATAAATATATTTATCTTAATTTTGTACATTCATAATTAAGATTTTACATTACTTTATCGAAATATAAAGTTTGATTCAAAAATTTTTTAATTTTACAAAAAAAATAAGCTTGGAAAAGTGACCACTCTTCAAGACAAGTGAATAATGTTGACCACCACTGAACATAATTTGCATATCAAAGACATTCATTGATAAAAACAAAACACAATTATATTTCATAAATTTTTATAAAATTCATAATTACTTTTTACAGAATATTGACCAATAATGAGTCTAGATTTAGATTTTTATTTAAAATATTTAATTTTAGACCAAGAAAATACAACAGAATTGAATAATCAGACATCATAATTTATAAGAAATGAAAAAATCACGGGCATTCATGTAATGATTGGTTGAAATATAATTTTTTTGTTTTACTGTGGCTTATATTTTTCTTCAGTTATTAACATTATTTTTAATTTTTCATTACATTTTACCAATTTAAATGTGAAATAATTCGGTTTTTAGAAGCTAAATAATCAGAGATGCTATTTCTAAGAGAAAAACAATCATTCTAAGACAAAAAAAATCATCAGTGATGTCACGTAATGATTAGTTGAAATATAATTCTTTTGTTTTACCACTGAATATTTTTCAAATGTTTTTCTTATATTTTTTTCAGTTATTAGCATTATTTTTAATTTTTCATTACATTTAACCAATTTGAATCTAAAATTATTCAATTTTTAGAAGCTGAATTGAAACAATTCTGTGTATTTTAGATTAATATTCTATGAATAGAAGCAGACTAGAAATGAAATTAATGAATGATAGTTCTCAGATTGTTATGTAATGGATCAATACAAAATTGGACAGACATTGTACAACTTATGCAAATTGATTTCATCAGCTATTAATCTCAAAAACTATCTGTACAAAAATTAATTTTACAATAAATATATTATACAAAATGAACTATTTCTAATGTGCCACTCATCTGATTTTTTATTTATTTTTTGCTCATTTAATACATAATTTTTAACATTTCAATTTTCATGCCTTTTCTCCCTTGGCTAAATTGTTTTATCCTTTCTCTAATTACTAGTTCATACAATACTATTATTATGATATATGCGCTTCTTTATAAATAAAAAAAAATATTTTCCTAGCTTTTCCTTCTTTTCTTACGCTATTTTAATAGATATATACCGCTGTTTTTAAATGTTGGCTTAAGATAAGATTATTCAAATGTTAATTTTTTTTTATACTTGCTGAGCATGATTTCTGCGGAGCTGTTGAAGCCAGAATCAAAGCACCCTTGAACTGCCACAGGATTAAAGAATAATTACAATTAGAATTTTATTTTTAAATGGCAAGCATATAGCTACCCCAGCTCATCATCTAGTATTGGTCAGGAATTAAGTATATAATTATTCTTACTTAAAGAATAAATATGGATGAAAAACATACTCAAACCCTTAAATTCAGTACCTGGCAAGCCATGCAAGTAATGTTCACTCTTTCACATTATAACAATATAAAAGAGGCGGAATTACTCAACATGCCATTTGTTTGAGGTTTTTAGCTTAAAGTGAGTTATTTAAAAGCTGTTTATCTTTTATCTATTCATATATGTATATATAAATTTTGATCCCATAACTTTTAAATCACCTGTAATAAATGTAGTAGTAGGTGACTTTGAAGTCTTAGTGAATAGATAAGTGAAGTTTAATGTTCCAAGTAATTTACAATTTTATATTTCAATAAAATCTTTAAATTTCATTTTGTTTTCCATGCATTTCAAAATGATGAATATTTTCAGATATTTTGATTATTTTTTAGACAGTTTAGAGAAGTCTACCTTTTGCCTTGCTGGAGCAAATGATTGTAAAGTTTATTCCTTAATGCTTATTTATACAATGATATTCAAGATGGCTAAATTTAAATTCAGGCTTTGTGCAACTTTCCAACAGCTAACTAGCAATGAAAAACCCAAGATTCCTCTTGGATAAGAATATTTATAGGTTTTAATCAAGTGATTATTTTAATTGTCATTTTCACTAAAATTCGCTTTTTTTATAATTTATGTGAAAATATAATTGCAAAGATATATATATATATATATATATATATATTATATTTATACATAAATATATCTATATATATATATATATATATATGCTAGCAGTTGATGTTTTGAAGATGCTATATTACCAATTACAATGAAACCATTTTCAAATTACAACTAATATTTTAAAATATATTTAAATACAATATTAATATTACTATTCATGATGATCAATGATTATTACATTTGTGTAATGCTGGTGAACTTATAGTTAGTTTTGTGTTGATCTCTCACTGACTTCAGACTTGATGATGATGAGTGTCATCATTCCAGATTCACCAACTCTATACCATTAGATGATAGTTTCCCATATTCACATAATTCAGTCATAATGTGGTGTACTACTACAAATAGCTACCCAATTGTGGGATATTGTAACCTCATAATCTCTCTTATTAACCACTTATTTTTTATATCTACAATATGTAATAAAAATTACCCCAAATTCACAATTCAATCAGACTAACCAAAAAATACAATTCTAAAACACAACTAAAGGTTTCACTGCTACAAACAGACTTTTTAAGTATAAAGACCTACAAAATAACATATGTAATATATATAAAACAAGTATTGCACAATTATAAATTGTATTTAATGCAATGGTGATTTTGTGTTCAGTTTAAATAAGGTAGGATGTTATAAGAAGAAAAAATAATAATAGGTAATAATATTTTTTTATTAATAAAGGAAATAATTTGAAAATTTATGAAACATGAGAATAGCATAAAATAGAACATTTTAGTAATTACTGCATACATTTTAAGAATATATGCAGTTGAAATAAATTACATTAAAATAATTGAAATTATGTTTTCACAGTTTATTTGTTATTGAATGTTTTAACAATGAAATTGTATAATTGTTTGTTTATTACATAAATTTGTTGTAGTTTGTGTATATATATATGATAAACAAAAATGCAAGTTAAAAAACTTGCTAACGCTTGTATTTATGTCCACAGATGGCGTTCTACCAAAAACGCCCATCAAGCGTATGTTTTGTTTACATAAACGTCAGAGTAGTTAGTATTCACTATCTCTAACTATAATTCCACTTTCAGATCATGATTTCAAGCTATTTGCTATCGTCAGTGAAAGACAGGAATAAAGAAACTAGATCTAAATACAAACTCTGAGCGTTTATGAAACAATTTCTATTCAGCTTGCAAGCGTGAATTTTTTAGACACGTAATGTCTTCAAACTCAGCATAGCAAACCAGATAGCTATATGGGTCTGATCTCAGTTCAGCATCACCACATAGTAGAAGCCTCTGCAATCTATATCATATATATATTAAATAACATTAATTTAATTTATTCTACCAACATAAATTTTACAATCTTTAAAGCATTATGTTTAATAAAAAATCAACCATTCTCTGCTGAATATTTATTTGTATCTTGAATGATATCAGCAGCAGCTTGAAACCTGCTGGCAAATCATAGAACATAGTAACACAATCTTTACTTAGAAATTTTCACAACATTAAAATTGATACTAAAGTATGAACATAATTTAACAGAAATTTATTTAAAGCCTCCTATATAATGATGTAATGAAATAGTCGATCCAGAATGTTTAATCAAACTTGTTTTTAAAATAAGCTTAACTTTTAAATAAACATTTAAATATGGATAAACATCACACCATTATGTAACAGTAATAAATAATGTTAATTTAATTTATGCAACCCATATAAATTTTATAATCTTTTAAGTACCAATATTTTTTGATTATCAAATAAAATGCTGTGAATATGTTTGAACTGAGTTTGCATTACCAACTGCTTTACAAGCTGATGATATTGTGTATGATGGAAACATATCTAGCAGAGATTTATTATTTTTTCAGCAAATATTTCCAATTAAAAGATCACAAAGTTTCTATATATAGCATAAGTTAAATTAACATTATTATATATGATTAACATAGATATATGATGTTTATACTTTTTCATTAGGGCAGAATGTGTTAAAAAGCTAATTTCTTAAAAAAAAAAAAAATTAGAAGTGTAGATACTATAATTGTAGTAATAATATTCAAACGGACTTAAAACTTAGTAAAATAAGTCCTCAGAAAGCTAAAAATATTGTAAAGCTATTTTAAAAGTTAAAATAATAATAAGAAAGCATAATAAGTTAATATTGTATGATTGGGATACCTGGTCTCAGTTATATTTAAAACATATATTGAATATCTTATTGAATAAACCTTTAAAAAATAAGTAATTTTTAATATAATGTTTAATATATTCAAATAAGTTATTAAATTTATTTTCTAAATTAAGTATAAACTGTATAAAATTATTAAGATTTTGATTCCTATGGTGTATCAAAATGTTTAAATTTTAGTAGTGTTATAAAATATTAAAATTTGTTATTCTAAATTTTTATTATTGCATTTAATAATTTTTTTTAATGTAATATTTTTTGTAATTAAATATTTATTTAGTTATTTTCAGACAGTAAATAAAAAAAAAACTGCAACATTTGTCTGGAAAATTAGATCATATGACTGATAATATATGTGTATTGTGCGTGCATAAGTTTTAGGGAAAGTTTTTAAATACTTTCTAAAATTATTGGTGGAATTGAAACATTTTTTACATGATAAGAAATTTATTAATAAATATTTAATTTTAAAGATATTCTAAACTACTAAGTGTTAACTAAAATTGCTACATTTGGATTAAATATTTTAAAATTTCATAAAACTAATAAGAATTAATAAAATGTATTAGTTTAGATATTTTATTTAGTTATAAAATAAATAAATTATATTAAATATTTTTATATTATTATTTAAAAATGATGTTACATAATTTTATTTCTGAATTTTAAAAGTACATAATTGTTAAATATGTAAATGAGTCTATAATCTGGCAATTTATCAACCAATCAAATTGTCTAAAAATAGGTATAAAAACTGTGTGTAATTAAAATATTGGTTACTATTATTACTATTCTTGTTATTGTTTTAAAATTATTATTTTTAAAAGTAGTATCAATTTGTGAACAGTCAATTATTTTAAATTTTAATATAATTTTCTTTTATAAAAGTGAAAAAGATTAAATTGATATTAAATACAACTAAAAATGTATCAGTAATTTAATATTTCCTATCAGTCACTATTTGAAAGCTTAATTAAATTCATTAGTAAACCATAGAACAGAAACCTATTATAAGTGTGAGAAGATTTGAGATGAAAGACCGAAGAATTATAGAAGCATAATTTTTTCCCGTGCTATATAAAATCCATCTGTTTGTTTTTGTGAAATATTTTGGAATTACAAGCAGATATTATTTAGAAGTATGTGTTATATATTGAAGATGTCTGTAATTATAAATTTAAAAAATTTTAAAAAATATTATTCAAGAAAAAATTATCAGAGAAGACTAAAGTATAATTTATCTTTTAATTCTATAAGATGTTTGAGATGAGGCTATAGATATATCACATCCTCTCTCCTTTTAGTATTTCATTGACATTATTTTAAAAGAATTGTAATATTTTAAAAGAAGAAATATTTATCTTTGAAGCAAATTATGTTTTAAACTCTTGGAAGTGAGATATTTTTTAACAAAATAACTACTATAAAGGACATAATTCTTTTAATAAATTATATTGAACAAATGAATATTTGAATACCTAAAAAAACCTGCCATCTTAATTACTATAACTTAATTACAAAGAATGAAAAAATGGATAATAAAGAAGAATACTATTATACCAGAAATAAATGACTTTTTTATATTTTAAAACATGGATTTGTCTGTTTACTTTATATGTGCCTTGATGAAATATAATATTAAAATGAAAATACCTTTGTTTATACCAAATTATGTGCTTATGAAATGTCATCGAAAATGATGCATCTTTTGCCAAAAAAGAAATTTACATGCATGGAAGGAATGGATAATCCACCTGAAATAAATATTTTGAGTGATATCACATTAATTGTATCTATGTTTGGAGAATATTTGCAGAAATAGACTGTATAAATATATTCCAACCAAGGATGGATAACATTTTTCTCAGATTTTTTTAGATTATAAAAGTTGACATTTTTTTTATATTGTGTTTTGTTTTATGCACCAGGAAGGAGAAAGTTAAGAATTCTTGAAAGGAAAAAAACTTCAGACAATACTTGTCACTTAGCAACAGCAATCCCTCAGTTTATTAACTAAACTTGTTATATAGAAGGACATTTATGAAAAGGAATAAAAAACTTTAGTTTTCATTATTATTATTTTAAAAATACTAACATTAAAATTATAATCTATTTTAGGATGCAGTAAAGGTTACATTTTAGGAACTTTTAATTATAATAATATTAACTTTCAAACTTTTAACATTTATTTTTTAAAACTTTCAAAAACATTTCTTTAAAAGATATTAGTTTTGCTGAATGTTTGCATGAATGCTTGTAATTTTTTGTTATATTTTATGAAAATTGAACCAGAAGACTTCAAAAGATGTGATTGCAAATGACAAATCACATAGGTAATTTAAATGGTTATAATTATTATATGATGTATATTTTTTTTATGAGTTGCTTGGAATTTTAAAAAAATATTTATCTTATGTTTAATGAATGAATGATCATATGGATGTGTGAGTTAATAACATATATTTTTCTTTTATTAAGTGAGATAAACTATGAGAAAATATGCATATATTTTTTTTATTATAAAGTTCATTATAACTTTATTAATGATCATAATTTTTATATGATTCTTTCCTAAATAAACTATATTATATTTATATTAAATACCTGATATTGAATGAATATTTTAAATCAAACTCATTTGTATTTGTGGATAAGTTTAAATGTGTAAAACATTTTCTTATAGTAGTCATGGTTGGATAAAATAATGTGTAACTTTGTTTATTATTGGGAATTTGCCTAGTTATTTTACGATGTTGATTGTTTAAATCTATTTGAAATTTTAAAAGGTAGTAACAGGGGAGTAGAAAAATGAAACACTGATTGATTATATTTATAGGATGTGTTAAGAAGATAGGAGAATTAGCCTATATTATATCTAAGAAGTTATATGCAAATACAGTTGACATAGCCCTGTATTTTGTATTTATTTCCATGGACAGTGGTTTGATATTTGTATTTTATTGGTCTGTAAGTGCTAAGAAAGTCTAGACATTATTTCTATTAAACCAGGTTGTACCTGTTTCTTCACACTGATTTCCATGTGGATTATTGAATTATTTTAGACTATTGAGTCTTTACTCTAGTTATTCCTTCATGTCCTATGCATTGTATTGCTATCGGAATTTCATTAGCAACACATTGTGTAATCTTGTATTTTGAAAGATGAATAATCGATAAGTTTAGAAAGATGAATTGTTTTTAAGAAGACAAGATAGGTTTTGGTATTGAGAAGAAGTACAAATGATATTGAATGCATAATGCTGATGATAAAAAATAATATAGAAATCATAATTTTGCTTAATATGTTTTGGAATATTTTTGATGATAAAGGAATTATAACTATTCCTAATTTATATTTTTCAAATATTTTTGATACTTTCGATTTTTCATAAATCGACAACATTTTTGTAGAACAATGCATATTTTACAATGAAACATCAAATGAAGAATATGAAATGTATGATGAATGCTTACATTTTTTATTTTGAATTTTTTATACTTTATGTTTTTTTTGAACACAAAACACATATCATAAACTTAGAATGGTGGCAAGAAAAATTATTTAGTACATGAATGAACATTATTTTATTAGTTTATTTTTTTTATTAACTTAAAATAAACCTAAGAATATGTTTTGGTTAATAAATATTTATGCTAAATATTTTTTATATTTACTGAAAGTAAAGTAATATTTATTATTAATTGATCTAGTAATAAACCTAATATGATATTGTAGATGGATAATAGAATTATAGCAATTCTACATGATATCTGTATTTTTATATTGGACCATTTCCATCATCTAATATGTGTGTTGAATGTCCTTAGAAAAGTTTAATTTTATTTAAATATTCCAAATGCATTCAACTGTTAGTACTATCACAGCAAACAGGTTAGTATATGCACCAAGGGTTAATAATAGCAGTCCAGCAACACCTGAAAAAGAGGGGAGAAAAATACCCCTCGAAACATTGTGCATAAACTAACCTGTTTGCCGTGATATTACTAACAGTTAGTGCATATACTAACCTGTTTGCTGTGATATTACTAACAGTTGGTGCACATACTAACCTGTTTGCTGTGATATTACTAACAGTTGAATGCACTTGGAATATTTAAATAAAATTAAACTTTTCTAAAGACATTCAACACACATATTCTACATGATATCTATTCCTAAATAAAAATTCATAAGCCGGAGTGAAGGCTCACATATTTATGATTTTTTTTATGGAAAACCTGTAACTCAATCTTTCTTTAATTTTTGTATATTTTGTTTAATTTAAATATAATATTTGTGAGTTTTTTAAAGATTGTAAATTTTTTTTTTGTACATAATTGATTTATAGAATAGAATAAATTTGTTAAAATTGTTTTTATAAACTTGTTATCCGTGTTATTATTGATCTATTCACTACCACAAGATTCAATCCACAGAATTCAGAATTAAACACAACATATTTTGCACATTATAATTATTAATAATCTTACTTAATGATGAAAACTGTCATTCAGAATATGATGCAGCAAAATCATATAGTAT
The DNA here is from genome assembly GCA_028023455.1 of Epiperipatus broadwayi. Classification (NCBI taxonomy): domain Eukaryota; kingdom Metazoa; phylum Onychophora; class Udeonychophora; order Euonychophora; family Peripatidae; genus Epiperipatus; species Epiperipatus broadwayi. Next base: position 2,353,963 of record JAQFVV010012472.1, on the reverse strand, counting down.
AATATTATTTTAGTCATGATTTATTATTTTAAATACTGCCATATAATCAAGTACATTTCTTATTGCCACATATTGTTCAGATTATATCATACATTATATGCCACATAATAAATAAAAGAATTGTATCATCATCATCATCATTGTCATTGTCATCATCATCATCATCATTATCATCATCATCATCATTATTATTATTATTATTATTATTATTATTATTATTATTATTATTATTATTATTATTATTATTATTATTATTATTATTATTATTATTATTATTATTATTATATTATTATTAGTGACCAGACTATTAAATAATAAAGTGTTCCAATTGCTAGTTAAATTAAGTATAGGAGTGTATTATTATTATTATTATTATTGTTGTTGTTGTTGTTGTTTAGGTGTATTTAACCATTCCAAAATGCAGCATAATGCCTCTCACATTTCAGCACTTTCCGACGTTTTTTTTTGCCTCATACATCAACGTAAAATATATGATAAAATGATTATTACCTACCAGAAAATAACAAATTTGACTTTCTTTGATAGATATTTTTGTTTACTACTAAAATAAATTTTAAATGTTCACATTTTGTTTCTGTAAATATTAAAAAAATGAGATCACAATCAAAACAAAGACTTTACATGTCATCATTTGTAGAAAGATTATTTTCAGTGTATAAAATCAACGAAATATTTTTTAATTCTGATTATTTTTAACATATTGAAATGAATAATTATTTCTTTCTCTTATACCTAATGAATTATGCTTTAAAAGTTTAAATTTTTTGAATATTTATTACTCATAAATATACAGTAGATTATTTACATCAAAACTTCAGGCCATATTTACATTAGCTGCTAATATAATATTATATTTGTGAAAATAAAGTATTTTCAAGTCAAAATAAATTATTAATAATTTTTATTTTTTGATATCTAATAAATATAGTGCAAATTATTTTTTAAAAAAATATCTAAAAGCTTAATAAATTTGCAAATAAACATGTTTTTGCATCATTTGAAACTACAATGTTGTAAAACGCTGATCATTTTACAGCCTTGGCAACAGACAATGGCTGAACATGTCAGGGCAGGGCTTATGCCTATTGTAAGAGTGGGAATTTTAAATTTCCTGCCTTTTTGCACATAATTTTCAGAAAAAAATTTATTATACTAAAATATATCATTTTACATGCATTTTAACATATAGTACTTGTGAAAAATTGACTAGGGGGCAAAATAGCCAAAAGACACTTGTAAAATTAATTAAGAATGATGCAAAATTCCTCCTTATATTTGACTACAGGATATTATAAATTAAGTGAATGATTTTATTTAAAAAATCTGAGATAGTTATATTTTAATAATAGAATTTTTTAGAATTAATTTAGTAATATTATATTTGATTATTTATAATATTTTAAAGTGTTAAGAATGCTATGGATTTATATTATTATTTGAAATAAAAGGGGGAATAGTGTTTTTATGCCATTGAGATTGTATCTTTTGGGATATATGCTCAATGTAACCCTACTGCTTTACCTTTCACCGAATGTTTTATGATTATTTATATTATATTATTTATTTATTTAATCGAACCATTTTTTTTATTCTTACACAAGATGTTAAAACAGTAGCAACTCTTTCTATACAAGTAGTGTCATCTAGTGCAAGCCACAGTAATCAATGGATGCTAGAAGATTCATGCATCAAAATTCCTATCTAGTGTCTATTCATCCAATATCACCATACTGTTTTTAGCATGCAGTCTTCATCAGTGAGAAGCCTTGTATCTGACAGCACTGCATCTAGACCTTTGGATCTAATGCAACTTTCCAAAAGCTACCTGTTACCTTTTTAATTAACTATAAAGGTACGAGTCCAAAATGAAAACACAATAATGTTAAGATATGTATGAATAAGCTTGGATTGAAAACATTATTGTGTTTTCATTTTGGTCTCATAGCTGTATAGTTAACTAAAAAGATAAAAGGTGGCTGTTGGAGGGTTGCATTATATCAACAGTCTAGGTACAGTGCTCTCAGATCCAAGGCTCTTTATTAATACAAGCTACAAGCTAGAAAGTAGACTGGAGATATTGAATAAGTAGGCACTAGCTGGTGATTTTAATTTTCAAACCTTTTAGCATCCATTGATTACTATGGTTTATGATTTGCTCTAGGTATATGAAGAGAATTGCTACTGTAATAAAAAATATCAGGATCAGACTCAGTATTAAACAATCCTAGATCAATTATCAATTAAGTAAAATCAAACTCAACTTTATATATCTTCCTTAGCAATTAACTATATGATTATTTATTTATATTATATAATAAATCACTCGCTTTATCTATTTTTCTATGATTAGTGTATAAAATTGTAACTATTAATACTTTAGTAAATTTATTATATTAGTGATGATTATAAATTTATTTAAATGCACATTGATTACGTAAGTAATATTCATTAAGGCTGTAGCCTCAAGCACATGCGTATAAAATGTGATAGTAGGGACCTCTACATGTCTTAAACCACAAGCTTACTGAGTAAGCTTGTGGTTTAAGACCTGTAGAGGTCCCTACTATCGCATTTTATATTAGTGATGATACTTTTGTACTAACCGAATTTTTACATTCCTTCAATAACCTAAATGTAAATTTAAACTCTTAGGCCCAGAAGAACTATGCTAGTCATGGTTATGTTAGATAAAAAGAAAAAAAAATGTTGATGTTATAAACATGCACATAACAACCTCACTAACATATATACTTTAATAACAAAAATAATAACTAATAAAATTAATATTTTTATACTATAATTTTAAAGATACTTCTAACATCTTTTTATTACAATGTTAAACGTTATTAAAATATGCATAATAATGGAGAAAAATTATCCAGTTGCCTCGTGCCATTATGCTTATTATTATTTAAAATAAAAGGTCTATAATCTGGCATTGTAAAGTTCAGCATTTTAAAATTGTAATTTAAACTCTAAATAAATTATTTTTAAAAAGTATAGTTCACTAACTTTTTAATTCCATCTTGTATACACAGTGAATCACTTACATCTTATATCATTAATGGACTTTTGTTTTTATAAAATAATTATTTTTGATAAAAAAAACTGCAATTCTCTTTCTATAAAACTCTGTGCTCAATAATTAGCTAATATTCTATAAAACTGCATAAATAATGCAAATTAACATACTTGTTTAATTGAATATATTATTAACAAAATAATTTCATCATTATCTTATAACATTTTTTCTAAACAACATTTAACCTTCACATTCATTCGAATATGCTTACTTTATACACTTATTATATAAATAATAATTTAAAGATATTATATATATATATTTACGTTTATTTATTATTACTATTTAAAATTGAATTTGCTGTTCTTCTTTGACTAGTATTTCTATGCAATGCACAACCGATATAGTATCGCCCATTGACCCTGATTAAAAATTAATGGTAGCAAGTCTGAATTAGATATAGAAAAAAAAAATATATAACTATGTTAAAGCAGAACATATATTTTTAATTTTTTTTTCAAAAATAATAAATTCTTTTCTATATTGTTTTATATATTTTGATTGGTGTTAATAAACATAATTTATCAAAATTAATATTTTGTAGTCTCTTTTATTGATTTTAAACGACTGAAATCTTGTTTCTGGTTTATAAAAATTATTATACATGTATAAAATGTGATATATAAAATTTGACAGAGTTATTGTGTCATTTATTTACGGTTTATATATAAATATAATATTATTTGATAAATTTAACATAGATAATTTAGATAAAAGGAATCTCTATCCCTTCATCTTACTATGTATCATTTCTCGATTATATAAATGAATATATTCTAACTGAATAAACTGGGATAATAGAGTGATTAATTATTCCATCACCTTCTATTATGTATAGGAACTAAAGAAATAATAAATGATGTATCCAGTTATCTTGCATATATAGTATTTAGCGTTAGACAATAGAAAAATAAATCATCGCCATCAATTTGTTATATAAATATATATGAAATTATATTCAGATATGAATTATTAATAAAACGAAAAATAAATCTAACTATTCAGTTTTTCCTTCCTTTTTCTTTTTATTATATTTCTGTATCTTCATTCGTTAATCCTGACATGAATAATTTTTAGAATTTCAGCAAACAAATATTATGGTTTCCAGCATTTCTTTAATTACATTCCAGGATTTAAATTCAGTTTAGAATTATGAGATTTTCTCATATCGTAATGTAGTTTAAATATTAACTCTGGCAAATAAATTTTAAAATCAGAAAATAATCCTTTTATTAATTTACAATCAAAAATTTAATAATGAAATAAAATAAACGAATAACAGTTAGGATCTCACAATAATAATAATAATAATAATATGTAGTTACGAATATTCTTGAAAGCAATATTAAAAGAATACGTAAATAATTATAATAATAATGATTAAAATGTTAGATTAATTATTGTATAAATGTGATTGCGCTAACAACGCATGCACACACAAAACTGAATTTTTAAATTTTTTATATATTAAAATAATACAAAGTAATACAAAATAAATATGTATACGTCCCTTGAAAGCACTCAGCCACACGTATACATATTTATTTTGTATTACTTTGTATTATTTTAATATATAAAGAATTTAAAAATTCAGCTTTGTGTGCGCATGCGTCGTTAGCGCAATTATATTTATACAGTAGTATTTAATCGCAAAGTTTAAACATCTCGCCTAGATTAATTATTTAAATTTTATCACAATATGGAATTATTATACTTGATACTCCCTGAAAATTAATTTTAAACATCTAAAATAATTTCATAATTAATAATAGTATGGTTTATCTATGATAACAATTCATCATTATCATCATCAATAATGACTCACAAATGAGTATGATCATTCCAACTTCAAAAAAAAAAAAAAACCCTAGAGATAAGTTTCATGTTGATTATATAAATCAATCTGTGAGCCACAAAAACATTCACATATAAAACATGATGATCAATTTTTCTATATATTTGTAATAGACAGGGTATGAGCACAGACTTTCACATGACCCACCACTCTCCACACTATCTCATAACACTGATACACTCGAACACACATATGTTGAAAAGATAAATAATCACCAATATACGTATTTCATGCTAAACCAGCAATCATCAGTTGGTCCAGATTACCATCTCTACACATATATGCTACAAGTGCTCAGATATATATTAAGATATATTACATATTAGAGATGTCTGCCTATCCCTTGCATATGTATTTAATGGATTATGTCCTGTACATGTGGGGTCAGATTGACCTTAGGTCAACATGGGTGTGACAATAATCTCGGCCTCAGGGTGGCCTTTGAGCGTTCCATCATCAGATTTTCAATTGGATGGACGGTTGAAGAGTTGCAGTGTGGAGTGGATTGAAGCCTGTCCATTAAAGTAGGAGGATTTGCTATCTTAATATATATCTGAGCACTTGTAGCATATATGTGTAGAGATGGTAATCTGGACCAACTGATGATTGCTGGTTTAGCATGAAATACGTATATTGGTGATTATTTATCTTTTCAACATATGTGTGTTTGAGTGTATCAGTGTTATGAGATAGTGTGGAGAGTGGTGGGTCATGTGAAAGTCTGTGCTCATACCCTGTCTATTACATATATAGACACAGGTATATATAAGCCTGTGTATTTCAGCTACTATATATTTGGTATTTTTATGCTGTCTTTTAGCTTTTGAAATACTTCAATACCCATGTCTAATCGTAGCTCCTCAATGTGTTCTATTCTCTGCCACATTTTCCCAATGAAATAAATTAACATTGCACTTTTTTAGAATGTCTTTGAAATAATTCTTAAAATGTAAATGAGATCTATCTCTCCATTGAAAACTAGGCCCAAGTTTTTCAGAAAACATTATTTTAGAAAAATTTGTGCCCAATCCAATGAAGGAATGACTTTACAATGTTGAATGGTACAATATATTCAGCAAGCTCACCAAATTAATTTATTTCATAATTTTGTCATTGTATTTTTAAAATTTTACAGTGGTTTTAAATGAAATTTTTCTAATGCTTTTGTCTTGGATTCCCATGTCTCATTTCCATAAGTTAATTATTTAAAATACAGTTCTATATACAGCTAATTTAATTGCAATAATTATTTCTTTGTGATGAAATACTCTTTTACAACTTTTTAAAAGCAACTGTAATACATTGGAGTGTTTAATATTATGTATATCTTTCAACTTATAAAAACTACCAAGATATTTAAATTGGTTTACATTATTAAGCTGATAACTATACAAGGTAAAACTTTCTGAGGATTTTTCTTTCATCACTGGCTAAAGAAACAACAAACTTGAGTTTTTTAAACTTTAATTATTAAAGTATTTTTCATGTTGTATTCAAAACATTAAATATTTTCAGTAAACTGTATTTTGAACTGTCAAAAACAACACAAGCATTAACATAATATGAAGAAGACAATAGTTTTATTTTTACCTTTAATCAATTCAAATTAAAAATGTTACCATCAAATCTTCATCTCTAATTTTTTAAGATGTTTATAAATAGTTTTAAACATCCTTATTGTAAAAATCAAAAATAATGTTGGAGCAAATACATATTCTTTTTTAATATTAGAGTTTTCATTTTATATACTTCAGATTTTTCACTCTTTAATAGTATCATTATTCCATTATGCAGAAACTGTATAATACAAATTAATGTTGATAGCAGTCAAATAATTTCACACAATGTCACAATTTTTTTCAATTAATTGAATCAAATGCTTTTATCAAACCAATCTTTTTTGTTTCAAATGCTTTTCTTGCATTTTCCTGGAAACAAAACCTACATTTATAATGCTTCTTGATTTTCCAAAATCCCACTGAATCTCTGGTAACCATTCATCTGCAGTTGGATGCAACCTATTCAAGAAATTCTTTGAAAGCATGTTAGATGCAATGAAGAATGATGATATTCCATGATAATTGCTATAATCTTGTTTATTTTCATTATCTTTTTTAATTATGAATAATAGACATACTTTGACTACTAGGTGGCACACATTTTATGAGCCCATATATTCCTAAAAATCCAATTTATGTTGTTTTATGTTAAATGTTCAAGATTCAGATTCATAAGTAAAAACTGGTAGAACATATTTATTTAAAACCTTTCTTTTCAAATACATAGGCATATTTCCTTTTAATATTAACATATTTCTACCAAAAGCACTTTAACAAAGTTCATTGTATGGTTAATTTCATCCATTATGTTACCATCTGTAGTAATAATCTGATCAAGGTATTTATAGTTGTCAATTTTTTCTAACTCATCATTATCAATCATTATTTTCTTCTTTTGCGAAAATTCATTGAACATTACTTTAATCTTTTTAACATTTATGTTTAGTCCTACTTTCTTACTTTCATCTGATAGCTTTTGCAACATTTCTTGAAGTTCTAAAATATTATTTGCAAAAATATTTACAACAACTGCTAAATCTAGATGACTTAAATAATCTCCATTTACATTTCCTTCCTAGTTTCCCATTTTAATTCACAAAATATTTCTTGTAAAACTGCTATAATAAGTTTTATAATCACTCTGTCATACTCTTCTCAGTGTTAATTTAATCTAACTGTTGCTATTGCATTTTTATGAATATTCTTCAGAATATGACAATACCCTGGATCAATATCTTTATGATCCAATGCTTTAATCACTAAAAAAATGTTAATAGAATCAAATGCCTTTTTCATAATCTAAAAATCCAAAGCATAATGATAACTCATCTATTGACCCTTTTTAAAACTTCTCTCAATAATTGAATACCATCAAGTGTACTAAAACCACTTTTAAATCCGGTTTGTTCTTTTGGTTGGTTGAAATTCAAAGTTCGCTGTAGATGAGCTGTAATTAATTGACAAAATTTTTGTATAAAACTGGACAGGGTCTGTAATCTTTAATATTTTCTTTATCATCATTTTTAAATACTAATATTAATACTGCATTTTTCCAATCATCTAGTACATCTTTATCATTTAGATATTTGGTATATAACTTTGCTTAAAAAATGTCTATTTTTTCTTCACCTGCTTTTTTTAAGATATCGATTATAATTCCAGAATTACCTGGAACTTTTCCCTTCATGGATTTCATTGCATAAGTACAATTACAATTTATTATTTCTATGATTATAGATATAATTTATATATGATGATAATTATATTCGAGGAGGGTTTAAGAAACATATTTTAAATAAGATTGTAATTGATTTGATTTTAAAAGAGCTTCTTTTTTTCTTTTTTGTGAATATATTTTGATGGTAAATATTAATAAAATAAAAAGTTAATATATATTATGATTTTTTTTTACTTTGGCATAATATACATTAATACAGAAAGCTATTGTTAAGTAAAGACTTCAAGAGACAAATTATCATTGATCCAACCATCTATTTTTATTATGTTATATCTTTGATTGCTGTTAGATTAACATTGACAACCAACATTCTTTATTGGTTTATGTATAGCAATCATCTGTCTGTTTACAACAGATCTGCATAAATTTTCTTGACATATAAAATTATGTAACAAAGAAACAGAGATGGTGAATCAAATGTATCTCAATCTAAGTGAGTCTGTGGATTTCTTTTTTTTTCCAGCTTTATACTAGACTTTTTATTTAAAAAAAATAAACAAAATAGTGCTGGTGGCCTAGAGGTTAGCATAGCTGTCTTACAAACATTTGGCCCAGGTTCGCTTCCCGGTCAACGCTTTGACATATATATATAAAAAAAAACAATAAAAAATAATGAAAGAATGAAAACAAAAAATAATTTTATTACGTCCGAAACTACAGTGTCTGTTAAATTTTGTTTACATGCCTTCTCTTGCAATAGTGAACAATAATACATGTTTTTAATACAAACCACATATATTGTTTACTATACTATAGGCATATCATATTTTTCAATAGGAACACACGCACACACATATATATATATAACATAGACACTTTTTGTATGTACATACACATTATGGTATAAACAAAACTGGAAAAAAAACATTATTTATAATAAAGTGAGAGAATACATTTACATATCTATTTACTGTGTGTGTGTTCACTCACCATATTCATTCAAATAATAATAGTATCATATTTTTATTTTTTCAAATACAATAGACAATGAAATATCAGATTCTTTTTACAAACTTTACATTTTTAGATACAATACAATGATTCTATCAGAAACATTTTTCCAATTTATAGCTTCTATCCATAGATTCAATCATTTACCCAAAAATTATCATTTAATATATTCATAACTTTATCTGTGCTGTTTGAGGATTGTTAAACAACTTGGCACAGATATGTTTATCTCTTTTTATTATTTTTGTAATAAATGATATACAAGTCCACTTTTATACATTTTTGTGTTCATTACAAATCAATAACTTTTATTTTATCACTCAGCAAGAAAAGTACAAATTCCATTAAATTAATATTTAAAAACTATTTTATAAAATAAAATAATGCATTATATTAAACTTTTAAAAGAAAAAAGCTGCTTGGAAGTGAAACAAAATTATTTTTGGAAGGGGAAAAATGGCTGCTCACAAAAATAGTTTTTTTTAAAATAAATGTTAATAAATTTTTGTTATTTACATTTTCTGTGTGAATAGCATATAATTGAAGAAGTATATATTGATACAGGGCGTATTGCAGCAACATCAATGTATATTTATTTTTCTTTTATTTTTTTAAAAAAGATCTACAGATCTACAGAGTCAAGCATTGATGTTCGAGTGGTCAGCACAGCTGCCTTACAAGCAGTTATCCTGGGTTTGCGGGTTCACTTCCTGGCTGATGCTTTGACACATGCAAAAAAAGATCTACAATTCAATTTTTCTTTAAAAATGTCTTCTTACAGGATTCAAAAAGATTAATAAACATAATTAAATATTAAGAGATAAACAAAAATGCTACTAAAAATCAAAAAGTATTATATGATTAAGAAAGTTTCAAGAAAAATAAAAAAATAGCAAAAATAAAATAAAAATTTGTATATTTGAAAAGTACAAATTAAAATGGATGTTTATATAATCTACACATAAAAAAGTAAATGTATAAAAGTTATATAATTTTTTTAATTTTCTTTTTTAAATATATATTTTTTCTCATTGTCAAACAAAATATACATTTTATAGTAGTTTGCTCATGAAATATATAAATAGTAGGAAACGTTATTGTGAAAGATTTTACAATCAATAATGGCTAAAATTTGTTATAAGTTTAGAGGCATTCTGCAAATTTGAAAGATGTGATTGAAAACAAATATTTATCAGATGTATTTGTTAACTTATTATATATACACATATAAACAATTTGCATGCTCTGAAATTCGATTTCTACTATCCCTGCTAAAAATCTTAATTTACAATAAAATATTTATTAATAACAGTAATAACAACAAAAATTATTCATTTACTTTAACATAATTTTTATATTCGTAATGTAAATTTTTGTGGTGACTACAAATGTTTAATATTGCCTTATATTAAAAAAATCAGTGGTTAAAAAGATATTTAATTAAAAATTAAGATTTACTAAAATATTTAAGACAAGTCAATCTACCAATAGAATTGAAAGGGGGGAGGGGTATATATATATAAAACAGTTTTGTTAGCTGCATTAAATTCTCAAATAAATAAAACATATATTTTTTTCAATTCATTAATTATATTATGTATTTTCAAGGAATTAAGTAAATCTATGAGGTATTAGATGCATACAGATAATAACAATTCTCATCTTTAATGAAAATTTATTTAACTTGTGGCTAAGATCTGTAGAGGTCCCTACCTTCGAATTTTTCAGACGCTTATTCCTAAAGGTTACAGCCTTAGTAAATATTACTTAATATAATAATGTACGTTTAATAAAATTTATAATTTAACAATGAGAGTAAATGCAATTCCATATCAAAATTGAATAAAAACAAATGTGAAATTAATATCTTTAATGAACCAAAATGATTAAAAAGCAAATATTTTCTGTACGTCTGAACAATATAAATATTTAGAGAAAAAAATAATTACTGATAAAGGCAAACTCAATTATGAAAAAAATTAATTAGTTCAAAGGGAATCATAATTTAGTAATAAATTAAATTACACAACGAACAAACACAGCAACTGCACACAGTCTATAAAAAGTAAATGACAATTGCAAATTCATAAAAATTTAATTTAAAATGTAAGGGAGATGAATAAAGTGAATGGCAAAAGGGCTCTAAGGCCAACATTTATATTTATTTTAAATTGTGGGCATAAATTCACTACTTTTACATTGTACTATTGTGATGCTAAACAGGACTTATGGCTGTGTTTGATCATGTTATGTTTGCCTTAATCTCAACATTTTAAATTAATAATGATACACAAATGCATTTCCAAAGAAATGAAATTAGCAGTGAGGACAGATGATAATAAATTTAATAGAATACAAACCTGAAATTAATAATTCTTGCAAACAAGAAGTGATTAAAAACATTTTTTTTTAGTAAGTATGATCACTGTAAACATTCAGAATGAAATTAAATTCCTTTCAAGGGCCAATACAATTCCAAAGAATTAAAGCAAATGCACTTTCATAAATAAATTCTTTCTAATTGCATCTGAACTATCACTAATTTACTTTCTTCAGAAGTGTGTTTGACTTCATTGGTAATTTAATTTCTTCCTGAATGTTTAAAATGATCTTAAGCAGTATATATTTTTCAATCATCCCTTTTTTATATGTTTTTAAACATATTATATTACTTTCACACTGTTTTACATTTTTCAAATGTACTGCACTACTTTCATTTAAAACAAAGAAATGAGCAAATTTATTGATTAACATTTACTTGTCTATTTTGATATGGAGGTGGTCATTTCATCAATGGGTAGTATCCTCATGCTAGAATCAACTATGGTATTGCAAAAGAGGAAAGGTACAATGATGCTTTTAATATTGAAATACACAATTATAAGCAAAACATGTTTTTGAATGGAAAAAAATATTCAGAAATGAAATTCATTGTAAATGTTTTTTACTCCAAAAATGAATCTAGAATGAATAAAAAAAAATCAATTGATTATAAACAAAAAAATATATATTAAAAGTTCTAGTTAACTAAAATAACTTTTATATTGGTCAATGCTAATGTGTTGAAGAACATTTCGTAAAACAATGTGATATTTGAAGACTCCCCGTCCCCTTGAACATTGATTTTCAAGTTGAAAAGCTATGATAAACTATTATAGTGATTAAAATTAAATTTAAAAATATATAAAGTTTTAATATTACATATATTTCATTTTACAATTAATTTTGTAGGAAAAATGTAAAAAAAGTTATACCATCTACAACATACCACATTGTTCTTAATTTGTAAAATCTTATTTATTTTATTTTTAAATATTATGATAGGACCACTACTCAGTGCAAGACAGAGTAATCAATGGTTGCCAGAAGGCTTGTGCATAAAATCCCTATCTAGTGCTGACTCATCCTATATCCCCACTACTTTCTAGCTTGTGGCTTTCATCAGTGAGGAGCTTTGGATCTGAAAGCCCTGCACCTAGATCTTAGGATCTAATGCAACCCTACAGCAGCCATCTTTTATCTCTCCTTAACTACAAAACTATGATAATAAAATTGAAAACACAATAATATTTTCAATCTAAGCTCATTAGCTTATATAGTCATATAGGTCTGAACTCAGTTCAGCACCCATAAATTATGGTGTCTTTGGTTCTTTAATAACCATAGCCACCACTATCCTATTAGGTAGGATTGGTATTAAACCACTAAACATCACATGATCACCATTTCTTACTCTGATTACTCTGGATTGCACTGAGTGGTACTACTGTATGGAGAGTTTTTCCTGTTTTAATAACAGTTATGAGTAAGCATAAGAAATGGTGATCATGTGATATTTAGTGGCTTAAAATTAATTTTATTGATTAGTTTTTGAATGTTTATAATTTACACTAAAAATTAATTCATAATAAAAAGTGTAATATAATAAAAGTTCATTAAAAATAACATCTTAAAGAAATGAATTAGTTTGGCAATGTAAAATGGAAGGTAGATAAAATGATATAGTTAGCACAGTGAATAAACATATGTACACATACAATAAATGCATTTCATTTGACTTGAAAAAACAAGATGCATAAATTCATGATAAGTTAAAGTAGCTGTTATTTAATTTCAAATTTGGAGTGGATGAGAGATTTCTTTATATATTAAAATAACTATTTTGATCCTAATTTTATTTATTTCCTTCTTTATTTATTACAGAGTGGTCCAATATTGTTGATATAAAAAACTTGTTTCCTAACTTGAAAATACGATTAAATTTTGATGTTCAAAAAGGGGGTAAAATAATAATCTATTATAGTGTTAGTTAGTGAAATAGAGATGTTTTTATATTTAATTTAGCTTTAGAAAGTGTCATAGTAGATGTTACACATTTTTTGGTTAGTTGATCAGAAAAAAGATAAAGCTGATAACTACCATATTCTGGTGAAATAGATATTGCTTTATTGAAATTCACGTGTAGAAAGGATAATACTTTTATGATTCTCTCATTTTTATTTATTTATATATAATATTTATGGTGGAAAAACTCATTCATTTCCTAGAAAGGAAAATCAAATTAAAGTGTTCAGGGAATAGGGTTATCTATTTTTTTACTTACTGATGTTTTACAACTGAGTAATTTTTAATTGACATAGACTCAGTGAGGTATAGTTGGGTTGCTATAGCTTACTGTATTAAATCCAAATGATTTCTTTATTCTTGATTAAAAACAAATGAAAATTTCAGTAAAACAGTTTAAAATATTTAATTTTAATTCACATTTCAACCGCTTGGTGCTGCAAATGCTATAAAGCATTGTCTGGGGGGGGGGGATTTAAACAGAATAGACTTATAAATAGAGGGATTTGATTTTATTACAATCAAAAATGTATAATAAGTTACAAAAAAAATTATATGTGCTGAGTTTTCACGATATGGAAATAGTTGGATTATAGAGATAGTTTATATGGCTCAGAAAGGAAGAACAGTTTGGAATGAAAGTTTGTATTTCCTTTTTTAAAATTAAAAATGTACGGATATAATAAAAATAATAAATTTAATAGGCATCTATACAAATTAGACATTAAGAAAATACTAAATCTCTATCGCAGCGTTCCAACGCACTTAACATATAATTTAGAAATAGTTAATTTTATTAAAATAATATGATGTCAGAAATGTATAATTAATTATATTTTAAAAGAAAAAAAACGAGAGATAGTATAAAGAATTAATGATTATTAAGACGTGATATTCAAGTGATCATATTTTTTTACTAATAAAAGTTTGGAATAAACAAATATAAAATGTAACTAAAAATCATAGTTGGAATATAAAAATAAAGTTAAATTAAATCTATATTATGAAGTTTTAGAAAAAAAACAAAAAAACTAGTAGTATATTGGATTGTAAAGAATGGCATATGATTAATAAAGTTATTGATAAATGTTTTAAGAAAAAAATAATTAAAAGAAATTTATTAAAATATAACTTAACTACTAAGTTGATAAAAGAAAATTAGATGCAGATATCATAAATAAAAAGTGGAAAACATACTTAAAGAAAAAATGCAAAGCAAAAGTAGTATTGAATGATCAAATACACATAGGATATGGATAATATTAGGAAAGATACTATTAGAAAATTTTGAAAATACATTAAATATAGAAGCAGATATGATAAAAAAAAAAAAAGTAAATCAATAGATAAGGGGAATATAGAATGCATAGTTAAAAGGAAAATAAATATTTACTTAAAGAATAAATGTTTAATAAAGTAAATAAAAGATGAAATCTAATGTTAGTATAAAAGATGTAATTAAAAAAGAAATATAATCATGGAAATAGGGTTAATGTGAGCATTTAATGAAAATGGGCAAAGCTAGAGATTTATATGAACTATCAGATAAAATAATTTCAAAATTAAAATAAAATTTTAAACCTCATTATTCAATTGTTTTAACAAGATAACAACGAAGGAAATGTTCTGGAGAGTTGGACGATTACAAAAGTAAGATTAATTTTAAAAGGAATAAAAAAGATTATAACGTTTTAGGTAATTGTAGGTAGCAATGATGCCAATTATGTAAAAACTTTTCTCAAATGTTACTATTAATACACTTAAGGTATAGATGAATACAAATGAAGTATTAGAAAAAAAGGGAAGGATTTAGTAAAGACATGAAAATTGTTGATCATATTTTAAAGATGACTCAAATTATACAGATGAGTTTTAAATTGGGCAGAGAAGTATATTGTACCAATCGGAATGGGAGACTTAATGTAAACTGCACTACAGGATGCCATCTAGGCATTTGAGCCTAGAAAAATTTATAAAGTAGGCAGATACGCGCTGTTAAGATTCCACTTTCTTTAAATATTCCGACCGTTAGCCCAAGTCACTAGCTCAGCGGAGACGCAGAGATAAAAATCTATAAATTTTATATCTTAAATATAAAATAATAAAAGCCACTGCCAGAAATTAACACATAAAAATATTTATTTACGCACATATAAAATAATATTTAAATTTTGAGGAATAAATTTAACGTTTATAATTTTATATTGATCGTTAATTCTAAATTTAAGTAGATTGCAAATAATGAGTTTACTATTTATTTAGAGGGTCGAGTATGAATGGACTACATAGGTCTGCATTTGAAAGGAAAATATTCTTCCCTGATTTAACCTTAGGCAACAAATTTCGCAATCAACTGGCGCCAATCCATCTGATACATTCATGTATTCAATGTAGCATGATACGACAACACAAAATACTATATTGTCAGGAATGTACATCTGAACAATAAGTAGAAATAGAGAAGAGATTGACTCTCCACCAACAGGAATGTGACATCTGTTGGCAAGTAGATCAATAAACAAAAAACTCCATAGGAATGGACTGCGGTCTTCTGCCAACTTACAAACCCATCCATAGGCAAACAGAGGGTGTGTGGCATATATCTATAATCCTGCCCATAGCGGACCTCATACTACATCTACTAATTACACAAATATATCCAATCCATTGAACCAATTCAACTACAAAATGAATAACCTAAGATTACCCTCCCTTAATATAACTTTACAAACTATATAGCCATTCACGCCCGACTTAATTTTAACATTTAAATACGTTCGCACAGATTTGTTTAAAAATGTTGGGTATAGATCGATTACATAGATTCCACGGTCAAAAACATTTCAAAATAAACATAAACGATCAAAATACAAAATTATTGATACCGACAATCGCAGAGGGAAACTTATAAGTAACCCAATAGTATTCACCATAAGATACTTGCGTTGTCACCAATAACTTAAAAGACATCCGAATAAATACATTTTAGATACTCACCGTAAGGTATCATTATTTATCGAATGTCTATATATTTTGATCAAATATGAAAACCAAAATATAATTAACCGCAAACGAATCCATGCAAGCGTCTATAAACAACTTAAATTTCATACATTTAACCAATCTTTACAATAAGAAAAAAAAAAAAAATTTGAAATGATGTTTATCAATCGGAAAACATATAAAATTAAACATTATTAATTTGATTTAAAGACTTACAAAAGTCAGATAAGAGTCCGTTTTAACATTTCAGTTGGCTTGTTTATCAGTTTGTAAAACTTGACGAAAGTTCTTGATTGATTTTAACAATTGTTCATTTCAGATAGCTTATGGTAGAAGAGTCCAGATTTCTGCTTTTATTAATTCCCGCGACGCCTCCGTTGGAAGGGAATGTTCTGGAGATGGCAATAGCTGGTTCAAAGTATCACAGTCTTTTCATTTTTTTTTTTTTTTTTTAATAGAGAGTGTGGTATGTGCGTCATACCTCATCTCTCAAACACAAACGCTGGAACTGTCCGAAAAAAACTGTATTTCCCTTTTTATATTATCCACCAGGATTCAATGAATAAAACGTCACTAGTCTATCACTTTCGTTAGGGTCCGAGCCAAGGCTTAGTGCTTCCATTGGTCAAGCTAAAATTTCTTTCTTCTCTTATCTAACTTTTCATCTGACTTTTTAATTACACAGCTTTTAGATAATTAATAAACATCATTTCCATTTACAGATTACAGGAATTAATTAATACCTGTTTTTATTTTAACTTACGTTATTTTTTTATTAAAATATTTTTATATTTCAATCTTGTATTTTTTTATTTAAAAAAATACGTTCAAATACTTTTTTTTTTTTTTTGTTTATGAAAAAATATTTTTAAAGTTTAGCATCTGTGCGAATATATATATGTTTAACAAACATTTTAATTTTAGCGTTTAGGTTTTTCCTTTTATTTGCGAACTTTTAAGTTTTTATTTTAAATAAATGTAACGACATATTTATATATCGTTACAATATATATATATTGATATGGAAAAGTGATGAGAAAAAGTTTATGGTTTAAAGTAATAAAAAAATGCGATTGAAAAAAGTTTGTTATAAATATTAGAAAAACTATATATAAAAACATTTATATATCAATTGGAGAATTATGAATCAGATATGGTAACAAGTGGAACGAATCTCAAACAGAATTGTTCTTCTCCACTATACTGCTAATATTATTTTGAAGTGAATTAAAAATGAAATTAAGATTAAACAAAATACCTTAATCTAGTTTAAATTTGTAGCTACCGATATTATTATTGCAGATGACTTTTTTTTTCTAATGCCAAAGAAAATATGAATATGTTATTTAAGACGCGTGAAAAAGGAGAAAAGTGATATTAAATTTAATTTCAAAAAATCCAAGATATTAATAATTAACAAACTAGAAAGTGAACAAAAATGAATGGAAAATGAGAAAATTGCTCCAGAGAAGAAGTAGAGCGAGCAATCCATATCATAATCAGGAAAAAAATTAATAATAAAAGGGGGAAAAGGGTGACTTAGAAAATGGACATGATTTGATTATATATATGTAAAACCTCTGTACCACCACACATATTTCAAACACACAAATAAAGTCATCTAAAAACAGTTAATGGCTATTATAATATAATTCTAAGCGAAGCAAGTTCTCTTAAGTTTACTCAGATCATATTCCTAATTTAACAAACATTTAATAATAAATCATTGCTATATTTATCTAAAGTGGATGTTGTCAAATGTGTAAGTGAATAAAAGCAATTTGACACTTATGCATTAAATTGTAGTTGTTTCATTTCTCTCTCTCTCTTTATATATATATATATATACGAAATAAATAGAATATTACGGAGAGAAATAGTTATACCTGATTTTGTTTTATGAAAATGATCTATATGCCATATCTTATAAATGATAAATAACATATAAAAAGAAACAGGGCAGCCATATAGATGGTAAATGAAACTATATAAGATGAAATGGAAAAGTCATCATATTGAGAAATGCCTTAAAAAGTTTTAAATGTTTGAAAGATTACAGTTTGTGGATAAAAATAAACATATGACAATTTTAATTACATTAATTGGAGAATTAACTAATTGATTAAATTAAATAATCAAAGATGTAAGATAATTAGATGAGAAATTTATATTAATATACTTAAACAACATTTGGCTGAATGTTCCAATAGAATATTGGACATACAATACTTTAACCACTATGCTAAATGGATGGAAAATCCAGTAAGTGAAAAAAAGAATATACAAATGTGCATCCCTTATTTTAAAAACTTTTTAACAAATTTTTTTTTATTGTAGATATAAACATGCAATTTGATGTTTTGACTGTCCTGCAGTCTTCCTCAAAGATATAATATAATGACAAATAAAATAGTTTTTTTGCTAAAAAGTGTTTAAAGTAAGAGGTGCAAATTTATATTTATATAAAATATTACAACAAAATAAAGGAAGGGATGGAATTAGTGACATTTGTAAATGTTAAACAAATTAAAAATATGTAAAAAGAAAAAAAAAGGTATTACATTAAAAATAAAATGATTTATGATAATAAGATGAAAAATTATTTATTATTTAAGATTAGAGCATCAAATCTAAAAATTAAAAAAACACAAACTAAAAAAATGTAAAAAAAGATAAAATGTTAAGATAGAGAAGATGAAACTCTGGTGAAAATATAATGAAGGGTACGATTATTAAAAAATAGTTGATGTTTTTTTAAGATAAAAATAATTCAAGAAATTAGAAATATATAGTAGAAATATTTTTGAAAATAGACTAGAAGTAGTATTAAGAATAAGGATTTTTCCAAAAATTGGAAAAACATTTAAGCAATGTTTAAAGAGAGAAATGAATTAACTATAAGATATTGATGCTAATTTTCTGCCATATGTACTAGAAGACAAATTTATTTCATTCAGATTTGTGAATATCAATATAAAACACAACAAAAAAAAGTAATTGGAAAAATGTTCCACTACTTTTTTGCAAAATTTATTTCTTCATTTTTAAACTACTAAAAAAAAGATCAAGTTTCAAATTTTGCATATTTAATTAGCTTAAAAATCCCAAATTGGCATTAATTGATAAATCAGAACATTTTGGAAGCAATGTATTATATTCTTTTTTGATGAAAATAAATGTTTCTAAATGGGATTCTTGAAATAAAACATTCTTTGAAATAGACTTTCACTTTTAAAATCTTTTGTTTTTAAAGCTTGATGATTAGTCAGTTATTTTATTAGTATTATTATTAGTATTTGAAATGCAGTATTAATTAAACTAAGACTAAAAAAAATGCTCTCCTTGTCAAGGAAATTTATTTTTATAATTCTAAAAAGCAAATGAAATAAATAACCTTTTGAGACCAAATTTACCAAAAAAGAAAGCTATTTAAACAAATCACAATTGAATTATGAACTTTATTATAATTTAAAAAAAAAGAATAAATGTCTATATGATATAATAAACTTACTATTGGATTTAGGTAAAAAAAATATGTTCATCTTTTGTGATAAAAATAAAATATTTAATGAAATAAAAGTGATAAGAAAACTTGCATTGGGATACTTATGAATATAAAAATAATGATAATATAATGAAGCTTCCTGATAGAATATTTAAAAAAAACTATGAAAGTGAATTTGTTTTAATGAGCATTTAGGATGAACACTTTTTAAAAGATGTTTACAACAAAAAATAAATCCCAAAAGCTATAGTATTACCTTCAGCAAGAAAAAAAGTTTAATATTAAAATCATTGTGCAAAATAATTCAGTGAGTAATGTATAGTTAAATTTATGTTTTTATTGTTATAGAAAATAATATTACAATGCATTGGATTAAATAATATTTTTAATATCTTTTTATTATTTGTATTTTTATAAGAAGAAAATTTGAATATAATAATTGAATGTTGTAGATGTGTGTGTGTACAAAACTTTAATATTAACTGAATATCTCTTTACCCTAATAATTCATGTGCAAGCTATAAGTTTATTCATTTATTTTATTTATCTATGGCAGAAAAAAATATAATAATATCTATTTGATTATAATCATTATTGGCACTATTTTTTTATTATTGAAGTTTGAATATTGTTATATAAACTCCATTCATAAAAATTGCAGTTATGAAATAATTTTCATGTAAATTTTTTTTAATCATCTCAAACTAATGATTTATTAAAAAATAATTTGCACTTAAAATAGATTTATGTGATCTCTTTTTATAGTATGCTTTTTGCAAAATGTCTTGCTAAATTTTCATGAGCCAAACATTTAGCCATACTTTCAAATTATATTTCATTCATATTATTAGTTTGTATCACTCATTGACTGAGTGCATCAATAATGAATTGTTAACTGTGTAAGGCTTAGGATTATCATCATTTATGAAATTTTTTGCTGCCATCTGAGTAACATAACATTATTATTGTTGCTGCTGTTATTTATGTGTTAGGATGGCAAAATAAAACAATTATTAATATTATGTGTGTGTTATAGCATTAAATATTTTGGAAGTGGAATTTAGATAAATGTTTAAACATTCATTAATTGTACCTATGTGTTGGAATATTTTCATTATCTAACATTCAATTGCTAATGTCTTTAGAAAAATTGTAAACTTTATTATTTAAAATTTACAATTATATTCAATGTTTAATAATAGGACACAGGTGGGTATCTACACAATGTTTTGAGTGGTATTTTTCTCCTCTCTTCAAGTGTTACTGGCAGGACCAGTGACAGTAGAAGCATTGAAATTGAATCTGGGTCTTTAGATTCTTGAATATTGAATTT
Source organism: Epiperipatus broadwayi (assembly GCA_028023455.1). Lineage (NCBI taxonomy): Eukaryota > Metazoa > Onychophora > Udeonychophora > Euonychophora > Peripatidae > Epiperipatus > Epiperipatus broadwayi. The sequence goes on along the minus strand of JAQFVV010012472.1, from coordinate 2,332,572 downwards.
TTTAAAAAAATGTTCTATTCTGCCAAAGGCAGGAAAAAATGAAGAGAATAATATCACTTAAAACAATGTGTAGATACTAATCTGTATACTATTACTGACTGTTAAATGTAATTGAAAAATTTAAATAAAGTTTAAATTTTTTCTAAAAACATTAATGATTTAATGTTAAATGATGAAAATAGTCCAACATATAAGGAAAACTAAAATGCCAAATCTTCAGGCTAATATTATATATTATTAAATGTATTTGATTTTACTATTAAGAAAAGAAATAATATTGTAGTTAATAAACTAGGTGCAAGAATATTAAACCTTATTTACATAGACTGCACATGATACATCCTGAAGAAATCCACCCAAAGATGCATTATTTATTTTATATTTTTATATATATCTTTTCTCACTTTTATTTATCACAATCATTAATGATTATTATTATTATTATTATTATTATTATTATTATTATTATTATTATTATTATTATTATTATTATTATTATTATTATTATTATTATTATTATTATTATTATTATTATTATTATTATTATTATTATTATTATTATTATTATTATTATTATTATTATTATTATTATTATTATTATTATTATTATTATAAAACTTGTTTGATATTACAAATTATGTGGTTGTTTACTGACTGTGAGTCAGTTTGGCCTTATAATTAATGACATTTTAATTAGTGTTTGATGAGGAATATAAAAATTTGTGGAACATTGCCTCATGTAGAATTATTCTAATAGTGTCCGTAAATATTTTTGGCCTGAAAATTCAGATACATTTTTAATGTTTGTACCAAAATGTATTGTTGATAATGGAAAAAAACCTATCTCATCACAGTGTTGAATAATGAGGATAAATCCAATTAACAAAATCATTTTATTTCAGATGAATTTGGCTTCCTAAGCATGAATAAGATTATATTACCTGCAGTAAAAAGGATTCGAAGAAACAAATTACTACTTTAGATTGTATTTATATATTGGACTATTTCTATCATTTAATATTAAATATTGTGTGTTTTTAGAAAAAAAATAATTTTATTTAAATATTCCAATTAGTATATGCACAATGTCTCAAGATATATTATTCTATTCTTTTCTTCAAACCTGAACCCTTAGATTCACGAATATTCAATTTTAAGGTAATGCTCTAACCAACTGAGGCACTCTGCCAAAGGCAATATTCAGTAGACATTTCGTATATTTATCTATGAGATGCCTCCTTATTTCTCCACTTTTTACTAAGAGCCAAGTAGATTAGTGATTTTCATACATTATGTATAGTCACACTACTTTGACTTGTGAAGTTAGTCACCATTGTCATGTCAGCAGCTTCTTAAAATTTTATTCTTTGTACTTTTTCCTCTCTATCCAAATTTTTTTGTATTTTCACAATTGAACATATGTTCATTGGTACATAGATAGTCTGCTACCTTAGATGCAGCTGTTTTCTCTCTTCTAATCATAAGTTTGTGCTCTTTCAATCACTTTTTACTGAGGGGACTGGTCTCACCAATGTACATTCTTCCACATTCACAGAAGCAGTTTTTGCTTTTCCACATTTTTAGTTTAGGTTTTGTAGTTTTTAGAATTTCTTGTAGTGTGGTATGGCTCTGGAAAACTATTCTGATGTTATACTGATTGCATATTTTACTTAATTTATCTGCTATTTTTGGTATATATGGATACACTACTGCACCAATAATTATTTTTAGATGGTTGTTTTTGCTGTCTATTTAAGGGTTTTTTAATAACAGCTGATGGATAACCATTGTTCACAAGAGTTTGTTTTATGTACATCTTTTCTTTTTTCAAATTGCTGGTTTCAGACCAAACTACTTTTGCACTGTTTTATAGTGATAGTATAACTCCATGTTTTGTGTTTCTGGTGTGATTGGATGTATATGCTAAGTATTTTACTATAAAGTTTGGGTATTCTGTAAAGTATACTTTTGATTTGGCTATGAGGGAGTTTTGTCACAAGAAAATCTAAGAATGTCAATTTTTGTTTTGTTCTGATTGTAAATTTACTTGAAAGGGACATGCTGCTGATGTGTTTCAAGAAAGTTTGTAGTAGTGCTTCACCATGTGGCTTTATGACATTATCATCAACATAGTAAAGCCAAACTTTAGGTAGATTAGAATAGTCTTTATGGTTGTGATTTCAAGTGCTTCCATGTAAACATTGATAATCAGAGTGACAATGGTGAGTCCATAGCCATACCTTAATTTTGTTAGAAGAATTTTGTGTTGTATTGAAAGTAGATTGTTGTTATACATAATGTTAATAGTTCCATTATACTATCAATAGGAAAAGTTGTTCTGGTTTGTAAGATATTATTATCATTTAATTTTTTCCTTGCAATAGACAATGTTTCTTCACATGGTTCATTTGTGAATAAACTTTCCACATCAAAGATTATCAGTAAGAGGGTTATTTCAATTTTCATGTTCTTAACTAATTCTATAAAGTGTTTATAATCTCTGACAAGGGACTGTGTTTTGGATGCCAAAGAACTAAGAACATTGAGAAGAAATCTTCACAAATTTTGGCAAGATAAATTTCTAGACCTAACAATAGGTCTTAATGAAATATGATCTCTATGAATTTTAGTTAGACCGTAAAGATGAGAAATTTTGCTGAAATATGATGTTAGTTTACTTCTTTCTGAATCATTAAAGTACTTGTGATGCTTTTGAATAATGCTTGTAACTTTGTTTCTGTACTCAATATTGGATTTTTTGCCACTTCCCTGTATTGGCCTGCTGTGAAGAATTCTTGTATTTTGTTGTCATAATCAGTTATGTCAATTACAACTGTTGCATTGCCTTTTCCAGCAGAGAGAAAAATCAAAACTATAGTTTACATAAAACTCACACATACAGAAATTCATATCAGGAATACAAAACATGGAGTAATACTATCATTATGGAACGAACAAAAAAAGTTCAGTCAGAAGCCAGTGATTTATCTATATAGAGCAAAATCTTATAAAAAAGGGTTATCTGTCAACTATTATTAAGAAAACTATAAATAGACAACAAAAACAACCATCTAAAAACAATTATTATTACTATAGTATATATATATATATATCAAAAAATAGCACCAAATTAAGGAAGAACTGCAATCAGTATACCAACAAAACAGATTTCCAGAACCACATCATGCTATGAGAAATCTAACATCTACAAAGTCTAAACTAGAAATTCTGAAAAGCAAAAACTGCATCTATGAAATAACATGTGAATGTGGAAGAATGTATATTTGTGAGACCAATCATCTCATTGACAAGCAATTGCAAGAGCACAAACTGATGATTAGAAGAGAGAAAACAAGTGTGCCTAAGGTAGAAAACCATGTATGTACAAATGAACATACATTCAATTGGAAAAATACAAAAAAAAATTAGATAGTGAGGAGAAGTTGGAAAAATAGAACTTAGAGAAGCTGCTCATATGACAATGGTGAGTAGCTTCATAGGCCAACCTAGTGTGACTATACATAATGTATGAAAACCATTAATCAACTTTGTTCTTAGGAAAAAAGTGGATAAATCAGGAGGAACCTCATAGATAAGTTTATGATATTTCTACTGACTGTTGCCTTTGACAGGATGGCTCAGCTGGTTAGAGCATTACCTTAAAATTCAATATTCAAGAATCTAAGAATGCAGGTTCAATTCCCATGCTATTACCAACACTGGTCGGACCAGCAATATCTGAAGAAAAGTGTAAAATAATATCTCTCAAAAAATTGTGCATATACCAATCTGTGTGCTACTACTAAAAAATTAAATGTAATTGGAATATTTAAATAAAGTTAATTTTTTCTAAAGATATTTAGTAATTAATATTAAATGACAGAAATAATCCAATATATCAAAAGCAACTAAAATACCATCATCACAATGTTTTAGGATGCCACTTTAGTATATTGTTAAAATAATTAGCTTTAAGAAAAAGCATATCTATTAACCAAAGAGTACAATACAATACTAATAACAAAACAGGCAAAAACTCTCCATTGCCACCTTGTGCTAGCCAGAGTAATCAATGGATACTAAAAGGCTTGTACATAAAATCTTTATCTAGCACCTACTCATCCAATATCCCCAGACTAGTTTTTGGCTTGTGGCCTTCATCGGTGAGTTATGTGCTAGCATGAAATGGTGATCATGCGATGTTTAGTGGTTTAACTAATAACAAACTTACTCAAAAATAAAAAAGGATTTTATTACTGTAAAATTTCCTCCAAATGTTTTAACTGATATAGTTAAGATTATTTTTTATTATAACATATTACAAAATGGTAAATTTTGAGGGAAATAGTAAAAGGGTAGCTTACAATCCTGTCTAGACCAGCCCTTATGTATCCACAACAGCAAATCAAACCCTTTTAAAACATAAACTAGATAATAGACAGTTGAATATGCACTATCAATTGTTTTATAATGCAAATATACATATATATACACACACATGACAAAAGTTTGTTTTATTAAATCTAAAATTAAATAATGTGACAATCAGATAATTTATCTTCTTCAAAGTAAAATAAAAAAAACATTTAATAAGATCTTTCATATATATACTAACAATAAGGTATTTGTCAATGTATTAGACATCATGATTTATGACTGCAACTTAGTAGACATGGAGATGACCTAATGTCAAGTCAATACCTAGGCAACCATGTGTTAGAAAATGAGAGTAGAATTTTATTATGTAATTTTAATTTTAACTACAACTATTTAGTACATACAACAATAGACAAGTACATCAATGAAAGAGGAAATGGAAAAGCTCATATATTAGGCAATAGAAATTAAGCATGGTTTAAAAGTGAACCCAATTCATTTCCATTGTCTTTTATTATTTATTAAAGAATAGGATAACCACACATGACCAATATCTCAAGATCAAATCTTAGAATGCAATAATTTGTTCGAAAATCCCACATCAATCATATAATTTTCACATTGCAAAAAGTTGAAATTGTAATTAACTTTTGAAATAAGGAAAGTTGATAATTTCTAGCAGTTTAATTAATGAATTGAACTGATTTTAAGTTGACAATTAAAAATAAAAGACTGTGCTATTGTTCAAATGAGAAAAGGAAAGAGTACATCACAGCTTATATAGATAAATGACCAAGTAAAATTTTTCTTTTATATAATTCACTAAATGCCAAATAATGAACTGAAGAAAATTAAATCTATTATAAAGTAGTAAGCAATGTATTCTGGCTAAATAAAGTTGCCATAAGACCTGAATGCTATTCTCCCAACAATAGAAGCATAATAATTTAGCACACTCATCTATATAATGCCTAAAGAAACATCAAATGTCCCATATAAAATGTCTGAATGGATCCAGGAGGAAGTAGCTGCAGAAAATGGAAACAATGTCATTCCAAGTTCATTGCTGAGAAATTTGGATGATTGACGAAGAATTTACCAAAATATAATGAAAAGAAGAGTGATAAATTGTATCCATGAGAGACATTAAGTGTTAGATTTTTTTTTATACATTTGTAAAATTCTATTCTCATTTTATTTCTACACTTAGAAATTTCAATGTGCCTACACTTGGAAGAGTCCATATGTTTAAAAGTCACATAATATAGGGAGGGAAATAATTAACTTAGATCATTTTTTATGTAAATAAAGTTTAGGTCCATTTCTTCCATAGTGACTTAACATTTAGATCATCACCACATAACATGGAATAAGGTAAGAATTTTGATACTATTTTGTATTAATTACATGCAATATTACAGGACAGAATTTGTGTTGTTTATTTAGTTTAACTAAGAGTCATTATATTTATTTTATTCTGTGTGAATGGCTAATCTTCTAATATGGATATTCTTTTCTGTCAAACATGTCAACCATACTTAGGCAGGGGTACCAAATGAGATGGAATGTCAATCATTGGAATTCAATGATGAGATTATATATATGCTCATGTAAGTTTGTAAATTAGTCAGCTTCATGGATGATGTAATCATGATTTTTTTTATTAATTTAATTTGCTTTATAAATAGTAAGTGTGGGTTTATGTATCTCTACCATTAGTATGAATTGGAATAATGGATGTTTTAATCTATGATATGGTAGAAATGCATACTTGACACAATTAACTGCATTTTTATTATGTTAAATGAGTTTTAAATTGTATTTCTTATTAATAAAAGTTCTTAATTTGATTTAAAATTTAACTGGCCTCTAGTTTATCAGAATCATTCATACACTCATTCATCAATTTATTTGACTATATATCTATATGCACACACATCCTTTCCATATATATAATGATATAGTAATAGGGTTAAATGCCTCTTAAGTCAATGGGAACCTTACAGAGGTGCGATAGTTGCTATGCAAAGTAAATTCACCCCTGAAGAGAGCTGAAGGCAACATTCTCCCTGAGTTTGAATACTGAGGCATAATGAAATCGGAAAGAAGAGTGAGGCATGGATGAAATAGCCTAAATTGCATCTGAATTTAATATGTAAACTTATGGCTAGCCCATTGGAGGTAGATATGATCATTGGTTAGGTATTTCATTGCAACATTCTCAGCATCCTATCAAAATACCCTAGGACTGATCATAGTGAGATGTGACCCCCTCTTTCAGTGGACTGTTACAATATTTAAATTATTAAATAAATTTAAATTAAGTATGGAGGAAACATTGGACAAGAAATTTGAAAGTATGAAACAGAAATTAAAAAAAAACAGCAGAATAAAGAGAATCAAGAGCATATGGAAAAATTAAAAGAAAATAATAAGCAAATTTTCAATCAGATTTGAAATATAGTATGCAGTGAAATATAGATTGAAATATGATAAAGTTGAAAAAAAAGTGAATATTATGAATAAAATAAAATGGATTTAAATATAAAAATAGAATTAAGTCAATGAGAAATTTAAAAAATATGGATCATCATTTTAACAAAACCTTCAAAATTATATAGATCTGAAATTAAAGGATATTACATACTCATACTAAATCTCAAAAGTGCTAAGCAGGCATATTAAACATTATAGTATAAATACAGCTTCATTAAAGCATGCAAAAAAATCACATATGTATAAATACTCATAATAGGGAAAAAGAATCAACAAACTAAACAAAAGGAGAGAGAAAATCAAATTACCAAGAAATAATTAAATATCATCAAATAATCAAGAAAGTTATTAAAGATAAAAATAAAATGTATGGTAAACTTTGTACCTTGATATAAATTTAAATTTGAATGAAAACTACATGAAAGAAGATATGGAAAAGCTAAAGGAAAACCTGAAATCCCTTAATCTATCTGTTGGTGGAAAAGAAAGGACATATGAAAAATTATTTATTATCAAGAAATTCTGAAAAATATCAAAGGCTCTGCTATTATAAATATAAAATTGAGAGTATGGCTGTTGTAATCATAAATTTATATAATATTTTTGGTTGTTAATTCAGAGAACCCTTTATAGGATTAACTGTTTAGAATTAATTACTAAATAGAATGTTATAAAAAGTGTGTCAATATTTTTCATCTTTATAACACAGGTACACTGCTTTCAAATTGCTACAATAATTTGAATATGGTGATAGTGAATTTAAAAAATCAGTTAACTATTTCAAATTTATGACAGTGGCTACATATTTATGTCTCTCTGAGGATATTGTCATTTTAGAGATTGTTTAAAAATGGTCAAATACAAGTTGATGAAACATTTAACTCAACATGTGAAATCTGCTCATTAATTAGCTCCAGAAAATGATTTATTATAAATATTTATGAGTTATGGAAAAGTTGCTATGCCACATAAAGTGACTTTATTATGTTAAAGCTTTTGAATTTTATATTTGTTTAAATTAAAACTCTCTATTGGCATTGTGATCCCTTTATAATTATTACAATATATATATAATTAATAAAACAAGTTATAAATTTTGTAACTTGCTTTCAAGCTTGCATTTAAATGATCACTAGATGGAGCTTACCAATAGCTCTAAACAAGCTTTATTTTTATAAGTGCCAAAAGAGAAAGAATTCAAAATCTCTATCATTATACCTACCGCCAGACCAATTGGTTTCAAGCTTATGGTCACCTCAGTGGAGGGCTGGGACTCTAGAAATGATATATATATATATATATATTGTACCAGGTGCATTCAGAAGATGATTTAGAGTACTCTATTTGTTAGATTTAACTGAGTTTAAACCTTATTTATCATAAATTTTATATTATAAATATTACGTGAATGGACCGGCCCTTTGAGCAGAAGGGAGAATACCATTGATAGCAGAGCTATCAACAATACCCATGATCAGGCCAAGCTATGCAATGCATAACATGATCACACTTCCAGACCATGGCCCACCATGACTGCTAGATTCAAACCCCTACTATCCAAGCACTTTATTTGTTTTGAGGTAAACCTCAGGTGTCAGCTAGCTACAAGAACTAACAGGCTGGACAGTTGGCCCATAATCCAGTGCTCAAAATATCCCATGACTAGCTCAATCAAAATAATAATCTAACACATTATTGCTTTAATTAGTGCTAAAGAATTGACTAAAAAATATTACATTTCAAGATAATTTATTTTAATTAAACATTTATTTTTCTAATTTTAATTACTTATATGAAACTTAATTAAATGAAACAATGACTTATCATAACCTCAGGCTAACAATATACAATAGCAATATAATATAACAAAGAATATTAAATAATACAAAACATTTTAAAATACATAAAATCAATATAAATTATTCTAAAGCATTAACATACATGACATTTCAAAAACACACACATTCATAGTTCTTTATGCATGCTATAGAGTTCATTTATTAACTGACTCTGGGAGACTTTAAGGATTGCAATGGCTACTTTAATATCAGAAATGGAAATAATAAAAGTTACTCATTACCTATAGGATTTGAACATTGACTTCTTGCTGGTTGTTGCTTCATGTGAAAATCTTTCCAACTGGTTGGATTTGAGGTTTTTGCAGAGGTTTAATGCTTGCTACTCCATGGCATTATTCTTTAAGACAGTCTCCCTAGCGGGTTTTTAAGTTGTTAGGCAGGCATCACTTTTTCTGGGCAAATTGGCTGTTTCCATCAGACTCAGGCTGAATAAAAGTCATATGATTCTACTGCCTGTTAGCACTGCATGATCGTTATTAAGAATGCATGAGAAGATTGACTGAGAACTGATTGGGTAACTGATTAAATGAACTCAACTGAAACCTTTGCATTAATTATGAGAATTTTATTTTATTAATTTTTTTTAGACAAAAATTTCAATGAGTGCTCTCAGTAGCGTTACATTACACCACCCTCCATTTGAGAGTAAAATGTATCTTTTGACCATTTTATCTCTGTAACTTTTAATTATTAGGTTTAGAAATATTTACATGTATTTTTATTTCTCTAAGTTTATTTTTCTTTATCTAAACTATACATGCTGAGGGCAATCTGTTTGGTTATACATTTCTTCCTTTTATGCTGACAACATTGCTTTCAATGATCAAGCACTAGATAATGACCATGAAGACAACACTATTTTTGTGATACAGAGATTTTAAAATGAGGTGGATGTAGAGTTTTCTGGCTTATACCAGCTTACACATGTGACACAAAGCTTCATTTGCTGGTTTTTCTACTGGACTTTGTAAAAGAAAAGGTCGCTGCAAATGGCAGGATTCCTCTACTGTCCAATTTGACTTATGCTTTGGAATGAAATACGAATTATATGAAATATGGGGACTCTCCCCCGAAGAAGTGATTCACGGCTTACTTTGGTTGTTACCAGTGTGCATTTTTAAAGAGAATGGGGACTCTCCCCTGAGAAGTAATTCCTTACAGTCCACTCTGGGGTGCTGCTTTCATTTAGCCAACAACTTTAATTTTCCTAAAACTTATTTCTATACTTGCTACCCTCCTTTCAATTGATTACAATCTTTTATATACTCTTAACTTAGATTGATTTATATTATTTTAACTTTACAATATTATTTTAAATTTATGTGAACATTATCTTAACATATCTATTTATATTAAATCCCTCCTGAATATTATTTAAACCATTTCTTTAACATGCATGTATTCAGAAAAAAAAATTATTTTATTTTATTATGCTAACTTATTATTTATCTACAGATATTTTATATTTATCTACCCTAATTTTATTCTAAATATTTCCATTATTTTATTCATTTATTTAATCCTGCAAACATTACTTTAAATCATTTACTTGCCCCATTTATTTACAAACACTTTTCTTTATTACTATGTGCATGACAGAAAAAGAATCTTTTATCCAGTGAAGCCTCCATTATTACTTATGAAAACATTTCATCATTTCCTTCCTTTTTTTTTTAAATTTATTATTTTAGTTTTAAACAGAGAAATTTTCAGATTCAAGTTTATCCCCTACATCAAAATAATTTTATTTAACTCATAGTCCACTTCTGGTTCTTATTGTTTCTGTTTATTACTCCATTCCTTTACTAACTCCTAAACTTTGTCAGGCGGTCTTTCTTTTCTTCTACTAACTCTATAATATAAATTAACTTACCCCTCTTGTCTATCCCTCACTTATAATTTATTGCCTTGTCTCTTTCTCGTTCCATTCTATTTTCAACTTTGTAAATCAGAAAACCTTGATACTTATCAAAACTCCATAGTTCTTCAAACTGACCTACTTTATCTTTAATAATATCAATAACAGTGGACAAAAAGAATTCATTTACTATAGCCTTCTTGAATAAGACTGCCCTATAAATGGCTTCTGTCTCAGCCTTAAAATCATATACCCACTCTTTCTCTTAACTTTTCTCTTTGTTTTACAACTCTGCTTAAAACAAACCTGAATGTTTACTTTAACCATTTCATTTTTACTTCCTTGTGAAAACTCCTTTCTGTTATCTTCTACCCATATTATTTTCATTTCCAAGTTACTATACTTAATGCTATCTTGTTCTAGTATCTCTTGATCTACACTTTCTAATTCGTCCTTCCCTTCATTTACATCTCTTATCACCTTGACTTCCTTTTCTCTTTTCTGACTTTCTTTAGTTAAATCTAATTCTATGATTTGTTGGTTTTCCCCTACCTTTCCTTTTATCTCATGTCTCATTTCTCTTATTTCTCTAATCATTTCTACTTTGAACTCTTGCTGACTTTTCTTGAATTCCTGATGCATTTTTGCTCTAAACTCTTGCATTTCTCTTATCATATTTATCATCATTTTCAAGAACATCTGTGTCTCAGATATATCTTCTTTTTCTTTTTCAACCATTTTTGAAACAAAATTTCTTTTCCACTAAATTTAAATATGAACTGTTTATTTATTTTGTTAAATGGAACATATGACTGACTCACTCCCTTTGTCCTATCATCTCCTGCCTTAACTCCACCCAAAATATCTGTCTTTAATTTTCTCTTTTCATTTAAAGAAGAAAAAAGTTTTGGTCAATTCTTTATTTAAAATTAAACCACTTTAAAATACAATTACACAATTTAGCATTTCTTTAAATTTTTATTTTCAAACAAGAAAATATTTATTTCACTGTTATTTATGGTGGTTTTGCGCTATGTTGGGTAAAGCCAATTGTACCGGGTGCATTCAGAAGATGATCCAGAGTACTCTATTTGCTAGGTTTAACTGGATTTAAATCTTATTTATCATAATTTTATGATTTTATATTATAAATATAAAGTGAACGAATCGGGCCTAAAGCAGAGGGGAGAATACCATTGATAGCAGAGCTATCAATGATAGCCATGATCAGACTGAGCTATGCAATGCATAACACGATCACATTTCCATACCGTGGGCTCACCATGACTGCCAGATTCAAACCCCTACTATCCAAGCACTTTATTTGTTTTGAGGTAAACCTCAGGCACGAGCTAGCTACGAGAACTAACATGCTGAGATAGTAAGCACATAAAACAGTGCTCAAAATATCCTATGACTAACTCAATCAAAAGAATAATCTAACACATTATTGCTTTAATTAGTGGTAAAGAATTGACCAACAAATATTGCATTTCAAGATAATTTATTTAAACTAAACATTTATTATTCTAATTTTAATTACTTATATGAAACTTAATTAAATGAAACAATGACTTATCATAACCTCAGGCTCACACACATACAATAGCAATATAATATAACAAAGAATATTAAATAATACAAGACATTTTAAAATACATGAAATCAATATAAAATATCCTAAAGCATTAACATACATGACATTTCAAAAACATGCACATCCATAGTTTTTTATGCTCTGGGAGACTTTAAGGATTGCAATGGCTACTTTCATATCAGAAATGGAAATAATAAAAGTTATTCATTACCTATAAGATTTGAACATTGACTTCTTTCTGGTTGTTGCTTCATGTGAAAATCTTTCCAATGGGTTGGATTTGAGGTTTTTATGGAGGTTTAATGCTTGCTATTCCATGACATTATTCTTTAAGACAGTTCGATATCCCTAGCAGGTTTTTAAGTTGTTAGGCGGGTATCACTTTTTCTGGGCAAATTGGCTGTTTCCATCGGACTCAGGCTGGAGAAAAGTCATATTATTCCAGTGGCTGTTAGCATTGCATGGCCTTTATTAACAAATGCATGAGAAGACTGACTGAGAAGTGGTTGAGTAAGTGATTGAATGAACTCAACTGACTGCAAACTCAACTGATTGCAAACTCAACTGAAATCTTCGCTTTATTTATGAGAATTTTACTTTATTAATTTTTTTTAGACAAAAATTTCAATGAACACTCTCAGTAGTGTTACAATATATATATATATATTTAATTGTGATACCCATATACTTATATATATATATATATATATATATATATATATATATATATATATATATATATATATATATATATATATATATATATATATATATATGACAAGCATTTATTAAGTCTTACTTTAAATATTGTATGTTAGTATATCTGAGCATTGATAGTCATTCAACATTTAATTCTAGGGTGCATAAATAAACTTTCCATTGTGGCATAAAATATATTATGTGTGAGTGAGATGGTCAATGACTTCCACTGCATTTTATATGTGTAACTATTATAAAATTATATCTTTTACATACTTCCATGCAATTTGATTAGTTATTCTTATATATATAGATATATATATATATATATATATATATATATATAATTATATATATATATATATATATATATATATATAATTACCCCAAATTCACAACTCATCCAGATTAGCCAAAAAATATAAACTCTAAAACACAACCATGTTTTTTCTGCTATACGCAGACTTCTCAAATGTGATGAACTGAAGAAAATAAACATTTTGTTAATTCACATATTTTGCATGCTCAACTACTTCATGCTCAATTTCATTACTATTTGAGATATAACATTTTTTTTGAAAAGTTAACCTTGACAATGGCAGATGCTATTTCATTGAAACATTGGGAAGTAAGCAAAAATAACACATGGTTTATATCAAAAAATACTTTATATTTCACTCACACAATATATATATATATATATATATATATATATATATATATATATATATATATGAACTATTTCAGTCTAGAGAATACAATTACTAACAGATGACTGCTTACATGATGGAGTGACTATAAATTTTTTCTATTAATCTAATTCAATAAGTCATTGATCATAGTCAGACTGGGCCTATATTAAGTACAAGACTTATGCAAATCCAGTCACATTTCCTGATCATCATGCTCTCCATATTTATGGTATTATTCTGATATAATATAAAATAGTATACCCGTAATTTGAATGAGAAAATGTATGAGAAACAAAATTCTTAATTAGAATATAAAATTATTTAATACAATACAATAAATACAATATAACTGTTCATATTTAACATAATAAAATACATATTAACTTAATAAAATATGGAGCATACATGACAGAAAATATTTTAAATTATTATTTATTCAAAAGAAGTCATTCTAGAAGACTTACCCAGTTTACATTATTTTTTGTTTTGTTTTTGTTGAGCTCAACTTTAAAAAAAACAGTAATACTAATTTAAAATTGAGAATTTAGGCCACAATGAATTATTCTTGTAGTTTCACATTAAATTTTATAAATTATTCAACTTGAATATATTTTTTGTAAAGTTCCTTTTTTAGTCTTTGTGATTTATAATTGAGAAAATCAGATATGCCAAATAAGTATAAATCCTTCTCTTATTGGATAATTTCTTTTATAACAGTTAATTGATAATTTTTTTATAATCTTAAATTATTGAGTTGTATTATAGTGTCCACAATAATATTCAGCATTGGCAGATATACTTAGGCATTTCTCAATATTAAGACATTATAACTGATCCATGAATAACATTACACTTCTGAAAAGATGATGCTAGTACTTCAACTAAAGTTATACCCCATCACTGTCAATATAGATGAATATATGAGAATCAAAATCATTTTCCTAGCTTTAATTTTTATAAGCAACCTAAAGAAGAACTTAACTGAACTACCGCCAATGTTTGAAAGCAGATTTTTTTCATTGTCTGGCAACATTCTAAATTCCCATGGCAACTTAATATTTTGAAAATAATTAACTTATTTTAGAATTATTCTTTTAAATTACCAAAAAATAAACTTTTTAATTTTTGACAAATTATTTCATTTTTCATATATTAATAATTAAAATAAATAAACAACATGTACAAGGTTTTAAAATGCATAATAATTTTTGCATTCAGTTTTTTTTTTTCAAAAACTATATATGCAAATTACAACAGAGAGTTTACAATATATATATATGCTTAAATAATTTCATAATAGATTCCCAAGCAAAAACTTAGTATTTAAAATAAATACAAAAAGAGTCTACAAGCAACTAATTCTAATCTGATTGCAAATACCTATTTTAAAAGAATTGTTTTATAGCTAATATGCAAAAATAATAGAAACCTTCATAGAGTTTAATAACTTTTGTATCAATGAAACTTTTTTAAAGATTCATCAATATATAGTTATCTCCAAAAGCAAACCAAAGAAAAAAATTTTCTTGAAAAAATTAAAAATTTTAAACTTATCACAACAAATTGCTAGTTGGCTTAAATCAAAAATAATTAGTTGAAGTAGACATATTTAAAACAATAGTTTCTGGCATTTCAAAATATTACTAGTTTCCATTTCAGCATTTTATCTTATCTTAACTTTTTCCTTGTCAAATATTCTGGTTGGCCGGGTGAGGTAAAACTCTAAACTTTTGATTGGTCAATTACAGAATTAGCAGTAAAAATATTTTCATATTTTAATGTTATATTAGTTTTAGTTTCGTTTGTAAAAAGTATATTAACAATTTATCAGATTATGAAAGTGAATGAAAGTTTTCTCAAAAATAATTTCCTATTTATAATTATAAAAATACTTCATAGTGGAGAATTTAAAAAGAACATTCATAACCTATTAGAAAATGTTGCTACATCATTAACTTTCTTTCTCAATTTATGTTGTAAAAAAGTAAAGAATTTTTGCTAAAATCTTACTATTTTTTTAAAATAACTATATTTTCAGCATATTTTACCAAAATACATTACAATATGTAAATAAATGCCAGAAAAATACTTTAAATTATTAAGTTTGTTTGAAAATCAAATAAATATAAACTGTTGATAGGTGTCAAAATTGTTTTTAGTGCTGATTTCTGTTTCAATTTACGTTCATGTAAAAGTATACAATTTTTTACTAGAATCTAACTATTTTTCTAAAATAACTATATTTTCAGTATATTTTATGAAAATGATTCATAATATGTAAGAAAAATAATATAAAAAAAACATTGTAAGACATTAATTTGTGTTTTCAAAATCAAAACAAAAGTTGGAGCAGTGAAAATTATTGACAGATGCAAACCAACCAATCAGCATCTAGGAAGATCTGGTTTCTCTCTTTGTTATAGCTTTGAATGCCTATATTATTGATTTTTTACTTGTTAAGTAATTCAAAAGAGGGCAGCATCTTATGGTACATTTTAAGCTTTAAAATAAGCATAAAAACATTACTGTAGCTCAAAAATTGGCTGTTTTCAAGTGACTTCAAGCTTTGTCCATCCTGACACAGGCATTTCTTTAAGTGGGTTAATTAAAATATAATATGTAATTTACACTTAAAAACTTAATAATCTGAAATATTATCTGGATAATAAACTGACTTCTATCACAAAAAAAAAAAAAAACAATTAAAATTACTATATATATATATATTCTAACAAAATTAAATTTAAGGTGAAAATTTTCACTAAACGAATAAATCAATATTTGGGATTTGGGCCATTTTCTAACCAAATATAATTTAATGTGTCCATTTAATGACAGATGCATTTCTTAAGTATCAATTAAATATGCAATGCATCAATTATATATATATATATATATATATATATATATATATATATATATATATATATATATATATATATATACTGGTATACTAAGTATAGATCAAATAATTTCTAAGTATAGATTTAATCTAATAATTTCTCAAATATAATGCATAGACTAATATATTTCATACGTATAAATTAAATATAATCTCCTTCGTGCGACCGCTTACAAGCCAATTGTAACTAAATAAAATCAATTCAAATAAATGAAAAGTTATTCTTTATTTTGCCAACTTTATCAAAACTTATTGAAATAATATAAAACGTATTTTGCAATCTCTCGATCGGTCATTTGCATTGTATTTTAAATATAACTAAAACGATTGGGAGAGCTTACAAATATCATATGTATTATTGGATAGTTTAAGCTCATTATAACTTTACTCTAACCAATGAGAATTTTATTCAAATGATCACACATCCACGCTATCGATTAATTATATCATATTTAAATCTATATGGCATTTACACTTGCAAATAAATTGCATGCCAATTACAACATTTTAAGGATGGATCGATGGATACTTCATCATTCCCAACTGACACTATTTCTGAGGCCTACTGAGATGATGATGATACAGAACATCTATAAGCTTAATTGCCAGGGCGCCAAATTGCAGCTCCAATAAAATATAAAGGTTAAATCTCAATTCAATACTCTTAGTAATAATATTTCATGAATGGGTTAATACACAATCGATTTAAAGAACACCGAGAACGCATTAAAATTGACAATATTAATATCTGTAAGAATTCTAGGTTATTCTCAGCACAGTCCCCATTCACTATGATTAAAGCTACAATTAAATTTTATCCTAATTATAAAGTTCTATATTCATCTCCACCTTCCTGATCCACTCCTCCATTATCTTTACATCAATCTGTCTATTACACTATTATTTATTTAACCATTAAAATTTACATTTTATTTTCTTTTATTTTACTAGCTCATTTCTCTCATCATAATCTCTTCTCAGGGCTTTTCGAACAATTAGGTGTGAAAATCGAATAAGCTGCCATAGGTTATTGGTGATAAACACTCCTCTCTTGATCGTCTCCCGGGTGATCTCGGTTGTCTTTAATGCAGTTTAATATCAATTTACATTAAAGCTGGAACATTTAAGCTTATTAAATCTTTATAAACACGTCATAAAACATAGTCGCAATTATAACAAAATTATATAAAAATAAAATGCGTTTAGAGGGGTTTGAATACAACGGATGGAGAAAGAATTTTATGCCCACCCTCTGCACTCGCTATCACTCAATACTATCTCTATTCGTGATTTATACTTCAACAATATTAAATTATTTGGTAATTTTAAGTATTTGAAATTAACCTTTTAAATAGTTTTACTAAATATTAGTTACGTACATGATAATTCAACTATTAATAATATTATATTGATGTATGATTGGATTGGAAATATCTAGATAATAATAACCCACAAAAACATGGAGACACACATAAATTTTATTTAAAAATAAATAAATTTTATTTGACAAACTATAATTCAATATAAATACAAAAACATATACATTACATTATATCTACACTTTCTTTTACCTTAAATATAACAAATACCAGTTTCTTCCCGTTTACAATGCTTTCTCTTTTTATTACTGCTATAATTTAGAAAATACATAATCGATTTCTGCCCTAATTAAATTTAATAATTTTAATTAACAAATCTAAAGTTGATATTCCCTCGCAAATTTCTTGATCTTATCCTATCATCCTGATTAAATATTCTTTTGCCCTAATCCTTACAACAGAGATATTTGAATAATAGTAAGACTAAGTCATTGCAAATAAATTGGCATTAAGATCAAACATCATCATAGTGCACCCACTATATATTCATGTTCTTATAACATAATAATATTTTAACAATATTACCTTTCCAGCGAAGTTCTCAGCTGGTCATGTAAATATTTATTAAATAAATTTATATACGCATTGCTCATGCCCAATCATTCATAAGTTTTATTTAACCCTTAACAGTTATTAACTTAATTATTTTTGGCTCGAATGCTAAGTCAAATCTACAAAAACAATATTCAAATACACCAATTGCACATACGTGACCTGCATTCATTCAGACATTAAATTGAATTTGCGACCTGGTATCCAATACTTATAATAATGCTTATCATGGCTATCCTCTAGTCATATAAAAACATAGGTTTACCAAATACCTCTGGCCATCAAAATAAGAAACCTTCTTACGGTGTGAAGAATACTCAAGTGGGAAAACTCTTCCACTGGGTTCAAATACTTTATGAATATAGCATATATCTTAGTGAGTTAAACTTCACCGAATTTGTGGAGATTTTTGTCTATCCACACACATACAGGTCAAAACATCAAATTATACAAGTAAAACTTTCATAACCTTAATATTCTTGCAAATTAGTGTGCTGAATGTGTTCCTCATTTCCAACTCTAGGTAGATTACCTTTAAATTTTGTAATTTTCTGCAGGTTTCAGTTAAACAGCCTTCATTTAACTTTTTCACAATATCAGTCTGTTTTTGATTGTCCTTTTCCAATTTTAATTTCATTTTATATGTTTAAATTGAATTACATATACATCAAACTTTTGAGTTTTAAATTTTACTATTTGTATATATATATATAAACGATATTAAACTCAAATTTTAACTTCTGTGGTTTAAATTTTATTACCATATGTTGAATAGCTGACTTCTGGAGGTTCAAGTGTGTGCCCACTTAAAATTTACTCACTATACATTGTCTTCTTTTAATTAAGACAATGTTTGATTTAGCCAAATTACTCTGAAGAGACAAAAAAGTACAATAAAAACAATTTTAAATTTTTATAAGACAGTTTTCTTTAAGTCAATGAAAGAAAACTACAACAGAACAGCCAGTTTAAAATAAAAAGCCTTTTTTTTCTTTCTATTAACACAGCTTTTATAGAGACATCCACCTGTGTTTATTATCTTTATAATTAATTGACATGTTCCCCCTTCTCAATTAATTTTAACCTTGTTGCTCTTTCAGAAAACCAGGCACAAATTCCATTCCAAACAGACACAATTAACCCTACAATTTAACAGCTATAATTGCCAATGAATTTTTGGCATTTTTACAGGCCATCATGTTAATGGTCTAAATTAATGGTCCACTTAAATTCCTTGGTGAGATTTGTGTCCTCTAAGGAATGATAACTAACTGAGTAATATAACACTTGAACTCACACCAGAAGTAATCTTACTTTTTCCCTTTAATAGTGAACAAAATATATTGAAGCTGTTTTCAAACTCAGATTTTGAAGTAAATTTGGCTGCTAATATTAAACTTATTACAGTGATTTAATTTCTTATTTCAAATTGCTTTACAACATGTAAGAAATGATTATTAATTGTAAATTGTACCATCAAGATCTACAATTATATTATATACACACACATCGCAGGTATATAATTTTTTAATTAACCTTTAATCGACCAATTTATTGGCTTAATCTATAATTATAATCTTTAATTATTATAACTATATTATTATTATAATTTTTTTTATTTATTTACTTTCATGAATTATTTATTTCCAACCTAGCATAAAATAATGACTATTCATCATCACTATCCTAATGTAGTTTTTAATAGTTACCCACCTCCTTTTCCCCCAGTCAATCTATCAACAAATATACACATTTTGCTTTTCTAATATTTTCTTAATATTAATTTAACCCATAAATTAAAATAAAATAATCCTCTGGTTATAAACACATTAACAATAAATTTTTAGATTGCTTACTAGTCAAATATATGCAATCCCTTATAAATATGGGTTCAAACTCGGTCTTGGCTAAAATTTTCTTATTACAGAAAAAAAATACATATATTATGAGGAAAATTTGGATGGAACCTTCTCTTTCATAGCTAACTTAAAAAATGGAGCCTTGGATAAATCCAAGGGCTACAATATATATATATATATATATAATACCAGTAACCTATGGGGACTACCTTTAAATATAACTAATTAGTTGAATTTTCATAGAATTACATATAAAGTAGATAAGTATGGAGAAATATATTTTCTTAACACAATATATTTTTCAGTCACAGTTACAGTTCAGACAAAGGAAAAAGTGTCTTCTACTTTTTTTTAATAATTAGCACTACAATTTTTGTCCTCAAGTCTAGCACTAATTGAAGAATGTGACACTTCCTTTTTAAATACTTTTTTCTAAAAATTCTTTTACATTTTCTTAAAATTAAAATACGCACTAGGTTAGTAATTAATAATATATAATAAATTGGAGATTTTTTCTTATCTTTTAATTATTATTACTAAACAAATACGTAGATTTGTTTTTTGTTATCTACAAATCTAATCAAATTAACTTTTTTTTTAAAAAAAAAATTATTTCAAGCATGTTTGCTTTTAATTTAAGTGCTCTTATATGGAATAAATCCCTCTATTAAAATTTATTTTAATAAATGTTACATGTTTTATTTATTTTTATTTATTTATTTACCCCAAGTAAGATACTTTTACATATCTCACTCATGCACACACATGCATCACATTAAAAAATAATGCTATTAAATTTAAAATAATTTTAAATAATTTTCATAATTCAACTAATGCTTACTATATCAACAATGTATTCTGGTTGACCACTTTTTTAGCTTTGTTTTTATAGCACTATAATATAAATATTTCAAAGAGTAAAAAAAATATAATACATGCATAGAGTGGCACCAGGGGAAATAAGGCATTTTTAAATAAAGACTGAATGCTTATGCAAACTTTTTAATGTCATATTTTGAACATCTTGCGAGTGTGTTGGGTAAAAATATTTTTTTTATATAGTTTTTATTTTTAATGAATAAAATTTCATTCTTCATTAAATTTTGTTTTAAAAAATTTGTTACACATATAAGTTTAAAAATAAAAAGTAATCTTAAAAATAATATATCAATTTTGCAAATAAAGAAAAAAAACAGAAATAAATAAACAAAAAAATGTAATTTAACAAAGAAATGAATATTTTCAATTAAATTTCTATTATGTAAGTAAAAGCACTTAAAATTGTTATATTCTTAAATTTCTATTAGTAAAATAAAGTATATTAAAACAATGAATTGATCTTTTAAAATATTAAACTTTCATTTATAATTATCTAAAATCAATAAATAATAACATTCTTGGAAGTGTGTATTTCCTATTTAACAGTAGGCATTTTTTAGATCTTCTTGTTTGCCATTAATAAATTTTAAGTTGACTATTTTCTACTTAACCAAAAAAAAAAAAAAAAAACCAAACAAACATGGAATTAATTTTACAAAAAATAAAAATAAATAAACTAAAACTGAAGCATTTTCTGGTCATTTAATAATTTTTAATTGAATAGTTATTGAAATAAAGGCTGAATGTAAAGATCATATACTTACTGAAATTATTTAATTTAATTTTACAAAAATAAAATAAGTAAGTAAACAAATTATATGTAAAGTATTTTCAATTTCTCAAAAGCTCAGATACAACAAAATCACAGTAGCACATTAAATATCTTCTCATGAAACCTTAATCTTTGATCTTCTTGAAATAATTTTATTAGAAAATGCTGACATCTAGATATTTTAATTAAAATATATTCTAGTTTTGGACATCAAATGAATGCAAAATTGTCAAAAAAATGCAACAGATAGTTGCAATTAAATTACTTCAAGTTGTGATTGAAGCATGCCATTTCAGCAAGATGTGTACCAGAAGTCACTGTAAATAAAGTACACAGAGGCTAAACTTTCCATACTGTAGTTTGCATAAAATGTGTATCTAGTCACTAGTTATGAATTTTATGCAAAATACTTCTTGCATCCATTGATTACTTTGGATTGCACTGGTGGCGCTACTGCATGGAGATTTTAGCCTCTGTAAACAGCTTATGTAAGCATAGGAAATGATGATAATATGATGTTTAGTGGTGTAAATAAAGTAAGTCAAAACTTTTTTTATTAGCTTTGTCAATGTTCTCAATTACTAGATTTTTTTTAAAATTGAAGAAACAATAAACCTTTAATGAAAACAATATTAGCAACATCTTTTTTTTTTTAAGAACATAAGTAATTTGATAAGTGCATATAAAATATCTGTAGAAGGAATAAGTATACTAAACAAGAAAGCAAATATAATTATGCTTTTTTAAATGCTTAAATAAAGATTTAAAAAGATGCAGATTTTAAAATATAGATTTATATATATGTAGTTCAGATATTAATACAGAATACATGAACTCATAACCCAGCAGTTAATTATTTATCTATTCATCTATATGATTGTTTGTATGTCTTTCTGATTACTTGCATAGCTATCTATTTACCTACCTGCTTGTCTACTAATCCACTTATCTATCTGTTTATTTATATACTGCTTACCTATCTGCCTATCTATCTATCTATCTATCTATCTATCTATCTATCTATCTATCTATCTATCTATCTATCTATCTATCTATCTATCTATCTATCTATCTATCTATCTATCTATCTATCTATCTATCTATCTATCTATCTATCTATCTATCTATCTATCTATCTATCTATCTATCTATCTATCTATCTATCTATCTATCTATCTATCTATCTATCTACTCTGATAATTTATCTATCTTTCTGTCCATCCATCTATTTATCAATTCATTCATCATCTACTTATCTAAAAATATGTTTGTGCATATATTATTAATAATGTTTTAAGATATTAAACTATTTAAAAATAAATATTTATATATAAAGGTTCATCAGAATTTTTAAATTTATCATAGTTTTACTTACCGATGGCATAAAAGCAAATTGACACAAAAATCCTATCAGCGGAGCTATAGGTTTTTTAACATTAGCTACTATAACTTCTAAATCTATTACTGCTCCAAGAAAGCCCAAATTTAAAGCCATTAAAATTGATAATAACACAGTAAAAGTAATATCAACCATTTGATTAGTTCGAATCACTCCAATTTTGAAACATTTTGGATTTATAACAATTTCGCTAGAATTATTAATATCAAAGCAAATATCCCCATGTCCAATTATTAAGCCTTTTAGAATAAAAAAAATATCTGATTCATAATTTATCTCATTTTTAAAAAGTATACAATTGTTTTTAACAACTTCAATAATTTCTAGCGTGATTGAATAAATACATATTTCCAAAGCTTCATGACCATCAAACGAATAATTAAAATAAACTTTAGTGAGTTGATGTTGTATAATGTTGTTATCTGTCAAATTAAGAGTTAAATTAAATGACAATCCACAACAGAGAGATATCCAAGAAGAGAACAAAATAAAAAGTAAAGTTAACAACATTGAAACAATATCGTGAAATGCTTTTACGGATATCTATAAAATAACTTCCGCATAGCCGTTAAGATAACAAGGGAATTATATAAATATATACTTTATCACTTTTTCTTTTAAAAACATTTTCTTTGATAAGCGTTCATTTGTATTAGAAGTTGAACCTTTTAAACATCTTTTCTATTTTCAGTTTGGCAGCGATAAGTTTCGTAGCACTTCAGTAGTTACTTAATATAGATTACGAAACTAACAAATCTAAGTAAACGTAACTTATTTTTTCAACCTTGATAATAATTTTAATTAGCGGACAATTATTTTTAATTTGTAAACTTAGGCTTGTTAATAGATTTTTTTTTCTCGTTCTCATAGACAGGATAATAAAACGTACGTTTATCAGGATCTAAGTTCATTTAAAAAATCATTTAGGAAGTGGTTTCATTTAAAATATTTGAAATGAAGTTAAGCAAAAAAAAACACGTAATAACCGAGTAAATGTTTTATTATTTTTAGCTTTAGCTTTCCTGTTGAAATTTAAAACAAGCTTTTTTTCCATGGTTCAGTTCGCATGCTGGATTGTAATGAAACCTAAAGTTTATATTTTAAATAAAAAATTTATTTTTATAGTAAAAGTAAATGAAATTCAGATATTTTGAAATCATTTACAAGAATGGAATACTTTTGTGAACTTCACTTAAAAAAAAACAACTTTAGGAAAGAAGCAGTAAAGAAGAGGTTATATTAGGAGGTCAGAGAAAACAGAAAAGAATATAAAAAATGTGCGTAAAGTGAGCAAGATGAAAAAAGTGATGACGGCAAAAATCAATGTTGCCTGAAAGATTAAGTCAAAATTTATATTTAAATGAAACATTAAGGCCAATGTGCCAAAGTTATGATAATGAATTTGGAAGTATATTGAAATCTTTGTGTTTATCAAAAAAGTTTTTTTTTTTTTTTTTATTGAGTTGGTGATAGGATAATTACTAAATACAGTTTTGACTATACATTAGGATAAAAAACTTTTTAATGACAAATAGAATGGCGACAATTACAACAAGAAATCGAGGATGGGGATAATTATAAAGGTTAAGGATATTAAGGTTATATTAAAAAAAAGTAAAGATATCTAAGAGATTAAATGTGAGTTTATGGAATTAGTAAAAAAGAAAAGAGGTTGAATATATGACAGCAGATGAACTATAATTTAAAGTGAGAAAATATTGCTAGTAGAAATAAATAAAAAAAGACATGGTATTAAACATATATGTAGTTGGAAAATAGTAAGATTAAAAAAAAAGAAGAGGAAAAAGAATGGTTTTTATAATGGAGTTTTAATAAAAATTGTATAAAATGTTACAAACACATATGGGTAAATAAGTAATAGATGAGTAAAGCTAATAACAGGGTATAGTGTATATGGTTAAGAAGGAGAAATACATTAGAAAATGAGCTAATAAAATATGAACACACTTAAACAATGATAATAAATTTAGTCAAAAGGGTAATAGTGTTGTTATTGTGAGATGGGATCCTAAATATATTATAAATTTTGGAATGGTAAATAAATTCAAAAAGCATGTAATTAGAAAAATAATGTTTTATGACTAGAACTAGAGGTACTGTGGTATTAGAGCTGCGACATGAAGAATTATACTCGTTTAATCATTAAATTAATTAGGTTATTAAATCAAAAACATATTTTAAAATCTAACATTTAAAAAAAAAAAACAATTTAACAAGAAAAATACGAAAAGCATTAATGTGAAGAATAGTTAAAATCAAATTGAGTGTGTTTGCACGTGCATATTCTGCATAATCTATTTTAATACATTGTACAGGCTTACACCTGCATTTATATATGTATTATATGTGGGATTCAAACTCAGACTTTCACATGACCTGCAACTCTCAGTGCCATCTTATATTGCTGACTCACCTGATCACGCACATGTTGAAAAGATAAATAATCACCAATATACGTATTCCGTGCTAAACCAGCACTCATCAGTTGGTTCAGATTACCATCTCCACACATATATACAATTAGTACTCAGCTGTATATTAAGATAACCAATCTTCATACTTTGATGAGTGCTGGTTTAGCATGAAATACCTATATTGGTGATTATTTATCTTTTCAACGTGTGTGATCAGGTGAGTCAGCAATATAAGATGGCACAGAGAGTTGTAGGTCGTGTGAAAGTCTGAGTTCGAATCCTTCATATATTACATATATAAATGCAGGTGTAAGCCTGTACAATGTATTAAAATAGATTATGCAGAATATGCACTTGCAAACACACACTCAATTTGAACCAAACACGCATTTTAACTATTCTTCACATTAATGCTTTTCGTATTTTTTTTTTGTTAAATTGTTTTGTTTTTTTAATGTAGATTTTAAAATATGTTTTTGATTTAATAACCTAATTAATTTAATGATTAAACGATTATAATTCTTCATGTCACAGCTTTAATACCACAGTACCGAACTAGAATATAAATGGTAGTAATAAAATTTTTATTGAAGTTGAAATCAGTATCATTCAAATATTAGGATATGACTGACTCTTAAATGACAATAAAATATAAGTATTTTTTTTTTAGAAATATGACAAAGGTTAGTTATGATAATTGCTGGCAAGTAATATTATACTCAATAGACAAATAGTTAGATAAAAAAAAAAAAACATAAAAGTTACAAGTATTAGCAAAGTTTAGAATTATATATTTCCTTATTCATTTAATATTTTATCTCTTTCCTTTGCACTTGTTGTAGCATGCTCAGCATTAACAAAACCAATTTTTAAAATAACATGTCTACCTTTTCTTTATAAATGTCTGAACATTTATATGTTTAAAATTATATATTTAATAAATAGAGTTAATTGGTAAAAGGAAGGAATGTCAAGAAAATATATATGTAAGAAACAGAATGTGTAATTTGGTAGCTGTGCACTTTGTCCAATGTGGCCACTCGATGGCATTTTTCTCTGCAAAAGCACAGAAATATGCCATTTACACAGCTCAAGTTACAGCCTATAGAACAGTTGTGTTCACATTAGCCATTAGCAGGCCTAGATGGCATTGCACACAAATATTATGTCCCACTGATGTGCTTGGCATCACTATGGAAATAGTGCACACTTCACAGATCACTACTGTATGATGTGAGAGTGTATGGAATTCAACTGGCCGTAAGTGTTTTAATGTGCATTCGAAGTAACAATCTTAAAATTTACTTGATGTACTATTATATACTAATAATTGTAAACCCATCACCACATTTTCTTACACATCTTGGAAGCTGAAAAAAATTGCAAAAGGGTAGGTCCTAGAACCATTTCACATAAGTCATGTGAAAATGCATGTTTGCAAGAGAACAACTATGAGAGTAATAAAATGGCTGTGTTTGTAGTAAAACCATCATTGCCCCCCCCCTGCATGTGGTCCAGCACTATATGCTGAAGGGTTTGTTTGCTCAGACTAGTGCATGTATTGGCTGATCCTTCGGATCTGCAAAACCATCAGATCCCCCCCGCACATTCCAGTGCTATGTGCTTAAAGCTTGGTTTGCTCATATGATTGCATGTATTGGCCGATCCTTTGGATCGACAAAACCATCTGACTCTCTCCCTGCACATGCCAGCACTATGTGCTGAAATGTTCAATAAAATTATAAATTGCAATTTAGACAATCTTATTGGTTCGTAAATTGCAGTACATGCTGAAATGTATAATGTAATTAAAAATGTAATTTATAAAATAATGATTGATCGTAAATTTTTAAAAAATATTCTTAAAAATTGTCGGAGAACAGAAAGCAAAAATTATTGACCCAGTAACATTACATTTCATTATTTTTGCAAGCAATAATGCCATTGAGTGGCCACATTGGATAAAGTGCACAACAACCTGTAATTCAAAATAAAATAAATAGAATCATGAGCAAAAAAATAGAAAAACTAGAAAAAATTATTAATAGGACAATAATCAGGAAAAATAGAAAGTAAGAACTTTTAAAGTATGTAAAGCCTAAAAGAAATATTAATTGATGAAGATAACACCCACCCACCCACACATACACACACATATACACACACACTACTGCCATTGTTATATATATATATATATATATATATATTCAATGGCAGTTGAGTAGGGTTAAGCAATTAACTGAAAGTACTTCTGTGGATTGAAAGATTATATATTAACAATTAATATATATTTATGAGAATATAAAATAAGGGTACAATTATGGAAATGATTCAAAAAGAAAATAATTTTATTCAGTAGAAATACAGGGATGTCATATTATGGTGGGAGAAAAATGATAGAACTTACAGACAAAATGACAATTAAAAGTCAAAAGAGCAAATGATATAAAAATAAAAGAGTAAAAGAATGCATTGATAAAATTATACATGAAAAATATACATGGAGTTAGAAAAAAAAATTTTTAAAGAAAAAAACAGTAATAATTGGATAATTGCACATCTACAATTATGATGAGTGTATATTTGATTTAGTTGCACATATTATAGAAGATAAGGTTGTGTATGTTATATCTATTTTCTATATATGTAATATATGCATATAAATTTAAAAAGACGTGCAAATGAAAAGTACGTGTATATAAAGTGTGTGTTCCCCCTCAAAAGTAAATGCCTATTACAACTTTAAAAGGAAAATAACTAAGATGTAAATGCATATATAATTAACAAGGAATATAATTATTCCAAAACTTACCCAGAATCAAATCTTATACAGTGAAAAAAAATATAGGGATTTCTTAGAAATGACTAAGCTCTTGGGGAATAACCTAAATCATAGTATTTAATCCTGAGAGTAAAAGAGCTGAAAGAATATAAACTCTAAATTATTTGCATCTGATGCATTTTTGTTGGAATGCAGTAACTCTTTTGACTACAAGAATTTTATCCCTGAAGATGGACAAAGCAGAGTTAGATAAAACCTTGTAGATTACTCTCATTTTATTATTGTTTTTTTAAGCCTTCAGGTTAAATTACTGATATGTCCAAAAAGTAGCATTGTGATATAAGTGAAAAAACGACTAGTTAAATTTTAGAGTAAAATGGGGAAAAACAAATCAAAAATGAGAATTATGCTTTCGCATTCTAGAAAGGTATGTTGCGGACTCATCTTAAAGATATCCTCAATAATGAATTTATTCAAACTATGAAAATTTCTTGATTACATTCAGTATATATCTGATCAATGAAACAACAAAAACAGGCCAATCTTATAACTAAGTATATTTAATTGTCGATAGTGAAAAGAGAGTTGACTATAAAATGAAGACAACTTGACAGAGTGCCAGATCATATATAGTACTGCATGACATTCAGGATAGTAATTCATGGTCTGAATTACTTTGCAATAAATATTATCTACTATTTATTAGAACACAATTAGTCATACTCAATTTGGAGCTGGAAATGATTAATAGCTAATAGTATAAGACTTTTCACAAGCCAATATAACTGAAAATATTAAGCTTAATTCAAAATATCACAGCATCTTTTTAACCTACTAGTTGCTATTGACAACAGTTATGCATTTTTAATTTTATCAGCCATAATGGGTTGTGAACTCAATTAACTATTGTTTATATATTATTATTGTAAATAAATACCATATTATTCTCGTTACTTTAATCCCCAAACGTATGATAATCTGTGTATAATTTGAAAAACATTGTCAAATAACTATCTTTTATTTGACTGGTTATGCCAGAGTATAGATGAGAAATTGATAAAAATATTGTACAATTAACATTTTAAGCTTCTTCTCATCTTTGCTTTGAAATTGTAAGAATGGTAGTTTTATAGGAACAGCAACAACAATTATTGAAGGATACTTGTCTTTCAAAGTGAGAAAGCATGAATGCAAAACATTAAAGATCATCCTAATCCTCGTGATTATTTTTGTAGGCCTTCAGATAAAATTAGGCATTAAAAATTGTAAGTAATAATTTTTGAAGTTGTAAATAAATATCTTTCTTAAAATAGATGAATATATTCTATTAATATATGTATTGTGATGTTATGCTAATAAAATCTGAGGCTAATTATCATCTAGCCAATACCAAATACAGAGTGTGTTACAAAAAACAATCATCAAAACTTCAACTGAACACTCATATAGGAGGACCAAAATATTTATCATAATAAACACAAAAAAAATGCTGAGATCAAACACTATGGTGACCGGCATCATTGTTCTGGATATATGGTATTGTGAGGGTATGAGTAAGTTCTTGATAGGAATTTTCTGGACAAACCTTTTGGCATCCATTCATCATTACAGCTTGCACCGGGTATTACTGTTGTATGGAGAGTTTACAAGTGTTATTGTCACTTCTGTATTTAGTAGATAGATTTCTAAACTATTCCAAAATGACAATTTGCACTAGCTGTCTCATATGTATGTTGGAATTTGCAGAGCTAGCACATTTTCAAACAAAGGTGAAGATGTTTACTTCCCAGATGTAAAAATAATTTCATTTGCATATGGCTTAGCATCTAATTTTCATAAAATTGTACATAAAGAGATGCTAAAAAATTTATTAAAAGCATTTACTTGATTGGTCAAAATTAGATACTACATAGAATGTTGGGAAAATTCTGTATTTAATAAATTACATATATATAATCATTAAAACTAGTCAACACTTAGATAATCCCCATATCAATAACAATCAACAATCTCAAACTGTTGTCAAGGCAACCTCCTCTTAAGAATAAAGATGGAATCCCATCTTTATTGTTAAAAGGAGGTTGACTTGACAAGGGTTTAAGATTGTTGATTGTTATTGATATTGGGATTGTCTAAGAGCTGACTAGTTTTAATGATCATTTATAAAACCCATTTAGCTTGAGCATTAATATTATATTCACTTTAGTTTTGTTTGTAAAATGTATATTAATAATTTGTCAGATTATGAAAGTGAACGAAAGTTTTTCCAAAAATAAATTTTTATTTATAATTATAAAAATATTAGATAACAGTAAATTTAAAATGAATGTTATTCACCAACCAAAAACTTTTGCTGACATCAGTGATTTTTTCCCCAATTTTATGTTGCAGAAAAGTAAATAATTTTTTCTAAAGTCTTAACTATTTTTCTAAAATAATTTTATTTTTAGCATATTTTATCAAAATAATTTATAATTTCTCAAAAAATACTTTTAAAAATGATCTAAAACATTCGTTTATCATTTTTAAAATGAAAAAAAAGAAATCGTAACTTTTTAATTATTGACAATCTATTTTCTTTGTTGTCAAAAGGTAACAGCCAATCAGAATCAAGAATGGGTGGCACTCTTCCGTTGTTAGACCTTTAATGACAGTTTTATTGATTTTTTACTTGTAAAATAATTCAAGAAAGGGCAGCATTTTATGAAACTTTTTATAACCTTTCAAATGATGATAAAATCTTTACCATAGCATAAAAAATGACCAAATTGAATGATTAAAAGCAGCTTTTCAAGTTAACTCAAAAGAAACTAGAAAAAGGTTAATACACTTATTATTCAAGT
This sequence comes from Epiperipatus broadwayi, assembly GCA_028023455.1. Lineage (NCBI taxonomy): Eukaryota > Metazoa > Onychophora > Udeonychophora > Euonychophora > Peripatidae > Epiperipatus > Epiperipatus broadwayi. Next base: position 2,301,192 of record JAQFVV010012472.1, on the reverse strand, counting down.
AATAAATGATAGTATTATTCCATAAGCTATCAAATATATATTATGAAGAGCAGGAAAATGAAAATCGGAGATGTGATGGTCAAAAATTAAAAAAAAAAAAATCTGCTGAAACAATATACACACTATATTATACCGGATACTCAATCTATCTAAAACAGAGGGCGCCATCAGTCCACTATGTGTCTGGAAAATTTGTTTACTGTGATCGGAATAGATGATGATGATGGTTTGTGCTGACTAGACTCAGGGAGAAACAAGAGATCTTAAATTGTTTAGACAATTGAGACAAAAGCACAAAGACAAACGTCAACCAAATTAAGTTTAAAGATATTTCATAAATTTTATTATGAGAAAATAAATTATTAAATCTAAGTTTATGACACAATAGATGGGGGTCAACTCAGGCGTGGACCAGACATACTAAAAACAAAGCTGTGACAGACTGACTGATCTTCTAACAAACAAATTTAAAAGGGAGGAAGCAAATTTCATTCAGCAGAGGATTCACCTAAACATTGGTCTTCATTTTCAGATATTTAAACCATATGCCCCTGAAATAGATCAAAGAATCTAGCGCCGATGAGCTGTTTGAGATCTAAAAAAAATTTGGTCAGACCTCGAATGTTCTTATATCGGTATGAGCTGCACCTATTACTACGTTTAAAATAACGGTGATTGATCCACCTCAAGAACAACCGACAAACATGACTGAAATGAAGAAACAATTAAAACTGGTGAATCCCAGCCAAACAATTGGTGAAAATTACTTTAAAATTAATAATTAAAGATCCCACTAAGGGACAAGTAAATAATTAGAAAAACAGTTACGTCTGCCCAGCATTTAAAGAAAATAAACTTACAAACAAATTCTGAGTACACGCTCTGATAAATTTAAAGCATACATAATAAATACAAAAAGAAATCTATCGGAGAGTGTACATGAGTATGAAATATCAAAAGTTTAAATACTCTAGCAGAACAAAAGTATTGCTCACCTGTAATTTAAGAAAGGATAAATTTTATCTTCCTGCTGATGACTTATAAAATTACAAAGAAAAACACAATTCTAATTTCCGCTTTTAGAGATATTAGAAACGAAATCTCCACCTGCGAAAATCAGACAATAAAGTCGCCAGGCAAAAGAGTTTTGGAGGTTTAGCAAGAGGGCAAACATAAAGTATAAAATTAATTATTGAATCCCAAATAATTACAGGTAAGCATAAAAATATATATATACAAGACTGCTAAAGCATTTACAAAAGTGAGGCATAAAATATAAAACTCATTCGTCACTCTCCAATAAACAAAACTGAAAGCAAATTGGAAGCTTAAAACTAAGATTCCCAGACACACCATAAAATATTGGAAAACACAGCAAATATTAGATATGAGGCTATATTGATTTAAGAAGACATATTTATGATTAGACTGAGTGGAGATATAATGAGAATTAATTTACCCTGGGAAGAATAAAAACGAAAATAGTTACCTTTTGGTAAAACAAAGTTCACGTAGAGTGCGCACTTTTACTTAAGTTCATTTTCAGGTTCTTTAGGCAGAAAAGTAGATGTAGAGAGGTTCCAGCTTCTTTTAGGTGTTCAAGGCATTACTGGAGCAAACTTGGAAGTCAGGGATCCATCTTTTGTGGAGTTAGCAAGCCATTCGGGTGGTGGTAACAAGTATAGAATTTTTCATTTTGTTGCAGGCAAAAGTATTTAATCACAGCTGATGTCCTTTAAGAAATTAAATGTCCATGCTGATATAAATTTTCACTTGATAAACAGCTTGTCTATCAATGAACAATGAATTAACTGACACTCCAAATTTTCGGGGCTATTTATACATTGCTCCATTTCCCGTGAAACACTTTACTTGTTGTCCAATTTCTACACCTTAGGCAGGGCAAATATTAATCTCCCACTCAATCTATCTAAGAATTCTACCCAGGGTTTATTGAAATGAAAACAACAACATAAAAATCAAATCTCCGCTATAAAAATTGGTTACAATAATTAAAATAAAAGCAACAGGAATGCAATTAGCTAGCCAGCTTGTTTTTAAATCAAATGAATTTAAAAACAGGCGGTGTATGAAAACTATTTTAAAATAAATTGATAAACATTTTTAAAAAATCCATTTTACATATAAACGCATGTGTACTTCGATACACGCATTCTTTTTAAATAATACTGCAAATTTAAACTCTACATTTAATGAAAATTAAAAGCTTAATAAATTTCTTTTTTTGTAATGACACCATTAAATTGGATTTCAATCAGGTTCAATATATAATAAGTATAAATGAATTTGTAAATAATCATTAAAACTAATCAACACTTAGACAATCCCAATATCAATAACAATCAACAATTTCAAACTGTTGTCAAGGCAACCAATCTCATTTAAACAATAAAGGTGTAATACCACATTCCAAACTGCAATTATAAATTTCAAGTTGCAACCAAAATATTACTTAAATAATAAGTGTAATAATATTCAAGGATTCACTTTTATTGTTAAAAGGAGGTTGCCTTGACAACAGTTGGAAATTGTTGATTTTTATTGATATTGGGATTGTCTAAGTATATTATAATGGTCGGGGAAGATCAGAGGTTTCACCGTATCTGTCATACAAGGTACCACCAGGCTATTGAAATCTGGAAAATTTATATAGTAGGCCAATACGCAAGTTAAAGATCCAACTTTTACATATATTTTTTTATTACAACCATCAGCCTACACCACAAGCTCATGGAGAAGCAGAGGTTAAAAATATATTTATTAAAATATATTTTTAATAAAGATTAAAAAAATAAACTAGATCACTGCCAGTACTAATAACACAAAAGATTTTATTCATATATATATATATGTGTGTGTGTGTGTGACAACAAACAAACTTGAAAAATAATTACTATAAAAAAAATTATGCTTTACGTTTCATTGATATATATATATATATTTAACTTTAATTTTTAATCTTAGAATGTTGAGCATAGATAGGCCACCTAGACAACACACTTAAAAGATTTTCAAAACATTTGACTCCAGGTTAAAAGACCGCAGCCACACCAATGCTCTCTTCCCAATATATATCAGCAACCAATGCAATGTGAACATGTTAGCATAGAACCACGCTGACAGGAATGTGCATCTGACAGCGTGATATTATTTGAAAAACATGACCTTCGTCCAGTACAGGAATGTAAGTCTGTCTGGCAAAGAAAACATGCATATAAAATAATAAAGAGAAAACGCTATGTATGGATGGGAGAGCTGTCTATCTTGCTGACTTATAGTCCCTATCCATAGAGCTGAAAGGGGTCAATGTCGTGGGAAGTACTCCACATCCATTTCAACACCATGACTACCTCTTTGGGGTCATGCATTCAGCTGGGTACATTGCTCTGTGCACTAGAACACTTCACATTACATTGATATAAACCTCCATATATCCCTATTCCAGCATTGACATGACTACAAAACAAATAGTCCAAAATCAAAATCCCTTTAAACTAGCATATACTTAAACAAGTCTAAGCAGCCATCTACACTCAACTTAAATTTAAGTGAATTTAATAATTTACTTTATTAAAAAAAATATTTAGTTTAAGGTATTTAACTTATTTTAAAATTACACATTGTATTCAACTTATTTTTACATCAAATAATAGATTTGACCTTTTTTTTTTTTAAATCTAATAATGCACAAATAATGATACATGTTTGATTTTATCTTTAAATTCGTTTGCAATCGCAAACTCCTGCTCTATTACAAAAAGACCTTATACTAAGCATAAATATAAAAAAAAATATAATACATACTTTAAAAAGATTAGTTTAAATTTTAGATAAGACTTTAAAATTGCAAAGTTTATAAAAAATAAAGTTCAGGTTTGATCAGGAAAGAAAGTCTATAGTCATATTTAAAGGAAAATAAAATTCAAAGATTTTAAATTAAAGAGAGGTTATATTTCATTTTTCATCATTTATAATTGATACTTTACTTTCTCCAGGCTTGTTCCTTCATGACGAAGCTCTGAATTTACGCAAGGGCCATTTCTTGTGGATGATGACTGTTTATGAGGCTTTATGATGATTTATGAAGTCATTACCAGTGGTTTGATCCTTGGATCCATGGAGATGAAAGCTGCCTTCAGCTGGCTGTCATAAAACAGATTACATTTTTGGTAATGACAACAATAACTTTTTATTTTTTTTTATTTTTCAGCAACAACAAACGAATTCAAAATTCTAATCTTCTAATTAATTATTTCTTTTGAATTTTTCCTTTTATAGTCCTGAAGTATCTTATCTAGGAATGCACGGATCCATCTAACATATTTTATATATGTATTTCATTGGTTCACTGGGTTTGTGCCTAAGTAGATTTTTCCACTGTGCTCTGTGTGTATATCTTGGGCAGGAAAAGCAAGTCTTTTGTTTCTATTTCTCGACTCTTATCTATTTTGTAATAATCTTTTTAATGGTCATTTTGCCCTAAGGATCTGTTTGTAATTTTACTTTTGTTAAAAACTCTCTTCGTTATTTTTAAAATTAAAAGGTTTTTATTATATTTATTAAAATATTAGATATTAAAATATTAGAATCTTTGCTTCGATTCTATAATATTTTTTATGCTTATTTTATATCAATATTTAAATGAAATTTACTAATAAATTAATAACGCATTATTTGTGCATTGTGCTTTTAATTCATTATTAGATATTTACAGAAAAAAAAATTTAACTACTAAAATATATCCCGTTACAATATATATATATGTATGTTATATGCTATCTGTGACAAATGTATTTCAAACAACTAAAATAATATGTTTTCATACTGAATATTGTAAACCAAGTAAAATTTTGTAAGTAAATTAATGTTTTTGTATATCTTATAATTTTATTAAATTTGTGTTAGAATAGATACCCACTGATGAATGGCTTGGTTTGTATACTTGTATTAGTATTTATAATTCAGAGCATTTTGATTTTCTTAAATTAAGTCAAGGTGTGGGAAAGGGATGTAAACAACCATTGGAACTATTATTTGGTTGAATTATTTTAATAAATTCAAGGATTAAAAATCTATTATTGCATAATTTTTTAGTGAATGCATGCAAAGTGCTGAATTAGTTACTTTACAAAGTGAGTATACTAAAGAGATAGTGTCATTTTTCTGTATAGACACATATTTATTAGCTAGTATACTATTTGAATAATTAATGATACAATTACCAAAAACATAATTTAAAGTGCGCCAGCGAACTTTTGGAAATGGTAAATTATGGCTGGAATCATTTTGCTGAAACAGATGGAAAAAATTAATATATATAAATTGCATTATATTACAGTAATAAATCTTAAGTATATTTTATAGTCATGAAAATAAAAACTCCAAATAATATTACTTAAACACAATTGTAAAAAGATAATAATTCGTGAGGTTTTTTTTTAAAAAAAAATTTTGAAAAATAAAAAAATAAAGATTTATATATCACGCGATATTGGGGATATTTTTGAACAAAAAAGGACAATGTCTTACATTGGTGGTCGAGAGGTCAGCGCGACTGCCTTGCACTTTCAGGCAGTTGCCCGGGTTGCGGGTTCGCGTCCCGGCCGATGCTATGACACTTAAAAAAAAAAAAAAGGACAATGACCTGAAAAAAGAATGAGAATCGCAGTTTTAGCATAAATATCCTTATGTTATTGGTACTAACAAAGTAACTCAGTTTATAAGATTTATGCTCAATTTTCAAAACTTAATTTAGACAAAAATCCTAACTAACTTTAGATAAAGTGATATTTATGTCAATAGATTTTATTTATTTTACTATAGGTATTTTCTACCATTTTTTGTATCTCATATATATATATACATATATATATTAATATAAACATATACAACTTTCTGTTAACGTTGAAATATCATTTTTGTGAATCTCTACATATCATGATGGAAGAGAGTAAAGTATGATTTAAGATGTCAAGGGTTGTTAACCGAGAGATCATCGCAGCCGCCTTGCAAGCAAGTAGTTGGTTGCAGAGGTTGTGGCTTCGCGTCACCGGCCGATGCTATGATATATGAGAGAAAAAAAGTATAATTTAAGATTATTTTCCGTAAAGATCACATTAAATTATATGCTGTATGCGCGCGCGCACACAATTTATTCTTCATTAAAATGTTTTAATAACAGCTTGAAAAAAAATCAGAATTAAAATTTTAAAATAATTATCGTAATTATTACTAAAGTATTTAGTTAAACCAGTTTTTTTTTTTTTTTTATTGTGTTGAAAGTAGAGAAGTATGTTAAACATTAGATTAGCTAAAAAAATAAGGTTATTATTTTTATAATTGATAAAAATTACTAATATAATAAGAGAAACAATCTTGAAAATTATTTAAAATACAATAAAGTAGAACAATTAATTATTATATTCAAATCGTAGTTTTCAAGATTCGCAATTATCACAACTTAATTTTTAAAAATGATTTCCCGACGTGATTAGACAATGAGTTTTATTTTTCTATATTAATAATGCAACAGTAATATTAATTAAAAAGTTAAGTCAAACAAATATTTTTTAATGAAGTATAAATTAAGTAACTTGTAAAAATATAGAAAAAGTTTGCAGCAATTTTAACTTTACCTATCTTTGTACAAATAAATAAATTTTATTGACAATATTGGTTTTAGAAGTTTATTTTAACGCGTTCAAATATTTTACAATGTCTATGTTTAGGATCAGTTTTAATAATTAGGCAAATCTATGATATTATTTTGGATGCTGAATTTTGAAACATACAAAATTGCTTGCATATTCTTGGCATGGGATTTATATTTTAAATGAAATTGGAAAGTTTTAGCAAAATGAGAATTTTTGAATTACTATGCAATAAATTAGGCCGCAAGTATAGTATAATGTTAAATTGAACACAATTAGACAGATAAATAATAACTTCTTTTATGATTTTTCAACTATTATTTAAAATGTTTTTTTTTTTTTATTAAGGAAATATTTATTGGAATACAGATTCTACAGATTACATTAGATTATAGCTCTATTCGTTTACATTTGCTTTAGTCATTATTTACATTAATTACAATTTAACTTGAATTTACATATCTCTTTTGCCTTCTGCAGTTTTATGTTACATCTTGGCCTTTGATTACATCATGTCAAATTGTGCAGCCATTTGCCATTTGGTAGTTGGCTTTACCTGCATTGTATTCTCTTTGTTCTTTCCTCTTTTTCTCATTTTTCCTTTCCTTATCCTTTTTTTATCTTCGTTCTTTCTACTCTCTTCTTTCTTCTTCCTTCCTTCTTCTCTCTTGTAGTTTCAGTTGACTTATCTTTTTACAACTTATATGTCAGTTTAAGAGGTATAATTGTCAGCTATCCAGAGAAATTTGTTCCAACATGTCAAAATACAGTCTGGGGGAAGTTATAAGATAGCCTCTGGTTTTCAGACTGCAAAGGTGTTCCTTAAAGGTGACCCCTGGTTCATGACTTTGCAAAGAGAATCATGATCACCATTCGGATTATAGCAAATTCACAAGTTCTCAGTGCCTTGCTGATATCCAGTGTCCAAGAGCATCCCGACCTAATACTAGATCTCAATTTCATTTCTCTGAATTTTGAACAATGAGAAATAAAGTGATCAATATCCTCCTTCTTCTGGCCACATAATGGGTAGTTGGGAGAAATGCTCTTAAATTCCCTATGATCTACCAATAACTGGTTCATTGGAAGAGCATCCAGACTAAATTTGACAATGAAATTTACTAGCCTGATGTCCAATGACCAGTATTTGGATTTTTTGACCAATAATTTTAACATTGATTCTAATCTGACTGGGTTACTCTGCTGATTGGGATGCATAAGTTTGTATCATCCAGAACTTAATCTTCTATCAAAAAGATCTTCTTTGGCAGATATGAACCCCACCATGTGATGCTTCATTTTTGCTAACTACCTGTTCTTAGGCAGCAGGGTGTCAGTGGGCTCAACTGAAGGAAAATGTTGATTCCTGCCTTATAGATCTTTATTGTCCTCAGAATAGCTATCACCCTCTGCATGAATAGCACCTGGATATCATGCAGACCAAGACCATTCAATTCCTTGGGTTTTCTCATTCTGTTGAGACATATACAAACAATTCTACCAGGTGGTGATTTCCATAATACTTTTGACACTGTGATCCTATTTTATTTTGGAAGGTCTTGGTCAGCTTGATAAATGGTAGATAATATGCAATTGTTTGAGAGAAATATGAGACCTACTTCAGTTAGAGTAGTCTAATCTCAAAAATCTATAACTCAAGTCCATGGATTACAACTCAGTTTTGTCACTTTGTTTGCCCATCATATGATTCCTTTTTTTAAAGAGATGTTTGTTATTCTACTACTATAAGCTTATTTTGCTTATACTAAATGTTTTTTTTATATATGTAAGTACAGGGATTTGAACTAATTATTTTTCAGTCTACATTCATCCTCCACTCACACCTCAAGCCTACACATGATCACATACATGCAAAAAAGTTAAATGACCCCCAATATATGTACTTTGTGCAGAACCAGGACTCATCAGTTGGGATAGATTATAATCTCATACACATATATAAATCAATGCTTGGTTTATATTAAAATAACAGTTGCTTGAGAAGAAGTGGAGGATGAATATAGAATGAAAAATTCTAAGTTCAAATCATTGTACTTACATATTATAATCTTAGAGGACACGTAAAATTATTCAAGAGCTTTATTACCATTGTGAGAGTTATTCAATACTTCTTTATTTTTCTCCTAAGTTCAAAATAAATGAGCACTGTTTTAACAAATCTGAGATGCCATTTAATGTAGTCATTTACATTTAATGATCAAAACAGGCAAAACTCTCCATACAGTAGTGCCATTCAGTGCCAGACTGAGTAATCAATGGATGCCAGAAGGCATTTAATGATGTTTTAAATAATATAATGAAATCTATACTGAATTTTACCTCTTCTTCTCAGTAGTTGTCCAAAATTATACCAGAAAAAAACATCATTACAAATTTGTTGTTATATGTTGGACCATCTTTTAATTAAATTATTATATCTTTTTAGAAATTAGTGTAATAACAGGTTAGTATAAAACACAGTGCTATAAGGGACATTATTCTCCCATGTTCTTCAGATGTTGTTGAGCTAATGAATGACACCTAGCATGAGTAGTAATTTGTTTCATAAATTCTGGATTTAATACTAATAGGATATCATGGCTGATTAAAGCATCATCTTAAATTCACTACTCATAAATCTAAAGATTTAATTCTTATGACATGTATCATTGATCATATCGACAACATCTAACAAAAAATAAAATAAAAGCACTTGAAATATTTCTGTTACACACCAACCTGTGTATTATTATCAAGTGCTGAATGTATTTAGAAAAATACAAAGTTTGAATTTTTCTAAAAAATTCAACAATTTACTTAGTTGTTGAAAATATTCTAAAACACAACTACATGTAAAACATCACATTCACATATCTTCAGACAACCATCACTATAAACTGTTCACAAGAAAGCAATCACTCCTAGCCTATTCTATGCCAATAATGTAATAAATATACAAATAAATTAGAATAATGATAAAGTGATAAAAGATTAAAATAATTATTAGGGAATGAATAATATTTACTGTCTGGGAACTAATAAAATCATAATATGGTGAAATGGAAATATATTATATCCTCTGATATCTCAGAAGATAGAAAAGTAAATAGGAATAAATTGAAAAATTTGAAATTAAGATAAAAATATCTACTTTTCAAGTTAAAGATACCATAAAACATGGCTTTTGAGTCAAATCACTATGAAAAGGTATAATTATATAGGTATATTCTCATTCAATAGCATTGACTTAACTTTTGGTTAATTCTTGCCCATTTTTGACAATATCTGAATGTTATGTCTTATAACTTCCAATATGTATATACAATATCTGTTGTTACTAATTCATGTACAATTGGTAATTATGCATCACTAATCTTTTGGGATTGTATGAATCCATGATGATTATCTGATTATCTGCAAATTGTATAGCTTTGATTCTTGATCAGTTAATAAATACCCACACCCTTAATCATTTTCTTTGAGTATACACTGAAGAGATTTGGCAAAAGTTAGCATCCCTTAATACTTCTGTTTATTGTCATTATATCAGTTACTTCTTCATTTAATAACACAATTGCAACTTGTCCATCATACAACCTTGGATCAAATTGATAATATTGCCATCTATGTCAACCTATTACATATTGAAAAAAGTGTGTTCCATGTAATTATAGCCAATGTTTTTCTTGAGATATATACATATAAGATACTGAGATCACTAATTAATTACACATTTGTAAAGATTGTTTTTAAAAATGATCCTATGAATAGTTTCCCTGAACAGTTCTGCACAGCAGTAAAACTGTGTGACTTAAAGCCTGGAAGTTTCTGGATTGATTCCACATAGATGAAAATTAAAAAAATTTTTTTTCTCAACTAACAGATTGTTATGCCCAATCTATCAAATTTTATTGCTTTAAAATCAGTAGACCTTTTTAAATCTGACCACACTAAAAAAAATAATTAATTAATATAAACTTGTTTATGGGATCATCTATCCAATACTAATTAATATATGTTAATGTCAATAATAAAAGCAGGCTAAGAAGAAAGATTTAATAATTTTTATAATTTGACAAAAAATAGAAATGAACAAAGTGTGCAAGAAAGCATATTTTAAGAAATCAGTAAATGGGATGCCAAAATTAAAAGGAAAACATAATATTAGAAAATATAGAATTAGAACAAAAAACTAACCAAAAAGATTTTAACTGAAACACAAGCTTATTCTATACCTGTGTCTATATATTGTAATATATAGGGTATATGAGCACAGACTTTCAGATGACCCATCACTCTCCACTCAATCTAATAACACTGATACACTCAAGCACATATATGCTGAAAAGATAAATAATCACCAATATACATATTTCATGCTAAACCAGCAATCATTAGTTGGTCCAGATTATCATCTCCCACACATATATACTATAAGTGCTCAGATATATATAAAGATAGACAATCCTCATAATTTAATGGACAGGCTCCAATTTTCTACACTCTCCAACTCTTCAACCATCCATCCAATTGAAAATCTGATGATGGAATGCTCGAAGGCCACCCTGAGGCCGAGATTCTTGTCACACCCATGTTGACCTAAGGTCAATCTGAACCCCACATGTACAGGACATAATCCATTTAATACATATGCAAGTATATATGTGTGGGAGATGATAATCTGGACCAACTGATGATTGCTGGTTTAGCATGAAATACATATATTGGTGATTATTTATCTTTTCAGCATATATGTGCTTGAGTGTATCAGTGTTATTAGATTGAGTGGAGAGTGATGGGTCATCTGAAAGTCTGTGCTCATATACCCTATATATTACAATATATAGACACCGGTATAGAATAAGCCTGTGTTTCAGTTATTACATTGTAGAGATGTCTGCCCATCCGTGCATATGTATTAAATGGATTATGTCCTGTACATGTGGGGTTCAGATTGACCTTAGGTCAACATGGGTGTGACAAGAATCTCGGCCTCAGGGTGGCCTTCGAGCATTCCATCATCAGATTTTCAATTGGATGGATGGTTGAAGAGTTGGAGAGTTTAGAAAATTGGAGTCTGTCCATTAAATTATGAGGATTGTCTATCTTAATATATATCTGAGCACTTATAGTATATATGTGTGGGAGATGATAATCTGGACCAACTGATGATTGCTGGTTTAGCATGAAATATGTATATTGGTTATTATTTATCTTTTCAGCATATATGTGCTTGAGTGTATCAGTGTTATTAGATTGAGTGGAGAGTGATGGGTCATCTGAAAGTCTGTGCTCATATACCCTATATATTCCAAAAAGCTTTTGTAACTTTAATGATCCTTTATACTATAAAAATATTTGTTGCAAATGAAGAAAATTAATTAAGCTTTATTCTTCTCAGCTATTTGTCATTCAGTGATATGGTTTAAAGACATGATAAACAGATTGTGAATTCTTTTAACAACTTAAATGGAGCTGAGAAAAAAACAAGTTTATTTCATATTTTAGATTGAAAATAAAATCAAAAATTTTGTATGTAAAAAGAGCAATAAATGCATTAGGGAAATTTTATGAAAACAGTTCAATTTTATGAAAACAGTTCTAAAAATTATAATATACATCATAAGATATAGTGGTATTTATAAAAAATAGAAGAAAAACTAAAATTAAAAAAGAGAACTATTTTTAAGAAAAGAGCAATCAGAAAAAGAAAGTATAATATAATTAAATGCATTCTTTTCCCAACATTATGTGTATTTTCTGAAATTTTGACTAATTAATAAAATGCTGTTAATACATGCTTTGAGATCCCTGATCTATTAGACTTATGCCAATGCAAAATGATCATTTGCATCAGAAGCAGCATATAGAAGTAACAGATCCTAAACAAGAATGAAATATTCTACATTACAGATGTAAATATAAGAATTATGAATCAAATATTTGCAATATGTAATATAGGGAGGATACCAATTGCTCAAATAAGCTCTTCATTGATAAGTGTGGTAAGAGAAAATTATTTAAAATCTCTGTCTAGAACATTCCTATCCCCAGATCAATTGGATTTCAGTGAGGAGCCATAAGCTCGAACCAATTGGTCTGGGCATAGGAATATTCTAGATAAAAATTTTAAATATTTGCTCTTATCACACATCAATTAAGAGCTTGTTTGAGCTATTGATATGCCCCTATATTACATGTTTGTAAATACAAATTCATAAAAGTAATTGTCATGCTATATATGAACTTGCTTTATTGACTAATATTTGCAATATAATTAAATAGTGCATCTTCCCAATATTATAAGCAATTTTTATTTATTTATTTATTTTTGCTGATTAATCAAACACTGTTAATACACTTTTAAATGGGCATTAAAATGAGTAAGAAAAACTCTTTCATGTAAGATAGAACTAAGCTGGAAATAAAATAAGCTGTGTTTACATTTGCAATACATTAGATTTTAACCTTGTTTAGAAACTTATTAGATCTATTACCTCTATATACATTTGATGTGGCTGATGTAGATATAGAAATAAGATAAAACTAGAAATGATGAAAAATGTATTAACATATCGTTAATAGATCAATAAACTGGAAAGTACACACAAACACTCATGTGTGCAAACACACATTAAATAATTTTGCAAGAATTTGGAGAAACTGTAATTTATTTTTTTAATATGAAAAGATTCATAAATAAGCTAGAAAAATTTGTCCACTTTGTCAGGAAATTTATGAAATCTGAAGAAAGTTTGAGGCTCAAGTTAGATTTTAAAAATAGTAATAATACTAAACAGATTAGCAAATGTCATGAAGAGATGAAAGAAGTGTCAAAATCAAAAGTTGATTAAGGACCATTTTTAGTAATGCCATTTGCATAGAAATATCTTAAATATGAAAGATAAGATCAAATTATTAGTCTTGAGATTATTGCCAAAATGTAAGGTCATGAAAATGAGTATTTTATTACAAATTACATAGAAAATTAAACAAAACTACTAAAAGGAATAACCAAAGTCTTCCAAATTATGTAATAAAATGTGACAAAAAATATTTATAAATTAAATTCTCATGTCAAAAATTGACTTATTTAGAATGATTTATGATTCTTACAATATTTTGTATAGAGTACTATTTATCTACTTAGATATTAGTTTATATTTGCTTATAAAAAGATCTTGAATTATCTTACAATCACTTAATTACTAAATTAATTAAATATTTCTAATTATATATTGCAGTCAGAATAGATTTAGATTATTTTTGAAATTTATTAATATTGAAAATTAACAATGAGTTTACATCCTGATAATTTTATCAATTCATGTCTATAAAATAATTATTGTTCAGTTTAGTAAAATGTACATTATCATTCAGGTGTAACAGGGATTAATGAATCCAGATTGTATCAGAGATTCTTAGTGCAAATTAATGACAAATTTTAAAAAAGTGGAACACTACTGAAGTACTTAAAAGTAGAAAAATTAAAAAGAATATATTGGACAGAATATAGGCAAAGAAAAGTCACTTTTTTATTTGCTACATTTAAAATGTCTTTATTAAATTAATTAAAGTTTAAAACGCACTTTTAATTATGAGATACCAACAAAATTATATTTAAGTAAGAGTGAATTTATCTCAATGATGAACAATCTACATTTAGTTTACTTATTCTGCCTTTAGTCAGAGAATAATTCCATTAAATAAACCATCACATAATTATCTAATAGATTAAATGAAAAGTAAAAGAAAATTCCATGAGTGATGTTTGATAACAATGCTGAGAGATTTTTTTTAAATCCATAAACCTGCTTTTATGCAAATTATTAAGGAGATGATTACTTTCTGATAATTCCATCAATTCATAGTCTACAAAATAATCATGATTAATTGAGCAAAATGTTTATATACAAAATAATATTAGATTTAGTCACAAAATTTCATCTGGATTAAATTCAAAAAGTTTTTTCTTCTGCTATTTTTAACGATTAGCATGATTAAAATTTTTATTAGGTTTAATTTTTTTTGCTTTCAATAAAATAGTAAAGTATTTATATATTTCTGTTGTGTACAAAATGGCACTTTGACATTTAAATGTTACATGATCTTTTTTCATATGTCATAGCATCGGCCGGGAGGCGAACCCATAACCGTCTGTAACCAACTACTTGCTTGCAAGGCTGATGCAATGACCTCTCGGCTAACAATGCTTGACATGTTACATGATCTTTTAACCAAATAAAATGCAATTATAAATATGTGTGTGAAGGTGTATATATAAATAAAAATTTCATAGATTTGGACATGCTTTGTTGCATATAACCTTCATGGTCATAAATTACGATCTACTATAAAATAATATTAAACCTTTATCAATACACATTCATTTTAACACAATTGTCTCATTGGTCATGTATAGAGCTTGAAGACTTATCAAACATATTAGAATAGCAGTAAGAAATTTATATACAAACAAGATTGTAACCAATCTATGGAAAGGTCATTATTTTTGTAATAGTTTCTTTTAATTGATGGCTTTAACAATTTTTTTTTACAAATTTAAGGTAAAATTAAACAAAAGATTTTAATACTATATAAATAAATGTGAGAAATTTACGTCATTTTTGTATTACAGTTTATTAATGACAGAATTACTTCCTTCACATAAAATATGCTTCACGATAAAAATTACTGATTATTAAATATAAAGGTAGAATTACTCCCTTTGCATAAAATGCTCACAATATAAATTATGGTTTAGCTAGATATAATTATTTATTTATAAAATAAATTTAAAGTTTTTTTCTTTGATTTTTCAATTGTGATCTTAATAGCATTATGAAAAAATGTAATAGTTTTTTTTTTCCTTGATTGTGATTTGACATGTGCCAGACTTATGTACAAACGTACATTCACGTGGAAACACATGACAGCCTTAAGGATAAACATGGATTTTATATATAGATAGTTAAGAAAACTATAGTCTTTATTTAAATTAAATAGTGGTTTATAAACTTAAAGCTTATTTATGTGCTAACAATGTGTACATTGAATATCACTTTATATAATTTCTGATTGCAGTATATATTAAACTACATTCAGTTTGTTTATATGTATGTATATAAGTATTAAAGCAAATATGTTACTGTTGAACTATATATTGATGTAGTTATGTGTGTCATGGCACACTATAACATAGTAGTGTGTGTGCAATATATATATATATATGATCAACAGATGGCGTTTTACCAAAAACACCATCAAAGCGTGTTTGTTTACATAAACGTCAGAGTAAGCATTCACTACCTCTTTCATTAGTTCCACCTTCAGATCATGATTTCAAGCTGATTTTGCTATCATCAGTGAAGAACAGGAAATAAGAAACTAGATCTGTTAACACTAAACTCTGAGCATTTATGAAACAATTTCTATTCATCTTGCAAGTGTGAATTTTTTAGACATGTAATGTCTTCAAAATCAGCATAGCAAGCCAGATAGCTATATGGGTCTGATATCAGTTCAGTATTTCCACATAGTAGAAGCCTCTGCAATATATATCATTGCAAGAAAAACTTCAAAGGTACATTTATGAAAAAACAAAAAAGCAAGTTAAACTTGCCAATGCTTGTATTTATGATCAACAGATGGCATTTTACCAAAAACACCATCAAAGCATGTTTGTTTACATAAACGTCAGAATAAGCATTCACTACCTCTTTCACTTCAGATCATGATTTTAAGCTAATTTTGCTATCATCAGTGAAGGACAGGAAATAAGAAACTAGATCTAAACACTAAACTCTGAGCGTTTATGACACAATTTCTATTTAGCTTGCAAGCATGAATTTTTTAGACACGTAATGTCTTCAAAATCAGCATAGCAAGCCAGATAGCTATATGGGTCTGATATCAGTTCAGTATCTCCACATAGTAGAAGCCTCTGCAATATATATCATTGGAAGAAAAACTTCAAAGGTACATTTATGAAAAAACAAAAAGCAAGTTAAACTTGCCAATGCTTGTATTTATGATCAACATATGGCGTTTTACATAAAACACCATCAAAGCGTGTTTGTTTACATGAACGTCAGAGTAAGCATTCACTACCTCTTTTGTTAGTTCCACCTTCAGATCATGATTTCAAGCTGATTTTGCTATCATCATTTCACCAATGATAGCAAAATCAGCTGATCTGAAGGTGGAACTAATGAAAGAGGTAGTGATTGCTTACTTTGATGTTTATGTAAACAAACATGCCTTGACGGTGTTTTTGGTAAAACCCCATCTGTTGATCATAAATACAAGCATTGGCAAGTTTAACTTGCTTTTTTGTTTCTTCATAAATGTACCTTTGAAGTTTTTCTTGCAATGATATATATTGCAGAGGCTTCTACTATGTGGAGATACTGAACTGATATCAGACCCATATAGCTATTTGGCTTGCTATGCTGATTTTGAAGATATTACGTATCTAAAAAATTCACACTTGCAAGCTGAATAGAAATTGTTTCATAAACACTCAGAGTTTAGTGTTTAGATCTAGTTTCTTATTTCCTGTCCTTCACTGATGATAGCAAAATCAGCTTGACATCATGATCTGAAGGTGGAACTAACGAAAGAGGTAGTGAATGCTTACTCTGATGTTTATGTAAACAAACACACTTGATGGTGTTTTTGGTAAAACACCATCTGTTGATAATAAATACAAGTGTTGGCAAGTTTAACTTGCTTTTTTGTTTTTTCATATATATATAAAGTTGAAATGAAAAGTAGAAATAAACACAAACAAAAGTTTTTTGTAGATATTTTCTGCATTACCCTGGAATAACAGTCCAGGATTAAATAATTTTGAATTAAAATTGTTTTTTATTATAAATTAAACATTTAAAAGGGTCTAATTAATATTTTATTAATTCTGATTTTGAAATTAAAACAAATATATTTTTATGTTACAATAGATATACCAGTCCACTATCTATTTTGATTAGCAAATTTTTTTAATTAAAGCTTGTATAACATATTTTGATAAAAAATTTACAATGCTGTTTTTCAAAGAATTAAAGTGAATTGAAAAGAGTCATTAACTTTTTTCAATCAAGATAGAAAAAACTTATTTTTAACTACTGTATTTTTTCCTCCACCCTAACTATAAAAAATATTGGGAAAAAAAATTAGAGGAGAGTTTTTTTAAACTTCACACATTATGACAGTAGAACTACTATAAAGTTGTAACTGGAGGCAAGATAGTGAATCTACTTGATGCTATTATTTCACTATGGTGGTGTTTTGATTCACATGGATACATGGTAAGATTTTCTATGGATCAATAATCTATATTATAATGGTCTGGACAATGTCGTTTGGAAGAGAGGATCATATCTGACTATGGTCAGACCCAGGATCTTCAGGTAGGATGTTGGAGATGATGTGATGAAGCACATAACCTATGATTGCACCCACTTTCAGTAGACTAACTCAACACTCACTTATTAAATCTAGATGCAATTTGGGTCAGTTCAACCACATCTCACCCCCTCTTTTAGTTCCATTATGCCTCAGTATTCAAACTCAAAAAGAATTTGCCTTTGACTCTATTAACAGAGATGTACCTACAAAGACTTATGATTAGAATACTTTATAAAAGTTACCAATAGTGAAATGCATTTATCTAAGATTTCTCTAATATAATTACAAAAGAGTGATGTTTGTATGTGTGTATATGTAAGGCATAAGCTTTATTGATAAATGCAATGATTGATTTTATAAACTGAAGACACTATATCAATTCAACAGATTTTATAACATTTATTTTATAAAAGAAATGATAAGATCGAAAATTAGAATAATCCAAAAGTTTGAACAGTATTTACAAATATAGATAACAAAATATATATACATATAGTTTAAATGTCAATAATGAGCATTTCTTATGTCAACAATTTAATAATCTAAAGTTACCTATCCCATCATCCTGATACTAGAGGCTCATATCAGAGACATTTTTATGTACAATGTAATAACAAAAAAATTAATAAGTTTGTTTTTAGTGAACTCAGATCTGACTAGCTAAATTAAGTTGATGTGTGTGTGTATATATATATATACATTCAGATAGCAGTCCAGTTCCAGTTGTTGCAGATTGATTTGTCTAAATACTCCCTTCCTTTACTAAATCAAATGTAATTCCTAACATGACAGGAAAGTAGATTCATTCAGAGGGGTAACCGTTCGTACTGTATAAGATCTAAATAACAACTGTTAGTTAACAAACATAACAGATAATGCAACTTTGTTCTGTCAAAGTGTGTGAAATTAATATGCTATAAGTATGATTCTTACCAGTCCCAGATAATAATAACAAGTGAAAGTCAAGTCCTAAGGAAGGATATTACATCTAAATTTTATTAGAGAAAAATAAGATTTTAGTTAAACTTAACCTTTCCTCCCTTTTCTTCTCAAGCTCTCCTAAAATGAACTCTCCCAAAATGTTGAATTGGAGGGTTTTATGTCTTGAGTGATAATGAAATAGTAATAATAATAAAAAATAATAATGTGTACATAGATATTTAAAAATAAAAAATTATAATACATGTATCAAAACATAATTTCACTGAATCGATTGAATTAAATCTTGTGGATTCATAGAGTTCTTCATAAATTACAGTTTATACATTTCAAGAAATTTCCTCCATGCAGATATAGATCACTCATCACCACTTCTAAATGGTGTATTCTGAACAATTCTGCATCGGTTGTCTGTTGTTTTCTTCCAATCCTTGCACAAACATTCTATGCTGGGTGAAAGATAGTCTATGAGGTATTTTAAAGTAGACAATATGAATATTTAAACTCTCATGGTTAGCAGATCAATGATACTATTAATGACAATTGGCTCCTTTAGCCAGACTACATTGTATTAATTCGATATATATTGTGACCCTGTGCTTTTGAACATTGTCTTTATTGAGTACTTTAGCTTGTGAATTTATGCTATTATATTCTAAAAAAATAATATAATAAATAAAGAGAGAAAGAAGATGATAACATTTATTGTGTAAATTATGTTATTTAACTCATATGCATTAATATTTTTCCTTTATTTAATTCATTATGAGTATGAAATAGGTGATATTTTATAAATTAAAAGCTGTTACAAAGATATAATTCTAGTATTAATAAGTTAATGTTTAATTTATGTATACTTTTAGAAGGAGAGAAAACTAGGCAGAGTTAATTTTATAGTTAAAGTTTAAAAATATTAACAAATAGTTTATGAGTATTAAAATACTATTGTTTAATTGTCTTTATAGTAATTAATCATCTGGTTAAGTTCTTTCATTTAGTATATTTTTTAAAAAAAGTATCTCTGAATAAAGCTTTGGATATAATCATATATATTTGGAAAAATAAAAATACACAAAGAAGATATGGCTGCAAGAGTAATTGTAAATTTTGACAATCATATTCTTAAGAATTTATGTATAATAATATATAAAAAATAAATGTAATTGGATATGGTATGTATAGTATTAAAAGTTCAGAAGAAATTGTTATGGAATTAAATAGGAATAGTTTGATTGCTTCATTAGTTGTAGAAAAAATGTATCAAAGTGTTCCAAGAGATGAAAGTATAAAGTTAGTTATAAGTATGTTAGAAAAAAGTGGAAGAATATTTAAAAAATAGATATACGCTATTAAGGAAGCATTGATGATAATAGGTGATAGTTTGTATTTTAAATATAAGGATAGGTTTTGGAATATAAAAAAAGGATGGATTATGGGTTGTTCAATAAGTGGGTTATTATCAGCAATGTTTATAAATAATTTGAAAGAAAAAATAGTAGGAAAATATATAAAAAATAAAGAAATAATTAAATATTATGGATATGTGGATGTTATAATTGTTGTTGGAAATAGTAGGAGTATATTAAAAATATTTAATGAATTGAATGATAATATATATAAAATATAAGTTTACAATGGAGAAGGAAGAAAAAGGTTTAAAATATTTGGATATTTATTTGAATAGAAATAAAGAAAATGAAATAGAGATGAAACAGTATATGATGTTGAAATTAGAAGAATAATTGATCTTAGTTCGTACCAACCTCACAAAAGATATCAGTTTTAAAGAGGTTTAACATTAAAAAATGATAGACTTACAATAAATAAAAAGGAATCTATTGAACAAAAAATGAATATAGAAAAGGATTATGTGAGGATGGGATATAATAAAACAGATATTAGAAAAGTATTGAACAGTAAGAGTAAAGATAAAGTAAAATATGGGGAAAGAAAAAAGGAAAATAAAAACAAAGATGGATGATTCAATAATAAATGGATATCAATACCTTATTATAAAGATGTATATAAGATTTTAGAAAAAGGGAGGTTGAATGAGAATATAACAATTTCTTGGAAGAATAGTAAATCATTGGAAAAATGGATATCAAATGTGAAGAGAGAGAATAATAAAGAAAGTAAAATAGGATTAGTACACAAAATAATTTTCAGGAGTTGCAGTAAAATATATATAGGGCAAATGGGGAAAACAGCAATAGAAAGGGGAAAAGAGCATAATAGGGCTATTGAAAGGAATGATATGAATTCAGGACCATATGTTCATTATTTGAATACTGGTCATAGAATGAGATGTATTGAAAATATGGAAGTTATAAAATATGTTAAAGATTATAATAGAAGGAAATATTATGAGACAGTATATATTCCAGAGAATATGAATAAATGTGTTAATTTAGTTAAAGGACCTGCAAAGTTGAGTAGTAAATGGGCATTGAAGGATAAGTGGAAAATTTAATATATGGTTGATTTGTTTTTGTTGTTGTTGTTGTTGTTTTTTAAATTAATATATATGATATATGTGAAGAATTAGTTAATGTAAATAATTAGTTAGCTATAAATAAATAAGGTTATATTTGAAGATATGGTTAGTAGAAATATATGAGAAATGATATATAATTTAGTTCAGTGTATAAAGTATGTGTATATAATTTATGGTGTATAATATATGTATATAATTATTGAACTGTATTTGATGTAATTTTATGTATTGTATAAAAATAATATGTATATAAATAATGGGAGAGGGGGAAGTATATATTGTGCCGGTCAGATTTGTATGTTCACGTAACAAGATCTAGCATCTAGGCAAAAGTACCTCGAATCCAATCGTGCGCAAGATACACAGGTCAGGAACACTCATGAACTCTGCCCTATTTGCCTATTTCCCAGATCTATGACATTATGAACAACAATCCTGATGACATCGATTTAATTTACTTCTCACCGCCGGCATCGATCATCGGAGACACAAAAAGACTCTAGGTTAAACTTTAATGATAGACTAACTTAACACTAGCTATATTTTATGATCAATGAAGGCTCATGACCTAGCATATTAATTATGTATTTAGTGGATATCATCTAGTCATATTGAGCATAAGTAATAACTTAATATATTAACTTAACTAAAAGAAAGCAATGGTTCGAGTTGATATATATATTTAACATTTATTAATAACAAACCTTATGTCAGGTTATTTATCTGACATTAGCCTCGCAAGTATTATATATATATATATTTAATTCATATTTAATGATAACATGATATTTGTGGCTATGCCAATAATATATATGTGTGACTTAATGAATTAGCGCTGTTGGGATACATTACTAAAATACTATTACACCCCCAGGGACAAAAAGTGCATTTACTTGATTTAAAAGGAAAATAATTTTACAAACAGATATTACATTTTGTTATATTCAATATTATTATTAATTTGAGTTATAAATAATTAATGCGTGGGACAGATAATGAATAATTATATAAACAATACTAAATCTATCACATTGATACGTATAGTCAACTAATGGAAAGATATTTGTTTAAAGAAATCATCTCATTATGACTTATGGCTATTTCTGGGTGACTAATAAGACACTGAAGGGCAGTGCATGCATGGCGGCAGATTGGGGTGGTCCAATTATGGATCATGGAGTGTGCTTCATGAATTTTAAGAACAAAGTTGACCGATCTCCTCTGCAACATAGGCAGGGTCGGTATTGAGATGAAGGATGGTTGTCTATGTCTTTATTGGGCTGGATTTTCCCAGCATGATTCCCGTATAAAGCATGCAGATAAGACCAAGTATGTCCCCAGGGTGGTTTTACAGCCTGGTTCAAGGACATTGAGAACGACGATGGGGCTCAACTTAGCGAATACCTCCATATGAGAAAGAAGCATGAATATATATAAATGAAGTGGTCTTAATGCATGTAACACTTAATAATACAATTTAAATATAACTCTAAAGATTAAAAATTATCTAAACATATTTATTGCCCATAAATCATGAAATACTCAGCGTAATGATATGGTTTCTTCATTAAACAAACATGAATAATAATTCTAATTAAATATAAAACTAAGATCTTAAGACCCCCCCTTACATTATGTTACTTAATGTTATTCATTACTTCCCACACATTTAATAAATCTCAATCTTGGTTAATCAATGCCCTTATGAAAATATATAAATTATTACACAATAAATGGGTGGTGGTAATAGCTAAGATGGGTTTTACATATATAATATAATTTAAGAATAAGAGATAGCACATTATTTAGGAAGGAAAATATAAAAATAGATGTCAATCTGTTTTTCTACAGTAAACATAAAAATATAATTAGTTTGTTTATCTAAAATCACGAGCACCTGGGCAAGTCAAATAAGACTTGTTTTGATCAAGTTATAAATTAATTACCCGATAAATGATGGGTGGGGAAAAACGAAAATACATTATATGCTTGCAATTTTAGAATACTATTGGCATTTCTTTTAAAATATAAATACATAAATCTAAATGAAAATTATTTGCCGCTTGGAAATAAAGAAAAGAAAAACATTTTATAAGAGGCTTAGTATTGATTGGTTATATAGAGTCATAAGAATTACATATTTTGAAGACATTTAATATATAATTAGAAATTATAAATATTACAGAGAAGGCAGGATTTAAGAATTATGAGCGGTCAAAGTTCTTTTACCTTGCTTATTTGGAAGAGCAATTTTACTAGGAGTCAGTCCATAGGTATTGTTTCACTAGATTTAGGGTAGTAGTATTATTTGATAGTTAGCATTTCACTTTCACTGGAAAAATATATAAAGTTCATCAGTACGGGATGCAAAGCTTCATTTATGGGAACAGCATATTAGAATGGAGGGAAAAGGCAAAATTTCCCCTACTCACGGCACATTGAGTGAGAATCAAAACTGGCATGGAATATGTATGGCAACATAATTATTTACTGGTCTCCTCCTTTGTGGATACAAATCCAGCAGTATATATATACTTTTATTTTGAAGATGTAACTTAGCAACTACTGCTGGACCTGAGGTGGTTTTAGCACTTAAGGTTCATCTGGAATAGTTTGACCGGATACTCTTATCTAGTAAGATGTTTGAAACAATGCAATTTTGTTATCAGTTTCTCGAATGATTGTTTTAAAATAAATCTTATGATTTTAAAACAAGCTAGCATGGACAATTTCCACTATTGGGTTTATTTTATTATTACAAAATCATAATCTTTTATTTTTATCTAAGGGATCTTCGGGTAATTGTTTTTCGAGAGACTTTTTAACAAGATTGCATCATTTCTGGCTACAAAATTATATATGAAAAAAATAATAAGTTTCATATATGATACCTTATATATAATATAACTATTTATTTATTCGCAATCTCCTACACTGAAATATATATAGATTTAATACTTACACCCGTATACACATGAGAATATTATTAAATAAAATATTTTTAAATTAAAATACATAAGTGTTTATATGATTTATGTTAAAATACTAAGCAAAAGAAATATTTATATTATTAGCTATGTATATACGTGTGTAAAGGTGGGTTTGAATACAGTTAGATGGTAGGAGATTGGATGTGGGCTGTGAAGCAGGATCTGAGCATCAGATCATCTGCTTCAATATATATGTAAACAGGTTTTGCAATTATGTAAAATGATTATATAAAATGAATGTTAGAGGGAGTATTGATCAATATAAGGATCATGTGATTATATTAGAAAAGTGTATTTTGAAAAGGCCCTAATATAGAGTGAAAACTGGTTCAATAAAGAAAATATCTATTATTTTTATATTGTTGTTTTATTCCAATTGTGTTGGAACTATTATTAATTATTGAAAAGAACATTATGGCAAAATTTATGTTTGTCCATTATTAAGAATTAGAAATCTTTTAAGACAATTTAAAGTTGTAATCAATAATAATAATAGTGGTAATGCATTAGAACATGGGGTGAAGAAAAACATTATAGAAATAGCAAAATTAAAGAGGCAATTCTTTAGTAGTAGTAGTAGTAGTAGTAGTAGTAGTAGCAGCAGCAGCAGCAGTAGCAGTAGCAGTAGTAGTAGTAGTAGTTGCAGTAGTAGCAGTAATAGGAGTAATAATAATAATAATGATGATGATGATGCTGATAAAATCTGTTACACATATAGATTGCAGTCCACCACATAAATTGATTAGGTATTTCTTGTTTAAGTATCTTACTTTATTTGCTGGAAAATTTAACATATAATCACATGCATACACATACAGTGTAGTGATCTACATGTATAATAAAAAAAAAATTAAAATTTTTTTCTAGCAAAATAATATTAAAATATGTATTTTATTTCAATATTTAAGGATAAGAGTGGAAAGTGTATTTTGCAAAACCATCCTATACAATTGGTTTTGTTATTTTAATAGATACCACACTTGCCAAATAATGCAATTCCGAAAATATAAAACCAGTAGTTTCTTTTTGCTTTTTGTATAATAATGAGAGTTAAAGATAGCTTGTTTATTTTTTGATAGAGCTTGTTTATATTCAATTTTTCTAATGTTTTTCTTTGCGGTCTCAATTATTATGGCATTTCAGCACGTGTCACGTAGTAACTTTAATATCTGCCTGCATTATTAACTGCGATAGTGAAAATAAGTAGACTCAAAAATCTAGTTTATTAGCTT
Organism: Epiperipatus broadwayi; assembly: GCA_028023455.1. Classification (NCBI taxonomy): domain Eukaryota; kingdom Metazoa; phylum Onychophora; class Udeonychophora; order Euonychophora; family Peripatidae; genus Epiperipatus; species Epiperipatus broadwayi. Next base: position 2,275,454 of record JAQFVV010012472.1, on the reverse strand, counting down.
AGATAATTAAGATGGGTTGTTGTGCTCAATTAATCAATTGATTACCAAACGGCAATTGCGTCCCCAAGCAACTGTTTGTATAATGGCTTATATATACTTTGATATTTGTTAAATCCTGAGAACACCTCCCTCTAGTGGATATGCTAGTTTTCTAATTATTTTACCCCAGTAGTTGTTCATATTCATCTATACAAAATATTGAGGAAAATGATTACACTTGCTGAATTTTCAAAAAAATTATAAATTTTCAGGCTAATAATTTAGATAACATCTAATTTACTCTCTAAAAGTTTTTTATTTTGATTAAAATCTTTATCGAAATAGCGAACTTAATGCTTAACAATCTAAAAAAAATAAATAAATAAATTAAAACGTTGGTTATTGCTTAAGGCTATTGCTTGATTTAATTTAAATAGATTCACCAAGAAATGAATCGATGGGTAAAATACTTTTAAGCAATAGATGCTTCCTCAGTTAAATTAATTACGGGATGAAATTTATTCGATTGCTTGTAGATTAAATAGTATTAAAATGTAAATTTAACATTTTGCTGAATCAATATTAAGATTAATATATGACGGTATTCTATTAATGGAAAAGAAATCATTTAATTCGTCATCGGGAGTTTTCTTGTTATTATGTGGTTGATGAAAGGGCTACACACTAACGTATATAAGCCAGCTTAGTGAGAATTATTGGCTTTTATTTCTAAAACCTAATGTCAATAAAATACTAAAATCTTTCTTTTTAGAAGCCTGGATATTTTAAAAGCAAAATATGTATACAGTATTTGAGAAAGCTTAGTTTTTTGTTTAAAGTACACAATGGAAAAATTATAAATTTGTCAGTAATGACAATAATTTTAACATAAGATAGAGTCTTTCAAAAATATTAGTATTTGAATGTAGGCTACCATTTGATTATGACATCTTATTTGTTCTATCATCGACTGTAATAAATTTCAAATAGATAAAAAACAAACAAATATTACATGAAATATTTTATGAACTGAAAAATAAAAAATGGGGAAATTGATTTAAAAAGTATGTGTGTACAACTATTGGAAATATGTCTTCTTTATCACAATACCTTACAATATAAATTATTGTAACATACGTACCACTTTATTTACTAAATTTATTCAGTTCAAAATCTTTTTAAACTTTTCTCGGAAAAAATGTAATTCAATATAAATAATACAGCAACATATATACTAAGAAATCTGGTTTAATACTTTAAAATAGAAATGTTAAACCTATCAACATAGTATGCTGAGCACGCTTTCGACTAACTGGCGGTCATAGCTATGAGTATGGCTACCAATCAGTCAGAAGCATATTCAGTATACTATAGTGATATATTTAACCTTTTTTATTTTAAAGTATTAAACAAGTATTTCTTAGTATATATATGTTATATGTATTATTTATATTGAATTACATTTATTCATCTGTTTGTTAATGTAACACTTCACTTTGATTTAAATTACATTTATTCTAATCAGAAGCAAGCATAACTGGCAAAGCGTGACCAATTGTGAGTAAATGGTGTCTTTTGAATGGCTATGAATTACATACTACATCTCACTAATGAATACCATTAAGCAGAAACTCGCGATTTTTTCTGATTACATTATTATATTCGGTGCCATTTATTACTCAACTATGTATAGCAAACTTTAAATTATAGACTTCTAAAAGAATTACTCTTGACAATGCAGATTGTAATTCAAAGAACCCGACAGATACTTTATTTTGATATTTAACTAAGATAATATTTAAAATTAGCAGTGTTCATAAACATTAATTTTGAAAATCTTACTTTAAAACTAGATTTATACTTCTTTTAATTACTTTACCCATAAACAATATTAAAACAAAACTTTTTGGTAGCAGTAATCACTTATAATTAAGTGTAAACATTATAATTTTAAAGGTAGAAAAAAAAAGATAGAAGATGTAAAAAGCAAAAAAGAAAGAAAAAATTAGAATTGTTAGAGTATAATTAAGTCTGCTCACCCATACAATTCTATTCTCACAATTAGCACAGAAACACGACATCACATGAAAGGCTCATAATGTGCTCTTATACTAACCCAAGTGATAGAATATTATAAGATAAAAATAGGAAGTGAAGAAAATATGAAAGTGCATAGAGAAGTATTTAGTCAGTTATTTATTCACATTTTAATCCAAGTTATCAACAAAAGCTGTAAGAAATTATTTCATGAACATGGCTGCTAATATTATTTCCTTTTATTTTAAATATAATCTCTTTCATTTTACTATTAAAGTGCAATATTACTTATTTTAATATCATGCAATTTATATTCATCACAATTATCTGCACTTACATACTTATATATCTCATACTTAAGAGATTATTATAATTAAAGAACAATTTACATTAAAACATTAAAAAAAGATGGAAATAGAGTTATTTTGATATTAGTGCACATTCTCAATTTATTTTAGATTATTAAACATAATCATACCTAGAAAAAATAGTCATTCCAACTAAGATATATAAGTCAGGGATGGATTAATCTAATGTAGAAAATGAACTACTTTAAAATACATTTTAGGTTATCTGCAAAAACTGCATATCATTAAAAGATCAAATATAAAAATAATCTGGAAGATGAATAAGGACTCATCCAAACTATCATATAATCAAACACCAATCAAACAAAAATAATACAGATAAGTAATTATTAACTATGATAACTTTGAAAATAAATATAGGATTTTTAAAAGTTATTTTTACTTCATGTTCATTAATAAGCAAATAACATGTACATCAGCATGTAGTTAACTTTTATACTTTAGAAACATACATATACAAAAAGTAATGTTCAACAATTTTATAAACAAATTCTATTCTCTAAATTCGTTTTATACAAATAACAATACTTATTACTAGCATTGTTAACAGTTTTTTGCAAAAATAAAATTTCATTTATTTAGAAAAAAGTGATTCTATAAAAATTTATTATGGGAGAGTCTATTTCTAGATATATTACAGAATCTGGATCTGACAATAAACTAGAAAAGTGACTATCCATGTTAACCATATTACATATATTCTCTAAATTTGAATTAAGATAATTTTTTTCAATACTTAGAAGAAATAATCTATAGTTTTTAAAAATAATAATTCATATTCATATTAAAACAATTTTACATCAAGGTTTAGATCAGGGTGACCAACCTTTGACACATGCCCAAATTTGGTGCACAGATTGTACTAACGACCTGATTATAAATATAAAAAAGTAAGGCAAAATCTTATAGAGTAATACTACAATCAAAAAACGATTTTTATTAATAATCAGACGAAAAATATATAATAAAAATTCAAATATCGAATTTAATTTTTATTATAATTTTTTGATCAAATTAAAAAAAAAAATGTTCCACATTCATTTTACATTGGTTTAATTTTAGGTATTAATTCACAATAAGACTATAATTGTTTTTGACTTTCATTTTATAATCATTCATTCTTTAGAAGCCTTGGATTAAGAAAATTATTTTCATCAATGAAAACAAAATGGCATCACTTCTGATTGATTCAAATTTGAAAAATGTTTGGTTTAACTCCAGACATTAAAAGTCTGGGGAAAACAAAATAGGTTCAGAAATATCACTAAAATAAGCAATATTTAAGCTTAAGTTTTAATTTTTTTTTCACAATATAACAACATAGTAGAGATATTTTTTATGTAATACATTTTAAAAAATGTAATGGCTTTATTGCTTGGGAAGTAATGAAAAGTTTGAATGCCAAAATTGATGCAAGAACTTTCCAAGATGGTTTCTCCACCAGTGCTCTAAACCACATAGGACTAAATCACATTAGAACTTCATAGGAAAAACAGGCAAAATTATCTCCATATAGTAGTGCCACTCAGTGCCAACCAGAGTAATCAATGGATGCCAGAAGGCTTGTGCATAAAATCCTTATCTAGTGCCTACTCATCCAATATCTCCAGACTAGTTTCTGGCTTGTGACCTTCATTGGTGATGAACTTTGGATCTGAGAGAACTGCACCTAGATCTTAGGATCTAATGCAACCCTCTAGCAGCCACCTTTTATCTTTACTTAACTACAAAACTATGAGAATAAAATTGAAAACACAATAATGTTTTCAATCTAAGCTCAATAGCTTATATAGTCATATGGGTATGAACCCAGTTCAGTACCCATACATTTTGGTGTTTTTGGCTCTTTAACAACCATAGCCATGGCTATCCTATTAGGCAGGATTGGTGTTAAACCACTAAACATCACATGATCACTATTTCTTATGCTAGTACATTACTGTTATTAAAACAGGCAAAACTCTCTCCATATAGTAGTGCCACGCACTGAGTGGCTACTATATAGAGAGAGTTTCACCTGTTTTAATAATAGTAATGTGCTAGCATAAGAAATAGTGATCATGTGATGTTTAGTGGTTTAACTTCATAGGAAATTGTTGCATTGGAAGTGCCAGAATTGAAATATCTGCATTAAACCACACAGGATATAGGATATTAATATACTATTTAAAAAAAAGTAAATATTATTTATCTATAGCATACATTATTTTAAATAAAAACTGAACAGTAAAGCAAAACTTGTATGATGTGTGAACTCATAAGTGAAAACATTTACACATAAACTGTAAAATATTGGCTACCTTTGGCTTAGCTATTAACATATTATTAACATTTGCAACCTCTGCATTCTTCACATCATCCAAACTTTCAAGATTAAATATAACTTTTTATAGAGCAGATATGCAGTTAATAAGATTTAGCATATATGTCTATTAATATATGCTTATTAAAATTAAAACAAAAACATTATAATTAAATTGCTACTTAGTAAAATAACCATGTAGATTTTTTATTGGTTAATAATATCAAATTTTTATATAAAACCATTAAAACATCACATGATTGCCATTTTCTATGCTTATGCAAGCTGTTAAATCAGTTGCAAACCCTCCATATAGCAATGCCACCCAGTGTAAGCCTTCTTGCCTGCATTGATTACTAAGGCTTGCACTGGGTGGCACTGCTGTATGGAGAGTTGGATACTGTTTTAACATTTTAATTGTCTTTAGTGTCACTCTGAAAGATATATAGAATTTGAATGTAACAAAAAATTATGTTAAATTTGCTAAACACTATTTCTTATCTTCGTAGCATTTAACCGATATATATATATATAACACATAATAATATTAGGCTGTTCACACACACATTCTTTTAAAGTCGTTTATTAAAGTGAATAAAATTGCCAGTTTTCTATCTTTTCATTTATCGCAAGTATATATTTTATTTATATTTAATTTTTCCCAATTTTTTTACAAATTTGTATTTTGGTTGATTCAATAGCTTAAAAAATATGTCTACTTGAGATTTACATATGTACAATAATTTCATATGTGTACACACCTTGTCTGTACTAATACTTCTGTTAATCATAGCCTGCATAATTATTAATGTTTAACAACTATTATCTGTGACAGACTTCAAAATGTACTCTTTTGAAAGTAATAATGTTCAAGGATAGATAGGTTTATAAATATAATTTCACTGAAAGCAGTCAACACTTAGACAATATCAATAACAATCAACAATGACAAACTATTGTCAAGACAATCTCTTTTTAACAATAAAGGTGAAAGTCCTTGAGCATTAATAGCTATATTATTTAAGAAATAATTGCAGTTTGAATAACATGTGTATAATAATTATTAACAGTTGAATGTAATTGCAAAATTTAAGAAGTTAATTTTTTTTAAGACATTCAATACTTAATATTAGATAATGGAAATAGTCTAATGTATAAATACATTTAAAATATCATCATCACAAATCTTAAAAAAAACACAGCAAATACAATTATAATTGACTATTTACTAGTCTGCATTCAAAACAGGTTATATTTACCTGACGTTTATTTAAACTTGTTTGTATCAATAATTTAAATCTCTGTGGATAAGTTGAAATTTTTAGTGTTTATATAAACATACTAGACCATAAATAAAGGTAGATTTCCCTTTTATTGTTAAAAGGAGGTTGCCTTGACAACAGATTGAGATTGTTGATTGTTATTGATATTGGTACTTTTAAGTGCAATGAAGGTGGATTGCCCCTTTTAGTGTTAAAAGGAGGTTGCCATGACAACAGATTGAGATTGTTGATTGTTTTTGATATTGGTACTTTTAAGTGCAGAGAAGTTAATCTTTTTAAAATTTACTTAATTAAAATGCCTTCATATTTAAATTATGGTTATTGAAGTTATTCATGATTGTCCTCACACACAAAGTATACGCCCCAGGTATACATCCATATACTCATAATATTGTGGAAGAACTATTCTTTACACATACACTAGAATTAATATGCACACTTTTCTATCAATAAATGTTTTAAAACCATAAGTGGGCATTGTTGTAGGAACTATTTTTCATACATGCATTAAAATTGACAGGAGAGTGTGCATATCAATTCTAGCATATGTGTGAAAAGTAGTTCTTTCCACAATATTACAGATATATAAATCACTATATTATTATTACATTATATACCCTTACTTTTAATTACAAGGCAATATGAATATCCCTATTAAATTTCATTGTTATATTACTCATACTACATTATAAACTATTTATTTGCTTAAATATATTCCAATATACTTGTAATAAAATGAGTTATAAATATAATAAAGAGGTATAAAAATATAGTCGGAAACAGTTTCAACTTTTTTCATAAATAAGCCACAAATTATATAAAGATATATATATCTGTATGACCTAAAGGATAATAAATAAGCAAATATATGATTACAACAGATCTTAAAGACAGAGTGATACCATTCCGTCTTTTTGTGGTTTTTGAAGTCACATATCTTAGCAGGAGATAATTACTTCCATTTAAAAGTTATATATTTACCTGTAATAAAGAGTCAAAGTTATGTTTGAATTTTATTAAATTTAATATTTGTTTTTATCACGACATAAATTTTTATATTTTTTAATTAAATATAAAATGAGGTTTAAAATAAATGTTGAAAATTCTTAGATACCAAAAACTGATATAATAGATGAATAAAAAAAGGAAGTAGTGATAAATGAACCTTCCTATAAAATGTAATAAATAAATAAGACTGACTCCAAAAACTATCATTAAATCCCAAAACTTTTTTTTTTTTCTAAAATATTTTCATACCAATGACCATCTTTTGAAACACTATTCCATTTTGAAGGAAAGAAATTTATCTATGGTTTTTATTTTATGACTTCTAGACTAAAAATAAAAAGTTTCATTTTGCAAATATCAGAATCTACAGTTTTTCATCGTAACAGGAAGTGAAGAGAAAAAAATGACATAAAATGGAACCTTTTAAAGACTTATGTTAAATTAGTTCCGAAAGAAAACATAACAATACATGTATTTTAAAATCTTATTTAATTTTTGATGTTGTTATATGGCAGTGAATAATTAATCAAAATAATATAAAGAGTTTAACGTTTACTCATTTAATTAAATTTTAATTCTTTTTATATTTACACACTTTTACCAATGTATGCGTAAGGTTATAAAAAAAAATCGAAATAATTTATTATGGTTATCTATGAAACAATAAAAAAATTAAAAAATGACAAATAAAAACTTTATTAAATGTACTCTAGGGAAAAGCATATTCATGCCTAATGGCACATAAAAATAATGATAGTACATTACATTTGAAATTATTTAAGTAATGATGTAAATCTATTATTATAAAGTGCTGAAAATTTTGAAAATTATTAAAGCGGAAATGAACTTCGGATAATATTTCTTAAATATTATAAATCTCTGCACACTCACCACCAATAAGAGTTTAAAAAACGTAGGTGGTGTACTGTGAAACACAATAAAGAATGAATTATGCCCTCTGTCAGAAATTTTGGACATGGATGCAAACCCATCTCTTAGTAGATTATGAAATACTACAAGTAAAATTCAAACAATCTCTAATTATTGATCTATTATTTTTTTTGAAATAATTGTTTGAACTTTTAAGTTTTTTAAACTCTTACTGGTGGGCAAGTGTGCGGAGATTTATAATATTTAAGAAATAGCACATTATTGGATGTTGACTTCCACTTTAATAATTTTCTAAGTACTAGTGATAGATTTATTGTAATATTTTTGATAGAATATGTTTAGATTAATAATCATTATGGCTGAGTGACTATGTAATTACATATATATTATAATTTCTGAAAGTAATATCTCAAGGATAAAAGATTTTCCCTATTATTTAAGCTCTGGTAGAATAAAGAATATTTTAAAATTAAAATCATATGCACTTACATAATACCATGGTCATGAATATCATGTAAAAAGGGTGTTTGATAATTATAAATATTATAGGTTTCCATTTATGTCTCCTTCAAAAAATGAGCCACTTTTCTAAGCATTCTCTATGAATCCTTCATAGCATATTATCATTGTTATGGTACTTTTACCTAAAAGATGTGAAGCTGGAAATATAGTACATATTTCTGCTTCACCTAGTGCCAATGTCATCAGCACTAGTATGGGGTTGAATCCAATCTTGTATATTAACTGACACCCATCTCATAATAGGTGGTAGTATATTTATAATCAATATTATAATCTTTTATCTAATTTATATTTTATTAATTTATATTTTATGATTAAAACTAACCTTTTTACAATAGTTTATTTATTTTATAATATTTGTAGAAATGTATATTGTGTTTATTTTATTAAATTGGCATTGAGTAAATAATTGACTCCTAGATATCTATAAAATGTTACAAATATTTTAAATTCTTTCATTAAAGTCCATTTTTTTCAATTAATCAGTTGGTAACATTTTATATTTATCTTGTGATAAATGTACCTTAAAGGATCAATTATGTAAACAATCTAATATTTGTAAGGAATATTTTGTAAATTTGTATTTACATTTTATATTAAATATCAGATTTAAAAGTCATCATATTATTTATAGAATGTACCAAATTCCTAAATTTCTTTAATCTAAATCTTAATTAAATAGGCTTTATTAATACGATGACTGATCAACTTAATCATACTTGTTACTGTTTTCTTTTAATTAGCAAAATGAATCCTTGGGGCATGTTAATGCAAGATTGTAGATTTCCCGCCCAGGCAGATCAGGCAGATGCTGACCACAGAGAAAGTTACCAGCAAACATCATGTAGATTGGATTCTATAGATAAGACTAGATCAAATAAATAGTAAAAAAATTTGATAAGAAGATTATTGAAGAACAGTTCTCTGAAGAGAGTTGATTAGTATTTATAGTACATTTGTGCCTAAAAAATGATGGGGTGAAAATATCGGCCATTGAAAGCTCTGTTTCCACCAGCTCATCACAATGCCATTCCAGTGCTCTCAACACATAGCTCGGAGACTGTACTTTGTCAAGGAAGCCTGCTAAATGATCTGATTTTACAACTGCCTGTTTCAAGCCATGGAATGTCTACCGATTGGTTGAGGTAACCTCCAATTTGCCTCAAGCCTCTGATTCTAGCTTATTTTGTTTTTAAAATCAATGTTAATTTGTATTTTATATATCTGTAATGTTTATACAACTTAATTTTAAAGTGTATCTTTTAATTTTTTTTCCCTTAAATTTAAAATTATAATTCTTATAAAAAATCCCACATTACTTTGGTGCAGCAAATTTATCTTAAATTTTTTCTTGGTTTATTTATAATATTGACTTACTGAAACTACCAAGTATAAAACTCAATGAGCAACTAACTTTAAACCCTCTCCCTCTCATTTTCTCCATTTAAAAATCATTACAGGAGATTTATTTCCCTTAAATTAATTAATAAATATAGAAAGCTCATTTAGTTTTGTATCTCTTATAGTATAAATTTATTTTAAATGATTGAAATTATTTTAAAAGTTAGGTATCTTATTATTATCTCCAACTTAAAAGTGCCCTCGTAATTATCTCTGAGAAAATAATATATTCTATTAAATCATTTAAGTAAAATCTGTCCCAATTTCTGTAAAACAAATGTCTTGAAAGAAAATCATTGAAAGCACATCTATTATAGCATTCTAACAATATATATTTCATAGTATATATTTTTGTTTGTATCAGTAAATTAGTAAAATTGTGATGTATAATTTATTATGCTATATGTTGCCAAACTTCACCAGAAGTGAATTTGATATTCAATGCCCAGTCTGTCTATGTTAATTAAAAGACTGACTTATTTTGTAATCTGTGATGATGAACTATTTGACAACTCACTAATAAATGAAATATTTGGAAAGTGTGGGAAACAATTTATATTTTAGTTGTAATTCTTGCCTTTCCTTTTATATTATATTTTATGATACATTCATTAATGGCCTAAGATTTCTGGGAACTTTCTACTATGTCAGGGAACTGATCATTTTAATCAGGAATTAATTTATTATTTTCATTAGTGATCCGCTGTCAATATTTATATATATATGTCTAGGGCGTTATGTAATATATCGTTACAACCATTTGTTTATTATTATTATTCTTGCTTTGCTACATATCTCTCAGGACCTTTGGAAGTTTAAATATGATCAGTCCAATCCTTGACTTACCCTTAATAGTAGACATATTTTCCTACTAGGGATCCTTTTTCAGGCATTGCCATTAAGATGTGTATGGGAAGTCTAGCACATCAAATCTATTATTATTATTCAGATACATGTTCTGGCTGGAGAGCCAGCTTTTCTCATCATCTACCTGTATATACCAGGGATTTTTTTTAGCAAAGCCACCCAGAGGTTCATAACAGACCTCATTTATTCTTTTGTTGTAATCTGTAATATCATACTGGCTTTATCATTATATATATATATATATATATATATATATATATATATATATATATATATATATATATATACGAACCTGAAATGCTCTCTGCCGTGATGAATCCTTCACAAACCAATCTCGTTAATTAGTTAAATCTGATTACTTAATTTAAAATGAACTAGACAACTGATTTAAATGTAATAGTGTTTTAAATACACATCACACATGTCTTGTTATTTATATATTAAAATAGATTCATTTGTAATCTCTTAAAGAGGGCTAATGATATTTTATTGCTGATTGGTTCTTGGCAGACCAGTTAACAAATTTTTATTTTGTTATCAAATGCCTTGCATTTAGCCTCATCACAATGAATTCAAGAAGTATAATAACCTAGTTGTATAAACAAAACTCAACTTATTTTGTATAACAATAACTCAATTTCTTAGTGAATTCCTGTAATATTATTATTTTAAATTAGCTTAGTTTGTCATCACTCCAAATCTGTAATATTAATTACCCTAGTTATTTATATTTCTTTGATTTAAATTCAATTCTTTGTAACATTTCCATAAAGAATTATAATTATTATGGTTCAAACCATTAGTAATCGATATCAAATCATATCTGTACTGTTCTGCAATCATCGGAATTCACTAAATCATTAATTTCTCTTATGAACCCTTTATTATTTCGAGTCTCTTTGTGAACTGTGACCTCCAGCTGGGACAGAATAAAACCAAGGACTGCTAGTGTCACCACAAAAGTTATACATTAGTCAGAGAGGCAATAGTTCAGGCAAATAGGTTAGGATTCACCATTCCCCTGACATCTGTATCTTGTGTATGGTTGGATTCAAGGTACTTTTGCTTGGATTATTGGTCTTGTTGAATGAATACATGATTTTGACTGGCACAGATGATAGGCATTGATTGTAATCTATTATGAAGTATAAGAAAAGAGCATTATTATTGATTTTAATATAATATGGCTAGGGATTATTTTAAGAATTTTTTTAAAGGTTATGCCATTATTAAATATATTATCATCAATAATATTCCTTCCCAGAGACAGATCCAGAGAGTATTCACATCATTAATTCATCCATTTTTCATTCAATTCTCTTCATTTCACAGTTCTTCAATTCCCATAATTCTTCCCATCTTTTACATCATCCAACAATGTCAATCTCTTCCAACCTTTTTTTTACTTTTACTCACCATTTCCTCCAAAACATCTTTTATTGAACTATACTTTCTTATTAATATATGTCCAATCCAGTTTCTCTTTCTCTTTTTGATTTCCTCAATAAATCTTCTTTTATCATTTATTCTTTACAAAACTGCATTTGTTATTTTATTCATTTAACTGATTTGTTTCCCCATTCTTCTCCATATCCACACTTTATACAAAGTGATTATTGTTGGGAGTATTGGGTGTAATATATTTTTTAAATATATTATTTAAGTGTAGTCTTTAGACCTAACCCCATATATTTGTTCTTTTTCACACATTAATGGAAATGAAGATATTTTATTTACCAGTTGTGTAACTACAAGTATATAATTTTGTCATTCATCTTTCAAAAAGGAAGTAACTATAGATTTTAATATGCTTAATGAAATGTAAATCATTTAATGGAGTCCATTAGAACTATGTTTGTCTCAGATAATTGGGAACATTTATTTTGTTAAGGTAAATTATATTCTATTTTATATGCTGCTAATATTATTTTTATTATTACCATGTTTTTATTTGCATTTGGTAAGATGAAGTTTGTATTGTATAAATTAAACTAAGGAGTTCTTACTTCATGTTATGCTGTACTGATTAAGCAGTTTTAACAGCATATATATTATGGATTACATTCAAAGATCAGGCTTTCAATCTAATTGTGCATGTGTCTTTTGAGAGTGTTAAATAATAAATGAATACTTCCCTCTACAATACAAGATATAGTATTTATGCAGGAATAAAAAGAATCCTCTTATTCCTATGACTCAAATTCTTTTATATGAGCAAATCTGAAGTACTGTTGAGGAAAGCATGAGAGTAGAATTCTCACTTTAAATTACTATTTACTATGTTTGAATGAATGACGTTGGTGAAATTGTCTAGAATTTACTGAATGTCACTCTAACTGAAACTTAATTATAAGTAAATAAGCATTTATTTTTATATGACACTATATAAAAATAAATGCTTATTTAATTATGAAGGATTGTAAGTAATATATTTATTATATGTGATTACACAAAGCCATACTTATGGGGGGGGAGCTTTATATTATATTAAAATGACATTAAATATATATTAAATTGTAGATACTAATGTTTAAGAGAAGTTTGTTGTAAAAGTAACTGAAGTATCTGGTATTTTTTAGATGATTTTCACTTGATATTTTGTTATTTTCTCCAAAAAACTCTTTATGTAATCTAGGTATTTAATAAAAGATAACAAATAAAGACATGTAATCTACCATTTAAATTGGATATATGATATTTAAGTTATTGAGATTTTCTAATAAAATTCTATGACATAAATCAATTTATTTGTAAGTAGAAGAGACTTCTGAAGCTCTCCTCATGTATATATACATTATATTATTTGTCACATTGCAACATATCAACAACAAAAAAAAAAAAACTACTTTTAGCAATTTAGCAATTTCTGTTTTATTTAAATGCCTCAAATTTATTACTACAACACATTTACTTGATCCTCTTAAATATCCAACAATCTAAGATAATCACCATAAGTTATATTGAATACTTTAAGATGCATAATCTCACATATGAAATAAATCTTAATCTGAAGTGGCTACAATATGGTTTTAGAATGAAGATGGTTAAATAAAAGTACTTTCATTTAGAATAGCTTTTAACTGGAAATTAGTTGATTGCTTTTTACAATCAGTTATTACTATAAGCATTATTTACAATAAGTATTATATGTGTGTGTTAAAACAGAGAAAAAAATAACCATAGATAGAAAATTTGGGGGAAAATTATACACATTTAGATTACAAGTGGTATGAGATACTGCTAAACTTAAAAAACATGGCATAGAACTTATATTATGCAAACAGAATTCAAATTAATTTGATTTTTGAAAAATACAGACATATCTTAGGAAGATAATGAGACAGACATCTGAATGATCAAAAAAATTCTATAAAATTAGGCATATAAAAATTTCTTGCAATATCACATACCAGTTAATAGCCCCGAGGGTTAAAAACCAATTCATTATCAAAACTACTAGAACCTTGTAAAAAATAAAAAATAAAAGAAAATTATTCTCTAAAAATTTTTTCACATAGCACCAAGAATCACAGAAATATAACCATTAAATAGGTTATAATTCAAGATTATATAAACATAATAAATTCAATTAGGATTTAATAATTATACAACACATCAACTTTTATTTTTATATGGCAATAAAATCCACTTACTCTTAAATAATAAGCAGAATAAGAAAAAGAATGATAAAAATAAAAATAAGAAGAAAAAAATAAGAAAAAATTAAACAAATAACTGAAAACAACAATAACAAGAACAACAACAAGAAGAAAAAGACAAATAATAATAATAATAATAATAATAATAATAATAATAATAATAATAAGAAGAAGAAGAAGAAGAAGAAGAAGAAGAAGAAGAAGAAGAAGAAGAAGAAGAAGAAGAAGAAGAAGAAGAAGAAGAAGAAGAAGAAGAAGAAGAAGAAGAAGAAGAAGAAGAAGAAGAAGAAGAAGAAGAAGAAGAAGAAGAAGAAGAAGAAGAAGAAGAAGAAGAAGAAGAAGAAGAAGAAGAAGAAGAAGAAGAAGAAGAAGAAGAAGAAGAAGAAGAAGAAGAAGAAGAAGAAGAAGAAGAAGAAGAAGAAGAAGAAGAAGAAGAAGAAGAAGAAGAAGAAGAAGAAGAAGAAGAAGAAGAAGAAGAAGAAGAAGAAGAAGAAGAAGAAGAAGAAGAAGAAGAAGAAGAAGAAGAAGAAGAAGAAGAAGAAGAAGAAGAAGAAGAAGAAGAAGAAGAAGAAGAAGAAGAAGAAGAAGAAGAAGAAGAAGAAGAAGAAGAAGAAGAAGAAGAAGAAGAAGAAGAAGAAGAAAAAGGAGGAGGAAGAGGAGGAGGGGAAAGGATGAGAGGGGCATAATGAATTGTTTTTCATCTCTTAGTGATTTGCATTCATTTTTCATTATATATTTATAACAGTATTTTTTAGCTAATCTTATTCAAGGAAGATTTTATCTGTTTACAATAATATATCATTATAAGATCAAGGACTTTTCTTTAGATATAAAGATATGTATTTAAATGACATAATCTTTGTGCTTAATTGTAAACTCAACATCTTTCCTCCAATAGAAATAATTATAAATGAATACATATATATATATATATATTGTATAAAAAATATTTTAAAGTATAAGTCAAAGCAAAGTACACGTCTCAAGGCAATTAGTTTTTATTTAAAACGAGATGAAGCGGATTAAAATGTATTGATGAAATTATAAAAATCAATGTTAGCGTTAAATTGCATTGATCTGGGTATAGTTTTAGGAAACAGATGGAACTGAAAAATTAATCTAAAATAATTTAATCAATATATATATATACGTCTATTAAGTCTTCTGCCCAATAAGTAGGCAATAAAGTATTAAGGTCAAATGATAAGAATTGATTATCATCGTAATAGTTTAACCATTGTTTGTCTCCACAACAAATATATTTTACCTAAATTGACTTTTTATTAAATTATTGTGTGAAAAATTAGCATTTAATGATAGATTAATTCTCTTTAATATATATATGTTTATATATTTGGTTGCGAGAAATAAATGGTAAATTTAAGTAGAAATTTATAATAATCTTTAAAATTACACATAAAAAATGTTTTTAATTTCACATTCCTATTTGTGGTTGAGATGAATATACCACCATTGCAGATATTTTTATTTAAAAATTAAAATTGCAATGTAAATTGTCAGCATTTAAATAACTATTGTTTTATTTTTACACAATTTGTCTATGGAAAATTATAACGAGAGCTTAGAATATAGTTAAATATTTGGTTAATAGATGGCAGAAAGCTATTGGCATCTAATATTTTAAGATTTGAAAACCGGAAAGTGAAATTATTTACGTGAAGAGTTCAATAAATAATAATAAAAGGAGCTCATAATTATAATAAATTAGTAGGGTTTCTATTTAGAAATGTGAAATAGTTTTAAATATAATCTTTTATCTGTAATGTAGATCTTATTGTTTCTATTATTACTATATTGATTTTAGCAGAATATTTCTGTTTGAAATACATGCCAGTAAAAGAAAAAAATATATATCTTCGATTTCTCAAAGTTTATTTTTAAGCAACTCATTTGAGAGAATAATTAAATGTTTTTACATATGCACGCACATCTCTTTTTTTAGTTAATTAAATTATTTTATAAAATACAGTGTTCTAAAATGATAACCCATTTTAACAAAATCAGAAGTATTTTAAAAATTATGATAATATCTTAACAATAAGTCCAATAAAAAATATATGAACCAAATTTCAATCGTTTTAAACAATTTTTAAATTTCTCTATCAGATTCCTATTATAGTTGATATTCATACAGAATAAAGGACATACAGAAAACTTTTTAAAAAAAATATCTTAAATAGACTCTACCAACGAGGATATTCATGAATTAATAAATAAATTTATAAGAAGTGAATATGTGGCATTAAAAAGAAAAAAAAAGAAAAAATGAATGTCCAAGACGATTTTATGACAAAATCAAAAGTGTTTAAAAACAGTAAAGAGGATTCACAATAATTAATTTGCAGGACATCCATATAGATGGTTACTTTCATAAACAATGCATTCTAAGTTGTGATTTAAGTAAAAATCCATATCACATTCAAATCTTGATCAGTTTACAAGAGGATTATCAATAAAATGTCATTATTGTGCTGAGCTTATCAGTCCAATTAACAAAATTTTGTTTAGTGCTGAAGTCCCTCTCCATGTGTGTGGAAAGTTAATCAACATAATTGTCTTATATAAACTAAATTTTTAATTGGGATGAAATACACCAAAAGCTTCATATGTCTAAGTTAAGGAGTTGTTAACTTTTTTTTTGAGGCAATAACAGGCATTCTGCACTTTCAATTGCAGTACAATTTGTTGAATCTCACTATAATCAGGATTTTTGCAACAATTATTTGGATATATCTCAATAACTACTGTTCTGATCATTGTATTAGCCATAGAAAATCTCAATTATGAACATCACAATCATCTAATTGAATATCTTTAGATATTTTTCACTTAGTGTTTCAGTGATTCTGAAATGTTCTTTAGAAAAATTAGAGATGGAGCTGATCTCCAAACTTAAATAACAAACAATTCAAAAGGTAAAATCTAGAATGCTTGAATATGTTTTCTATAGAACAATGAACACTTTGAGATCTATAGAGATATTGATGACCATCAAATAGAAAATGATAAATAAATTACACCCAAGTCATATGTACTTTGTTTAAATATCATAATAGTTAGTGAAATGAATCATTATTTTAAGAACACTGCATCATAAAAGCAAAAACAAAATTTAAAAAAAGTTGGAGACAAATGTGAAGGATAAAATTTTTTTTTTTCTGTCACAAAATTTTGATAAAACTGACACATTTTCCACATTCTTTTTTATTTTATTTTGAGCGTAAAAGTTTTGAAAGTTAAAAAAATGATCTAATTATAATAAAATAATTCAAAGTGCACATTTCAAATTTTTTAATACATTTGTCTAGCTAAAATAATGGAAAAACTCTCCACACAGTAGTGCCACCCAGGTGCAGTGCCCTCAGATCCAAGACTCCTCACTGACAAAGACCACAAGCCAGAAACTAGTCTGGAGATATTGGATGAGTAGGCACTAGATAGGGATTTTATGCACAAGCCTTCTGACATCCATTGATTACTCTGGCTTGTACTAAGTGGCACTGCTGTATGGATAGTTTTGCCTGTTTTAATAACAGTTGTGAGCAAGTGTAAGGAATGGTGATTATGTGATGTTTGGTGGTCTAAAATAATGGTATAATTAATTGTTCAGAAAGTGATGCTATATTCAAATGGTCAAATATCATATTGAATCCAATAATTCATTTCATTTATTTTAGCTAATATTTCTTTTTACTTTGACATAGTGATCATGTGATGTTTAGTACTTTACTATTAGTGTAGAAATCTTTAGTTTAAAGCTGCAATATTTCTTTTAGAACTTTATTAGTCTGTTTTGTTCATACCTAGAAAATTGCTCAATCCATCTTATTGATTTGTTATAATGACATTTGCATTCCAACTTATATTTAAAATGTTCTTTGGCTCTGAATCAACTTCCCAGACTTGATCTTATTATTTAAAACTGCAAAAATAGGCTTTTTTAGTTACATGCATATTTTTTGTGTAAATTTACACTAAAGAGATCATAAGAAATTATACCCATTGCTTTTTAATTGAGATACAACAATTCTTGATTATAGCCTTAACCTTGACAAAGAATGGATGTGGTATATTCAAAATAATTCAGGAAAAGAATTATTTGTTTTATTGAATGAAGATCTTGTTAAAAAATTTACAAAAAAATAGGAATCTTTGTGTATTGAATAGAATAATTTCTCTCCACAGAAAAAGTAATTTGTAAAAGGACCCCAATTTTTTTTTCATTATATAATGGTGAAAATATTCATTATATATATATATTCTATTCATGGAGAATAAAAAATATACCTTTTTTTTTTTTAAAAAAAAGTGCTCTTTATTTTAAAAAACTCTTTCATTGGTATTTCCAACTTAATATGTAGTTTTAGTGTAGATAAAATCAAACTAAAACATTAAAAAAGCAACCTTATTATTAATGGTCAGAAGCAGAAACCTAAATCAAAGTATGATTGACAAAACTATACAGGATCTATTCCAACAATGTGGCATATTTGCAAAAGTAAAGTAGTCTTATAACCCTATTTAACAAGGATAAAAAAAATTATCGCTCCGATATCTTTTATTATGCATTATCCCAAGCTTTTTTAAAGAATCATTTTAACAATGATTTTATCCATAGTTGAGAGTCATATACCTATTGAGAAAACTGGTTTTATCCCAGAAAGAAGATATTGTGAACAAGTTTTATCTTTAACAACTCATATTAAAAAATGCTTTCAAAATAAGTTAAAAACTGATGCAATCTTTATTGATGTAATCTCAGCTTATAATTTAGCACAGGAAAAAAAATCAACTTCTAAATGTTTCTAGAATTCTTAATTTACTTGACAAAAGCTTTCCAATATGAAAATTCAAGTGTCACTAAATGATAATCATAGAAGATACAAAACATTTCAGAATAGTTTACCATAGAATTCAGTTCCTTCAACTTCTTCATTTTCTATAATCATAAATGATCTTTCTGAAACTGAATGCAGAAAATACATTTATGTTGATGATATTAATTTGATTTCTCAAAATCGATTCTTTCCTGAAAGATAAAATTTTCTTAATGAGAATATGAAAAGATTGAAAATCTTTTTCAACATGTGAAATCATATCCCTGATCCAATAAAGACAAAATGATAAAGTTTCCATCTATATGACATAGAGTCATGCTGCAATATAAATGTAATCTTTTTAATAATATAGTGAAACACAATCCTACTCCAGGCTATTTATAAATAATCCTGTATCATATTTTAATTTATTTGACCCATTTAGCTAAAGTTAGATCAAATTCTAAAAATAACCTATTTGGAAAGTGAACTGGCACTACTTGGAATTGTGATGCAAACATTGGACAACTTCTTAACATTAGAATATTCATATAGTGAGTACTGCATCCATATTTGGAGGAAAAATTCCCATAAATAAACATCTGAATATTAAAGGCTACTTTTTAGTGGTTGTTTCCTGTTATTTCACATATTTCTCTACCAGATTTTAAAAGAGAAGTTTTCACAGAAAATTTATAGGAAGCTGTTAAGCATATCAGAGGTGCCAATAACATAAGATATAGTTTTACCACCTAAAATGTGTCTCATATTAAAAACTCAAGATATAGTTTTATCACCTAAGATTTGTCTCAAAATAAGAAATCCTCTTTTTTGATGTTCAACAAGAATCTGCAATTGAAGAATTATGACATAAAAATGAAAGTCTTATGATGAACAAATGTCTTTTTCCAGATTCAACAATAAAGTGACCTGAATTTGAGTTTCATCAATAGATTCAGGACAAAACATAACCATTGCATTTATCTGCTTCATTAATGAAATTTGTCAGCCACAGATCGATATAAACATGGCAAATCCAAATTATGAATGGCATTGAAGGATTTAATAAAGCCATTGGTGAATTTATTTTTGGTTGGAAATGTATGGATATTTCTTTATATTTTGTTAGCTGTTAAACTGTCATAAAAACCATAACCTAAATAATAATAATAATAATAATAATAATAATAATAATAATAATAATAATAATAATAATAATAATAATAATAATCATCATCATCATCATCATCATCATTTTTGTTGATAGTAAAAAATCCAAAATTAAGTAAATTACTGTAAAAAAAAATTAACAATTGATATTTTAGTTATACCAAAAAAAAAAAAAAAATTGGAAAAAGATTTCAGAGATTCTCTTAAACTATATATTTATATATATATATATTATGTGTCGGACGAAAGCTTTTAATTTTGTCTATCAATCTATTCTGATATAGAGTTTTTCCAAGTAGTTGGAGTAATACAAGAGTAAGGTTATTATTTAAAGGAAAGAGTAAGGATCATAGAAAGCTGAATAATTATAGACCGATAGCAGTAACATCAGTTTTATATAAAGTTTTCTCATATATGGTGGCTAGTAAAGTTGTAAAATGGATGGAAGGGAATAATGTAGTGGGTGAAATGCAAGGAGGTTTTAGATTAGATAGGCGTATAGGAGATAGTTTATTTGTAGTTACACAACTTATGGATATGAGTAGAAATGCAGATAAAACAGTTATATATGAGTTTTATAGATATAGAGAAGGCATATGATAGAGTAAATATAAATAGATTATGGGTAAGTTTAGCAAATTTGGGAATGGATGAAGCTTTAATAGATATTATTAAGAAATTATATGAAAATAATTATTATACATATCAATTAGAGAATATAGAATCAATTAAAGTTAAAAATGGTGTAGGACTAAGGCAAGGATGCCCTATGTCACCTATTTTGTTTGTGTTGTATTTGAGTGAAATGGAAAGAGCAATAGAAAGATTAGGAAGAGGGATAGAGATACCGTTAATAGGTAGTAAGGGAGTATATATTTTGTCAGGTCTTTTTTTTGCGGATATATTTTTGTGTGCAGAAAAAAGAGAAGATATGGAAGTTATGTTGAGGACATGTGCAAGGGTGGGTAAAGAGATGGGGATTAAATTTAGTGAAGAAAAATCAAATATAATGATGGTTAATACTGAGGAAAGAGAAGATGTAGAATTTTTATTGGGAGATATTAAGTTAAGTGTGGTGAATAGATATAGTTATTTGGGAATTATTTTAAGTAATCGGAAAAATTATTTGGATGAATGAGAGAAAAAATTGATAAATGAAGCAAAGAAAAGAAAGGGGTTGATAAAGAAATTAACAGTATTTTCATATAATAAATATGATGTAGCTAGAATTATATGGAAAGGAGTTGCAGTAGCAGCATTAACATATGGTAATGATGCATTATATGTTAGTAAAAAAATATTAGATTATTTAGAAAAAGCTCAAAGGGAAGTAGGAAGACATGCATTGGATGCAGAAGTATGGACAGCAAGGGAGGCAATTCAAGAAGAAATGGGATGGTCAAGTTTTCATATGAGAGATGCAAAAAGTAAAATGAAAATGTTTGGTAGATTGCAGTTTATGGATAATAAAAGAATAGCTAAAATAGTATTTAATTGGGTTATGAATAAAGGGCAGGTAACAAGATGGGTGAGAAAGGTAATGCAGTAGGCAAAAGATTTGGATAAAGAATTTATATCAGTATATTTGTACAAAAGATGGGATGATTGTGTTAAGAGGATTATTGAGTGTTATAGTAGTAAGGAATGGGATAAAAGAATAAATTTATTAATAAAGACTAGGGAGTTAGAGAGATGGAGAAATAGTATGGAGAGTAAAAAGAGTTTAAATATATATAGAAATAAACAGAATATTAGGTGTGAGTTAATATATGATAATAGTAAGGAAAGTAGTTTATTGTTTAAGGCTCGAATGGGATCTTTAGCTACAAAAGAATATACATGTAAATGGAAAAATATGGGTGATTTATTTTGTAAATTATGTAAGGAAGGAATTGAAAATATTAGGCATTTGTTAATTGAATGTAAATGTTTGAAAACAGAAAGGGTACATATATGAAGTTGTGGAAAAATAAATATGAAAAGAGTGATTATACAGAAAGTGAATTATTGGTTTTTTTGTTGGGTTTGGGAAAAGATAAGGGGGATTTAGATATAAAGGTTATAGAGTTGACAAAAATTATGTTGTGGAAATGGGATAGAGCAGATTATGGGTAAATTTAGAGTGGGGAATGTAAAAGAAAGTGGCTAACAGGTTTATCTGGGCATAATTTCTGAGATATTCTTGACTTCGTTTAAGGAGAAGCCATAATACATCACATCACATCACATGGAAAATTTGTTTACTGTGATCAAAATAGATGATGATGATGGTTTGCGCCGACTAGACTCAGGAAGAAACAAGAGATCTTAAATTGTTTAGACAATTGAGACAAAAGCACAAAGACAAACATCAGCCAAATTAAGTTTAAACATATTTAATAACATTTTATTCAGAGAAGAATAACTTATAAGAAAAGCTTATAATTTATTAACACAATAAATAAGATTAACTCAGGTGTGTACCAGAAATACTTAAGGTAAAGCTATGACAGACTGACTGATCTTCTAATAAACGAATTATAAAAGGGAGGATGTAAATTTCATTCAGCAGAGGATTCCCCCAAACATTGGTTCTCACTTTCAGATACTTAAACCATATGCCCTTGAAACAGATCAAAGAAATCCAGCGCTGATGAGCTTTTTGAGGTCCAAAAATTGGTCAGAACCCGAATGTCCTTATATTGGTATGAGCTGCACCTATTACTACATTTAAAATAACGGTGATTGATCCACCTCATGAACAACCAAAAAATATGCTTGAAACAGAGTAAAACAATTAAAATTGGTGAATCCCAGCCAAACGATTGGCGAAAATTATTTTAAAATTAATAATTAAAGTCTCAATAAGGGACAAGTAAATAATTAGAAAAACAGTTATGTCTGCCCCAGCATTTAAAGAAAATAAACTTACCAACAAATTCTGAGTACATGCTCTGATAAATTTAAAGCACACATAATAAATAGAAAAAGAAATCTATCGGAGAGTGCACATGAGTACGAAAGATTAAAAGTTTAAATACTTCAGCAGAACGAAAGTATTGCTCACCTGTAATTTAAAGAGGGATATATTTTATCTTCCTGCTGACGACTTATAAAATTACAAAGAAAAACAATTCTAATTTCCGCCTTCAGAGATAGAAGAACCGAAATCCCCACCTGCGAAAAATTAGACAATAAAGTCGTCAGCCAAAAGATTTTGGAGGTTTAGCAATAGGGCAAACATAGAGTTTAAAATTAATTATTGAATCTTAACATAATTACAGGTAAGCATTTAAAAGGCATGACTGCCAAAGCATTTATAAAAATACATAAAAATAAAAAACTCACTCGTCACTCTCCAATAAACAAAAATTGCGAGCAACTTGGAATCTTAAAACTAAGATTCCAAGACATATTACAAAATATTAGAAATCACAGCAAATATTAAATATGAGGCTACATAAATTACTTAAGCTTATGAATACATATTTATGATTAGACTGAGCAGAGATTTAATGAGAATTAATTTACCCTGGGAAGAATAATAAAAGAAAATAATTACCTTTCGGTAAATGCAATGTTCACGTAGAGTGTGCACTATTCTTTTAGTTGATTTCAAGTTCTTAAACAGTGGCAAGGTAGATGTAACGAGGTTCTGGCTTCTTGTAGGTGTTCAAGGCATTACTGGAGCAAATTTGGAAGTCAGGGATCCATCTTTTGTTGAGTTGGCAAGCCATTCGGGTGGTGGTAACACGTATAGAATTTTTCATCTTGTTGCAAGCAAAAGGATTTAAATAACAGCAAATTTCCTTTAAGAATTTAAATGTCTGTTGAGGTAAACTTTCACTTGAGGAACATCTTGTCTAGTGACGAATAATGAATTAAGAGACACTCCAAATTTTCGGGGCTATTTATACGTTGCTCCATTTCCCGTGAAACACTTTCCTTGTTGTCCAATTTCTACGTCTTAGGCAGTGCAAATATTAATCTCCCACTCAATCTAATGTAGGAATTCTACCCAGGGAATATTGAAATGAAAACAACTACATAAAAATCAAATCTCCGCTATTAAAATAAAAGCCACAGGAAAGTAATTAGCTAGGTTGCTTGTTTTTAATTAATTGATTTAAAGTAAAAACAAGCGGTATATGAAAACTATTTTAAAATAAATCAATAAACATTGAAATGAAGCGTTTTACATATAAACGCTTGTGTATTTTGATACGCGTATTCTTTTTTAAATAATAATAAAATTTAAACATTAAACGTTTAATGAAAATTAAAAGCTTAATAAATATTTTTGGTAATAACACCTTTGAAACGAATTTCAATTCGGTTCAATATATATATATGTTGAAAGGTTACAATAATAAATACAAGACTATTTCTAAAAAAACAGTTTATAAACTGTTTTAGATTTTTGAATAATTTAATTTTTTTAAAATGTTTCTCATTTTCTTAGAAATAATAAAACTATTGGTTAGATGGGTGCTATATAGCATTACAAGAAGATACTATAAAATTATAAAACTGATTTATCAATTTTTGGGGGTAAACCATATATTTAAAATTTTTAATGACTGAAGTTATGATAATTTCAACAAATGCATAAATAAATTGCAGCTTACCAAATATTTAAAGCTGATAATATGATCCATTCATAGAATAATCAAATTTGAAAATGTACCTATAATAAGTCACAAGCTAGATTCTCAAAGAATAATTTTAATGAAATTTCGAAGTAATGCCATTTCCTCATATCGATGCTAATCTATTTGTAATTTTTTCTTTGATATTGATATAAGAACATAACCTTTATTTCAAATAAGTATTATTTTCAAGTTCATTTACATGATTCTTTGGAAATTTGATTTTGAATTAGCATAGTAATATTTTGGCTGAAAAGTTTCTATCATTGGGAAAGAAAATGTTTATTATGTATATTTATTTTTATTAAATGTAGCTGAATGAGCCTCTGGCTTGTAAAACCAGATACATAGCACTCTGGGTTGGGTGGGTATGCTTCAATATTTATTGATGAAGTACTAATTATTTAAATATTCCACTTGCTTAGGAATTGGATACTGCTTTCTTTTTGGTGATAATGTGGTTGTTGTTAGTAATAAACTAAGCCTTTTTTGATTTTTTTTCTGTCATCTTATTCTGTGTAAATAATATTGACTTCCTTTGTGTCAAAAGCATGGCCAAATTTTTGTTCATGCTTCCAAAGGATTTATATTTTGAGTTGTTTTTGTCTCCCTTGTATAAATATTTATGTTGAGAAACTCTTCTGGCAATTTTTGACCTTGATTATATTGTTGTATACTATCTTGCAAGCAGCTTTGCTGCATTTAATTTAATTTTGTACAAAATCTAGTCTATTTGATTCAAACTTGGTTGTTTCATGAATAGATTTATATCACTACAATAATACCAATTTCAGTTAATAATATTACAAACTAAACAAACTATAGATCAATACAGTGTTGTTAGACTTTATTGAGTTAACTCTTTCAAATCTGAGCATGATTTTGAATTTGAAAAAAGTACATATTTTATATAATATCTTTAGTTTGACTACATTAAATATAAAATTGTATATATTGTTAAAAAGAGCAGATATTGAATGAATATAATAAAACTGAGGAAATATAGTCATTACTTTAAAAAAAATTAGAAAAAAAAATTTTTTTTAACACTTTTCAAAATTCTTATTTTTACATCGTTCACAAATTTTTAATTTTGAGAATTAAATTTCTACAGAAATAAGTACATTAATATTTTTTAACCTTTCAACATATTGATAGATATTTTAAATATCAATACTAAATCCATTAATATTACTAAAAACTTCAATAGAAGAAGAAAATGAAGAATCATCTTCATAAATATAATTTTTTTAAAATGATAAAAAATTTAGAGAGTCTGTTAACCATTATTCTTTATGTAAAATTTAAAAATGCAATTAAAAAATTATACTTATGAGATTTAATCTACCACTTCTGTTTTTTCCCAGGATCAATGTTTAAAAATTTATATTTTTCATTATTTAATTATTTTAAAGTCTTTTCTAAAAAAAAATAAATACTTTTTAACATTGCAAAGCAAATTCTTTTTTTCTTTTTTAAAAAAAATCCTATTTCCTTTTAAAAGAAATTAAGAAGAATTTTTCATATTTTTAAACACTCTATTTAAAAAAAAAGTTTTTTAAAAAATAATTAACAGAAAAATATTAGATTTTAAGAACTGATTATGGGAAAAAAAACAGGAAAACTAGATGAATTGATATTACGAAAATAATGGAATTTTAATAGATCAACTTGCTTGTACTGTTACCCTTATAAATAGGTGAATATTCTGTCTTCTTTTATTGAGTTTATAACAAATTTAATGGTATTAGTATTAACTCTTTTAGTATTAATGAAAAGTGTGTATTTGGTTATTTTGATATTGAAAATACATATGAAAATGTTTATAGATTAGAAAATATCAATGTATTTTTTTCGATTTTGAAAAGTTAATATTTTTCTTTATTAAAAAAATGTTATTAGTAATTGTTTTTGTTGTAAGAAGACTATATTTTGGACATAATAATAAATTGTATAAAATCAAAAAAGAAAAAGTTAATGGTTATGTTATGTTTCCTTTAACTTGCTCTGTCTGTATTAAGTTGTGGTTCTTAAAGTTATTTATCAAATATCTAAATAACTGTTTGTTTGTAATTGATAAAGATAAATTGAAGGATTTTTTTTTGTTGGATTAAATGGCTTTGATTGTAATATTAATTTACTGTTGAAGATAAAAAATAGTATATAGGATTTACATCTTGTGTATTATAGTAGTTTTATTAAAGAGAAATATTTAAAAAATATGATTAGTCTTGCTAGTTATCATTTGTTTTCTCATAATAAGACAGTATTAATGATTTTTATTATATAAATCAAAGATAAAATAATTTTGAAAGTAATCCCTTGATTCAAAGAAAAAGTAATTTATTGCATAAAATCAAAGTATTATATATATAATTATACAGGCGATTTTAAAAAGGACATGGATAGTAATGATAAAAAATAATTTATTTTTTTGTCCTTTACATCAATAATTTGTCAATGTTTGGGAATATGAGGGTTGCTTGAAAAAAATATATTGCTTTAAATACATTATTTAATAATTTTAAAGAGTTGGTAGATAGTAAAAATATTCTGAAACAATGTATAAAATTCTATTTCCCTAATCATCGGTTATATAAAGCAATTCACTACAATAACGAATACTACATTTATCTCTAAAATCATGCTCTGGCAAAGTGTATGCAATCCTGCACCCAACCATACAACCCATAGTCAACACATTGTACAGCAATAACCAGAAGCTTATAACAAACTTTAAAATTATAGAGTCTTGAAGCCAAATATCTAGACTTCATCATTAAGTATAACATCAATGGACTACCCACAAACCACTTTCTCTATTACAAGTGAGGATACACCAGCATAGATCTAATTTGTGGTCTATGCCTATGTGGAGAAGAGACAACTGAACACTTTACCACCCATTGTACAAAGCTAAATTCAATTCATCTCGTCATATTCTCCAATACTAGAATAAATTTTAAGCTTATCATGTCATTAAAAGACAGTATCAACACAAAAACCTTCCCAATAATAAAACCCTCAGTCTTCCTGATCTATGCCATTTGGGACACCCATTGCAAGATTGTAATGGAACAGCCACAACCAGATGAGGCTCAATTCATCATTAGAACTCTCAGTAAGATTAAAAAGAGGGATGAGCTCCTGGCATCATCAAAAATGTTTGAAAACACCTGGATTCTATTTTCCCTATCCACATAATGCAGGATAATGAAAGACCATTCAACAGTTGAAACTAACCAAAGACAGTATTGAGTAATATTTCTGGATCTGAAAGACTTTGTAACAACCAAAAAATAATGAACAGTTAAATGCAATAAGGAAGAAAAGAACATGATGTAATGAACAACATAGGCCATATACTACAGAATAATTAATAATATCTCAAGAGATATCAATTAACTCCTCAAGACTGACAATTGATATATACCTAGTGTTGTGTAATCAATGTATGCATTAGAAGTAATAAAATATTATTAAAACAAAAAAAAACAACAATGTATAAATTCTAACCAGCAGTTTTAAGATAAAGGTGAAAGTAAATTAAGTCTTTATAAAAGAATTACAAGTTATAAAAATAGAGTTAAAAATAATACTTCAACTTAATTTTATATATTCATAAATGTAATATTGATCATTAAATAATATTCAGGGATGCAAAGGTGTTCTTTAAAAACATATTAAAAACAAAAATAATTAATCAGACTCTTTTGATTAATTATTTTGAGTCTAAAATCATCAATCTTATGAGAATTTATTTTAATGTTAAAGATAATTGACAGTTGTTTTTGAATTGTAGATATGTATTTTTGCTTATATATTTGTTGCTTTTGTTTGTAATTTATACTTCAAAAGAAAGATTTATTTGCTTAAACAGTTCTATTTGTTTAATCATGGCTATAAAGGCATTTTGTAAATTTTGATATTATTATTTTTAATGTCACTTTATCATATTTTGATTATATTTATTAATATATCATTAGGAAATATTATAAGAATCAAACTTTGTAGTCACAACTTTGAACCCATCTACTTCAAATAAATATATAATTGTTTATTAAACTAAAGATTATCCCTAGCTTACTTAAAGAAAAAATAAAACTCTTTTTTTTTTATTTAATGGAGCGCATTAAATAACTCAGCTTCATCTTTAATTTTCAAGTGCAATATTGTTTTTTTTTTTTAAATATATTTAGAACTTTTACTCAATTACACGTAAGTCATCATTTGGGTCAATTGAAAACTTCTGATTCTGCAGTGCATCTGGTAGAACATTTGCTCTTTTCAGAAGCCTTTTTAATATTTTTTATGAGTTTGTTAAGAAATGGAAATATTAAAGTATATGTAAATACATAGGTGTCTGTACGTGTGTGTAAATATAAGTATAAAAAAGAAGCATTTGTTCGAATATACTTCAAATTTTCTGAAAAGAACGGCAAGTAAAATATAATTTTATTATTATTAATAAAATATGAAATATTCTATTGTGCACTAAAATGTTTTTGTAAGAGCAAGCATTTCTTCAAACTAATGTGGGCGAAGCTTTATTAATATTAAAAATATCTACATTTTCATATGTTAATTCTCAAAACGAATAAAAATGAAATAAATTTAACTACGTATTTTTCTGAGATAAATGTTATTATATTATTTTCTGAATATTTTATATAATTTTTTTTAAAAGAATATTTGCATGTTTTAATGTATATTTTATAAAGAAAAGGTTGAAAACAAAAATAGAATCTAAAAGAAAAAAAACTTCAAAATATATATATATTAAAAACAATTAATTTTATATAAAATACAAATAAACTATTTATAAAATAAATTTAGTAAGGATTATTGACATAATCAATCACTTTTTTTTTTCAAATTATTTGCTATACAATCATTACTCTGATGAGATTTATAGCATTTATCTGGGTAGTATAAGATTCTGCCTAGCAATTTAATAGTTAGGTTTTATAGGTTATAATAAGAATAAGTTTGAATATAATTTATAACATTTTTACAACATGGCCGAAAGCATTTAGTTCGTGTAGCTATTCAAGATGTAATTTTAAATAGAATAACTGCAAAAAAATAATTTTATTTTTAAAAGATCATTGAAAAATTATATAAAAAAAGTAAAGTGATGCTGTAATAATCTTAAACGCAATCTGATAATAGAAATTTATCTCATTTATTAATATTAATAAGATTTTATAGTTGTTAGAATATTGATTGCAATATTTTTAGATATTATTTAAATAAGCGCTTTTTTTTTTTTTTTAGAAAAGATTCTAAAGCTTTGTTAGTGATTTTATATTAGAAAATATAGTATTAGTGCCATTAAAATTAAACTTTTATATATATATATTTTTCCATATGTCATAGCATCGGCCGGGAGGCGAACCCACAACCGTCTGCAACCAATTACTTGCTTGCAAGGCGGTTGCGATGACCTCTCGGCTAACAACGCTTGACAAGTTTTATATTTATTAGCAACGTATTTGGAGATTTATTATATTTTTTATAATAGCAAATAAATTATTTTCCATCATAATTTTAGCAGGTTTTTTTTAATGCTTTGATTTTTTTTAATTTAAAAATTATTTTTATTAGGGATTTATATAAGATTTAATTTCTGAGGAAGCCATGTTATTTAAAGATTTTGTAGACATTTCTCTTTTGTTAAGATTTCTTTTGATGAAGAACTAATACAGTTTAACTAAAATACATTTGTATTTAATAACAGATTCTTAAACAACTTCCTAAGCTTGTTAATATCTTTTAAATACACTTTTTAACAATCTTTATAAAATGATTCTCGTCATTAAATTAGTTTAAATATAGTAAGGGGTGAAAGAAATATTCTGCTTTCTTCCTTTTATTTACAAAAACTGTTCTGCAAGATAATTTAAATTGAAACAAAATTATACTGATACAGAATTAATAAAATAATATATATAAAATAAATCAATTACAACTTCAGAGAGATTTAATAATAATAATGCCAGTCATAATTAAATAAGTTCAGTTTAATTATATGTGGGATTTATATTTTAAATGTTGAATATTAAAATTCGATAACATTCTTTTCAATTGTTTTTTTTAATTAATACTTTTAATCAACCAATAGTGTGCTGTCTTGTGGGCGTGATAAGAGAGCAATAACAAAGCTGATTCATCCATTTTTTAATTCTGTTTTGTTCATTGCCCAGATTTTCATTTCAACATATTTCTTCGAATTTCTTTTATCATCCAGCAAGGCCAAACTTCTCCATATTTTCTTCTTGTTTTCCTTCTCCAAAACATCATTCATTAAACTATTTTTCTTTCTTAGTATATGTTTAATCCAGTTTTTTTTTTATCTCTAATTTCTGCATTCAATATTTTTCTTCCTCATTTGTCATTTTATTCATCCAGCTAATTTTCTCCAATTTTCTCCAATTACCACAACTCATAGTCTCCAATCATCTATTCATAATTTTTTAATTTATTATCAATGTTATCACATAGCACTTAATTAAGTCACTTTCTTAATTTTCTCTTCAAAAGTCCACAAATATAGCTATAGAATAAAAAATTTCTTAAAAAAAAAAAAAAAAAAAACTATTTTCTTTCTCTTAATAAAATGTCTTCTTTACCAGTAGTATTCTTTTTTTTTAGCTCTATCTTTGCTTCTTATCTGAATTCCAAAATCCATTTATCTTTTGAACTATATTATCACAAACAATGATTGGATTCTTTTTTTATATTATTTCCTATCCAAAAATACTTTGTCATGTCAACATTAATCTTATTCCAAATTTCATACATCCTTCCACCAATTTATTCAACATATTCAGGAATTCCTTTCAATGTCAGTTGTAAGATCCATATCATCTGCAAATGTTATGCAATCTGGTATTCTATGTTCACTATTAGCTCTTCCACAGTCTAAGTATTCATCTAACATATCTTTTAAATAAACAATAAAAAGAAGAGGTGACACACAATGTCCAACTCTTCTTTATATATTTACTTTTTCAGTTTTATTATTCTTCTATTCCTTGCCTAGGTTATATATTCCAAATCAGCCTTCATTTACAAAGTATTCCTTTATTTTTTAAAATGCTCATAAGTTTATTCCAGATTACTCTATCAAATGCTTTTTCTGAATCCACAAAATGTATATCAATTTCTCTATCTTTTTCCAATATATCTCCTTCTAATCACTTTAATAAGACCAATAGTCACTCTTGCAGTTTTCCCTTTCTGAAAACTAAACTGTTTTTCTCTAATTCAATATTATGGCTTTCCATAAATTGTTTGAGTTAAAAATTCTCAGTAATATTTTTGAAGCATGAAGTAACAACCTTATTGTTTTATACTCTTTATATCTAACATCTTTTTTTAATAATTGGAATCATTACAATCCAAGAAATACACTAAACTCCACTCTCATATATCAAATGTTACAATCCAACAAACTTTCTTTATAGTTGTTTGTTTTATCTCTTTCAAAATTGACTTAATTACTACTGTCAATATATCCATTTTTGTTCATCAACTTCAACAATTTTTACACTTTCAAATTCATAATTCTTTTCTAAACAGATACCGAAGATATTTTTTGCCATCTTTTCAATATATTATCCCTATCAGTTAATCTCTTTTCATTCTTATCAACTATTTCACTCATTAATCTCCCCACCCTGCCCCAAGTGATATTTCCAATTCTATCAAATTCCAGATCATATCTTGCCTCTGGAAGCATTTTTATTTCTCTACATTTTTGTTCTAAACATTTTTTTTGTCAAATCTGTTTCTTTCCTTAATTTTTATTAATTTCTCTACATGCTTTTTACTATTTCTCATTATTGACATTCTTTAATTTTTTTTTTTTTGATACTTGCATCTGTTTCAATATAGTTTCCATTATTCATGATTAATTAGCTTTCTTAAATTGAATAGTGCCTATCAAAATTTTGGCCATTTTTAATATACTCTCTTTAATAACACACCTACATTTATCAAAATCATCTATATGTTTCTCATCTTTATCAATTCTCTTTATTATTTTTTTTTACATATGAAACCAAACCACCCTTTCTCTAATCCTGTTAAAGTATTCTATTTCCATTATATATATATTTTCTCTTTTCACTCTTTTTAAATTCAACTTTAATTTAGTCATATTATAATCAAAATTTCTATTTTACCAGACAAAATCCAGTGCCTTAATAACATTCTTTTATTTGTCCTGTTGTATGGTCTATCAGACATCTTTATCATTTGATACTTTCTATGTTTATAATTTTTTTGGATGAACTTTTAAAGTGTTTGAAGCCACAAATGTATTCTTTTTACAAAATTCCACTAGATGACTACCTCTTTTATTCCTTTTTCCCAATACCATAATTCCCAACAATTTTCCATCTTTATATTTACCTATATTTCAATAATTTAATAGAAATATGCATGCATTTTAAATTTTTAATTGTATTTTTTTTTTCATCTTTTTATACTTTTCACCTATTTCCATATTATCATAAAAAATAGTTGGCATATAGGCTTGTATGACTATCAAATTTTTAGAACTTGCAGTTAACTTCATTATTATAAGTGCATTATCAACATAATCTATATTTGCTCCATTTTTCCAAATTTTCTTTCCAATAGCTATACCAACTCTGTTTATTGCTCCATCACTATCAGAATAAAACAATGTAACATCCCCACTATTTACTATTTCACTTCTCTCCATTATTACCACAACATCAATATTATTTATTTTTATTTTCCAATTTTCCAGAACTCCTCAATGACCTTACATTCTAAGTACTAACTCTAAAGCTTTCAATGGAATATCTTTTATGAGGATGCCAAAGATTTAAGACCTGAGATATTCCCAAGTCTACTTCTGCCAGGAACAACTTCAAAGCATTCTTTATCTAAAATCTCAAGTCGATCCTCAATTAACCCTGTATTCATTTAATGAAAAACAAAAAAATTATAAGGCAAAATAATTTTCTGTTGTATGTTTTGTCCAGCAATACCATTTATTATAGGCTTAATGATCGGATCATTATCATTAGCAATGATTATTTATAAAGGGCTCAAACAGAGTTTACAATCTGTATAGTAAAATATTCATAATTTTTTTTGACAATTCTATACACTAAATGTGACAATAATATCTAAGCTGAGTAATAAAAAATGTATTAGAACTGTTAGTCTTTACTTGTTTTATATAAAATATTTATTAAAATAACTTCATTTCATCTATGAAAATAATTATATTCAAATAAATCACAAACAAAAAACATGCTAAATTTAAAATAAATTTAGCATAATATCTCATATTGAAGTAGTAAAAGAACTCATTAGAAGAGACCCAATACACATGACTATATACATGCAAAAAAGAAAAATGATCTCCAATATATGTATTTCATGCTGATCCAGTACTCATCAATTGGCCTAAATCATCTCCCATATATATATATGATCAATAGATGGCGTCTTTACCAAAACCGCCGAAACAAGTGTAAAATATTTTTACATAAACGCAAAAGGAGTCAGAATTAACTACCTCTTTCATTTTGCTCACCTCCAGATCAGCTGATTTCAAGCTGGTTTGCTTTCGTCAGTGGAAGGATTAACTACCTCTTTCATTTTGCTCACCTCCAGATCAGCTGATTTCCTGTTGTTCAGTGGAAGGATAGCTCTATCCTTCCACTGCCAACCATTAAATCAGCTGATCTGAGGTGGCAAATGAAAGGTAGTTAATTCTACTCCTTTTGCATTTATGTAAAAATATTTTACACTTGTTTCGGCGGTTTTGGTAAAGACGCCATCTATTGATCATAAATAACAAGTGATAGCAGGTTACGTGACTAACTTGTTTTTATTTTTCATATATATATATAATCAGTGCTCACTTTATATTAAGATAGCAAATCCTCAAACTTTAATCTAATGGAATGCTCAAAGACCTTATTGATGCCAATTTTATTGTCATATTCATGTATTGGTGCCAATCTTATTGTTATATTTATGTTGACTTTAAGTCGCTCTGGCTCATCATGTATTGAAATTAAATATATCTATTTAAACACATAGAAAAGGGATGGACAGAATACAAGATGAATATATAATATTAAATACAAGTATATTGTCAGTACTGAATTTAATATAATTAGAATAGATTTGAACTCAGACTTTCAAGCTTCCCTATGGCTCTCCACTCCATTTTATTCAACTGATACACATGGCCACATACATGTAAAAGGGATAAATGATTTCCAATATACATATTTTATGCTGAACCAGCATTTATCAATTGGTCCAGATTATTATCTCCCACACACATATATAATCAATGCTCAGTTTATATGAAGATAGCAAATCCTCAACGTTAATGGACAGGCTTCAATATTGCCCAGCATTAATTATATATATATCATGTATGTGGTCATGTGTATTAGTTGAATAAAATGGAGTGGATAGTGTAGGGTGCTTGAACGTCTGAATTCAAATTCCTTCTAATTAAATTAGTTCCATATAAACAATATAATTGTATTTAAATATTAAAAGAAGTTATGTAAAAAAAACAAAAGCATGATTTGCATTGGCTTTATAGATTATGAAAAGTTATTTAACTCTATAAGGATTTCTATTGATGATTAAAATTTTAGTTTATCAAGACATTAGGTGAAAAGATTTTGGCAAACTGGGAATAATATTTATCAAAACAGCAGTATTAATATTTTGATTAAAATTAACCTTGATAAGGACTTAATACTGGGTAATTCCATATTTCCAAAACTTTTTATAGCAACTTAAAAAAAATAATTTGCGCATTATATGAAAAATAAAAAAAAAATTGTTCAAGTTATTTAGATCTTTGAAAGCATGTGATTATTTTTGCAAATAATACTTCAAAGCTGTAAAAAATATTAGAAAAACTATCACATCAAAGTAAAAAAAAAAGTATGATTAAAGATAAATATTAAACAATTTATTGTTCTGGTTATTAATATTTGTAAAATAATACAATAGATTAAGTTATTCATAGAATTAAACTTCAATAGAATGCTTCTGTTAAAATATTTTAATAATGGATAAATATAGTTAAGCATTTGACAATAATTTTTATTGAATGTACTAGACCAATGTTTACACATGGATCTAAGACTTGGATATTTTATATAAGAGCAATACAGAGACATTAGCCCTAACATATCAAAGAAATGGGAAATTATGTTATTAATTAAGAGATTAAAATAGTCGTTGTCATAATCCTTTTCAACCATTATTGTTCTGCTGCATATCTCTTCCAAGTTTAATTCATCTTCTCCCATCTCTAAACTCTCTTCTCCATATTACACCAGATACTACCTTATTTTATTTATACATCTCACATGTGATCTCTTTCTAGATCTTTTGCAATCTTTTGGAATCCAGTTTAAGATTTTAACTATCTATCAATTATCATCTCTTTTATCAATATATACAGCCCAACTTCACTTCAGTCTCTTAATTCTTTCAAAGATATCAGTATTACTTGTTTTTCTCTCACCCACATATTTAATTTTCAATCTTATTCCTAACATGCATCTCTCCATACTTTGTTGAGTGGTCTGAAATTTCTGTATTGTTCTTCTGCTAATTGTCCAAGTCTCAGCTCCATAAGTAAGAATTGGTAAAACAAATTTATTAAAAACCTTCTTTTCAAACTAGTCTGAATTTATTTCTAGAAGCATGTTTAAAGAAGGATAGTTGAAGTCTTAAATTGGATGCTAAGAGATATTAAAAACATCTATAAAGGCTAAATGTGAGAAATAGATGACTAAAGTGGGGAGGTTTGTTATGAT
This sequence comes from Epiperipatus broadwayi, assembly GCA_028023455.1. Lineage (NCBI taxonomy): Eukaryota > Metazoa > Onychophora > Udeonychophora > Euonychophora > Peripatidae > Epiperipatus > Epiperipatus broadwayi. Next base: position 2,238,655 of record JAQFVV010012472.1, on the reverse strand, counting down.
AATGTAGAAAAAAGAAATTATGGATCAGAAAAACTTGAAGAAGCCAACAGTCTGAAGTGAATAATGATGGATGAAAATGATATAATTATAACATGCATTTGATTTATCATCTCACACACACATATTACCTGCTATGGCAATGATTCTCTCATTCAAAACTGAGAGAATGATATATTGTTAGACTATCAAATAGTTTTTAAATATCACGATTATCATTTCATGTGCTTGCAAAGGCTCTTAATAACAATAGCAAATTCTCCATACAGTATTGCCACCAAGTGCAAGCCTTCATAAACAATGGATGCATGAAGATCTGTGCATAAAATCCATATCTAGATCCTTCTCATCCAATATCCCCAGACTAGTTTCTAGCTCCTCACTGATGAAAGCCATAAACTTGAAACTAGTCTGGGAATATTGGAGGACTAGGCACTTGATAGGGATTTTATGCACAAACTTTCCTGCATCCCTTGATTATAAAGGCTTGCACTTGGTAGTATTATTGTATGAAGAGTTGGCTACTGTTAGTTTTTAAATAATCTTAGAAAATTTTTGATAACCAGTCATGGTCAATTCTATTAATATTAGATATTGGTAAATTGTATAGATTAGATATCTATATATATTTTGTAACATATTAACACTGTTTTTACATTTATTTCATATTTGAGATCAGACAAAATAGAAAAGTAGAAGACATTTATTCAGCTGTTGTTCACTTCTTATATTTACAGATATCAAAAGTAACACACACACACACATATATATATATTTATAAATATGTATATATATATATGTTTTCCTGAAGATTTGTGATGATGGTGTTTTAGTTGTATTTATATGCACTGATTCCATCATCTAATATGAGAATTGAATGTCTTTAGAAAAATTTAACTTTATTTACATTTTCCAAATATATTCAACTGTTAGTGATAGCACACAGGTTAGTATATGCAGAATATTTTAAAAGTTATTATTCTCCCCTCTTCTTCATATATGTCTGGCCTGACAAGTGACAGTACTATCATGGGAATCAAACCTGGACCCTTAGACTCTTGAGTATTGAATTTTAAGATAATGCTCTACCTGAGCCATTCTTCCAAAGGCAACAGTCAATAGAAATTTCAAATACTTATCTATATAGTTCCTCCTGATTTTGCCACTGTTTTTTAAGAGCAAAGTTGATTAGTGTTTTCCATACATTATGTATAGTCACATTAGGTTGAATTATGGGATTGTTTGCCATGGTCATGTGAGCAGCTTCTTTAAATTTTCTTCTTTGTATCTTTTCTTCCCTATCCAATATTTTTGTATTTTAACAATTAAACATATGTTCATTGGTACATACAAGGTATGCTATCTTAAACACATTTGTTTTCTCTCTTCTAATCATCAGTTTATGCTCTTGCAATTATTTGTCAATAGGATGACTGGTCTCACAAATATATATTCATCCACATTCACATGGTATTTCATAGATGTAGTTTTTGCTTTTCAGAATTTCTAGTTTAGGAATTGTAGATGTTAGAATTCCTCAATAGTGTGGTATGGCTCCGGAAAGCTGTTCTGATGTTATACTGATTGCAGATTTCCCTTAATTGGTCGGTTATTTTTGGTATGTATGGGTACACTACAGAACCAATAATTGCTTTTCCTTTTGATAGTTCTTTTTGTTGTATATTTAAGTTTTCTTAATAACAAGTGATCTTTTTTTCAAATCAGTGGTTAATGAATAAACTTCTTTTGCTCTGTTCGATAGTGATAGTGTAACTTCTTTTGTGTTTCTGGAGTGATCGGATATATAGGCTAAGTATATTACTGTATATGTGGGTTTTTAGTAACCTGCAATTTTGACTTTGTCACATGGCCTTCTCACAGCAAGCTAATACAGAAAAATGGCAAAACATTTGATACTGAGTACAAAAACAAAGTTACAAGCATTACTCAGAAAGTATAGCAGATACTTCGGTGATTAAAAAAAACATCATATTTCAGCAAAATTCCTCATCTTTATAGTCTATCTAAATTCCATAAGGATCATGTTCCATTAAGATCTATTATTACTTTTAGAAATTTATCTTGCCAAAATTTGTCAACATTTTTTCTCAAAGTTCTAAGTCCTTTGGCATACAAGACCAGTCTTTTGTCAGAGATTCTAGACACTTTGTAGAATTAATCAAGATCATGAAAATTTAAAGAACTGACTTGCTGGTAAGCTCTGATATGGAAAGCTTATTCACAATTACACAATGTGAAGAAGCATTGTCTATTGTAAGGAAAAGATTAAATGGTGATAATAGCTTACAAACCAGAACAACTCTTCCTGTTGATACTATAATGGAACTATTAACATTCTGCATAAAAACAACTTACTTTAATATAACACAAAATTCTTCCAACAAAATCAAGGAATAGCTGTGGGCTCACTATTGTCACTCCTGATTAGCAATATTTACATGGAAGAACTTAAAACCACAGCCATAAAAACTACTTCATATTCACCTAAAGATTGGCTTTGCTATGTAGATGATACATTTGTTGTATGGCCACATGGTGAAGCACTACTACAAACTTTCTGGAATTACATCAGCAACACATCCTTTTCAATTAAATTCACAATAAAATCAGAACAAGAACAAAATATGGCATTCTTAGTTGTTTTGCGACAAGACCCCCCTCAAGGCAAAATCAAAACTACAGTTTACTGAAAACCTACACATATAGGAAAATACCTAGCCTATACATCCGATCACACAAGAAACACAAAACATTGAGTTATACTATAACTATGAAACAGAGCAAAAGAAGTTTGTTGAGAAACTGTCGATTTGAAAAAATAAAAGATCTATATAGAACAAATTCTAATGAAAAATGGTTAGGCATCTGCTGTTATTAAGAAAACCTTAAATAGAGATTAAAAAGAACTATCCAAAGAAAAACCTATACATACCAAAAACAGCACACAAATTAAGAAAAATCTGCAATCAGTATATTATAACAGCTTTCCAGAGCCGTACCACACTACAAGGTATTCTAACACTTACAAAGTCTAAACCTAAAATGCTGAAATAAAATACTGTCTATGAAATACCATGTGAATGTGGAAGAATGTATATTGGAGAGACAGTCATCCCATCAAAAAGTGCTTACAGGAACACAAACTTATGATTAGAAGAGAGAAAACAGATATCTTATGTAGCAGACCATGTATGTACCAATAAATTACATATTCCACTGGGAAAATACAAAAATTTTGGATTGTGAAAATAAGATACAAAGAAGAAACTTTAAAGAAGCTGCTTTCATGACAATGGCAAACAATCACATAAGTCAACCAACATAGTATGTCTATATCAGAAGGAACTTCATAGATAAGAATATGAAATTTCTACTGACTGTTGCCTTTGGCAGAATGGCTGTTGGTTAGAGTGTTACCTTAAAATTCACTACTCAAAATATCTAAGGGTCCAGTTTCGATTCTTGTGCTAGTACTATCACTGGTCAGGCCAGAAACACCTCAAAAAGAGAGGAATATAATAGCTCTCAAAACATTGTGCATATACTAACCTGTGTGCTATTACTAACAGTTAAATGTATTTGGAAAATTTAAATAAAGATAATTTTTTTTAGATATACAGGACTCATATTAGATGATGGAAATAGTCCAATATATAAATACAACATATATATATGCGTGTATATTTTTCTTGTTAAAAAAATAGACTGTGACAGAAAATTTAATAAAGCAAAAAATGAGTTCTAAAATCTTTCAACTGCAGCGGCAAGTTTATAACGTTATGAAAAAAATTAGAGATTTTATCGTAACTAAGCAAATACGCACGTATTAACAAACAATGCTAATTAAAATGGCTATTTTTTAAAATTAATTAACAAGCTGTTACTTATTCAAAATTAAGTTGCACTGATTAACTTAAGATCCACACTAAATTAGGTTATTATTGTTATAGTAAATTAACTGCTATAAAGAAAAATTGTATTGGCATGTTTACAATTAAAGTTTGCGATTGTTGTATTTATTCGAATATAAATAAGTATTTTTTTGGTTGATTTCATTCGATTTTCTTTAATGTCAGCGTGTATATCGGATTACTATTTACTAGCGATGCTGGTGATATTACAAGTAGGAATTAATTACACTTGTTTTTATAAATTCTTGCACTACATACACATATGCACACAAAATAATTTTTTATTAAGTCTAATAATGAGAAATATAGAAAATATTTTTAACTGTTATTTATTATTGTTGTTGTAATGTCAATATTTTATTTAAGAAGTGTTTAAATCCTGTATTATTTAATATTTTTAGGTTGCTAGACTTCTTTTTGTCAAAGAACAAACTATATTTTTTGAAAGTGTTGCCACTTAGAGCTTGGATATATAATAGCGGTTGAAGAATCAATGTTTCTGGATTTCTTTTTAGCTGCGAAATAAAGATAATCTCAGTGTCAAGCGTTGTTAGCCGAGAGATCATCGCACCCGCCTTGCAAGCAAGTAGTTAGTTGCAGACGGGTATGGGTTCACGTCCCGGCCGTTACTATGTCATATGAAAAAAAAATTTAAAGATAATCACAATTCAATCAACTTAGTGGGGAATTGTTGCACTTGTGTTGAGTATCATAAGACTTCAGGTGGACAATTGATTAAAGAATTATTTATTTTAATATTTGTTGAGATTTTTTTTTTATGAACGACAATTCTTTCAAAAGTGATGTGTTGCCATCTCATTCCCTTGATACCGATCAATTTAGATTTAAGAATCGTATTAATGTTTGGTTCATTTTTTTCTTCTTCAAACTGATATATTAAATACATGTAAATTTCAGATATGTTCAAAGGAGCAAAAAAATCTATGATAAGTTTATCAAAACTAATTTAGATTAAGAATAGAAGATAGCAAATTAATTAACAATGAATCCTTTCTCTTCTTTTTATGATTTGATTTACCAATAAAACGTATAGACATTCATTACCATATTAAACTTCTTTACTCTAAGCTTTAATTAGAGCATCTTATTATAAGCCACTCTTACAGGATTATACTATATTAATGTTAAACCATGACAACTTTTTAGCTACAGATGATGATTTATGTTGTGTTAAAAAATTTATATTCAGCAAAGCTCACAAACTCTATTACTTAGATTTAAAATGTAAAATATCTTTATTATCATTAGTGTCTTTTCTTCCCCATCAACTATTATTCCTATTGTACCTATATGAAATATTTAATAAACTAAATATCAAGCTTTTATGAAATCTATTTAATTTTTTTTCTTTAGATATGGAAAAACATCCAATCATCTGTAAGTAAAATTACTGACCCAAAATTAGATCTAAAGTAACTTGTTATTCTCTATACTGTTTTATATATTACAAAATTTAAGACTCATAGTTTTGTAGTTAAGTAGAGATAAAAGGTGGCTACTGGATGGTTGCATTAGATGCTGAGATCTGGGTGCAGTGCTTTCGGATCCAAAGCTCCTCACTGATGAAGGTCACAAGCTAGAAACTAATCTGGAAATATTGGATGAGTAGGCACTGGATGAGGATTACAAGCCTTCTGGCATCCATTGACTGACAATATGTATAGAGAGTTTTGCCTATTTTAATGACACCCAATCTAGTAACTTTGTTCTCAACTTTAATTTTGTTTTATTTTTAACAATGTCTCTTTGCTTATTTTATAGACCCATGTGAACTAAATAAAAAAATAAATAAGAATTATTGCTTATGTAATTGAATGATAGAAATTGACGTTTCAAACACATTTATGTATGTTTTAGTAATATAGCAAGATGATTGATGGCATAAGAGATTCAAAATGACTGAATTTTATAAGAATCTCAAAAGCTGTATTTTTTAAGGAAAAAAAATAGAGAATTAAATAAAAATCACATATGTAGTTTTTATTAAAAACAGTATTAATGAGATGATATTTAAAAAGAGAGAAATCAAGCAATGCTTATCAGTTCTTTATAGTTAACCCTCACAGCTTAAAGATCTCTTTAAAATATGTATCAGTTCTAATTTATTTAATTTCTTCTTTATTTAAGGAATATAAAACTAAATATTTTAACTAGTGTTCTCACTAATATTTCTACTATTGTTGTAATTATTACTAACAAAATAATTAATAGGGTTTTTTTTTCAATTTATTCTTGAATAGTGAATAATGATACTAGGAAAATTAATAGTGAGAATGGTGTAAGGAAGCAGTTTTACAAGAAGTATTTTGTGTATTAAAAAGAGAAACTACAGGAGTAAAAATAATTGAAAAGTATTTAAGCCATCTAGATTTTGTAGATGACTTATGTAATTGTTTCTGAAAATAATGCTTCAGAGCTTCAAGAAATGTTGTGAGAGTTATAAATAAAAATAAGAAAGTAGGACTAAAGATAAATGTTAAAAAAACCAAAGTTATGTTTAATGGATTTTTTTCAAAAAATAAATAAATAAATAAATAAAAGATTGAGAATAATGAGTTAGAAGAAGTTAATAATACATCAGATTTTGGTCTGATTATTACTACAAATGGAAATATGATGGATGAAATTAATCATAGAATTAAACTCAGTTGGAGTGCTTTTGGTAGAAATTACATAATGTTAAAAAGAAATATGCCTATAAGTTTGAAAAAGGTTTTTAATAAATGTATTTACCAGTTTATACTTATGGATCTGAGACTTAGACACTTAACAGAAGAGCAATACAGAGGCTTCAGGCTATTCTACAAAGTATAGAGAAATGAATGCTAGGAGTAACAAGAAGTGTTTGAAAATAAAATACATTGGTGAGAGAACAAACAGGTGTTACTGACAACATTGAAAGAATTAAGAAACTGAAATGAAGTTGGGCTGGACATATTTCTAGGAGAGATGATAATATATGAACAGTTGAAATCTTAAACTGGATTCCAAGAGATTATACAAGACCTTTTTGATTTATCACATGCTCATTTTATGCAATAAGCCAAGCCTCATTACTTTCTTGCTTCCTATTATTTACTTTTCTCATAAATCAACTAACAATATCAGGATCAAAACATGTCCATATATATATTCTTTTCATGATTATCATTTGTCAAATCAGTTTTATATTTTTTTGTACACAAGTAGATGCTGCATCATTCTTTGTATTCAAATTTGATTTTGTTTCATTGTTATATATGTATATCCAAGCAATCCAATTGGCTGCAACTACATATTGGATTTCAGCTAATAGAAGCAAATCTGATGACAAAAATGATGCAACATTTTGTATTTTATAATCATGAAAAGAAACATGGAGATGGTTTTGTTCCTGATATTGAGGAAGTGATTTATAAGAAAAGCAAAAGATTAAGGAGGCTTGGTTTATTGCACGAAATGAACATGATGAATAAGAAAGCCAATAGCATTCACCTGTCATAGAAGAAAATTTAAATTAGCGGACTTTATCTTATCACAGAGGCAGCAATGTATATATTTAAGAAGTTCTGTATTAAGAAAGTTTACTTCATGTAAACTTAAAAGTTTATCTACTATTCTCCTAAATAAACGAAAGCGTAATGCTTACCAATGACTGATCACTTAGAACTTGCATTCTAAATAAAACTTAATTTCGCTGAAATATTCACGAAAGGTATATTCAATTTCCAATAAATATAGACAAATGCTTTATATTAAATATTAATATCTAATATCAATAAGTTTCAAAGATAAGCAGCCATGCTAAAGTATTTATAGTATGAGGGGATTATCTGTAGAGAAAGATCGATTTTAATTCAATTCAGTGTCATTATAATATGCAACATTACATCAGGCGATTTCATATCGGGTAACAAGTTTCTTCATAAACCGACTGTCAGTTCACATGTATTTTTGTGCATTTAAGGATTACTATATAGCATAGGGATAAACACCATCTTTCTGTAAAGAAATTAGGATAACAAAATCATATGGATATCTAAATTATAGTTCAATTGCATTCAACCTACTATATATTCTGTATTATAAATAATAAATGGATGATTATTTTCAGAGGCATCTAATATGATTTACACTATCTACTTACTAATAGAAAATCTTGCAACAATATTTCACCTTTTTGCGTTTTACTAATATGGAATATTTTATTTAGTGTGGAATATCTCACATATTCTTATCAAACAATAACCGCAGAATATTAAATCTTATTCAAAAAAAAAATTTTTTTAAGGGTAAATACTGGGGCTGTTTTTTTTTTTTGTTGGTGTTTATTTATGGTTGTTAATCATGATTATGATGCCAACACTGTTGAAAGCATACTTCGCTTACTTAATTAAATTTTATTTTTATTCTGTGTTTGAGTATTTTAATTTCATATATAGCACATTCATAAATGTATTTCAATTATTTATTTACTCTTGTTGGAGTCATGTTTGTGTCTTGATTAGATCCTGGATGACTCAAGCCTGATGTTTAACTTCAATGTATCTTGAATGAAAAAAATAGTAAATTAAAATTGATGAGAACTGAAATTGTAATAACAGAAAATTGCAGAGATTGGAATTATTGTAATCTGATAAGGTAACTATGCGAATATCAATTCTGTGATGTCTACTGTAAAATAATATCATAAGGAAATTATTTTCTAAAAAAAAAACAGAAATTATGTATCCAAATATTAAAAATTAGATATCATGACAACAGATACAAAAATTACTTTTAATATAAAGTAAAACAACTATCAAAATAAATAATTAATAACTGATCAATAAATAACAATGAAATATTTTTTCATATTACATGCATAAATGTTGGATTGAAGCTAAAACCGTAATGACATCAACTGTGCATTATAGACCTTTTTATATATGTTTCTAATGTTTGGGAACTTATATATATATATATATATTATAATGATCCAAAAGATTCAGTGAAAATCGAATCTTTCCATCATCTGCACTACAAGGGCGCCATCTAGGCATTTGAACCTAGAAAATTTATAAAGTAGGCAGATACGTGCTGTTAAGATCCCACTTTATTTTATATTTAGACTGTTAGCCCATTGTCACTAGCTCAGTGGAGACACAGAGATAATAATATATATCTTTAATTTATATCTTACATATAAAAAAATAAAAGCCACTGCCAGTAATTAATACACAAACAATATTTATTTACGCACATGTATAATCATTTTAAATTTGAGGAATACCATTTATTATTTAGATTTTAATATTAATCTTTAATTTAAATTATTATTTAAGATTGTTGAGTATGAATGAATTTAATATTTTTATTAAGATCGTCGAGTATGAATAGACTACATAGATCGGAAAATGTTCTATCCCTTATTGAACCTTAGGCCAAAAGTTCACAGCCAAATCAACATCAATCCATTTGATATATCGATGTATTCAATGCAGCTTGAATACAACAGCACCAAATACTATACTGTCAGGAATGTACATCTGAACAGTAAATAGAGTTAAAGAAGACATTGTCTCTCAACCAAACAGGAATGCTACATCTGTTGGTGAGTAGAACAATAAACAAAAAACTCCATAGGAATGGACCGTGTCTTTTGTCTTATTATCCAATTCCATAGGCAAAAAGATGGTGTGTGGCATATATAACGATTCTGCACATAGCGAACCTCATACTACATCTACTAATTATACCGATATATCCAATCCATTGACCTAATTCAACTACGAAACGATAACCTAAGATTACCCTCTCTTAATATAACTTTACAAATCTATATAGCCATTCACACCTGACTTAAATTTAACACTTAGATACGTTCACACAGATGAATTTTATAAAATTTGTTTTATAATGTTGAGTATAGATCAGCTGCATAGATTCCACAGTCAAAAACATTTCAAAATAAACATAACTGATCAAAATACAAAGTCATCAATAACATCAATTGCAGAGGGAATACAAGAAACCCAATGGCATTCATCATAAGATGCTGCATTGACATCGATGACCTATATATTCTAATCGAATATGAAAACCACAACATAATTACCCGCTAACGAATTCATGCAACGTCCATATCCAACTTAAATTTCATGAATTTAAACAATTTATACAAAAATATTAATAAGAAATGAAAATGGAAATGATTTTAGCAAACTTAACTATGTAAAATTTAAACATCAATAATTGATTTGGAAACTTTAAGTCAGATAAACATTCATTTAAAAAAAAATATGCTTAGTTTGTTAAATCTTTAAAGTTCTTAATTATTTGTAATCAAATTTTTCCATTTACACCTTACAGTAGAAGAGCTCATGGTTCCTGTTGTCAATTCCCACAAAGACTTTCATGGAAGACCGGTCTGATATTCTGGAGGTAGCCTTAGCTGGTTCCATTCTAGTATCACAGTCATTTCATTTTTAAAATAAGTGAGAGAGAATGACAAGTGTGTCTTATTGTTCTTCTCACAAAATCAAGTTGGAACTGTCAGAAAACTGTCTTAATTTGAATCGTTTTCCTTTTATAATCCTCCTATGGATTCCATGACAAAAACGTCACTGTTCCATTTTTTCGTTATGGTCCGGGTCTTTATTTGCTGCTTCTATATTGGACAAGCTAATTCTTTATTTTCTTATCTATCTTTCATCAGACTTTTTAATTATACAAGAGCCCAAGGGCTAGCTTGCTTTTCAATTACTTTATAAAACAATCATTTCCATTTACAAAAATATTTTATTTTTAAATCTTGTACTTTTTTATAACAAAGTACGTTCGAATACTTTTATTTATTAAAAAAATATATTTTTAAAGTTTTGCATCTGTGCAAATTTATATATACGTTTACAACTCTTTAATTTTTTTTAGCTTTTAAATTTTTAATAAATTTATTTTTATTTGCGAACTTAGTTTTTATTTTAAATGAATGTAATGGCATATTTATATATCGTTACATATGGCCCCACATTAGTCTGAGATTGAATGAATGTTTTGATAAGTTTTTAAGTGGAAAAATTCTATGTAGCCTATCTATACTCAACATGCTAAAGTAAAATATAATTTAAATATCCATCTGTGCGGTCTATTTAAAATAGTAATTTAAATTTTAAAAAATTAATGTTAAAATCTAAGAATAAATTTATTCCTCAATTTTAAATGTGTGTTATTAAAATCTATTTGTGTGTTAATTACTAGCAGTGGCTTCTTTTATTTTATTGTTTTAAATATTAATATATTTTGAGAATATAAATCTATTAAAACTTATAAAAATGTTTAAATCTCTGCTACTCTATGAGCTAGTAATGGTCACAATAATATCTATATAAAAATTTTTTTTGAATCTTAACTTGCGTATCTGCCTACTATATAAATTTTTCTAGGTTCTAATGCCTAGATGGCGCCCTTTTAGTGTGGATATGTTAAGCTCACATTCAGTGACCATTAAAGTGATCTCCCAACATGGCATGATCTTTAATAAACCATGAGTGCCCTGAGAATTTTAAAAATAAATCATGCCAGTAAGATTTTTCTTTAAAAATGAGTATAAACCACAAGTATCATAAAAATGAAGCCAGTAATATTTTTTTAAAATAAATGTATTTTTTGTACTAATGTAAAGTTATAGCCAGATGTTTATTAAACCATGAGTACTTTTAAAAATAAATCATGCCCATAATATTTTTTCTGAAATCAGAATATATTTTTTGTATTATATAAAGTTATAAACTTGAATTTTGTGTAAAAAGTACTGCCAGTAAGAAAATTGTGCATATGTAGAAATAAATGCGAGGAATAAAATGTAATAATTAATATAAATCATAATTAAAAAAAGTCTAAAATCACGTAACTTCTTTGACTTGCCTAAGTTAATAATGAAATGTAGGATATAGTGAACTCTTGAGGGAGGAGGTGTAGAACAGTCAGCATTTTTTTCTTGTAATTACTAACCAAAGTTATGTCTTTTAATTAATAACCAAAGTTTTGCCCTTTTAAAAAAATTTAGTATAATTAATTTGTGTAACGTCATTACTAACACTAAGTAAATTCTTTTTTTTTAATGTTTTTGTTTTTTGAGGAAGTTTACTGATATGTAACGGAATATAAGATGCCGTTACATTATTTAAAATGAAAATAAAAAGATCCTAAATAAAAATTGATTTTAAAAAAAAAACTTAAACAACTTTCAGTTTTTAATATATATATTGTCGCACAGATGGAAAACTTAAACTATTTTAAGAAAAAGTATTTGAAAGTATTTTTTTTTTGTAAAAAAGTAAAAATATAAAGACTGATATTTTAAAAATAGAAATAATATTGATTTCTATAATCTTAGAAAATGGAAATGATTGTTTTATTAATTAAATGATTGTTCGAAAGCAAACTAGCCCTTGAGGCACTTAAAATAAATTAAATGATAAGAGAATACAAAGAAATTAAATGACCAATGCAAGCACGAAAATGACAGCATGGACCAAAACTGAAACATGAAAGGATTAGTGATGTCTCACTCATTGAATCCCAAGATTTGATGATAAGAGGCTAAGAAAAATATAAAAGCCAAATGATTATTATAATTGTTATCTGAGAGCTGACTATGAATATATCGTTATAACTAGCTATATTGCAGATTTTCATGATGTAGAAGTCTGCAATAAATTTAATTTTCTGGACAACCAGCAGAGGTCTCTGGATGACAGATCCTGACCAAATGAATGTCAAGTAGCGGTTTCATTTCAAAGAAGGACAAAATCTACAAAAGTGATCACGAAGATGGACTTCTAAATCTACTCAATCTGTAAAGTATGAACTCTTGTGTTTATCTAATAAGAACTTTTCTAGAATTGCAATGAATTAATAGCTGAAAATAAGAACTCTTATCTGAATTAAAGAATGCAAATTCAATTATTAATATTTTTATGCAGATGTTTAAGCAATCATTTCCATTTCTTTTTTTTTTGTGTGTGTGTGTTATGTTTTAACTAAAATGTATTTTAATTTAAGTTGGGGTGGATAGCTATATAGATTCGTTAAATTCGTTTATTTTAAAAGGGTTAATTTCAGGCTATTTGTTTCATAGTTAGGACAATGGTTGTGGAGGGATATATGGGTGTTTATATTAATGTAATGTGAAGCATGTTTAGCATACAGGGCAATGTGCCCAACTGAATGCATGACCCCAAAGAGGCAGTCATATCGTTTAAATGGTCGCAGATGTATTTCCTGTGCCATTGACCCCTTCTAGCTATATGGACAGGGATTTATAAGATGGCAGAAAGACCACTCTCCCCCATACATAGCACTCTTTAAAAAAATTATATACATGATTCCTTAGTCAGAAAGATGCACTTTCCTGTTCTGGACACGGATCATTTCCTTCAAATAATATCATGCTGTCAGATGCACATTCCTGCTGGCATGGTTTTATGCTAGCATCTTCATATTACATTGGTTGCAAATATATATATGGAAGCTGACATTGGGTTAGCTACGAACTTTTAATCTGAGATTGAATGAATGTTTTGATAAGTTTTTAAGTAGAAAAAAATCTATGTAGCCTATCTATACTGAACATGCTAAAGTAAAATATAATTTAAATATCCATCTGTGCAGTCTATTTAAAATAGTAATTTAAATTTAAATAAATGTTAAATTTAAGTTGGGCATGAATAGCTATATAGATTTGTAAAGTTATAGTAATTAATTAGGGGAGGGTAATCTTGGGTTATTTGTTTCATAGTTAAATTGGGTCAGATGGATTAGATGTATTGATGTAATTAGTAAATGTAGCATAAGATTCGCTATGGGCAGGATTGCATATATAAACAATTACTAACACTAAGTAAATTGTTTTTTTTTTAATGTTTTTGTTTTTTGAGGAAGTTTACTGATATGTAACAATATATAAATATGCCGTTACATTTATTTAAAATAAAAACTAAGTTCGCAAATAAAAATAAATTTATTAAAAATCTAAAAGCTAAAAAAAATTAAAGAGTTGTAAATGTATATATATATATATTCGCACAGATGCAAAACTTTAAAATTTTTTTTTTTTTAATAAATAAAAGTATTCGAACTTACTTTGTTATAAAAAAGTACAAGATTTAAAGATAAAATATTTTTGTAAATGGAAATGATTGTTTTATAAAGTAATTGAAAAGCAAGCTAGCCATTGGGCTCTTGTATAATTAAAAAGTCTGATGAAAGATAGATAAGAAAATAAAGAATTAGCTTGTCTAATATAGAAACAGCAAATAAAGGCCCGAACCATAACGAAAAAATGGAGCAGTGATGTTTTTGTTCATGGAATCCATAGGAGGATTATAAAAGAAAAACGATTCAAATTAAGACAGTCCCAACTTGATTTTGTGAGAAGAACGATAAGATGCACTTGTCGTTCTCTCTCACTTATTTAAAAAATGAAATGACTGTGATATCAGAATGGAACCAGCTAAGGCTACCTCCAGAATATCAGACTGGTCTTCCATGAAAGTCTTCATGGGAATTGACAACAGGAACCATGAGCTCTTCTACTGTAAGGTGTAAACGGAAAAATTTGATTACAAATAATTAAGAACTTTAAAGATTTAACAAGCTAAGCATAATTTTTTTTTAAATGAACATTTATCTGACTTAAAGTTTCCAAATCAATTATTCATGTTCAAATTTTACATAGTTAAGTTTGCTAAAATCATTTCCATTTTCATTTCTTATTAATATTTTTGTATAAATTGTTTAAATGCATGAAATTTAAGTTGTGTATGGACGCTGCATGGATTCGTTAGCGGTTAATTATGTTGTGGTCTTCATATTCGATTAGAATATATAGGTCATTGATGTCAATGCGGCATCTTATGATGAATGCCATTGGGTTTTTTGTATTCCAACTGCAATTGACGTTATTGATGACTTTGTATTTTGATCGGTTATGTTTATTTTGAAATGTTTTTGACCATGGAATCTATGCAGCCAATCTATACTCAACATTATAAAACAAATTTTATAAAATTCATCTGTGCGAATGTATCTAAATGTTAAATTTAAGTCGGGCGTGAATGGCTATATAGATTTGTAAAGTTATATTAAAGGAGGGTAATCTTAGGTTATTCATTTCATAGTTGAATTAGGTCAATGGATTGTATATATAGGTGTAATTAGTAGATGAAGTATGAGGTTCACTAAGTGCCGAATCATTGTCTATGCCGCACAACCCCTTTTCCTATGAATGGGATTTTAAGTCGGCAAAAAGGACCACAGTCCCTTCCTATGGAGTTTTTATTTTATTGTTCTTTTTGCCATACAGACGTAACATTCCTGTATTGGACAAGAGTCAATGTCTTCTCTAACTATACTGTTCAGATGTATATTTCTGACAGTATAGTATATTTGTGCTGTTGTATTTTCATGCTACATTGAATACATCAATGTATCAGATGAATTGACGCTGGTTTGACTGTGAACTTTTGGCCTAAGGTTAAAGAAGGGATACAATATTTTCTTTTCAAATGCAAATCTATGTAGTTTATTTATTTGCGACAACCTTAAAATAAATATAAATTTCATCTGTGCAGATGATTTAAAATAATAAGTTAAATCAAAAGAATGTTAAAATCTAATATAATAAATATTATTCCTCAAAATTTAAAATGATTCAAAATTTATATGTGCATAAATAAATTTTGTGTGTTAATTACTGGCAATGGCTTTTATTTTTTTATATATATTTAAGATACAAATTAATCAAGTTATTTATTATCTCTGCATCTCCATGAGCTAGTGACATTGGGCTAATGGTCTAAATATAAAATAAAGTGGGATCTTAACAGCGCATATCTGCCTACTTTATAAATTTTTTTAGGTTCACATGCCCAGATGGCGCCCTTGTAATGCAGATTATGGTAAGATTTGATCTTCACTTTCTTTGGATCGTTATAATATATATATATATTGTAACAGTCAAGATTGTCAATCTTTCAACAAGATCAAAAGACTAAGCAAGGATTCTCAACCAGCAGACACAGAGTCACTCTCATGCCCCTAGTTTAAACCCCTATCTGGGTTTACTAGCCTCAATGACCTGATTAACATCCCTGATATCACATAGCTTCCCTTCTTCATTCAGCATGAGGTAACTCAGGGTTCAAACATGAACTCTCTCTCACAGGGTTTTCCATAACTTCCGACATTACACTTTGCTAGAACCTCTTAAGCCTTACATAAATTTATTTATATTACCATTGTTGGGTTAGGGATTCCATCATGGATAATGTTACAGAGCTGTATATATTTATAAAATACAGAACCATGGATGCGCTAGTTATGCTAATAAATGGCTTACTTAATGATATCTATAATATTTAATTAATAGTTCCAATTCACAATAAAGATATACAATTAATGAATAAAAATAATATAACTTATTATAAAATTAAAATAATATATAGAGAGAGTAGCTTACAAATATTATGTTGGGATGATCAACTGTTTTTACATGGTATTATAGAAGGTAGTAGTGCCTTACAATAAGGATGTATTTTCTACATCATTTAATTGGAAAAGTATAATTTACCAGCCCATTCCAAGTTTGTACATACAGTTAATGACATATTTATTTAATAGGATCACTTGTGTGTGGATTTGAGTTTAGGTCACCCAGAGTTGCTGATGAGCATAGGTAAAGAATGGAGATAAACATTAATTGGGAAATGTGATACTACCTGTGAGAGTAGGGTCAGTGACATGTAAGATGAGGATGATTGATTTTATGATCTTATGGTATGGTTCACCACTGAAAAGTGGATGTCCCTGGTCATAGAGATTTGTCTGCTTCTAACCAAGGGTTAATACCAGTAGAGAGAACATAGGTATGCTATATCTAGGATTTGGGGTAGCAGAGAATCTGCAGCTTCTGCAGGACCTAGACTGGTGTTAATTTATGGATTAGGAACCTGGGTATGCAGCATTTGGTTTGTCTCATGCAGTTTGACCATATGATGCTTGAACCATTAAAGAATACATGAATTGGAATAATAATAAAATGACCATTGCCACACATATGTGGAGGCAGGAATGCAAATATATGTAGAAAAATAACAAATTACTAAGCCTTCCACCCACAAGAATGAACATTAAGAAACTTGGTTTTATATATCTAAAACATTAGCATGCCTGATTAACTATGTATAATTCATTTTGATAATAAGAAAAACCTGTTCACAAAAATTGTTTTCCAGCTTATGGCTCATATATTTAAGTAGAAACTCTGAAATTTTCAAACATAAAAATATATTTAACTCCAGCTATCTAACTTAAATAGTTATATGGGACTGAACTAAATTCAGATCTACCATATATTAATAGCCTTATCATGGCCAAGGCATGCTATGCTATATTGACTTGCCTTATTGATTACTATAATTTTACCTTTCAGGCCTTGGCCATAATAAGGCTATTAATATATAGTAGATCTGAATTTAGTTCAGTTCCATATAGCTATTTAAGTTAGATAACTGGAGTTAAAGATATTTTCATGTCCCAAAATTTCAGAGTTTCTACTTAAATATATGAGCCATAAGCTTGAAACCAATTGGTCTGGGAATAGGAACATTCCAGATAGAGATTTTAAATATTTTCTCTTACTGCACTTATCAATTAAGAGCTTGTTTGATCTATTGGTATGCCCTCTATATTACATATTTGTAAATATAAGCTTATAAAAGCAATGTCATCCTATATATGACTTGCTTTATTGATTATAATAACTATTTTAATAATCTTAAAATCTGAAATATAATAATCAAATAATATTTAGGCCTGGGGGAGATTATTTACTCCTGAAATAAACTGGTAGCACAATTCATTACTTATTATATAGCTTATATGTGAATTGTGATTTTCCTTTATATAAATTTTATATGATATCCATGAGCAGTGCAATATATACATTTGAGAACGTTATTTATTTTACTTCTTACATAGTAAAATATTGAATTATAGATATTACTGCATTTGCAATAGTTTATTACAGAGCATCATTTTTTTTTATCGAAAGAGCATTATTCATTTAGTGGTACATGAAGTAACAATTTAAATTGAATCAATGCATTATTTTATTACGAATATTTTTAATAAAATTATTTTCTAACACTTAGATTAGGTTGAACATATGCAGAGCAATATAATAAACAACAAAAATAATTTAGAACTTAATTGAGTAGAAATACACTTGCCACCCTTTATTTATTCTGTACACAATTTCTAAAAATAAAATATAACTTCCCTTGACATAATGGGGAGATGTAAGAAACTTTAAGAAAACAATTTATATATGTCTTATTATTATTTTTAAATTTAAAAGTTTTAAACTTGATGTCTTCTCTGTGTGCTACATCCCTTGGTATTTTGAGAGCAGAGAAGTGTAAACCCATTTAATGAATTAAAATTTATCCTTCCATCATTCATGGTAATACATAAATAAATTTGCAACATATAGGTTTCTTAATTATTTAAATAATTAAGCCAGCAGATTTAACATTAATAAATATGAGATCGATAATTTATGATGTTAAGACTTGTTAATAATATATGTTAAATAAAAATAAAGTTACAGTTAAAACTTGGGATAAAATAAAAGCATTTTTACTGGCAATAAATGATGACTTTGGGACTTCGGCAGATATGTAGGTGGATTTATGATCTTTGGGCTTGTGTTAAGATGGTAGGACATGGATGAATCTTCTACATTTTACTGGAACTTCTTGGGATTCCAACTCCACTGATGACCATGGAGAAGCTGATGCCTGACTACTGCATCTGGCAGGTACAGTTAATATTTTCTATTTTTTTCAAAGATGCTGGGTAGAATTTAAAACAGAATACAGACTTCTATATTATATATTTTGAAGCTATTTGATAATTAGGAATAGTACAGAATGATGGTGAATTCTACAGGATAATGCACAACTATACAGAAAATACCTGACTCTAATACAATGCCCCTTTCTATGTTTATATATGTTATGTTATGCCTAGAGTTGTACCTCATGAGTTTTCTTAATGAATTTCAAACCAATTTCTCTAATTGCTTTTCCATCAACTCTTTGTTTCCTCATTCCTTATGTGTCACACAATTGGTTTCCTGATCTTTGTTTCTTGCTTTCATTTAACACCTTAAAGCATTTAAAGATGTTCAACTATAACTACTACAGCTGATGGTATGTATAGATAGAGAACTGGGCACTTACCCTTTCTTCCTTAATGGTTACCTACCTCTCTCCCATCGTATAAAATATTTTAACATTTTTTAAAAAAAATTGATTCTAATTTTTCATAAAATATACTTTTCTTAAAGTAAAATCGCATGATTTAAATAATTAGCCTTTAACTTTAGAAAATGATGCAGTATTGTACATGAACACATGCATCTATTACTAATATGTGCGGATAATAATATATACGTATGCGATAGGAGATAGGTTAATTTAAGTAAACATAAAGCAAATATATCTGTGTATAGATATGCATCACTTCAATATATATATAAGTGTGTGTGTGTATTTATAAACTAACAATGATAACAAGCCCATAAATAACTGCACCTTATCAAACATATAACACTGGTAATATAAACATATTTATGGAACAACTAAGTCTCAAAATATTACTAGGATAATTCACAAATCAATTCTCAAAAAATCATTTCAACCCACCCTTTTTTAATATCAATCTATTTGCTTTTGCTTGATATTGCTGTAAGAAAAGATTGGCATTATTTGCAATTTCATTTAAACTATTCTTTGGGATTTCGGCTTGTGAATTTTCTGAATAATATTTTCAGATATACTTGTTCTGTGAATAGTTGTATATATATATATGCCTGTTTAATGGGGTTTCTTTAAAATTTCTATGAATTAAAAACCTCAATCTATTTCAATCTCCATGATTAATCTTTCATGTGTAATAACATCTTAGACCAGAGAGAAAGTTGGTATCACCTTTCTCTTCTAAGTAAAAGGTTGTCTTAACAGCATGTAGTCTACTTTCAAATTAGATTATGTTTGCCTGAAAATATCGTTTACTTATACTTACTAAGAATTAAAAATCTCAACGTACTACAGTTCAAATGTCAGTCTTAAATATCTATATTAATATCTAAGACATATTTATGAAAGTTAAAATCTTTATATATTTCCCTACCTAGAGTAAAATTCACATTTCCAGTTTGATTATTCATTTTAAAATCTTTTCATAAAAATAGCGTTACTGATATATATATATTGCAAAGTGTATAATTTTTTAAAGAAAAAAAAATTAAGAATATTCTACTAGAATCGCATTATTTAAAAATTGAGGATTTAACCTTTATACAATTTAATTCAACCCACAGAAAAGAACTTTAAAATAAAATAAAAAAAAACAATTTTTTTATATAATCCCATTGAATAAAATAGGATTATTATATTATTAAAACCAATCATATTCAATGTTTTAAATGTTATAAAATGGTACATATTTTATTATATTTAAGCAGAAAGTATATAAAATCTTTATTTTGACAGTCAATATAATAATTGCAATTGAATGGATTGATACATCTTAGCCATTTGTTAATTACTGCATATATATATAAGAACGATGAAAACCTTTTTTGCATATATATATAAGAACGATGAAAACCTTTTTTGGAAATAGTAAACTTTAAAATGACCAAAATTTCATTGAAAATAAAATTGATACATGAATTATAATAATGATGATGATGATGACAACAATAATAGTGATAATAATCAAAACAGATTATTGCTTTATGAAAAACAAATTGAAGAATAAACTGAACAAATAGCAAATAATGATATTTAAAACAATCCAATTATATTATAATGTTAAAATTATTTAAATTAATAAATTGATAAATAAATGTTTTAATATAAAGGTCATGATAAAGCATATATTTCATAAAAAAAATAGCACAAATAAATCGTAAAATTTTTCAATAACCAATATCAAAAATTAATTAGTTTTGTTGTGAAATATTAAAAAATTAGTATATTTTATTAGTTAAGTGTTAAATATTTCTGACGTAATTATATGACATCCATTTCCTCAATTCTAAATATTAAACTATGTTTAATTCTTATAGAAAATTCAAATTTTAAAGATATTTCATTTAAACAAGTATAATGAATTGTTAAAAAATTTAATGTATCTTTTGTTTGATGTCACAATTACTAACTCCAAACATTCCTTTCATTCAAATTAATCTTTTATAGTCTATGACGGTGATGGTGAACCTATGGCACACATGCCATAGATGGCACATTTGAATTTTTTATTGGTACATGAACTATTTATGTATCATAATTTTCTTCAGTATTTTTTTCTGTTGCTAAAATATGTACTAATAAAAATTTACTGCAAACTAAAGGTTAAATAAATAAATATAATATTGTATTAGAATTCAATTTACAATTGAACTCTGATTAGAAGCAATAAATTATGATATTTTAAGTCAAATAAAGTGGTACCAGTTTACTGTGGTATCATATTCTATAAACCTGTCAAATGATTCCAATAAAACTAGAAAGTAAACTCAGTAAAATATTTTATAAATCTTTGAAGTAAATTTTTTCAAATCTAGAGTAAAAGTAATCAAATTCTATCCTCATCTTTTTTCATCTAAAAGTGTTAACACCATTGATTTTTTTAATGTAATCCGAATTGTGAACAAAGAAGTGAAATGTGTAATCATGCCATCAAATGATGCTTTTATTTTTGCTTGAAGTTTTGCTGTAAAAGTGAAATTATAAATCTTTGATTTATAAAATTATTAAAGCTCATTTAAATTTACTTTTAAATAAATTTGTTATCATTGTATTAATACGACTAGTGAAAATAAAAAAACAAAAATTATCAAGCAGAGAATTTCAAAATTGGTGGACAGATGAGTATGGAATGATTAAAAAAAGCACCTGGATAGTATATGTTTTATATTCTGGAACAGTTGTATTGAGAACATCATTGGTAAAATGGCATTATGAGACCAATCATAATTCACTCTGTGAGAAAAGTAAAGATGAACAAAAATAATATATTGTCCAAGCATTTAAAAATATAAATATTCAATCAACATCTATAATGAAATTTATCGAAAATCATTCAAATATAATTGCTGCTACTTTTTTTTTTTTCAAATGTAATTCCCAAACATGGGAAACCTTTAAATGATGGAAAATATATAAAAGAAGCTTGGATGAAATGTGCACCAGTTCTTTTAGAAGACTTTCAAAATAAAATAAAAAATATTCAGAGCATAATAGATTTATCATTGGCTAGAAATACAGTTAAAGAAAGGATCTTGCAAATAGTTAACAACATAACTTACCAACAAAAAAGAGATATAAAATCTTCTAGTTTATTTTCTCTGTGTTATGATGAAAGTACAGACATAAATGGATCAGCCTGTTTGGTCATTTTTATTATCTATTGTGTTGGAAATAATATCAAAGAATTGATCAGTTTAACTTCATTAGTAACAACAACAAAAGGAATAGATATTTGCAACATAGATGTTGACAAAATTGTACCAGTAACTACAGGTGATGCTTATGATCAGAAAAGAAAATAGTTTTCTCAGTTTATTTATGAACCATATTAAATATTCTATTTTGGATTTTCATTGTATTATATATCAGCAGGTTTTATGTATGAAGGCCAGCTTTATGCCATTGTATGATGTTATGAATGTTGTGACTAAGTTAATCAATTTTATATCTACACATTAAGTGAGATAAACTCAGTATACTATGGTTTACTTATGTGCAACAATGTCAGATGTTTAAGTTGAGCAAAAGTTCTTCAAAAATTCATTGAGTGTTTTAAAAAAATTAGACTGTTTTTACATAATGAGAAAATTATTGAAAAAAATAATGAATTAATGAATTTTGGATGGCTTTTGAAATTAAAGTTTTTTACTGATATGTGTTCACATCTAAATAAATTAACTGTGAAACTGCAAGGTTATAATAAAACAATTGTTGTCATGTTTGATTTGGTCAAAACATTTGAAGTTAAATTTCAATTTTTCAACTGTGATGTTTTTCTTACACATTCAAATATTTTCCAAATCTAAAAAAGTTCTTGACGGATTTAGAATCTCATGAGAAACCAGACCAAGTAAAATTGATGCAAGACGTTTGTGCTGCTATTCAATCGATAATTGATGAATTTTCTTTAAGATTTACACAGTTCAAACAATTTTCAAAAATATCAAAAATTTATTTTATATCCAGACATAATATCAATTGATAGTCTCAAATTAGAAAGTTTTGAGTGGCTTACTTTGAAAGATATGGAAGTGCAATCAATCGATTTTCAATTCAGTTCTATATGGAAACAGAAATTTGTTGACTTGAGGAATGAGTTAGAAACAATGGAAAATGATCGATTATTAGACATATGTAAAAAGAATGCTGAAGAGGAACTACTGACTGCCTAGAATGCTATTCCTGAAACATTTAATTGTTTAAAAAAATTAGCGACTGCCATATTATCAATTTTTTCATCTACATATGCGTGATTATTGTTTTCAGAAAGAATTTTAATTAAAGACAGTTCGAGAAATAGAATGACCGATGAATCTAGTTCAGCATGCAATTATTAAAAACGACAAAATATGAACCAAATATAAAATATTTGGCATCTAATGTACAACAGCAAACATCTCATTAAATAATATCTATTTATGTTGATTTTATATGTTTATTTTCAAAATTTTGTTTTAATTACTTTTTTTTTTTTACTCTATTACATTTTATTCAACTTGTACTTTTCTAAATAAATATCGTTCACTTATATTTAGCTTATTTAGACATGTTGTTTAATTATTATTATTTTGTTTTATAAACTTTTGAAAAATTAAAATAATTAAGTTGTTTATATTTTGATTTAATAACTGTATGGCACGCCAATCATTCAATAAATATTTTTTTGGAAACTTTTGGCAAGCCCGCGCTTTTAAAAGGTTCGCCACCACTGGTCTATGACAAATATAATTTATTTCAGCCATATCTCTTCTCAGAGATAAATGCATAACACCAAAGATAAGAAATATTAATTTACATATAATTCATGCAGAGACATGTATATATAGATTAGGTAAAAAAATATGTACAGTACTTCATAGAAGTATTCGTATTGGATAAATATTTTGCCATGCAAATATTAGAAAATGAGAATTGATTTGCTTTTTGCTTCAATGTTTATTTTATTTTTCAACAGATTTTAAAAATAACTAAAAATATAGAAATTAATGTTTATTTATTTAATTTTAATAAGCTACGTATTTTTGCTAGAAAAATTAGATTATTTTTTTTTACTGTAGCCCTAGAAAAAAATCGTATTACCAATATTGCCGCCACTTTTAACTTTTTAACATAAATTATTGTAGCATATAATGTTCAAAATTCTAGGATCATTTCAAAAAGATCTCATATTTATTGTTGAACAGGAAATTACATTAAAATGTTTAACATTCTTAGCAGGTTTGTACCTATTTCTAGTCGGTTTTCACTTCCTGATAATATCTGAAAGTTATTAATTCGGTTAAAAGAAAAAAAAATTTTAATTCCACACTATGTTGAATAAAAATTGGCATCGTTAATGCTTACCGATTTTATAACGTTAAAAATTATTATTAAGAAAATTTATTTTCTTTTTTTAATAATATTTAAAACCATTTTAATTATTGATATACGATTTTGAAACTTTTCATATTAAAATGTTGAAGACTGTGGCAAAAAGATATTATTTAATGGACTACTATAGTTTTAAGTTTTGACAATACATTGCGATGCGATGCGCTATGGTTTCTCCTTTATCGAAGTCAGGGATATCTCAGCCACTATGCCCAGAGAAATCTATTAGTCATCTTACTTTACCTTCCTTTTCCATTCTCTCCCTCCTTTTCCCACTCTATCCTGCTCCATTCCATTTCCACAACATCATCTTGGTCCACTCTATGGCCTCTATATCTAATCCCCCCTTATATTTTTTCAAACCTAGCATAAAAAACAAGAACCCATTTTCTATATAATCACTTTGTTTATGTTTATTCTTCTACAACTTTATTATTTGTACCCTTTCTGCTTGTAAGTATTTAGATTCAATTAGCAGATGCTTAATATTTTTCATGCCTTCCTTACAACTTGCAGACTAAATCACCCACATTTCTTCATTTATGTGTATATTTCCGTATTGCTAATGATCCCGTCCAAACCTTAAAGATTAAACTATTTTCCTTGTTATTCTAATCCATTCTTTGCCACTATAATACTCAATGAACCTCCTAACACAATCACCCTACCTTTTGTATAACTATACTGACATACATTGTTAGAAAACTCATGTATACAACCTGTATCTCTCTTATTCTTTTTATTTTAAAATAAAATTTTCTAAATTTACCACTTATTATATCTCAGTTTACATTATTAAAGATAATTATTGTGTGTGCATAAGTAAGTGTTATGTATATATCTAAGATTAGAACTTCTTAGATTTTACTATCCTTCAATAATGCTTAACCATATGTTTTCTTCCCACTTTGAGTACTGTACTATGACTATTCTCTTCTCTCCTCCCATCTATTTGTAAAAAAAACCCCATTATTTTATAAATGATTAGTGATGTTTATGTATATAATAATATAATTTGTGAGTACAGATACTTGGTAATTTAAATTTACAGAGGTATAAAATAACATTTGTTACTAGATTTCTGATATGGCATATATATATATATATATATATATATATATATATATATATATATATATATATATATATATATATATATATATATATATATATATATATATATATATATATTAAAATTTTTAATATGTGACTGAAAACTATTTTGATTAAGGTAGTCTAACCTTTGTATTTCTCCACTGTGTATTTTAAAGTTGGCTTGAAAGTTTTTTATTCAAATATATGACAATTGTCTTCGACATAATTTAGCAATTACTAATAAACTATCTATAATTCTGATATATCTCAATTTACTTTCAACTAGATTAGTCTAAATTCCATTTTATTTTGATTGAACTGAGCATTTTTCACCACAGATCAATAGATATATGGATAAGATAATATCCAATTGCAAAAACAGGCCAATGGATGCTGATGCTCAGAGAATCCAATTGTTTTCATTATGGAAAAAGATCTGGCTATAAATAGTCAGTCCAGTTGAGGGTAAAGTCAACTACAATTAACTGTCAGACATGCATAGCAGTATGTATGTTTGTCTGCTATATCATTAAAGTAGTGAGACAAGTTTATGTTAAAACTGGAAGCTGTGAGAACCTAAATCAGACCATGAGGTCAACTGTCACAGTATATGGGAAATATCACCATAATTACACACAAGACAAGTTGCCATTGTAGAGCTAAAAGTGTTACCATAATTACACATAATGCAAGCTGTCACAGAACAACTGGAGGTGTCACCGTATTTATTCATGAGACAAGCTGTCATAGTACAGCTGGAAATACTAGGTAAACTTAAGAATAGTACGTGAAGGCCATTATATTAATAGTTGCATGGCAACTACACCTGGGTCTCGTTTTATGCGGATTATTTTAATGCAATTTTGAAATTATGTGATTCATGTTTCTTCTTAATATCTTTCATATTTCACTATATTTATTAGATATCAAGAAATTTAAATTATTAATAACTTATTTTGACTTGAAATACTTTTTTTTTCAAAAATATAACGTTATATTAGCAGCTAACATGAATATGGCCTGAAGCTGTATTTAGAATATTAGCTTCTATGTAAATAACCTACTTATACTAATAAGTAAATAATAATAATAGATTTATATTTACATATAAAAATATCGCAATAAATAGTCAAAAATTTTAAACTTTTAAAACATATTTTGTTAATTATAACAGAAATAATTTTTTAGATTTTTAAAATAAATAATAACGAAGATTTTACTGATTTTATAAATGGAAAATAATCTTTCTAATGATAATCTATAATCATTTTGTTTTGATTGAGATTGTAATCTTTCGAATGATAATCTATAATCATTTTGTTTTGATTACAATCTCATTTTTTATATATAGAAACAAAAAACTATGAACGCAGCTCAAGACTGAAAGTGGTGCTAGTTGTATGTCACATGATGAATCTGATTTCTTAACATTCACAAATGAACGCATATTGTCAAATAGCCAAACAATCACTAATGATTAAAATATGTATAAAAAATATAAAATTAAATACTGTAGTTAATAAAAAAAGTAAAAAAAGTTTGTCTTGTATTATTTTTTTTCAAATATTTGAAATTTTTTATTAGTCACACTTTATTTCATTATTTTTTTAATGCGAATTTTAAAGTAATTTTTCCTTCTTGCTTTGCTTTTATGCGATTTCTGAAAATTACAACCCCCTACCCCCATTTTTCAAGGTAAGTTAAGTCTATTTTTGTGTGATTTCTTTTGTGCGTGTTTCTGAGGAACCTATCTACCACATAAAATGAGATCCAGGTGTACATGTTATACCTCAGCAATGGTATCAGGTGAAGGTATAATTGTTATATGTATTGCAAATATGTATATAGACACTTGTTTTAATTTATAAATATTTAATTCTATTTTTATCAGACTATATGTTTGTTATAGTCAAACATAAACACAACAAATTCTTTTTTCATATCACTCCAGAATTTTTTTATCTCATTCATTCCTTTCATATTGTAATCATTTTAAACATTTTTTAAACCATATTTTGTAATCCAGTAACAATTGTAGCACAACTTTATTTAGGCTTTTAATTTTTTCAATATAGTCAGTGGGATTTTCTTTTCTTTTAATCATGCATTTTTCTTTTGATATATCCTTATTAATCCTAACAAAAAAAAAACATAATTTTTGATAATACAAAAAAAATATCAGTTATTTAAATGTATATTTTATAAATATTTTTATATTTTAAATTGTACACATCTAAACTTCAATGTTTGTTTATAAATGCATAATTAAAAATTTTAAAAATGTCTAAATCTGGGGGTATGCAGTCTGTCTTTAATAGTGCTGAAGATATATCAAAATGAATTATTTATTCCAACTTTAATACCATCTTAAATATATAATAATCTACTTATTTTTAATGAAGTTAGAATTATGATTAATTATTCATTGTAATCATTATTTAATATTATAAATCTAACATTAATAAGTAATACAAAATAATAAAAATATTTTATTATCTAATTCAGATAGCAATATAATATAAATATTAATTAACAATAGAAGGCTTATAATTATTTTTCTACATATAAAAACTTATGTCTATGCAGTGAACTCTACATTTAACTTATCTATTTAAATTAACTTCTACAGGTCTCACATGTGGAGCACACAAATCAGCTTAATACACATCCACAAACCACATATGGCATTATTTTAAGCCAGGTAAAAGATGGACACACTGATAATAAAATGTACATTACTTAAATGGAAATCATCCTTTTTGTATCAATCCCTATACAGATTATAAAATTTGTCATTAATAAAGAATTTTTATAAAGCCCAAATCACATGGAATGTACACACAACTTTCATAGAAAAAATACTTTAAAATGATTCCTATAAACGCAGCCATCTATAGTTTCCTATAGTATATCCCAGTTTCAAGCTCAGTATTACTCGTAAACTCTTAAGGTGAATGAAACACAATATAAAAAATAGACAAAACAAAATCAATAATTTATATTTTATGTGAAGAGAGTTAAATAGATAAATTAAACTTAAAATGTTGTCTCAACTTAACATTTAATTTAATAATATTAAATAAAGTAAATAAAAAACAATCACAATTTAACACAAAATGACATATTAAAAATACAATATTTAGATATAAGTAAAAAAAAAACCCTTTCCCTTTTTGTTTGATGTACACAAAAATATATAGTTATATACATATATATTGTGACCTGTGCTATTGCACATGTGTTTATGCTATTTTTAAAAATAAAAAAAGAGAAGAATGGATCATGATACAATTTATTGTGATATAAAATATGTGTGAATTATACTATCCAAATTTTGCTTAGCTGATTTAATTAGTCTATTCAAGTAGCTATGAGTACTTAGTATAAAATTTTAGTGACCTAAAGATTAGTATGATAAATAGCTTTAATCTTTAGTAAGTAAATATGCTTATAAGATGAGAATTGGAGCTTAGCTCATGCTTAGTTTTAAAAAAATTAAAGCTAAATAAAGTTTAAATATAGTTTAAGGCTGATTAAAGCTAATTTTTATTTAGAAAACTATAAACCAGTTAATGGATTTATTAATGACATAATGGCATTGTTAAATTAATTATTAAGATTGATTAATAATTTGTTTGAGTTATTGCTTTATTAGAGCTCAAAATATTTAAATAAAATTAGTTTATTTAAAAAAAATATTGAAGTTATAAAGGCACAAGTTAAATATTAAGCAGATTAAATTTAAAAGAATGTAAAGTTAAAGTGTGTGTATGTATGAGTTCATATGCATGCATGTTGGTTTGTTAAAATGTTAGTTATTATAAATGAAGTTAATTTAAGTTTATTTATTTATTTATTTATTTAAGAATATGATTAATTCAGCATTAAAAGTATTTAAAATAAATAAGTTAAAGAGCTTCTTATAAATCAAAAGTGATAATTAATAAAGGTAATAATTTAAAAATAATAATTGTATTATTTATTTTGTTTTATTTTTTTATCATTAAATAAGTTTAAAAAAATAATAGAAAATTTTAAATTATCATGTTATCTAGAAATAGATCAATATGATGTAATTTTTATTTAGTTCCTGGTTGTAATGTACATAATTCATGATAGCGGTCAGAAATAAAGGTGTGACTAATTAAAATGCCCATAAAAATAGGAGAGGTATAAATAAAAATTTTTAGTATGTATATAAGTTCATTCACAAGTCTTTCAACTCTTAACTCAGATCTGCCCAGTTCAGTTTTTCACTTCATTTTTTCTAAAAAAATTCAACAAAAAGGCATTAAAATTTAGTTTCAATTTTATTCTAAATTAAAAGTGATATTTTTTAATAAACTCTTATTATTTGTTAAGTAATTATGTATGACTAAAAAAAGGTGTGAAGTTTTTCATGCTTTAACCTAATCAAGAAACTTTCAAAGAAATTAGCAATATGCCTAAGAAAAACTGGTATTTTCTATTTAGTAGTTAGAACCAACTGTGCATGAACTGATACCCCAAGAAAGCAAAGGTAGTATGTTTTCTGTTATCTTTTCAGTACTATATAATGAACTTTGAACTGGGCCATTTCTATTGTTTAATTATCTTTAATGAAATAATATTGCAATTTACTGTTGATAGAATTTTAAAATGTAAGTTAAAATTGAAAAAAGAAATGCTCCAATGGAACTTGACTTTCTCTAACTCAGAAATGATTAACTCTTGACAATTTGAGTAATAATAATTTTATTTTAAGTATTTTCTTTATAATGATGAAATGCTGACTTGCATATTTCATAAAAAAATGAAATGAAATCTTTACTCCATTTAATCTTTAAGAAATTAATTATGTTATTTCCAAGAGAATATTTCTAATATGAAATAAGTTAATGCATTGATATGAAGTTTTATTAAAAAGATGCTACTTTAAAATAAACAATGATAATAAATAGAAAGAAAAACTTCTAATTTCAAAAATATTATAGAACTTGACAACTAGTCAAACTGCTTATTTTAGAATGAAAATAATTTATTAATTGCTGTCATTAGTTATCTTTGAATGAATAAAATAATATATTAAATAAAGAGATGAAATGCTCTTTAAAATAAAATAACTGTTAATTTGCAAAATATATCCATGGTGAACATTAAGGAAAATATCCATAATTCTGCTGGAATAAGAATAATAAAACAGGCTATAACAAACTTGGTCAAATAGATGAATACATAGATAAAAATGAATTCAAATCTAATGCAGTAATTGTTCAAGTGTTGCTATTTTATGTATCATTTGTTTCTGAAAGGTAATGAATGCTTATATTATCTGAAAATATAACAAATAGTTGATGCATTACTTCTAAAAATGATTCCCTGTCCAAAAGACATTGTTGTCCTATGTCAGGTAGCTCACTGTGGAGGATCTTGGGTAAAGAGCTATGGGTGTTTAAAAAATGTTTTATTTTATTTTTTTATTTCTTTTAATATTATGCAAGTGTTTTCCCTTAAATTATATGGTAAAACTTATGTATTTTATTTTATGCTAATTAAGATAAAATTTATATATATATATATTATTATTATTATTGTTATTTTAGCTTAAAGTATATAAGATATACATGTCCAGATAAAGATATCTATTTCTTTTTCATTGCTAGTAGGATTTTATAAATACACAATTTATCTACTGTAATGGGAGAAAGATCTTTGAGATTCGCATATACTGACCCTGGAGGCGCCACTAGTCCGAAAATAGGAACTAGACATTTATTTTAGGGTGGACAGGGTATGTGAATCAAAAGGCACCAAACTACACTCAGGGAGGAACAAGATATTTTAAATATTCTTTAGACAGCTGAGAAATCAAAGCACAAAGACAAACGTCAGCTAAATAAATTTAAACAATTTATTAATTTATAAGTTAGACAATATAGTAAAGACATGTAGCCACAAATATAAAAGTGACTTATGTTAACATATGTATATTTACCAGAGAGTGCACAAGAGTACGACAAACATGAAGGCATTAAACATTTTGGCAATAAAATTATCTCACTTAAAATATAAGAAATGGTTAGGTTAATATCTTCTTGCTGGCCAGTTGTAAGATTACAAAAACAAACAACAACTCTAGCTTCCTAAATCAGGGATAATAAAACAGTTACTGTCCCACCGGAAATCAATGTAACCAGCGCGAACGTCCGAGCAGTAATATTCTAATTACTGTCGTTAAAACACCGCAGGACTGCTGTGCGTAACACTACATTCAAAGTAAATGTGGTTGATCTCACCTACAAGACAGCAACAGATAATTGATTATGATCTTATGTAATCCAGAAAGAAATAGACTATTTTCAGACAACCCGAAGAAATAGCTTGACAAATAGCCAGCAAAAAGATTTTGTTGTTTGCACAAACAGCGCAAACAAAACATGTTTAAAGATTTTTTATTGTACAACTAAGGGCAGGTAAATAAATAAAGATTACAAAAACTGCCAATGTGTTTTGTAATAGTTAATGAAATAATCAGATATATATTAAACATATAAAATACAATCACCTTATGCACCCCCTGATAAACGAAAATTGCAAACAAACTTGGAATCTTAAAACTAAGATTCCAAGACACACTTTAAATACTAGAAAAGAGTACATACAGATAATAAATAATTAAAAAAAACAATTAATACCATTTTAAAACATATTTATCATTAGATTGAGCGGAGATTTAATTAAATGTAATTTATTTACCCTGGCTAGAATAGGAAAAAGTTTAGCTTATGGTAAGACAGAGTCCTAGTGATTTAGTGACGAGTGCACACTTTTGATAATAGTTCATCTTTCAGGTCCTTTGACAGTGGCAAGGTAGAGGCAGTGTTTATTTTAGAGGTTCATGGCATGACTGAAGAAGAGCTGGTAGTCATGGGTCCATCCTTTGTTTTAAATTAGCCAGACATTCTAATGACGGCAAAACTCACAGCAGTGGATTTTGACATCTTGCACAGCGACAAAGTTTGTCAATAATTATTTAAGTTTTTAGTAGGTATTAAATGTCCGAACAGCTACTCACAATGGTATCTCTTTGCAGGCCATAATCCAAGTGTGTATCTAATAATGAATCTATTCTCTCTCCAAAAATTGGCGAGCTATCCTTTCCTCGCTACATTTCCCATGAAAAACTTTCATTAGTCTCTAATTCTATATCTCCTGCAGGGCAAATATTAATTTCCCGCCAATCTAATTCAAGAATTCCAACCAGGGATTATTGTATCCAAAATAACAAATACCAAACTAAATCTCCGCTTTTAGACTTTTAGAATTAACTTTAAAAATGATTAAAAATAAAAGCAACAGGAACATATAATTAGCAAGCTTTTTGATTAAAACAGGCGGTGAAAGTAAAGTATTTTTAAATCAATTTTATAAACAAAGTAGTGAAAGTAAACTATTCTAAATCAATTTTATAAACATTAAATAATCTATTTTAAAATATAAATGTGTATGTGTTTTGAAATAATAATAAAAAAATTTAGCATTAGACATTTAATGAAAATGAAGTTGTTTTCCCTTTTTAATTTTAGCAATAAAACCATTGAATCAGAAATCAATCCGGTTCAACTGCCTCAATACCTAATCAAAAAAAAAAAAACTTCCTGTAATTTCCTTTTTTTTTTTTTTAAACGTGTTAACCCTCCCCCCTTTGCAAAATCCCAGTTAACCCTTCCCCCTTTGCAAAATCCCAGCTGGACATTTGTTATATGTGTTAACTGCAATCAATCCTTTTATTACATCTATGATAATTTTTGCTACTTACCTATCATTATTGATCCTTTGTTCAGCAGGTCTAAGACTACGGGCATTATAGGACCCCTGAATTCCAGACTCGTCTTCCAGAAGAAAGGCATTCTGACCATTTTTTTATAGTAAAAGGTCCATCATATATCGGAAAATTTTTTTTGTATTGATGCCTTGTTGGATAGCTCACATGAGGTTTTCTGACAAAAACCCTATCACCAGTATCGAATTGGCAAGGATTCTGGTTTGCATGCCTTATGCGCAATTCAGCCATGTGCTTTAATTTTATCCTAGCCTTTCTCTGTCCCTCTCTCCACTAGGGTTATCACGATCAATGGGTAATGGAGCTTTGATAAGTATAGGATATTTTTTTCCGAAATGCAGCCTAATGGGAGTAAACCCTGTGGACTCATTTAACGTCCAATTAATATAATTAACAACATTCTCAGTTTGTTTCACCCATTCTCTGTGGTTTTGTTTGACGTACAACTGGAATAACTGGTTAAGCTCCCTCATAATCCGCTCACAGGGGTTAGATCGAGGGTTGCGTATGGATGTTAATAAATGGTTTTATATTCTGTTGCTGGAGCCAATGCTTCCACTGGCTAGATTTAAAGGGTGTTCTCTGATCCGAGAGTATACATTGAAGCTTGCCAATTCTAGGAATTTGCTGCTCTTGTAATACTTTGATAGTGCTTAAAGCATCAGCCTTTCTTAATGGATAAGCTGTCACATATTTTGAAAAAACATCATACATGACAACTAAGAACCGGTATCGCCGATACGCTGGTAATGGACCATAAAAGTTAATAGCTAGTAACTCATTAGGATTCTGAGCTAAAATGGGTTGCAAGACTCCCATAAAATTTTTATTTACGGGTTTCATTCGTGAACATGTGTGGCAACTTCTGAGAACCGATAAAATATTTGAGTACATCCCTGGCCAATAACATAATTTTCGGAGCATATACTCAACCTTATGTGGTCCAAAATGTCCATACAGACAATGCACATATTCAATTAAACGATTCCTAATCTTTTTAGGTGTGAGGGTTCTCCAGGAACCTTCTTCTGCAGTAACCTTGTATTGAAGGACACCGTCCTCAATACAATAAGCTCCTTCTTGTTGTTCTAACTTGGATAAATCCATTAGTGAGGGATTCATGGCTTCTTTCTTGTAGGCTACCATTGGAGCATAATCCAGATCGCTTGCCTGTATTTCTGGTAGTTTCTGTAAATCCTGTTCCACGGAATCATCGATAACCGATGTAATAGCAGCAATACTTAAGTTATCCGAGTTTAGGTGATGTGGTGAAAGATCTACGGGGTGCCGACTTAAGATATCTGCCAAAATTTTATCCTTGCCAGGGCAATAGACCACTCTATATTGAAATTTTTGCAAGATCAAGCTCCACCAAATGAGCCGATCATTTGTCAGGTAACTATTATTCAAAAATTCCAAACATTTATGGTCAGTAATAACAACGATGTTTGAGCCTATCAAGAATTGTTTGAACTTTCTGAAGGCCCATAAAATGGCCAGAGCCGCCTTTTCAGTAGTTATATAATTATTTTCAGCCCCTTTTAGAGTATGGCTACAAAAATATAATACCTTGTGACGTTTCTGCTCATCAATTTGGAATAATACTACTCCCAATCCATGTCAGCTACTATCAGTTTGAATATAAAATGTTTGGGAAAAATCAGGATAAGCCAGAACTACTTGTTTCAAAAAATTCTTCTTGATGAGCTGAAACTCCTGCTCCTGTTGTGAACCCCAAAACCACTTCTGGTCCTTTCTTAATTACTGGACTAAGGATGATGATTCTACAGCAAAATTTTCATAAACCGGTGGTAAAAATTGCAGAGACCTAAAAATGACCTCACCTGGCGTCTGTTAGCAGGTGTAGGGAAATGCTCAATTGCAGCTAATTTATCCGGATGGGGTTTAATACCATCCTTCCCAATTACAAAGCCCAAAAATGCCACTTCGTCCATGGCTAAGTAACTTTTCTGCAAGTTGATCATGATATTTTTTGACTGCACTCGGTCAAAAATATCTCCACATGTTCCAAGTGCTCTTCAATCTTTCTGGATGCAATAACCACATCATCCATGTACATTACTATAATATTTTTAACCTTCTCTGACAATATCTGATCCAAACACCTTAACAACCTGGATCCACTGTTGTTCAACCCGAACGACATCCGTTTAAAGACATATGTATACCCTTCATACCGAAACCCCATATATTAGCGATCAGAGAGATGAAGAGGTATCTGCCAATAACTCGAAGTCAAGTCAAATGTACTAAAGACAGTTTTCCCTTGAAATCTAGCCAGAATTTCAGTTATTGTAGGAGGAATGTCTCTTTCAGGAATAGTGATAGCATTTAAATGGTGAGCATCCAAACATATTCTAGCCGCCCCATCTTTCTTCTTTACTACCACCCAAGGGTTAATATAAGATGATGCTTGTTTACCGATAACACCCCATTCGATCATCTGTTGTATCTGACTATCCACCTCGGCTTTATATTGAAATGGAATGGGGTAAGATCAACTTTGAAAATGGTTTTCCTCCTTTACTTTGATCTGATGAACATACCCTTCAATAGTCCGAGGTCTATTAGAAAAAACTGTGTGGTACTGCGTCAACACCTGTGTTAAAAGACGTTGCTCTGTCCTCTTTAGTATGGACTGTTCCACCTTATTCTTTACTTCAGTGGTGTCTAAGACTGACTGAATACAGTGTATTTGTAAGGACTGATACTTTTTTAATCC
This sequence comes from Epiperipatus broadwayi, assembly GCA_028023455.1. Taxonomy (NCBI): domain Eukaryota; kingdom Metazoa; phylum Onychophora; class Udeonychophora; order Euonychophora; family Peripatidae; genus Epiperipatus; species Epiperipatus broadwayi. The sequence continues at coordinate 2,202,331 of JAQFVV010012472.1, read as the reverse complement.
CTCCAGGGGCATTATGCTTTCTCTACACTGAAATATGCATTGACCATAATCAAGCACACATTTATGCTGATGAAGAAAATCTGCTCCCACTATGACATCCTGTATCAACTCTGGCATTATCAAAAAGACTTGATCCACTTCCATGTTTCCCAGATGAAGCTGGATCCAAACCTGCTTTGTCTCTAAATTTGCCTTTTTACCATTAGCCAATGTAACTTGCAGCTCTTTAGAGGCAATGCATACAGGTGAGTTTGTTGTTTTAACTGTGAATAAAAGTGACTGGAAATCAGGGACATCTGACTCCCTGAATCAATTAAAGCCTGTGCTGTGATGGATCCAATTTTTATAGTTATGATGGGACAAGTCTGGTTGGCTCCAACTAATGTCAGTTCATCTTTATCCACCACCACATTGGATACTGTTCCCATATCTCCGTCAAGTATGTTTTCCTTCTCTATTCTATCCCTACTATAATCAATCTCTGTCAATAATGTTATTATTTCTTCTATACACATTTTATAATTAATCAACATGGCTTGTTGTATTGCCACTGGCATATTGTTTCTTATGATTGAGATTATCTGGCTTTCTGGCAAAGACAATGCCATCAATGACTTTAGTATGGCAGCTTGACTACAGAAAAACTGCATATAAGTTCCTCCATCCCCTTTGGAATATGCTTGCTGCAAAACACTTCTAAAGATGCAATATTGTTTCTCTTCACTCCAAAAACTGTGCATGATGGCATATCCATACTCCCCAAATGTCTGTGGCTTTACACTTAAAGTATGCCACCAATCTATGGCCACACCCTTCAAATGATTATAAGCCACTGCAATCTTTTCTTGTTCATTCCATTCATGAAACTGAAACACTTGTTGAAGGCTTTCAAGATGCACAGCTGGACTTTCCCAATTATCTGCCCTGAAAACTTTTATCTGGATCAATCTTGTACCTTTAAGTTTACTTTGCCTATTTTCAACTTCCTTATAAATTTGCCCTCCCATCTCGGCACTCTTTAACAGCTCATTTATTTATATATATTTTTGCTTTTATTGTCAGTCTTAGAAAACAATGCCTCTTACTACTTATTTAACACTAAGTTTGCCAATCAATCTAAACGAAAATTGCTATTTAACTATTTATTTGTCATAAGAAAGAGACTTCCCAATATTCATTTTGCTATTTTAAAATAAAACTTTAGCTACGAAAGCAAATGCTGTTTACTGTTTATTAATTATTTCATATGAAAAGACGAACGAACTATTTTTATTTCCCAATATTTATTTTGCTATTTTAAAATAAAAATTTAGCTACGAAAGCAAACGCTGTTTACTGTTTATTAATTATTTCATTCGAAAAGATGAACAAACTATTTTTATCTTTTTTTTTTTTAATTAATCTAAAAACGAATACGATGCTACTTTTTATTTATTAATTATTTGTCATATGAAAAAGACAAACTATATATATTTAACTCTTCAAAAAATTAACTCCGACAGACTTTTTTAGAAAATACACTATTTATTGTTTATTTATTTATGTCATATGAAAAAGACGAAACCCCGTTCTACCAAGCTGCTCCAACAATACATGCAATAATTAACAAAAATCGAACCTCTACTGACTAGATCTTGCCACTTACACCTGAAATATTTCTCCATCTAAACAAAATCTCACATGGGTTTGAAACTTGGAAGCTCCACGATGATGCACCAAAAATTACTATATATGTAACGAGAGAAAGATCTTTGAGATTTGCATATACTGACCCCAGGGGCGCCACTAGTCTGAAAATAGAAACTAGACATTTATTTTAGGGTGGACAGGATATGCAAATCAAAAGGCACTGAACTACACTCAGGGAGGAACAAGATATCTTAAATATTATTTAGAGAGCTGAGAAACCAAAGCTCAAAGACAAACATCAGCCAAATAAATTTAAACAATTTATTAATTTTATAAGTTAGACAATATAGTAAAGACATCTAGCCATGAATATAAAAGTGACTTATGTTAACATACGTATATTTAACAGAGAGTGCACAAGAGCATGACAAACACGAAGGCATTAAACATTTTGGCAATAAAATTCTCTCACTTAAAATATACGAAATGGTTAGGATAATATCTTCTTGCTGGCCAGTTGTAAAATTACAAAAAACAAACAACAACTCTAGCTTCCTAAATCAGGGATAATAAAACAGTTACTGTCCCGCCGGAAATCAACGTAACCAGCGCAAATGTCCGAGCAGTAATATTCTAATTACTGTCGTTAAAATGCTGCAGGACTGCTGCGTGTAATACTACATTCAAAGTAAATGTGGTTGATCTCACCTACAAGACAGCAACAGATATTTGATTACAATCTTACGTAATCCAGAAAGAAATAGACTATTTTCAGACAACCCGAAGAAATAACTTGACAAATAGCCAGCAAAAAGATTTTGTTGTTTGCACAAACAGCGTAAATGAAACATGTTTAAAGATTCTTTATTGTACAACTAAGGGCAGGTAAATAAATAAAGATTACGAATACTGCCAATGTGTTTTGTAATAGTTAACGAAATAATCAGGTATATATTAAACATATAAAATACAATGACCTTATGCACCCCCTGATAAACGAAAATTGCAAACAAACTTGGAATCTTAAAACTAAGATTCCAAGACACACTTTAAATACTAGAAAAGAGTACATACAGATAATAAATAATTAAAAAAAAACAATTAATACCATTTTAAAACATATTTATCATTAGATTGAGTGGAGATTTAATTAAATGCAATTTATTTACCCTGGCTAGAATAGGAAAAAGTTTAGCTTATGGTAAGACAGAGTCCTAGTGATTTAGTGACGAGTGCACACTTTTGATAATAGTTCATCTTTCAGGTCCTTTGACAGTGGCAAGGTAGAGGCAGTGTTTATTTTAGAGGTTCATGGCATGACTGAAGAAGAGCTAGTAGTCATGGGTCCATCCTTTGTTTTAAATTAGCCAGACATTCTAATGATGGCAAAACTCACAGCAGTGGATTTTGACATCTTGCACAGCGACAAAGTTTGTCAATAATTATTTAAGTTTTTAGTAGGAATGAAATGTCCGAACAGCTACTCACAATGGTATCTCTTTGCAGGCCATAATCCAAGTGTGTATCTAATAATGAATCTATTCTCTCTCCAAAAATTGGTGGCCTATCCTTGCCTCGCTACATTTCCCGCAAAAAACTTTCATTTGTCTCTAATTCTATATCTCCTGCAGGGCAAATATTAATTTCCCGCTCAATCTAATTTAAGAATTCCAACCAGGGATTATTGTATCCAAAATAACAAATACAAAACTAAATCTCCACTTTTAGGCTTTTAGAATTAACTTTAAAAATGATTAAAAATAAAAGCAACAGGAATATATAATTAGCAAGCTTTTTGGATTAAAACAGTGCGGTGAAAGATCAATTTTATAAAAAAAGTAGTGAAAGTAAACTATTCTAAATCAATTTTATAAACATTAAATAATCTATTTTAAAATATAAATGCGTATGTGTTTTGAAATAATAATAAAAAAAAATTTAGCATTAGACATTTAATGAAAATGAAGTTGTTTTTCCTTTTTAATTTTAGCAATAAAACCATTGAATCGGAAATCAATCCAGCTCACTACCTATGGGTAAACAGCCAATATCTGGTTTATCAGAAGCTTATAAAATTTTTCAACTAATATAGTATAATAATTTTATTATGAGGTTATTAATATAACAAGGTATTTATCATTATTATGTTTAGTAATTTTGCATTTGCTGTTTATGTTCACTTTCATTTCAAAATCTTATGCTTTTATTAACTGGATATGTGTGTTTTTTATTATTTGTGAAATTTTATTATGCTATTTAAAGTATTTTTGAAGTCATTTTATTTATAGTTATTTGTTGGTTTTGTGCATTATTTAATGAATGTATTTTAGAGATAGAAAATTTATTTCTCTAGTTTTTCAATGATATTTTTTTATCTTGCCATAGCTATGCCAAAAATATATGTTAATCCCATTTTTATAGTTGTGGGACGTATGTGGCTTTATGAACATTATGTTCTCATTATATTGTCCATTGGAGGATTTGAGATTTGCTTTTCCCAATGCTTAGTTTTTTTTCATGAGAAGATTATATTTTGATGTTTTATTATTGTCTTTTACACTTAGCTAGAATAGATGGATCCTTAAATGGGATTTTTTTCTGTGGTTTATATTTCATTTTCTATATGTTAGGACCTTGTCCACACATATATTTATCTGAGAAAAGATGTTGGAATATGCTATTGCTTATTTTCCCATTTGTGTAGTTGTGACTCAGAGAAGCATTTTCCTCATGAAGATATCAAGTTTATATTCCACCATGTGAGTGGAAGTCAGTGTATGTGTTAAAATTTCTTATGGCAATTGATAAATTAGAATTTGAAGTGTATAGTCACTTCAGGACCACTTTGCTACTCATAGTGTTAGTAAAATAAAGTAATTAATGTATTGTCTTGCCATAAGTTTACAAGAAAACTAACAAATATGTTAGCAATTTAATATTAATATCAGATAAATAATTCAAATATGATACAGATCAAAACTTAAAAATGCAAAGTTGCATAATAATCACAATTCCAAAGGTTGGAGTTGCATTTGAAGCAAAAAAATATTGGTTTGATTTATTTTGAATTGATTTTTTTGATTTAAGACGGCATATTATTTAATTATTCTATAAATGAAGATTACACTGTTTTAGAAGCTGATTTTAAACTATGTTGTTGACGAGTATTAGAATGACATAAAAGGTATCCATTTCTTTCTAACTACTCGACTGTCATCCTAAATAAAAGACTTTGATTTTTCCAAATTTATATTTTTTTATGCATTTGTTAGTTAAATTAAATATTTCTTTAATTAATTGTTATTATTATTATTGTATGTTGGGGATACATTAACTTAATAGAGAAGTGTATGTCTCCTTTAGTCTACTAGGATGGTATTCATTTATTTAACAACATGATAAGACAATTAATACTTAAAATTATTAGATAATGAACCTTGAGATTATCACATATTATTTTATGATTATCCAAATTACTCTTATTATTGCAAATATTAATAGCATGGCATTAACAAATCAATTATAATTCACTGTACTATAAGAAAAGTACATTAATTGTTAATTTATAAGAATTATTTCACATCAGATCATGGCAATAAACTTTATTTGGTGACTAACATTTGTTTTTTTAAGATATCTAAGAGTGTATAATAGATGAAATTTATTTTAGCATTCTATATGATATGCAAAGTACTTTATGCTAATTGGGAATGCATTTTAATATGGAGAAGTTTGGTTTATTTAAAAATTGTGAATAAAAATGAGTGAGCTTGATCCTCTTTTTAATTTATTTGTCTATTATGATAATATGCATTTGTCATTATTTTAATTCTCTTTTATTTTACTGCATGTCTTGGTAGTAAATATAAATATAATATATAATCCACTGAGCTTAGTTGAAGAAAGATCATCATTGGGATTGGTGGCATGCCATCAGTAGATCTTATATCGGGTTAAAAATATATATGCACACTAATTATAAAAAAAAAAATGTACTTAAAGACTACTGAACCTAAAAAGGTTAAGTGTTTTAATACAAAATAAAAATAATACTTCATATATGCACATACATATATGTACATAAAGACTAACTTATCAGTTGTATTTACAAAAAAAAAAGTTAATTCAATGTCATTTATTTGATAAATTTAAAATAAAATCATATTATTTCACACAACCATACCTACATAAGTATATTAATATGAGAAAATACTCATACAGAGTTTAAATAAAAAATTTTAAAAATATTTATTGTACCAAGTATACTTTCATTTAATATTTTTTCACATTAATATTTAGAATGGAAGTGTATGAAAATGTAACACTGTAAGCATATGTACGGGTTAATTCATATTGATAATAAAAATATATCATATATTAAATAGATTTAAAATATATTAAAATTAAATTATTAAACTTACTTCCTGAGGTATATTGTTTTCTTTTTCATTTTAACATTTAATTTATAAATACAAAAAAACATCTAGAGCTAAGTTCTCTTCAATACTAAAAATAACATAGAATGTTTTAATCTAATATGATATATATTTTTTCATTTTTCTCTCTTCTTTTAAAAACATTGATATGCAGTTCAAAGCTTCCAGCATATTCTTGATGTGCAAAACTATAATACAAGAAGTATAAGGATTCAGATTTAGACATTTATTTCACAGTGTCATTTTTTTCATTAAGCAGTCATTGGCATTTGGCAATTATGTATCACATGATGAAGAAGATAAAAACTAATGTACTAAATAAGGATTTACTCCATCTTGTTTTCTGCAGGCAAATTAGCAAATAGCACTCTAACAATTTAAGAATTAGCAATTCATGCAATAACAATGTTTATTCTCTGGAAATGATTGATGGCACTGAGTAATGAAATATGGTTGTGCAGTTCTCACCAGAAATTCAGTCTTTCAGGATGGGGCTTCAACTAGCTCTTTCTGATCTAAAATATTTTTTCAGAAAAACAACTTGCCCTTTTTTCTCTGACAAACAGCAATCCAAGTTCAGTGACTTTAGTTTTAAAATCTTATTTATAACAATACAAGCAATACACATGAAAAGAAACTGCTTGCTTTTTCTTTCTGATATTTATTCCTTAATTAATCCCCAGATAAATCTTTTAATTAATTAATAAAATAAACTATGCAATCAAGACCCAAAGCAAATATTTTTTAAATCTCCGACTTTAATAAGAGAAAAAATAATATTTTTTCTCTTTGACAAAGGAATATATATATATGATAATTAACAAAATTATTTGATAATTTTATCCCATTTTAAATGATTACATTTTTACAAGATAATAAAAAAACATAATTTTCTTATGTTTTTAACATTTAAATAGATAAAACAAAATAAAATATATAGATTTTTTTTATTGATACAATATATATACAGATATAACAAAATTCTTCAATTGTATATTTTATTATATTTATGAATAAAATATACATTATATAATAAGCTTGCCAATAGCTCTTAACAAGATTTTCAGAATATCCCTCTCCTCAGACCAGTTTCTAGCTATGGCCATCATCAGTGAGGCACTAGGATATTCCAGCATAAGATTTAAAATACCATGTCAAGCCTAGCATTTTATCTAATGTTTAACTATTAAGTAGAAAATCTGAAATTTTCAGACATCCACATGTCTTCAAATCCAGCTATCCAACTTAAATTGCCATATGGGACTGAACCAAGTTCAGATACACCGCATATGAATAGCTTTAGCAATATAAAATCACCAAAGCCTTAAAAGCAAAAACAATAATTGCAAGAAATCAAGTCATTTATTTCATGACCTAATTTTATAAGCTTGTATTACAAATATTATATAATGTGCTTGCCAATAATTCTTTACAAGCTTTTCAAAATATCTCTATCCTCAGACTGGTTTTTAGTTCTGGCTATCATCAGTGAAACTGGTCTGAGGATAGTGATATTTTGAAAAGCTTGTTAAGATCTATTGGCAACCTCATTATATAACAATGTAATACAAACTTATAAAATTAGGTCATGTAATATATGATTTGATTTCCTTGCAATTATTGTTTTTTCTCTTAAGGTTTGGTGATTTCATATTGCAAAAGCTATTAGTATATGGTGTATCTGAACTTGGTTCAGTACCATATGGCTATTTAAGCTCGATAGCTGGATTTAAAGACATGGCTGTCTGAAAATTTCAGATTTTCTATTTAATAATTAAATATTAGATAAAAATGCTGGGCTTGACTTGGTATTGTAAATCTAATGCTGGAATATCCTAATGCCTCACTGATGATGGCCTGAGCTAGAAACCAATCTGAGGATAGGGATATTCTGAATAGCTTGTTAAGAGCGATTGTCAAGCTCATTATATAACATTTGTAATACAAGCTTATAAAATTAGGTCATGTGATGTATGACTTGAGTTCCTTATAATATATATTAAGTCTACCAACCTATATATTTTCACTCTCAATCTATATTTGTCATTTTAAGATTTTTGTTTAAATCGTTAATGTCTTTATGTTTAGAGAGCTGACTGATACTAATTTGTGATGGGGCTTGTTCATCAGCATCCCCATCAAATATAATGTTGACCCAAAAGTTTTCACAGATAAAATATATTAAAGATTTTTAATCTGATTTTTCTTATGCACAAATATCTCCAAAGTAACATTTAACACATTCACAATTACATACACACATGTATTAAAATAAATAGCCTTTAAATAGCATGCTGAAGATAAAAATCCCTTTTAATATATTGAATACTCAACTAAAAAAGCATTATTCACCAAACTTGTCACTTATACATGATCTTTAATTAATACATTTGTTATTAATAAGCAACTTCAGTAAATATTAAATTCATTTGTCAGCAAAAATTTATTAAGCTAGAATGAATTTTTAAACATTTTACTAATTTACAATGATCAAATTTATTAATAAATAAAACATGAATTAGAGTAAAATATACTTGGAATATCAAGCATTAGAAGTAAATGTGCATGCGCATTTCATCCTGAAAACAATAACATAAAAAAAATAGCAAACAATATTTGAATGAATATTTAAGTTTTAATAAGATATGAAATAGTAAGGAAGAATGTCTGGTAAGTGAATAAAAATTATCCAATAGTGTAATTATTTCTACTAAACTGAAATGCTTTCTTACTAAAAAGGACATCAATTTTGCTTCCAAAACTAAAGATTATTTCAAAAGATTATTGGCTATAAAAATTAAACAAATATTTTAGAAAAAAGGGATTAAAAATTCTGATAAGGCACAACATTCCTCATAGAAGATAGCTAAATTAATTCCTATAAAGTTAAAACCACATACTATAGAGCAAGATCTTATTTTATCTGCTAATTGGGTTATCAAACTGAAAAATAATTATGAAAAGTCATTTGCATGATAAAATTAAAAATATATAATTAAAAATATATCAGAATAATATTTAGAAAACTGATACTATATAGTTGTAAATGACATTAATAGTAAATCTCACATGCTAGAATTCCTTACTTCATTAATGAAAACAAAATAGTAAATCATTTTCTATACTGCCAAGACCTTATCAAATCTTCAATAAGATAAGATTTAAAAAAAATTTTTTTTTAAAAAATATCTTTGGAGCTTAGGGTTACATAATCTGGAATTTATAATGTTTAATAAAAAGTCATGTTCATACATGTTTTATTATTTTTATGGTTTTAATGATTTGCAAATTTATTTTCATAATTAAAAGTATTTGATGAGTTTGAAAAGTTTAACAAACACTATTATATATATTTATCTGATAGCGGATTAATTATAACGAAAAATTGTTATATGTTTGTAACAATATTAAATAACATTAATTTATCTTATGCCATCTACAAAAATATTTTACAATTTTTGAACAGCAATATTTGATAAAATTGTCAAACTTTTAATTACAAATTGAATGTTGTAATGTTTTTAAAATAGAAATTGTGATTAATTAGAGATTGGTTGATTTTTCCCCATCAAAAATTAACATTGAAAAATCCCCCCAAAATTTATTTGGATAGCATAAGTTAAATTAACATTATTTAATACTGTTACATCCCCATATATATATATATAATTAAGAGCATGCTAATGAGCTCTAAACAAGCTTTTTTTATTTATTATTATGATAAATGCTACTACAAGAGAAGGCATTCAAATCATCTTTATCTTAGATTGTCCCCATCCCCAGACCAGTTTCAACCTATAGGTCTCTTCAGTGAGGAGTTGGGATATATATATATATTCTCAGGCTATGAGTTAAAAGCACTGTAAATGTTGAACAAAGGATCAAAGAATGGAATGAATTCACATATTCTTGTAGCTCCAATATTTATAAGCATATCTTTTCAACATTAATTATCCTCTGAATTACCAACAATGTTGACAAAGATACGCTTATAAACATCAGAGCTACAGGAAAAGATGGATTTATTCTATTCTTGATCTTTTGTTAATACTTACAATGCTTTTAACTCATAGCCTGAGGAAGTGTTTTGCTCCCATTGCTTACATATATATTAAAAGCTTTATGTAATTTAAAGTTTATATATAGTAGTTAATTCATAGAATCCAATCAAAACTTATACAATCCCAATATCAATAACAATCAATAATCTCGATCTGTTGTCAAAGCAAACTTCTTATTACAATAAAGTTGGATTCCCATTTTTATTTATGGTCCAATATATTTATATAGATACTAAAGGTTGCAATTTGACCACAGAGATAAATTATTGATACAAAGGAATTTTAAATAAATCTTAAACAGGTAAATATAATCTGCTCTGAATACAGAAAAAACAAAGTGCTCTACAATTAATAGGTTTTCTGCATTGTCAAATATTTTAAATGAAGAACATGCAATTAAATCTATGAAGAAAAAAAAAATTCGGAAAATAAAATTTTAAAAGAAGTAGGTAAAGAAAAAAGTGTTGGCAAAATTATATATCAAATGTCTACATGATAAAGGTATATGAGATCATTGTTAGAATACAGTGATAATATTGACATTTAAAAAAGGTGATAAAAAGATAATAGAATTGCCAAGATAATTGCAACTCAATCACAGTGAACTTTGAATTTTAACCAATCAAAAGAACAAGCTCACTTTGAAAGTGATCAGTAGATTATATCCACATATTAAGAAAATTTGTAGAAAGGAGCAATAAATATGAGCTGCTATACTTTGGTTTTGTAGATTATGAAAAAAAAAAAAACATTTAAGTCTATAAGCATTTCTACTGAGATAATTAAGATATAGACCCAGAATATTATCGTATTCTGGAGAATATTTTTCAAAATGCAATAAAAGTGGTTAGATTATATGGTGTTACTGAGAAGATTAACTATAGGAATGATGTATGTCAGAGCAATTCCATAATTCCAAAACATTTTACAACAGTTTTACAAGAAGTTTTTTTGTGGATTAAATGGGAATTTAAAGAACAAAAAATAAATGAAGATTATTTTAATCAGATGATAATGTTTCAGATAGAAATGAAGCAAGAATTGTCAAAGCAAAATAAGAATAGAAGTTAAAAATAAATTCTAAAATACAAAATTAATATTCGAAAGATCTTAGAAAAAGAAAATGAAGATTGATAATCATGACTTAGAAGAAGTTAACACTTAAAATATCTTAATCAGATTATTAATATAAACAGCAACTTAATGGATAAAATTTATCATGGAATTAAACTTGGATGGAATGCTTTTGGTAGAAATAACTTTATAGTAAAAGAAAATATGCCCATGTGTTTGAGAAAAAATATTTTTAATAGGTGCATTTGATTAATTCTTGCTTATAGATCTGAAACTTAAAAACTTAACAAAAAAGCAATATGAAGACTTGCAACATGAAGTATGAAGAAATGTATGTTGGAAGTAGCAAGAAAGGACCAAATAAAATAGTTATGTGAGATGACAAACAAATATTACTGATACTTTAAATGAATTAAGAGACTGGATTGAAGCTAGGCTAGACATATTATTAGAAAAAAGTGATGATAGATGAACAATTGAAATCTTAACCTGGATCCCAAGAGATTGTAAAAAAATCTAAAAGTAGACCACATGTATAATTAATGGATAAAGTATTTGCTAGCATAATCTGGAGAAGAGAGCTATAATTTGAAGAAATCTGAATTAAACATGGAAATCCCAATCTTCAGTGAATTAACAGATATATATATAAACGATAAATATAACAGTAATTAACTATTATATACAATCTTTCAATCTGCAGAAGTATTTTTGGTTAATTCTTTAACCTTCCTCAACTACCGTTAAATTTATTAGCAGTTGAAGAAAGTTAGTGAATAAAGCAAAAGTATTTCTACTGATTGAAAAACTGTTTATAATAGTTAATTACTACTATTACAATAGTTTTTAATTAATGGACATTTTATTTTGTAATTCTTTGCTATATCTCAAACATACATATATATACTGTACCGTTTATTTATATACGGTGCAAATATATTGGCATTTGGTAAAAGCTAAAAAATAAAAGTAAATTTAGATTTTTTTTTGACTATAATTTTTTTTTTTTTTTTAAAAAAAAAAAAACGTACAATGAAAGTTAAATTATTCTTTCGTATTTTTTTTATTTTATGTAAGTAAAAATAAAAGTAGAATTGGAGAGAACAAAAGAATTCCAAAAGTAAAATAAAAAGATAACCTAAAAGAAAAATATTTTAGCTAATTAAAGAATTAAAAATGGCCAAAAGATTCGCTAAAAAATGAGAACTTTGTAATTGAAAAATGAGTAAAGACCGTACAAGATTATGAACCAAAAATGCCATGATAATAGCATGCGCAGAAGTCTGAAAACTGGGCCTCTAGTATAAAAGGCAGAGACCAGTTTGAAGAACGTCTTGCTTTGTTTGTTTCTCTGATCGGTCCTGGATAACAATAATGCATCCAGGATCATTCTACACTGAAATAATTCGGCATGTCGGAGTGAACCAGAGCTTCTGCGGACATCATGCCTGAAGATGTACACCAGAAAAGCCTTTGTGACCAACTAGGAGAATGGACCACAAGATCAAATAATAACCAAAAGGCCGAGCTCATTCTACCCAAAAAACTATGCATAGTTATCTACTACTGAATTCACTAAACTTACCGGTAAGTTATGCTTACTATTCCTGATTGTGACAAATTTTAGCATTTGCAAACAACTCATAAAAATATACGTATATTAGGACCCCGATAGAGACTTTCATTTTTCTGTACAAGAGACTTTTGTTTATAACAGAACTTTTTAATTAATTGTTTAACTATTGTTTTTCTTATTAATGTATTTACATCTGAATTAACGTATGTTCTCTCCAATTTACTTAATTAGCAACTTAACATGAAATATTTTAGTTTGTAAGAATAAAAATATTTTTAATATCAATTTTCATTTGTATGTTATTAATAATAGTTATTATTTTTTATTATTAAATTTATTATTAGTTTAATAAGATTTAAGAATGTAATTTACCTTTGCCAATATGTTTGAATAAGCCCAGGAATAATAATCTCAAACAATAATTCTCGTTACGGTACGATGCAATACCGATTAGTTTAAAAGTATTTTTTCTTTTTTTATTTGTGAGACGTTATATGATGATTTCAGCAGATTCTTTAGAATAAAAGGATCATGGTGCCCATATTAGACAAATTAAAAGCTGATTTTGTCAATAGCACAATTCATAACAAGTACTAGGCCGAGTTGATCAGGAAAGATAGTTATGTTTTTAGAATAATAATGAAACGTTCTTTTTTTTTGAATTAAAATAAATGAAACATTTATTTTTCTTTTACATAACTTGATCAACTCGCGCATTTATAATGCATGTAGAGACCTAGCAAAATGGAAAACATTATAATTCAATAGGTGAGTTCAGTTAAAATTCTACTTTTAAATTAATGTTAAAAATTTTGTAATTTTTTTTTTATTAAATGTATGTTATAAAAGTGCAATCATGTGTATATAAACTCACATACATGAAGTTGGAAAATATTTCTCTTATTTATTAAAAAGTAATGTAAAACTTTTAAGCAAACTGAACTTTGTAAATAAATTTTCTTATTGTTTATATAAGATTATTTTTAATATTGTACAACAATGCTTAATCTAAAAAAATAAAGTTTTAATCTGTTATGATAACAAAATCTAAAAGTTAAGCATTGTTCAGTTAAGGCATGTAATCAAATTAATCTAGTGTAGAATGCAAAAATATATTAAATAATTAAAAACTTGTCTTATTTTTGAAATATGTAAAAGGATGTCTTAATTAAAAACCTGATAACTGTTTTAGGTGTTAATTGAAAAAATTCTAGAAAGTTTGTAGGAGAACAATTAACCAAGATGTCTATAAAAGATCCTCAAAATTTATTGTTTCATTCAGTTATTAAAAAGAGTTAAAAAAAGTAAACAAAATTGTAATGGAAATGATATTGTTTCAACATCAGTTGTTTATGATCATAATAGATTATGTATATATGGTTTTAATTTTGATTATAATAATGTCAAAATATTACAAATTGAAAGAAATAATAAAAGAAAAATAAAAGAAGCTATGTTAATATATAAATGTAAGTATGACTTAATAAACAGACAGGCAGAAAACATAAAAATGAATAAATTGTAAGAAGATTAGACTTTGAAAGTGTTTGAAAGTATTAGTTGACAAAAACTACTAAGCTATTCAAAAGTGTTTCTAGGTGGATAAAAATTTTAAAGTTGTACTTTATATATATATTTATGTTATTGTATTTATTAATAGTGAAGCAGTCAATCTTAGCTTAAGATTGAGCTTCATGGTTTCATCTACTAACCTGTGTTCAAACCCTATATTCCATCCCACTCCTTTAGTCATATATATATATATATATATATATTTAAGATGCATGCCTAAAAGTTATAAATTTTAACTTTCAATAACATTTTATTATTATTAATTTTATTAATTCTTTTTATTAATTATTTTCTTCACATTAAAGTACATAGGTGCAGCTCAAATATATATATATATATATATATATATATATATATATATTTATATGTGTGTGATATATATATATTAAAGTACATAGGTAGGAGCTCAAATATATATATAGGAGCAAACATACTAACAAAATACTGACTTTTTAAAAATATTTTATTATACGTCATTTTAAAATTTTTTCTTTTTAAATTGTTTTTCCTATTAAACTGTATATTTTATAAAATCCAAAATGAAAGATGCAACCATTAATTGTCCAAAAATAATTAAAGGGTTGGAAACATTATTGTTTTAATCTGGGGAAGGAATTTTTAATTAAAGTTTTTACTTAAAATAAAATGGGGTTTAAGATTAACGATCGTATTTATGTTATAAACATTTTTGTCAAATCTATTTCCAATCTGGAAATAGATTTGAATATATTTTTAGAGTGTTATCTAACAGTTGCATCTTCAAAAAGAATGGGGAAAGAAAAAGTAAGATTTTTTTTTAGATCGGAGCTTAGATTTAGAGCTAGAATTAAGCAATTAAAAGCATTTCAGAAATACCTGAGCAGTATATAAAATGGGCTAATTTTAATCACCAACAGATTAGCTATTATTGAGAGAACAGATTGCTATTAGACTCCATGCTGCTTTGAAATCTTAAAAATGATTTAGTAGAAAGCTTTTCCTGACCCTTGTGGGTCATCTTTTACTGCCATGATATTCTACTGCCCTGAAATGAAGTAAAAACCTGACTGGAGAATTGTGGAATGCTGAATAAAAGCTTGCTGTTATTTAAGAACCAATTGCCATGCATGAGAAGACTTTAAAATATGAATGCTTAAAATGGTGTAAGGTAAATTTTCAAGTTGCAAGTAAAGCAAGTCTAACTAATCTCTAACTCTATTATCAAGACTTCTGCTCCTAATGTATCATTTAACTTTATTTCCAATATATAATATGTAAATTGCTCTCAAATGATTTTTATAAATTTTATTCTCTCTCATGTGCTCTAACTTTCTTTAACTTTGGTGCGGTCATTTATTTATATGTATTTATTATTTGATTTTATATGTCTATTTTAGTTATTATTAATATAACAATCTCAAGCAATCTGATGAGGTGAATTTCTAAAATCTTTCATTTTTTTTAAGTAAACCTTCATGAATCAAGGTTATTAATGTCCCCTTAAAATATAATGCATTATTAATTAATATGTCACCAGATTGTTTTTATGAGTCAATATTTTGTTTATGTTTTAGTATAAAATTTTGTTATTTCTTTAACTCTGAATTCTACCCTGGTAAATTCAAAACTTAGGCTAGTTAACACTTTGAAACCTTATTTATTGTTATTATTCAATTCTGAAAAGGTGACTGATTAGTTCTTTTCTATAACTGCTAGTTTTTTTTTATTTTTCCATACTCTTAAAATATCTTATGCTTAAATATTCTCAGTTGTTATAAAATCCACGAAGGTGGAATTGAATTATTTTAAATAGCAGAAAAGGGAAGGGGGTAAATCTTAATGTTTCTTTTACTAAGTAAAATCTTAACATATTAGGGAAATCTCTCTCTATATATATAACTGCATAGTGTATTATTTGTTTAAATTATGATAGTCAAACAAGGGTCATTTATTTTAAAGCAGTAAATCATATTTCATGTCGTTAGTGACATTCATTCATATTGTATTACTGACATTTGGCTCATCTTCGTGAATTTATATATATTGCGTGCTTCTAATCTAATCTGGGGGTTGTGACAGGATCGAACCCATAGATTTCTTCTCATTTCCTATTCCGTGCATAGTTGAACTTCCTGGAACCATTTATTCTGTATAAAAAGGCTTCTTGCATCAGTTTTTCCAGTAAAGTCTGGGCCATGCCATGCCTCATCACACTTCTCTAAGCACTGCCCTAAAATGGGGATCTTAGACTTCGTTTTTCATCCAGAAGCATGACCTTTCTCTTTAATTTCTCCACCATATGTCAGTACCACCACTTATCCATTTATTATTTCTTTTGCTTCATGACCCAGTTTTAGTGCTGTAATAATATTAAAATTGTGCTCTGCTCAAAATATATAAATGTTAAATATTACTAGCTAGATTAATTACTAATATTATTTTAGTTTTATTATACAATCCCATCATTGTAATTTGTTATTTATGTATTTAAGAGTATTTGCCTTGGGAAAAATTAAGCGTTCTTCTTACCAGCATTAATTAAGAGAATTTTCATTAAATATTTTGTCATATAATCAAATAAGTTTTCAAATGTATTTTATTTATTTTCATGACCATAATGGTGAGAAAATAGTTTATATTATATCTGTAATGAATCTCAGAATGCTTCCCAAAATATTGTTAGTCATCATGTTTCAGAACCATAACCCAAAGCATTAATAGCAATGTTATGTAAATTCTTTCTAATAATTGATTGGCATCTTAATATTGGACCCACCAAAGATGTGTGTTAATGTATATCTCTTATTTAATTAACAAAAAAGCTTATGAGAAATAATAGCGTGATATATAATTATCTACTGTTTGGTAAACTTCTTGCTCATTCACACACATACTAATGTATGCAATTAATTTATAAATGTATGTAAATAATTTGTCATTATATTAAACTATACTATTTTATTGTCTAACTTGTTAGAGTAGTTCGAATTCCTTTTTCTGCACTTCCACATGTACAACCATATGTATATCTATGTTAAAATAATTGAGAGAGTGCAAATTTCTCAATCGCTTATGACTACAACCAGCCAATCAAATCTTAAGCACTGGGACAGAGAATTTAATAAGAAAAGAGTGGTTCCACTCTCTTCTTTACTTGTCTTTATATATATATCCAAGCCAGTCCAAAGTAAGTAAATAGATGTCTCATTGTCTTCTCCACTCTGCTAGTGGGCTGGATTTAAAATAAATTCTCATGTGCCATCATTATATGTTATTAATTAGGTGTTGGAGAGTGGGTTCGAATTCAGGCTGGTCTATGACCTAAATCTCAGGCTTGACTGGGTTTGAAGTACATTTTTTTGAATTCCAGCTCATGTTAGATTGATAACCATGTTTTGACTAGTACAACATTTAATTACAAGGTTACTATATATATATATATATATATATATATATATATATATATATATATATATATATATATATATATATATATATATATATATATATATATATATATATAATCACCATGCTAAGAATGAAGTAAACTAATATTGTAACTATCAGAATTGCACAACCCACATGCAAATCAGTAGTGAAGTGGTACATATATGCTTGCTTTATTCTTGCTTAATTCTCACCTATGTACAATTATATATTATTTAAAGGCTAAATAACTTAGTGATAAAGCTAAGAAAGTTAAAAGGTTAAAAGCTAGTAAATCAAATTAAATAAAAGTTAATGGAAATCATACAACAGAAAAGGGCTGATAATGGAAATAACCCATTACATGGGGTAAGGGATGGTGCCTTATTCCATATCTATGGTTAATATCATTCATATAGTTACAGTTGAACACCTTTAACGTCTGTAGTTACTGTTGAACACCTTTAAAGTCTGGATGCATCAAAAAGGTATTGGAAATAAAATAAAAACAAAAGCCAGACATACTTGGCAGTGAATAAAGTTACTACACAATAAACACTGAACAAAAATATTATAATTCATTAAAATCTTAAAGACACCAATGCATATTAAAAAATACAAATTTGGAAGAATGTATTGTTTGAATAGTTGTTGTTGATTATTATAATTTTTATTTCATCAGAATATTGTTGATTAAAATGTTACAAAATGATATATGTTTGTGCTACCTACCAGAATGAGTAAATAGATTTGATGTTGGTAAACCATCTATGGTTATCAGAGAAGAGTGGCATCATGATGGTATCTCCTGCAAAATGATCAAAGTGGTCCATGTTCCAGTCAACCCACATGCTGATTTTGTTTGATCCATTTATCTGCCATATCCAGAATTTTGCCAAGAAAGAAATGAAGCCATCTGTATGACCTTCCAATTACAGTGTCAATCACTTGCAGATGACATATGAAGCACAACCATAAATACTGCTGCTAAAACCTTACTAAATTTCTTAACTGTAACTTTAATATTTCCTTATTAACTGTAACATAAATGTTTGTATTAAATATAACTTAAAATTTTATTAACTATAATTTCAATACTCTTATTCACACACTAGTCATGGCTTTACTAATTTTTAAAAGATTCTAATCATGTAAAAAATCTACTGGTTTAGATTATTAGTTAAGTTCAGTTTGTTTATATCATGTTTACCTGTCAAAGCTAGAATGATGGAGGGAGTAAAAACATTTTGGCATTTCTCTTCTCATGGCATTTCAAGGGACACTAGGAAACAAGATGCTAAGCATAAAATAGTTAAATAAAAGTTAAAAGTTATAATATGTTGTTTGTTAATTTTCACCCGCCCCCCCATTGTACTCGGTTAGAAGGTTCGCTTCCCAGCCAATGCTATGACACATGGAAAAAAACTAGTGAAGAATCATGACAAGTAGTATGATTATTATTCAGTGTTTTGTATAAATATGATTACTTAAGTGTCACCCTATAAATTTTTGAGTTCTTTATGATTTATATGTTATCCTTGAGGTAAAAGTAATTTCAAACTATATAAATCGCCCATATTCTTATGATGTTATATATGTAAATTGAAGCCGTAAATTATCTTTTCAAATTAATGTAATAAGTAACAGATCAAATATCAGTCAGCATTATGGGTTGTTAAGATTTTGCCCCTTGAGAAAATACCATATGTAGAAGTTACCAGTAAATTGTTGTCAGGTTAATGCAATGCTTCAGATAAATTTATATTTGATTATAAAGGAGATATATGCCATTATTATATAAAGAGTTTTGTTATTTTAAGTTATCATGGGTGGAAGGTTCATTAAATATTATTTTTAATTCCTGTAATTGCATTACAACATATAATTTTGCATCAATGGTTATATTTATATATTTCATTACCTCATTCTTGCATGATTCACTTTTATTTATTTATGTATATGCAGTGTATCCAGTGCCTGCTATATTCTCTATATGTGCTTGAGGTATGTAATATAGTATTAGGATCAGACTAGGTAAAGCTGATGAACTGACGATCCTAGCCACCCCAAATTCTAGATTGGACACATTTGTTTTATTCGAATGCACCTTCAATTAAAAGCAAGAACATATCTGTGACTTGGGACATCTGATTTCACTTGTAAATCCTGCCACCCAGATCATTAAATCTATTCCTTGTCTGATAACCAATGAAATAGCCACAAGTAGTGTAGTAAACAAGGCAAAACTCTCTCCATATAGTAGTGCCACCCTGTTCCAATCAGAGTAATCAATGGATGCCAGAAGGCTTGTGCATAAAATCCCTATCTAATGCCTACTCATTCAATATCCCCAGACTAGTTTCTGGCTTGTGGCTATCATCAATGAGGAGCCTTGGATTTGAGAGCACTGCACCTAGATCTTAGGATCTAATGCAACCCTCCAGCAACCACCTTTTATCTCCACTTAACTACAAAACTATGAGAATGAAATTGGAAAACACAGTAATATTTTCAATCTAAGCTCAATAGCTTATATAGTCATACTGACTCTTTAACAACCATAGCCACCACTATTCTATTAGGCAGGATTGGTGTTAAACCACTAAACATCACCAAAATGTATGGGGACTGAATTGAGTTCAGACCCATATGATTATATAAGCTATTGAGCTTAGATTGAAAATATTACTGTGTTTTCCAATTTCATTCTTATAGTTTTGTAGTTAAGTGGAGATAAAAGGTGGTTGCTGGAGGGTTGCATTAGATCCTAAGATCTAAGTGCAGTGCTCTCAGATCCAAGGCTTCTCACTGATGGTGGCCACAAGCCAGAAACTAGTCTGGGGATATTGGATGAGTAGGCATTGGATAGGAATTTTATGCACAAGCCTTCTGGCATCCATTGATTACTCTGATTGACACAGGGTGGCACTACTGTATGGAGAGAGTTTTGCCTTGTTTAATAACAATTATGTGCTAGTATGAAATAGTGATCATGTGATGTTAAGTAGTGTAGCACTGCGATGCACCAAGTTTCCTTCTAAAAGTTAAACCCTTCACCTACATATATATCCATAGCCCTAGGTAACCCCAATTTAACACATGCACAGCAGTCCCCTAGTATTTAAACTTAAATAAAAAATAGATTTAATTCAAACCCATAATTGAGTGATTTATATTCAGGTAGTATCTATAGATTAATTAAGGCACACTATCTTTATGTCTATTAAAAATTACAGTCACCATTAAAAATGTATGTGTAAAACCAGTAGATTATCTTTCATTCTAATGTCACATTAAGTAAGCCACCCTGTTCATAATTTTCTTTGTAATTAATAATTATTATTCTTATTGATAATGTGCTGTCATCATCATTTGTGGGTTGGAACCATATAAATTGTAATAAATTTGATAGTTAGAGACTGTGAATAGGTGTTAAGAGTCCATGTAGAACCCTGAGCTGAGAAAAGCTGTATGAGAAGGGAAGCTGTGTGACATGAAGGCTGTTGATTATGCAGTAGAGATTTAGAAGCCTAATTAGTGGTTCAAACTAGGATCATGGGGGTAGCCCCTGTGAATGCTGGTAGGGAGTGTCTTTCTGGTCTTTCAGTCTTGTTATCAAATTATACATGTTTGACTGTTATACTAGGGGCAATCCACATTTGCTCTCCACATTCTTATGTCATAGAATACCAATTTGTTCCTTTACAGACTGCTAAGTACATGGAGCAAACAAGAGACTCTGAACTATTTACTAAGTGATTGATTGGAAATAAAGTTTACAAACTGCCAAAAATAATGAGACAACACTATTTATTCATGTAACACAAAACATACTGGTGTAACTTTAGTCACTTGATTTATAACTTAAATTTAAATAAATAATCCTTTCCAAATTTTATTAAATTAATTTATTTTTAATTAAGCACAGATATAGTATATGGCAACATAAAGATTTAAAATAATTGATACTATTTTAGAATAAAACATTAATTGCTTGAATGGATTCCAATCTACTGCACTGACAACTAACTATTCTCAGCTCTCATACACACTGTATACAAGCTAACTGACCCTGTTTAATGATGATAATAAAAGCTTATAAACTAAAAATATTCTTACTAATTGACTGTTGTGATCAATTATTGATCATGATATTAATGTGCAATAAATAATAAAATATAATTGTAAAATACAGGGATTCACATCTTATAAAGAATCCATACATGGAAAGATTATATGCCTGCAGTAGGAATTAAACTTCCACAGCATATATAGCATAGAGTCACTGGCAGTCACATATTACTACACATCATGTATGAAAGAAAAGTGGATGTTATATGATAGGACTTGATCAGCTACTACACCATGTCTAAACAAAACAATTATTAGAAGGGATCAGCAATCACAAATGATGTTACAATCATCTAATACTAACATATTACATAAGAATGAGAATCAGATGTAATGCATAACCTGAATTGACAGATATCATCTGTACATGTTTATCAATAATAATAATTCAAATTACAAGACTAGTTAGCTAAAACTGACATCTACTTAATGGAATTTTAATCTAGCTTGTCTATGCAGCATTATTGACCTTCACTTACTTATAACTCAATAAATTTATTGCTTTAACATATTATTTATCTTTTAAATAAAGTGGAAATAACAATTTAACTAATATACACTCTTTTAATAGCATGGCAAGAGATTGCAATTATAAGCTAATTTGCCTTTTATAAACTAATTTATTACCATTAGTGCTGACTAAATTGTGGCATGATATTTAAGTAAAACACACGGCAACCCCTATTTATAAGCAGATCAATTACATAACTATTTATTAACATATTTCATTAGATAGGAGACAATAATTAACTAAAGATTAGTTTAATGTTTATACTTATTCTTTCAAAAGTTCAGTATTTAGGCATTGGCAGAGTTGATTCTTAAAACCATAGCTATGATGGTTTAAATCACTATTTGACATTCATTTTGGATGCACAGGTATCAAGTAAGTCTTATTTGGTGACTGATTCTTCCTGTAGCACTGGACACCAGCTTTTATTTTTCTAAGGTGGATAGAATATATGTTTAGATGGTTTCTTCTGTTATTGATGGCTTTATTGACTTGATTCAGTGATGGGTTTTTGGTCTGCCCTCTGCCAGCATGACAGAGCAAGGCAGGTGACTTCCCTACTCTTGCATGATAGACTTGCTGGAACTAGCAGATAAAATTTATTAAAGCAGAATAATAATAATGGCAGAATAATAATCATTGGCAGGATCAAGACGGAATTTTAATAATGAACGCAGAATAAAACACAAATGTAATTTTCAGTACTATTTATATTGTTTGGAACTCTCTTCTCAGTAAAATTCGGATCGATCTCTTGTCATTTGGATTCTAGGATTTATTGGGTATAGATAACCCCATTACTTTTGCTGAGGTCTAGAATTATTTGTCCAATAGCTTATTTCAAGCTCATATTTTTGGATGGGAATAACAGCCCTGTTTAATCAAATTATTTTAATTAATCTCCTTAAACTTAATCTAGTAATCTGTTTACAATCATTTTAATTACTTTTTCTAGAATGTTATTTTCATTTTTTTTATTGTTAAATGAAAACACATTTTTTTTCTTTAAAACTACTTTTAACTAAATGTAGAATCTATTATCCTTTTAAATTTTAGAAAATATTTTGTTTTTAAAACATTAATTTTATAATTAATTATACCATATATCTCTATCCGTGCATTTACAATATACATTTAATTTTTATTTATAAAAAAAATATTAAAACTTCTATTTTTAAATTTTGTTGTACTTTTTAACGTGCGAACATGAATTGTATACATGTGCGCATATATATATATATAGTTTCAGTATAGGTGCACTTATCTTATTATGTCGCCGATATAAGTTTTTCTGTATATAATTTAAAGTTAGCAACATGAATGTTGCAAATTTACTATATGCTTTGATTGTTTTATTTATTCTGTTTGTGATATATATATAAAAATCTAGAAAATTATTTTTTGTTATAAATCATATCCATTATCTAGTAGTTGTACATTTTAACTATTTCTAATTGCCACGTGGTGGCGCTTCGTATATTTATTGCCCCTTTTTCCCAATGCAATATAAAACAATGCGGTCGCATTGACTTTTTTTTTTTACCGGTTTAGAAAGTTACCAACTGAGAAATTGAATTTAAACAATGAAAAGTAGTGACTAAATGGTGAAATAAGTAAATAACTTGATAACGGCTTTTGTTATTTTTCTTCCGATCAGCCAGGATATCTTACCTTTGTATAATTGTAGCATCACCAAGGTAGCAGAAAAGTGTGTTAAAAACAGCAAAGTGTAAGACCAAGTTATGCGCGAGTGATTTCAAACGAACGTTGAATAATGGCTTGGACTGTAAAAGAAGGCAGTTTGTTCACAATAATGACGGTCTTCTTGAGCTGGTTTATCCCCGTTAGAAGTTTTGGAAGTAAGTAAAAGCCTTAATTGCATAAAAGTTAATTTTACAAATGTCATATTTAATAATGACAATAAAATGAAATTAAATGAATGAAAGTTTTTCCAATTATAAATAGGATGTTGATATATTCTATTTTTCTATAATCTTGTGCTTATATATTTTATTGAGTAATAATTTTACAGTTCTTAACTTCCAAATAGGATGAATGAAATGCGATCGCTTTATATATTTACACAATGCATAAACTGTATTTCAGTTATATTGATGAATATTTAAAAAAAAATTATCGTAACTTTAAAACAAAAAACGATTTGCTCAATTTTTAAAAATAAAAAAATCTAAAAAGTCTTCAGTTATTTAATTGCAAAAAAAGAAGATATATACCTCTCACCTCTCTCTTTTTTTTAATCATTTCTTTTTATTTCGAAATAAAATATGTTCCAATGAGCGCTGTAATATCTAGACCATAACAGACGCCGAAAGTGAAAGGATATTCAAAACTGTTTTCAAAAGGTTGACTGGATAAACTACATTTGTACGTTTTGTAAAACATATGTAGGTGAATATTTTATTTATTATAAGAATTTATGTCTACAGAATGCTATTTTGTAGCAGATATATAAAAATATTGAACCAATTTTTCTAATGTATTTTTCAAACTTAAGGACGCAAAGAGTTTCATAATTTTATACATAGCTTATTAAAATTTATAATTCTAAAATGGGACAGTAGGGACCTCACTACTGTCGCATTTTAGGCGCATAGTCTTAAGGTTATAGCTTTAATATATATTACTTACGTAATGAGTATGCGTTTTACAAATTATTAATCACAATTCTAAAAATGTTAAAATATGCTATATTAAGAATCCTTATCCTTAGTCACAATCTGATTGCCTAAGACTTCAATTTATATTCGAACAGGGAAACATAAGTCTGTATAAATTATAATTAGATAAAAAAAATATCATAGTAATATTTTACCGTACTATAGATAAATGTAAATAATATACATTATACAGTATAGATAAATACATATATATTTAATACTTAACTAACGCATAAAAAATGTAACCAATCAGATTTCAGATTTATAATGCACTCTTCGATTGTGATCTGTCACTTCATAACTATGTCTCAGTATAAAAGTTTTTAGACTATTCTCTTTCACTACACATACATTTTGACAATAGCTTTTGTTATTCTGGTGAGCTAAAGTATTAAATGAATTTCACATCAGAATTAATAGTCCAATTTTAAATATAATTATCAAAATTGTGTCTTGTTTGATTTTAAAGTTAAGATTTATTTGTAATCAAACATACATATATGTAGGATTTAAATTATTAATTTGATCTCACATACACAAGATAATAACTTCATATTGTAAAATGTAATGGCACAGTAAATATCACATAGTAAGGAATATATATGTAATAATAAATTAAAATTACTAAAAATTATATGTAATTACGGTATTGTAAGAAGGTAAATATATATATACGCATGCGTGTGTTAAAATAATAAATTATAATGCGAATAGTACATCTTATAAATAACTATAGCAAAATGTGTAAGTGCATAAGATAGCAAGTCATAGAACTTTTTTATTTTGCAATGAAAAATTATGTCATTATGAAAGATATGGAAAAATTTACAAAAGAATTGATTGAAGTTAGGTATAACAACCAATTCAAATTGAAATGTGTGTGAACGAAACACACGTGTGAGCGAGACACACGTGCTTAATAAATAAAAAGCTAGAAGATTCAAGCTGTAAAAATATCAAAGAAATGTGAAAAAACAAATAGCTTGTTTTTTTTTTAATTCAATAAATTTTAAAAGATATCTAACTAGCACCAATTAAAGTCTGTGAATTAATATATATTTTTTCTTTATTACCATCATAAAATATACAGTAGCAGCATTTAGTAATAAATATTAAAAATATGAACTTCAAATACTATGTTATGCTTTAAAATATGTATAGCTTAACAGTGTTTTTTTTTTTTTTTTTGTATGTTTGTAAAAAAAAAGTTAATTTTTTAATATTTTTTTAAATTAACATTAAGAAAATGTTATATATTATTTATGTCTAAAATTAAATGCTTTTCAGTATTTCTATGTATTCTGTATAGTTTAATGCTGTGTTTAAGTGGTGAGTTTCAAACTAAAAATCCTTGTATGCAGCTGAATCCAGTTATTTTTAGTGCTTGAATATCATATTTTCTTCTAAATTACATGTCTTTTGGTTACTATTAATATTATTTTTAAGTATACATCATTTATTGTTTCATTGTTACAACATATAAACTATTGGACACTTATTTAATGTAATAAAAAATATTTCTAAATTATTATAGTTTTATAAAATTATGTAATTCTAAGAAGGTAATCAAACTTCCACACATGCACTGCACTATAACATTCAATTAGTGATGTTAAATACTAGTAAACTTTTGATCTGCTCTTTCTTCATTTAAAAACGTTATCATCTTAAATCAAACTTTCAATTAATATTTTTATAGATAATATTTTGACTGATATTGATTTTATTTGAAATAATTATGAAATAATAATTATAAATGAATATCAAACATTTCCTTTGTTTAAGGCATACTTTGTATGTTTGAATATATAGAGTACTATTTTCTTGAAATTACAATGCAAAAATTAAGGAAGTACTATTTTATGTATAAAATTTTTTTTCCTAAGCAAATATTCAAAGAAAATAAAAATTAAAATAATATTTAAAAAAAAACCAACAGATTCTAAAATAATTTGTGCCTACAAATTTGAAAGCACTGAAAGAAAATTTCAAGTAGATGAGAAGATGTCAGGTTAAACAAGGGCTTGATCTTTAAGTTTAATTTTCTTAATTTTATTATAAAAAGAGTTAGGAGTTCAGGGAAACTAGAATTGAATACAAAATTGTATTTTAAAGATTATAGTATGGAAAGAATGATTTTATTTACGTCTTTGATGTTTGGAAAAGAAATTGATAAGTATATTTAATGATGACATAGAGATGATGTCATGGAGTTAATTATATGTCTGTATTTCTGTTAATTGATTGCACTAAAACAAAAAAAAAAGGTTCAACATTTATTCATCTTGACTACATAAATAATATTACATTGCCAATTGATTGTAATACTTATAATATGCTTTAAACATTCACCTATATACATATAAAGCATATTATAAGTATTGCATTATTATGTAAACTGCTTCTTATAGTTGATAAAAATCATTGATAAGAAATGCTTCCTACTTAAATGTCCCTTTCTGCTTGGAGTGAGACATGTCATCAACTCCTGCCTTTCCTTGCACAGGAATGCCATCTTCAACCTCCAAGAATCCATAAAAACAGGGGTCTTTGCAACTATTAGATTATTGTTTTTCCTAATGTATGCACTCTGGTTGCTCTGATGTGCCCTTATTTTTGACCAGAGAGTCCAATCAGTGAATCAAAAGCTATTTGACCTAATTTGCTCTCTCAAAACCAGAGATACCAAACTAGCCCCACCCTCACTCCTCACAGACACTTGGGAGGATTTCCAACTCCCATCCTCTCAGCCTCTGTCATAGGACTCAATCATTCAAATGTTTGTGACCCATGCAGTGCCTGCCCAATGAAAACATGCATCTTGGACTGGCCTGGACTACACCCTGTTTCCCCTTTCCACTTCCCATTCCCTTTTTACATGTATCCTTCCCCTTTTACCATGTTGCTTCTGAAATTTCAATTTATCGAATAATCACTTCCTTGTGTACCAATCGGAATGAAAGTAAAGATCGAATCTAACCCCAAAAACAATATCTGCACTACAAGGGCGCCATCTAGGCATTTGAGCCTAGAAAAATTTATAAAGTAGGCAGATACGCGCTGTTAAGATTCCACTTTATTTAAATATTCCGATCGTTAGCCCAAGTCACTAGCTCAGTGGAGACGCAGAGATAAAAATCTATATCTTAATTTATCTCTTAAATATCAAAGAGTAAAAGCCACTGCCAGAAATTAACATATAAAAATATTTATTTACGCACATATAAAATAATATTTAAATTTTGAGGAATAAGTTTAACATTTTAGATTTTTATTTAGATGGTCAAGTATGAATAGACTACATAGATCTGCATTTGAAAAGAAAATATTCTTCCCTGATTTAACCTTAGGCAACAAATTTCGCAACCAAATTGGCACCAATCCATCTGATACATTCATGTATTCAATGTAGCATGATATGACAACACAAAATACTATATTGTCAGGAATGTACATCTGAACAATAAGTAAAAATAGAGAAGCCATTGACTCTCTACCAACAGGAATGTGACATCTGTTGGCAAGTAGAACAATAAACAAAAAACTCCATAGGAATGGACTGCAGTCTTCTGCCGACTTACAAACCCATCCATAGGCAAACAGAGGGTGTGTGGCGTATATCTATAATCCTGCCCGTAGCGGACCTCATACTACATCTACTAATTACACAAATATATCCAATCCATTGAACCAATTCAACTACGAAATGAATAACCTAAGATTACCCTCCCTTAATACAACTTTACAAAACTATATAGCCATTCACGCCCGACTTAATTTTAACATTTAAATACGTTCGCACAGATTTGTTTAAAAATGTTGGTTATAAATCGATTACATAGATTCCACGGTAAAAAACATTTCAAAATAAACATAAACGATCAAAATACAAAATTATTGATACCGACAATCGCAGAGGGAAACTTATAAGTAACCCAATAGTATTCACCATAAGATCCTTGCATTGTCACCAATAACTTAAAAGACATCCGAATAAATACATTTTAGATACTCACCGTAAGGTATCATTATTTATCGAATGTCTATATATTTTGATCAAATATGAAAACCAAAATGTAATTAACCGCAAACGAATCCATGCAAGCGTCTATAAACAACTTAAATTTCATACATTTAACTAATCTTTGCAATAAGAAAAAAAAATTGAAATGATGTTTATCAATCGGAAAACATATAAAATTAAACATTATTAATTTGATTTAAAAACTTACAAAAGTCAGATAAGAGTCCGTTTTAACATTTCAGTTGGCTTGTTTATCAATTTGTAAAACTTGACGAAAGTTCTTGATTGATTTTAACAATTGTTCATTTCATATAGCTTATGGTATAAGAGTCCAGGCCTCTGCTTTCAATTCCCGCGACGCCTCCGTTGGAAGGTAATGTTCTGGAGATGGCAATAGCTGGTTCAAGGTATCACAGTCTTTTCATTTTTTTTTTTTATAGAGAGTGTGGTATGTGCGTCATACCACATCTCTCAAACACACAACGCTGGAACTCCGAAAAAAACTGTATTTCCCTTTTTATATTATCCACAAGGATTCAATGAACAAAACGTCACTAGTCTATCACTTTCGTTAGGGTCCGAGCCAAGGCTTAGTGCTTCCATTGGTCAAGCTAAAATTTCTTTCTTCTCTTATCTAACTTTTCATCTGACTTTTTAATTACACAGCTTTTAGATAATTAATAAACAATCATTTCCATTTACAGATTACAGGAATTAATTAATACCTGTTTTTACTTTAACTTACGTTATTTTTTTATTAAAATATTTTTATATTTCAATCTGGTATTTTTTTATTAAAAAAAATACGTTCAGATACTTTCTTTTTTTTTTTTTTTTGTTTATGAAAAAAATATTTTTAAAGTTTAGCATCTGTGCAAATGTATATAGTATAACAAACATTTTTAATTTTAGCGTTTAGTTTTTTACTCTTATTTGCGAACTTTTAAGTTTTTATTTTAAATTAATGTAACGACATATTTATGTATCGTTACACTTGTAAACCTTTTTCAAACTATATTTGTATCTGTTTTTTTTTTTTAATGAATAAACTTTCATCACTGAGAAAAAAAAAAGAAATGCCTCAAGAATAATATTTATTAGAGAATTCAAATTTTTGGTTTAAAAAACTATTTGATCTACTGAGTTAGGAACATTAGATTGACTAATCATTGGATACCTAATGATAACCTAATACTAAATTTAGTTTTTTTTAAAAAATTATGTTAGGTTAGTATAGGAAACTATGAACTTTAGTATATATATATATAATGGTAGGGCGTCTGCAGGAGATTATTAAATAGTTTTAATTTTTGAAAAACAGTTCTCTGATGAAAGTGTTGTAGTTTAATCAATACTGTTCTAAAGTTGTAATTAATAATTTGTAAAGCGCATATTCATTATGTAAGTAATATATATTAAAGCTATAACTTTAAAATTATGCGCCTAGATGCGTTAGTAGGGACCTCTACAAATCTTAACACAAGATTAACAACTATTCATACGATTTACATAAAACCTTTGGATAATCTACTCTTTATGGAGTTCTAACACTGCTTCTTTTGTGTTGTGCATTAAGAATATATTTCCTTTTAAAACTAAACAACTTCATTTGTTTTCAAAAGCCTACTATAATTTTTTAATTAAACTGTGATAAAATAATCATTTTTTTCTGCTATTTAATGCATAATGTGATACAAAAATTCAGTAAAATGATTTTTTATCTCTAAATTTAATGCAAGTTTAAATAATTTAACTATGACTCATTACTAATTTTATACTACCTTCATAAAGTCTATAGTTACTGCAACCTAAAAATTCTGACGTTTGTTTACAAAAGAAATTTGATATGAATCTGTTTTAAAAAATGTAAACGCTAAAACATCACGATTTTAAGTTTAAATCTAATACCTTTAATATTTTTTAATATTAGTAAAAGTGGCAACGATTATAATAAATAATTGCCTTAAGTCAGTTTTGATCGCCTAGTAGTTAAATGGGATTTTCTGCTGATCATCTCTAGGTCCTGATAAATTAAACATGAACATTATATTTTTTCTGGATTATAGACAAATCAGCTATTTATATTATATTCGTAGGCAAATAAGTGAAACAAAGATTAAGAGCACTCAATTTCTTCTAAACTCCTATAACTGGCAAACATGATTAATAAAGCCTTGTTTTTTGCTGTTCTTCTTTGGAAATTTATTAGAAACCCTTTATCATAACATATGACTTTTTCTTATTGAAAGTATAGGGCATATGATCATAGACTTTCACACTCATATCACTGATGCACTTGAACACATATATTGAAAATATAAATAATCACCAATATTCGTATTTTGATGGTGACTTTTTATTTAGGTACTTACAACTGCAGATCACTTTCAAGTGAAGGAAGATTGCAAGAATTAGAAGAAGAACTGTCTTATATTAAATGGGACATTATTGGACTTTGTGAAGTTAGAAGAAAAGGAGAAGAAACAATTGATTTAAAAAGTGGACATATACTCTATTATAAAGGCACACATATTGGAAATACAAGTAGAGTAGGATTCATTATAAATAAAAAGTGGAAGAACAATATTGTGGAGATTGATGGTGTATCGGACAGAGTGGCAAGATTAGTTATACAACTTAATAGCAGATACCAAATGCAGATAATTCAGGTTTATGCCCCAACAAGTTCTCATAGTGATGAAGTAGTAGTAGATTTTTATATGGATGTACAAAAGGCTTTTGATCAGAGTAAACAACATTTTAAAATTGTTATGGGAGACTTTAATGCTAGAATTGGTAGACAAATGAAAGATGAAATTGCTGTAGGTAATTTTGGTTATGGTAATAGAAATGAGAGAGGACATAGACTTGTGGAGTTTGCAGAAAAAGAAAAACTTTATATTATGAATTCATTTTTTGAGAAAAATGTTAAAAGGAAATGGACATGGAAGCATCCAAATGAAGGTACAGCAGAATTGGATTATATTTTGACTAACAGAATATACATATTTCAAGATTGTAATGTTCTTAATAAATTTAACACAGGAAGTGATCATCGATTAGTAAGGTGTAAGTTACGTGTTAATGTAAAACTAGAGAGACAAAAATTATTAAGAAAAACAATATTTACAGTTGATATTCCTAATCTTTCAGAAACATTCTA
This sequence comes from Epiperipatus broadwayi, assembly GCA_028023455.1. NCBI lineage: Eukaryota > Metazoa > Onychophora > Udeonychophora > Euonychophora > Peripatidae > Epiperipatus > Epiperipatus broadwayi. Next base: position 2,170,071 of record JAQFVV010012472.1, on the reverse strand, counting down.
ATGAATTTAAATTAGAACTTACAAATAAGTTTCAAGTGTTAGGAGATTTTGAACATAATACAGATTTGAATGAAATTAATATGAAAATAACTGATACACTTTTAAAAACTGCAACAAAAATAGCTGGTAGAAAAAAGCAGCAATTGATCAGTAAAATTTCTACTGAGACTAGAGAATTTATGAAGAAAAGAAGGAATATGAAGATATACAAAAATGATGTATTAAAAAGAATTGAATATCTCGAATTTTGTAAAATGGTATGGAAAAGAGTTGAAAATGATATAAGAAAGTATAACTGTGAAATAGCAAGGAAAGCTGTAGAAAAAAATAAAAGTCTCAAAAATGTTAAACAAAATTTTGGTATTGGTAGGAAATTTATATCTGCAATAAGAAAAAAGATGGAATTATTACTAAAAAGAGAGATGACATCATGAAATTGGTAGAAGATTTTTATCAAGAATTATATAGTAATGAAGAACAAGTACCTCCTATATCTATTACATCTTCCGAATTGCCCAGAATTTTAAATGAAGAAGTGAGACATGCAATTAAATGTATGAAGAAAGGAAAGGCTCCAGGAAATGATGGAATTATAATTGATATATTAAAAGAAGCAGGTGAAGAAATAGAAACAATTTTAGCAAAGTTATATACCAAATGTCTAAATGATAAAGATGTACCGGAAGATTGGAAGAATGCAGTAATAATATTAATATTTAAAAAAGGTGATAAAGAAGATATTAGAAATTACAGACCTATCAGCCTTTTATCAGTTTTATATAAAATTTTTACCAAGATAATTACAACTCGTCTACAGAGAACTTTGGATTTCCACCAACCAAGAGAACAAGCTGGATTTAAAAGTGGTTTTAATACAATAGATCATATCCAGGTATTGAGAGAAGTCATAGAAAGGACAAACGAATATGAGTTGTCATTATGTTTTGGATTTGTAGATTATGAAAAGGCATTCGATTCTATACACATTTCTTCAGTGATTAAAGCATTGGATCTCAAGGTATAGATCCAGGATATTGTCATATTTTAAAGAATATTTATAAAAATGCAACAGCAACAATTAGATTACATAATGATACTGAAAAAATCAACATTGAGAAAGGTGTAAAACAAGATGACTCCATATCTCCAAAACTCTTTACAGCAGTGCTGCAAGAAGTATTTTGTGGATTAAAATGGGAAACTAAAGGAGTGAAAGTAAATGGAGAATATTTAAGTCATTTAGATTTCGCAGATGATGTAGTTGTTTTTGCAAATAATGCTTCAGAGCTGCAGGAAATGTTGCAGGAGTTAGCAGATGAAAGTAGAAAAGTAGGACTAAAGATAAATGTTAAAAAGACTAAAGTAATGTTTAATCGATTTGCTCAAAATATGAAAATAAAGATTGATTATGAAGAATTAGAAGAAGTTAACAGTTACAAATACCTTGGTCAGATTATTAATACAGATGGAAACATACTGGAGGAAATCAATCATAGAATTAAACTTGGTTGGAGTACTTTTGGTAGAAATAACTTGATACTAAAAGGAAATATGCCTATGTGTTTGAAAAAGGATGGTTTTTAACAAATGTGTTTTACCAGTTCTTAGTTATGGATCTGAGACTTGGACACTTAATAGAAGAGCAATACAGAGATTTCAGACCACTCAAAGAAGTATGGAGAGATGTATGTTGGGAGTAACAAGAAGAGATCGAAAACGCAATGTATGGGTAAGACAACAAACAGGTGTTACTGACCTTATTGAAAAAATTAAAAGATTGAAATGGAGTTGGGCTGGACATATTGCTAGAAGAGATGATAATAGATGGACAATTGAAATTTTAAACTGGATTCCAAGAGATTGTAAAAGACCCAGAAAGAGACCACATGTGAGATGGATGGATGAAATAAGAAAATGTGCAGGGGTGTTGTGGAGAAGAGAAGCTAAAGATCAGAGAAGATGGATTAAACTTGGAGAGACCTTCATTCTGCAGTGGATTGATAATGGTTGATGATGATTTGTATTTCATGCTAAAACAGCAATCATCAGTTAGTCCAGATTATCATCTCCACACATATATGTAATAAGTGCTCAGATATATATTAAGATAGCAGATTTTTACACTTTAATGGACCGGCTTCAATCCACTCCACACTCAAACTCTTCAACTGTCCATTCAATTAAAAATCTGATGATTGAACACTCAAAGGCCATCCTGAGGCTGAGATTCCTGTCACCCCCATGTTGACCTAAAGTCAATCTGACCCCTCATGTACAGGACCCATGATTGAATGCTCAAAGGCCACCCTGAGGCTGAGATTCTTTGTCACCTCCATGTTGACCTAAAGTCAATCTGACCCCTCATGTACAAGACCCATTTAATACATATACAAGGGATGGGCAGACATCTCTACTATGTAAAACTGACAAGAATCTCAGCCTCAGGGTGGCCTTTGAGTGTTCAATCATTAGATTTTCAATTGGATGTATGGCTGATGAGTTGGAGTGTAGAGTGGATTGAAGCCTGTCCATTAAAGTGTAAAGATTGGCTATCTTAATATATATCTGAGCGCTTATTGCATATATGTGTGAAGATGATAATCTGGACCAACTGATGATTGCTGGTTTAGCATGAATTACGAATATTGGTGATTATTTATCTTTTATCTTTTCAACATATATGTGTTCAAGTGTATCAGTGATATGAGATAGAGTGGTGAGTGGTGGGTGGTGTGAAAGTCTGTGCTCATATATTCTATATATTACATATATTGATATAGGTATATAAAAAGCCTGTATTTCAGTTATTATTGAAGGTAATTTATCGTTTATAAAATCGAAAAATCAGTATTTGAAAAAGAAATGTAAACGGACTTAGAATTTCATTTTTGAATTAAATTAACATCTTAAAGGGGTTTGTAATATGGATCCAATAACTAATGGACTTTTTTTTTACTTTTAGTAAGATACGTATGGATCTCTGAAGTATCGAAACAAACAGTTATTATGTTAATAGTTTCCATTTAATATATGGTGAATTTTTTATATACTGGTTATTCAAGACGTATTCAATTATACTTGGAGATATAAAAGTTATAGACGTGTTTGTTATAAAAAAAAGATGGCTGTATGTAAAAAGGCAATTGCTGCAAAAACAGTTATGTTAGTAGAAATGGATTTGTGGGGTGAAGAAATGTTACTTAGCTTTTAAAAAAAAGTCTGATCAAAAAGATACTTGCGCAATTAGTTGATTTATGTGGTTATCCTCTTAATAATTTATCATGTGTATAAGATTGCTTTAGATTTTGTCCAAGGATTGAATTCTGATGTAATGCTTGTAAATAAGTTTTATTTAGGCATTTTCTTAATACAGTTATCTGTGTGGCTGTTTTGCTATACCTGCTGAATTGTGAAAGAAATCTTCAGTATTAAGACAAATTAAAGGCATATAAAAGATGTCTGGCATCAAAATATCCAAGAATAACCTTTTTAAAACCAACAATGCATCACATGATTACCATTTTCTATGCTTACACAAGCTGTTGTTAACAGTAGCAAACTCTAATACAGTAGTGCAACCAAGTACAAGTCTCACTGATGAAAGCCACAAGCTAGAAATTAGTCTGGGGTTATTGGATGAATAGGCAATAGATGAGGATTTTATGCACAAGCCTTCCTGCATTCACTGATTGTTAAGATTTCTACTGTGTGGTGCCACTGTCGATAACTTTTTTTTTAATTATTGATTTTTATGCTGGATTTGGGAAAAGATAAGGAAGATTTAGGTATAAAGGCTATAGAGTTGACAAAGATTATGTTATGGAAATGAGATGGAGCAGAATATGGGAAAATTTAGAGTGGTGAATGGAAAATAAAGTGGTTTAACAGGTTTATCTGGGCATAATTGCTGAGATATTCTTGACTTCGTTTAAGGAAAAGCCACAGTACATCACATCACATATTATATTTTCAATTTTATACTTCAGAATATAGACCTAAATATGATATTCAAAAGGTTTAAATATTATGACTTTCAAATTATATTTCATATAAACAATCATATAGAAATTAGATGAATTTGAATAATTTTAAAAGAAAGAATTAGTTTGGCTTCTTTGTCACAAAAAAAACTAAATTAAAAAATTCTCCCTCCCCCCCAATTTTTTTCTTCTTTCATTATTAAGTTGTTCCCCACTTTCACTATAATTTAATATGATTTAAAATTCTACATTGCAAAAATAAAAGTTTAATATCCTTCATTTTATTTCAACACAAATTTCTATAACATCACATACTTATCTCGTTTTTGTCCTTTTTCATGGTATCCAAATAAATACCTCTTTAATTTTTCTGTATATATTTTTATATTTTATGCACATTTTTATTTTTATATAACTAAACTATTTTTATTCGTATTAATTTTTATATGTCTATTTTCTTCTCTAATTATCTTATCTTTTTTTTTCTATTCATATGAATGTATCTGTAATTTTAGTGACATATATTTTCTCTCTATGAAAATATTTATTTTCAGCTAAACAAATGTTAATTGGACAGAAACTGATTATTTTTTAAAATTGTGTGTCATGGTCAGTATAGGAATAAAAAGAGATTTCACTATTGTATGAAGAAATAATGTATCATAAATAATTAAAAGTCTATATAACAATATGAAATTAAGAATATTATATAAATATTGTCGATAATAGTATAATCGTAGACCAGGAAAAAAATTTAAACAAAAAATATGTGAAACAAAAAAAATAGAATTAAAATATGATTGCATGCAGAAAATATTTAGAATTTTTATCTATCAAAACATGTTAATATTAATAAACATGAGTTAAAATAAAATGCGAATTGAAATTCTATCTATGAAATAAAACTAAGATTAGAGTATTATATATATATTACATTTTTAAAAATAGGCTACAAGATTTTAGCAACTAATTTTTTGTAATTTATGTGCTCTAATAATTCAGATAAATGTAGACATTATATAAATGTTTTTTTTAATTAAAATTTTAATTTGCAAAAATTATAAATATATATTAAAATAACTAAAAAGTAAAACTATTTGTAAAGATTGAATTTATTTTAACAATTTTTAATTTGGAACTAATATTTGACTAGTATTCGTTTGCAATCCAGAACTGAGGACTTGCAGCAGTAACTGATTTAGATATTATTGCGCAAATAGAATTTATCATTAGGTTATATATTTTTATTTAAACTATTTCATCACCATTTAAAATGTAGAATGAAAAGAAGTGCACATTTGCTATTGTTATTTAAAACATAATTGAATAGTTTATTATTCAGGACTTCATGAGAAATTTGAGTATTGGAAGTAATAAATTTTTTGGAGCTGCCGTCCAGGGATCTTGAGTTCTAGAAGCCGCAGCTCTTGTCAGTACCCTAAATCACATTGTTCTTATTAATACTATTGGTGAAAAAATTAAAACCATTTCTTTTTATTTTAAAAAAACAACAGTAAATGTGTAGCTGGAAGTTCTCATTGTTCTTAATATATGTGGAAGTACCATTCTCTATGATGCAGAAAAATTTGGATAGTTTTTGACTAAAATATTTCCAAGCCAATTATTGGATAATAAAACATAATTTATATACTTGAAACAGATGAAGTACCTCTTTGTTACCCCTCATACACACCTAAGATGGAAACCTCATGTTAGGATAAAATTGGCAATAAACATGATTTTACTTGGTATTATAAAATATAAGTTAAAAAAATACTTTGGGATTACATATTTTTTTGATATATAATGATGAGTAAAATACACATTAGTCAGTATGATGAATTTATTAGCTTTTTTACCTCTGAGTTTAAGATCAAAAAACACCTATTACTTCTCAGTTGCCTGATAAGGCAAAATGAATGTGTGTGAATGAAAAAAAATTTTCTAATAGATATTTATAATCATGACAGACAAAAGTAAATCATGGCCCTTATTCCTAGGAGGATGTAAAGTCACTATTCAAGGCAGCAATTGGTGGTGAAAGTTGGAGGGTGCTAAAAATCCCCTGATTGCAGAACCAGGCTGCCAATTGTTGTGACCTTTCATTTAGGCACTTACAAATGCAGATCACTTTCAAGTAAAGAAAGATTGCAAAAATTGGAAGAACTGTCTCATATTAAATGGGTCATTATAAGGTTTTGTGAAGTTAGAAGAAAAGGTAAAGAGATAATTGATTTAAAAAGTGGACATGTGTGCTACTACAAAGTCACAAATATTGGAAATACAAGTGGAGTAGAATTCATTATAAATAAAAAGTGGAAGAACAATATTGTGGAGATTGATGGTGTATCGGACAGAGTGGCAAGATTAGTTATACAACTTAATAGCAGATATCAAATTCAGATAATTCAGGTTTATGTTCCAACAAGTTCTCATAGTGATGAAGTAGTAGAGGATTTTTATATGGATGTGAAAAAGGCTTTTTATCAGACCAAATGACAATTTAAAATTGTTATGGGAGACTTTAAAGCTAGAACTGGTAAATAATTGAAAGATAAAAGAGCTATCCCTAAATTTAGTTATGATAATAGAAATGAGAGTGGACATAGACTTGTGGAGGTTGCAGAAAAAGAAAAACTTTATATTACGATTTTTTTTTTGAGAAAAATGTTAAAAGTAAATGAACATGAAAGCATCTGAATGAAGATACAGCAGAATTGAATTATATTTTCATTAACAGAAAATACATATTTCAAGATTGTAATGTCCTTAATAATGATCATCAATTGGCAAGATTTAAAGTACTTGTTAATACAAAACTAAAGAGACAAAAATTATTTAAAAAAAACAATAATCACAGTTGATATTCCTAATCGTCAGAAACATTCTAATGAATTTAAATTTGAACTTGTAAATGGTTTTCAAATATTAGCAAATTTTAAACATGAATGAAATTAATAGGAATGTAACTGATACCCTTTTAAAAACTGCAACAAAGATAGCTGGTGAAAAAAAAGCAGCAATTGACCAATAAAATTTCTATTGAGACTAGAAAATTTAAGAAGAAAATAAGGAATAGGAAGATATATAGTGCATTAAGAAGGCTTGAATATCTCGAATTTTGTAAAATGGTATGAAAAAGAGTTGATAATGATATACTTTAATTGAACAAGGAAAGCTACCAAAGAGCCTAAAAGTCTTAAGAGTGTAAAACAACATTTTGGTATTGGTAGGAAATATATCTGCAATAAGGAAAAAAAATGAAACTATTACTAAAAAAACAGAGAACATCATGAAATGGGTAGAAGAGTTCTATGAAGAATTACATAGTAATAATGAACAAGTACTTTCTACAACTATTATATCATGAATTGCCAACAATTTTAAATGAAGGAGGCATGCAATTAAATTTATGAAAAAGAGAAAAGTTCCAGGTAATGATGGAATTATAATTGATATCTTAAAAAAAGCAAGTGAAGAAATATAATTTTTTTGGCAAATTTATATACCAAATAAATAAATGATAAAGATGTAACAGATGATTGGAAGAATACAGTATTAATATTAATACTTTAAAAATGTGACAAAGAAGATATTACAAATTACAGATCTATAAGTTTTTTTTAATCAGTTTTATATATTTCAACCAACCAAAAGAACAAGCTGGATTTAAAAGTGGTTTTAGTATAGTGGATCATATCCAAGTATTGAGAGAAATTATAAAAAGGACCAAGGAATATGAGTTGCCATTATGCTTTGGATTTGTAGATTATGAAAAGTATTCTATAAATATTTCTTCAGTGCTTAAAGCATTTGATCATCAAGGTATAGATCCAAGATATTGTCATATTCTGAAAAATATTTATAAAACTGCAACAGCAATAATTAGATTACATAATGATACTAGGAAGGTTAACATTGAGAAGGATGTAATACAGGGTGACTTCATATTTTCAATTTTTTTTACAGCAATCTGCAAGAAATATTTTGTGGATTAAAATAAAAAGCTAATGGAGTAAAAGTAAATGCAGATCATTTAAGTTATTTAGATTTTGCAGATGATGTAGATCTTTTTGCAAATAATGCTTTAGAGCTTCAAAAATGTTGCAAGAATTATCAGATGAAAGTAAAAAAGTAGGACTAAAGGTAAATATTAAAAAGACTAAAGTAATGTTCAATGGATTTTCACAACAAAAGATGAAAATAAAGATTAATAATGATGAGTTCGGAGAAGTAAACAACTATAAATACCTTGATCAGATTATTACTATAGTTGGAAATATAAGAATTAAACTTGGTTGGAGTGCTTTTAGTAGAAATAACTTACCCATATGTTTGAGAAGGAAGATTTTTTAATAAATATATTTTACCAGTTCTTGCTTTTGAATCTGAGACTTGGACTCTTAATAGAAGAGCAACATAAAGACTTCAGACCACTCAAAGAAGTATGGAAAAATGTATGTTAGAAGTAACAAGAAGAGATCAAAACTGCAATACATGGTTAAGAAAACAAACAGGTGTTATTGACATCACTGAAAGAATTAAAATACGAAATAAAGTTGGGATGGACAAATTTCTAGAAGAAATGATAATACATGAACAATTGAAATGTTAAACTGGATTCCAAGTTATTGTTAAAAATACAGAAAGAGACTAGGTGTGAGATAGATGGATGAAATAAGAAAATGTGCCTGGGTGATGTAATGAAGAGAGACTAGTGATCAGAGAAGATGGGTTGAACTTGGAGAGATCTTCACCCTGAGGGAATTGATAATGATTGATGATGATGAAAGTAACTTTATTTCTGTATGATGTTTTTATCTAAGAACTAGGACAATTGATTAAAGCTACTATATTTAACTCATCCAATAAATTAATTTCAATGACGATGTAGTTTAGAAAGTAATTATAACTAGCATGGGCTAATGTAATAAATAGATTTAAAAACAGGCTGTCAAGTTTAAAGTATATATTAGACTTAAAGATCCTAGTTTTATTTATTTTGTGTAGTGTTTAGCACAAAGTAGATTTATATTTCCATGATTCAGAGAAAATTTGACAATAATTAATGATAACAAGTGTGATATTGTATCCTGCATGTAGAACTTTTTAATTTTGTTTATTATTTGGAGGAGTTGCTCAGAATCCTAGTCTTCCAACATACAAATACTGCACTAATAGTATTTACCTAAATTGATCTAATAGATTGTATTCATTAATTAGTAAAAGAGAGTAAAAATTGTTCAAAATATTTATTGCTACAAAAAATGTATATAATGCTGCTAAATAAATCAGATTTGACAATAACTCAAGATATAGCTTCACTCTCTTAGACTTATCTCAAATTAAATTCTCTTTCTAAGTGGTCAACTGAAAATCTTTTTAAAGATCTGAAAAATCATGGTATAAAAATAGATTTCCTATGAGGTTTCAATCAATTTTTTTTCATACCCAACAGTAAAATCAGCTGGATTTGATGTTAGGATATTAGTAGAGTCTTAATTATAGATTTATGACAATATGTGATTGTTGCACACATATGCCATATAAAATGAATTTGATAGTGAATGATCTACATAGATATTATCAAATACAAATTATAAAATGCATAAGTAGTGACTGTCAAATCTATGGATACAGTGAAGAATTAAGACTTGATAAAGCCTCCTAGTTTGAACTTTTAAGAATTCTTTGTAATATTTTGTTAATAATTAATCTGTCTTAAAAACACCCACACAATAAATAAATAAATGGTTCTTGTAGAATAGCTGCTAAATCCCACTCGATGGCGCACTTTTCACGCTAAAATTATAAAATATGATCATTCACGGGCCATTAATTATAATCATTTTGATGTGTTTTTTGTAATGCGAAAATAAAAACAAAAAGAAAATTGTCTTTTTTAAATATTACTTAATTTTAAATATTCTTTTTTATTAACGTATACAAATTAAATGATAATAATAAATGTAAAATAAAATAAACAAATTACAATTTGATTCGTCTTTTTTAGTTTTCTTTTTATTAGAAAAAATCCATTTTCTATCGTAGATTTTTTTTACTGGGGTTACAGCTTTTTTTTGTTGTTGTTGTTGTTTACCACTAGTTTTTATTTCAAATAGAATGATAACTAAAAGTAAAACTTGTTACGTTTACGTTTAGGGTTAGTTTTAGGGTTAGGATTAGGATTAGCATTAGGGTTAGTTTTAGGGTTAGCTTTAGGGTTAGTTTAGGGTTAGTTTTACGGTTAAAATAAAAAATATCAAAATTGTATTTTTGTAAATATTTTTTTTTTTTACTAACATCTATAAAATAAATGATAACAATAAACGTAAACTATATTCAACAAAGAATAACAGTAGTCGGGGAAAAGAAAGAAACTAAAACTTTTTTAAACAACGACAAATATATATATATATATATAATATATATAATGTTTATAATATATGCTTTTTATGACATTTAAAAAAACAGTGTACAATTAATTGTACTTTTCTTACTGGATATTTTTGTGTTAACGCTTTTTTTTAATTTCAAAAATATACACACTGTACAATCTTAAAATGTCTCGTGGAATGTTACGAACAGTACGTTACTTGACTTGTTACCTAATTCCAAATAACTTTATTCATATATCTCGTCAACATTTACTACTTAAAACTTCAATACACTATGGTGTAAAAAGTCTGTTAATTATTACTTTACAAAATCTGAACATTTCAATACTTTAAAATAAAAAAAAATCCAATGAAAACAACATTTCCATCAAATTCAAAAAAACACACCCTCTCCCCAAGCCGTAATCATTTTATAAACTGTGCGAATTCGCAAAATGTATTTGCTGCGTACAACATATATGCTGTACTGTGACGTGACATAGTGGCCTGCAATCTGTAGCTCAACAAAAAAGTTGTATTATAGAAAATGCAGGTTCGAAGGTGTCGGCCGCGGAAACGACATTTTTATGTGTTTTAGCGTGAAAACACCACCATCCAGTGGGATATATCTGCTCATCGATGACAACCAAATAAATATTATAGAAATCTTGCATACTTAACTAAAGACAAAAATTAATATAAATGAAAATCATTCCAGTTTTAACACTATTATGTTACTTTCAAGGTTTTAATAAGTTGCTCTATGTATATTGCAAAAAAGTAATGGTAAGATTTTCCTGCAGGATTTCTCTGGATGGAATAAAAAGAATTGAATATGTACATATAATTTCTGAATATTTTTCTGTTTGATAGAATGATGTTCAAACTTAATAAAGATTAATTTTGTGAAGAGTTAATCTCAAATAACAAGCTGAACTGAAATGAATCTATTGGCATATAACATTTTTCTACACTTGTAAAATTGCAGTGACTTTATAAATTGGAATATAATGGTTAGATAACATATTTTCACTTTAAGTATCTATTAAAAGATTAAGTAATCAATGGAAATATCCTCATCACTGGAACAGTTTCTGGATTTTGTCTTTGTCAGTAAAGATTTAGGATTCTAAACTGGAACATATACATTTAGTAGCCACTTTTTCTTTCTTTGTACTATTGAGGCTAATATCATGAAATCAAAAAAAAAATTGACTTTGATTCCAAACTAACACTTTGAATAATTATCTGAACATGATACCAGTATAGTTTATTTATATTTTAGAACTCTCAGTTTTAAGAAATTCTGCATTCCTTGTATTCTTTCAGTAATATGATTAATGCTTCCATTAGATGTTTCTAGATTATGGCGAAGAGATATGCTCTTAAAAGTATATAAATATGCATATAAAAAAGCCATGTCGAAGATAGTTTGATCTTTTTAGAAAAATATATACAAATACAATTTGAGTAATATTTTATGACTTTTGACTAGACTATGTACATTTTTTTTTTCATTCTAAGTATAACATTGAAATATAACTGAGATAATATTGTTTTATGGATGAACAACTTCTTGAAGTAGAGTGGGAAAATGATATAACTATGTAATCACTAATTTTGTAAGTACTTGAGGAATTATATAGAAAACTCAGAACTTTGCTAATTTTTACTTGTTTTATGTGAATTCTTTGAAGAATGTACATTGTGCTTTTATATACCAGAATGTTTGATATCATTACGGCACATTTTTCTATGAAATTTTCTTTAAGATAGTGAAACTTTTGTCATTTACTAAACACATCTGAGACTATTTGTTATCACGATGAGAACAATGATTCCAAATTAAGGAGTAAGAACTTGAAGATACTGCTAACATCTGTAAGGCAAGATCAAATTTAATAATAGAAATTATTTTTATACAGATAGTTTTTATTCATAGTTCAACATTAAAAGTTTTTATTATAGATACTATTGTATGGTATTATTATTTTATCAACTATTAACAGTTTTATAACAACCAATATTTTATTTAAGTTCTGGGTTAATTCATGATATAGATATAAAAGCGATCTGACATATTTAATGTTTATGGAATAGTTTACTTGATAGAAGGTACATTTAAAACCCAATAATTAAAAATCTTTGCATATCTTTCAAGCATCAAATCTTTTGAAAGTAAAATCACTGTTTATGCAAACACTGCAAATGAATTGCTATGCTGAAAATATATAAATAAAGTGATCATTGACATATAAAAATAATCAAGGATGATGCCATTAGTAGAAAATGTGTTTAAAGTACAAAAGCAAAAACACCTATGTTTAAAGTACAAAAGCAAAACCAGTTGTAATATATAGTCTTTACCAATATGATGGTCATATTCCTACAGTTAATGAATTAATGGTCTACATTTAGCTTTTACATTTAAAATATAAGATGACAAAGATTGTGATAATTAAGTTAAAAAAATGGTAAGCAATCTCTATGTATTTGTAAATAAAGAAATCTTAAACTGTCATATTCATTAGACATAAAATTTGTTCTGTTAAAAAATAATTGGAAAACAAGATTTGAATACATATATCACAGACCTGGAAAAGGATTGAGTATAAAATAATATAATTTCACTAATATTAGAAGGTAGTATTAATATTTTACCCCTAAATATTAATAAAACATATACTCTTAATCAATATTCATTATTTGGTTAATATAAAAAAAGGCATATGGATTTATTGCTCAGGAGTTCATAAGAAGTTTATGCACCAGACCTGTGGATGCCAGAATTGATCTTGAGACCTGGTGACCCCAAGTCAGACACTCTACCTGATATGCCAAATTGCACATGGCCTAGGTTACTATAATAAGCAAATGAACATATGCTATATAAAATGTGCTATTTAGTTAAGAGAATCATTATTAATAACTATAAAACTGGAGAGAACACATTAAATTTGAACAACACATTAAAGTTAGGTGTTTATTTCTTTTGCTATGTAAAACCTCATTCTTTCACTTTTAAACATTGATTAAAGATACCAAAAAAAAATATAAATGACTCTTCAAATGCACTATGACTAAATTAGTTACACATTATTCAGGTGCTATATTAGCCAAATATTATTTACAGTTATTCTGTATTTAACCAATGTATATTACAGTAATTCACTTCATACACTTCACATTTTTTATATGTACTTGTTAACAATTACAGTCTCTCAATCAATATGCAAATGATTTGTCAATCAAAATTTTTACAAATTATTACATCTCTTTAAGTCCAAATAAGATTTTAATTTTTATTAAAGATTCATATGCAAGATCTTATATGCTTTTTTTAAACCACAACTCACAATTTTTAACAATTTTGCTGCAAATGCTGAAAATGTGACCTTGAATTTAATTAAGTCAAAATACATTTTAGGAATCATTTACATTCTTAGTGTATGTAATTTAATACATTGTACATGCTTATACACACCTGCACATATAATGTAATAAATGAGGGATTCAAACTCTGACTTTCACATGACCCTCAACTCTCCATACTATTTTATATTGCTGACCCACCTGATCACACACATGTTGAAAAGATAAATAATCACCAATATATGTATTTCATGCTAAACCAGCAATCAACAGTTGGTCCAGATTACTATCTCCACACATATATACAATCAGTGCTCAGTTTTATATTAAGATAGCCAATCTTCAAACTATTCCAACCCACAACTGTTCATTGGATGGCTGAAGAGTTGTGGATTGGAGTAGTTTGAAGATTGGCTATCTTAACATAAAACAGAACACTGATTGTATATATGTGTGGAGATGATGATTGCTGGTTTAACATGAAATACATATATTGGTAATTATTTATCTTTTCAACATGGGTGTGATCAAGTGGGTCAGAAATATGAGATGACATGGAGAGTTGAGGGTCATGTGAAAGTCTGAATTCTTAGTGTAACTCCTATGTTTAAAAGTGTAAGATAAATAAGTTATAATTTAATAAATATACAAGGTCTAATGCATGAGAGAAGGAAAAGAAATATAAATAAAAATATGATCATGCATGAATAGTATAATTAAAAAGTTTTATTGCATGTCTAATAAAAATTTAATTCAATATCTGAGGATTAACAATGATTGTTTAACATTTATATATTATTTGAAGGTTTATAATTGTCAATGCATGAATATTAGAAGTTGTCTGTAAAGTAAATACACAAAACTATAAACTGAAGTAAATCTTTTTATACAAGCCAATTCGTGAGGTTAGAGTCTTCTCATTCAGATACATCTATTTTGCCACTAACACATGCTTCATCAGAATATCAAAATTAGTGTGTAAATAAATAAACACTCCAATGTATGCATAGAATATACATAAGAATCCTAATGAATGATAAATTGTGAAGCTGCTCATTAATTAGAGCTGTTGAAAAGTCAAATTGATGAAATAGAGATTAATTAGAAAATAATGTTTTTTATGGATCAATATTTTGTTAATGAGTAAGTGGGATTACATATTAATTCTTTAGATACTACATGATTTATATGATTTTGCAATATAACCACACACATACAGTTGTACACACTGTGTATATAAAATTCTGAGGTGTATTGAAATTTTTACACAAATAAAATATCTGTGATTTATTACTCTTATCACAGAATATTATGCTAAACAGTGTCTTTGCTTAAGTTAACATCAACTAAATACTACTGTTATTACTAGGTGATCTGGTTTTAGCTTGCATTATCAGTTCTAATTAAAGATTTCCTGGTTATATTTTAGCTAAAACATTATATAGATTGTTACATTCCTGGAAAATTCCAATTATATTCAATGTTTATATACACACACATGTATATTTTTTATAAAGTATTTAAATTAAGATTAACATGTATATAAATAAAATGAATCTCTGCCATCGATATGTTTCCATAATCACTATAACAGAATACATAATTCATATTAATATACCTATAATAGTTTCAACTTGCTAGCATCATATTCATGGTATAAAATAATAACATTTCAGCTTATTACATTTAAAAATTCCATTGTACATTTATTTAAGGATCTTTGATTTATCACATCTTTATTTTGTGCAACAAACTAGGTATCTTTCACATGTTCTTCATAAACAACTTCAATAATACCCAGATCAAACTTATGTTCACTTTTTTTATCTGATTTTAAAATACTGAATTTTGTATTGGGTTATTTCTTTTTTAGAGAAGAAAATTTTAACACTTATTTTAGGGCCAGCCATTAATTGGCATCCCAGAGAGATGAACTTTCAAAATAAAAGTTTAGCATAATTTTTTAATTCATTTGATATTTTATTATGTATTTATTATGTATTGTTCATATGATATATCTTTTCATTTACCTTTTTATTTTGCAATTATTGGAAACCCATGTGCAGGCTTTATTTGTAGAATTGTTTTTGCTTTTCTATACATATTCAACTAATGCACCAATTACTTGTTCTTAAATTAGTCTTTATTTGCGTAAAATAAGCAAATGGACATAAACATGGGATTCCCCATATATTTATTACAGAGAAAGGCAAATTTAATAACTATGGTGATCCAGAATTTGATTATGTATATAAGAAAGCCAAAAGTATTTTTTCATATATGTCAATATTTTTAATCATAAAAGAGAACATGGGTATGAGTTTGATCTAAGAATTTTAAAATATTTTATGAAAACGATTGAAAAAAGAAAATTAAAGAATCTTGCTTATTGCACAATGAACACATGGTGAATTCGACAGTCTACTAAATAAACAGGAGATTTTAAATATAGATATTTAAAACTGAATTATTTATAATTTGATAACTTTTAAAAGCTATTGCATTAAAATATTTTAGGCATATTAATATAAAGATCAAATTTTATATCTCTGTTATGATGACTTTTATGTTATGTATACTGTATATATGAAAAATTTAGTTTCGTATAATTTAAAACTAAATAAACTTTGAGTGAAAACCAAAAACTAGATGATTATATGTTAAATAATAAATGATAAAATAAACTTCTTTTATAATCAACATTACGTATTGCTATTAAATTATAATTAAGTGTTTTAGGTCACTTTTGATCTGTGTAATTAACTAGAACAGTGTTAAAATAATTACATTAACAATATATGTATATACATACATAATTAACTAGATCAATGTTCAAGTAAATATATTATTAATGTTACAAGCTTTATACTTGTAATGTTTAATATATATATATTGAAATAATAAATTTAATAATAGATTTGTGGGATTAAAAAAAAAAAGAATTTACTTAGTTTAGTAATGACGTTACACAAATTGATTATACTAATTTTTTTTAAAAGGACAAAACTTTGGTTATTAATGAAAAGACATAACTTTGTTAAAGAAATGCTGACTATTCTTTCCTTTTCACCCCAGCTGAGATTACACCTCCTCCCTCAATAGTTCCCTTTTCCCTACATTTCATTTTTAACTTAGGCAAGTCAAAGAAGTTACATGATTTTAGACTTTTTTTTTTTTTAAATTATGATTTATATTAATTATTACATTTATTTCCTCGCATTTATTTCTACATATGCGCAATTTTCTTTCTGGCAGTACTTTTTACACAAAATTCAAACTATAACTTTACGTTAATACAAAACATATATCTATACTCATTTCAGAAAACTTATTACAGGCTTCATTTTCAAGGTACTCGTGGTTTATTAAATATCGGACAATAACTATATGTTAATACAAAAAATATATACTTATTTCCAAAAAAATATTATTGGCTTCATAGGTACTCATGGTTTATTAATATTGGACTATAACATTACATTAATACACAAATATATATACTCATTTTTAAAGAAAAATCTTACTGGCATGATTTATTTTTTTAAAATTCTCAGGGCACTCGTGGTTTATTAAAAGATCGTCCCATGTTGGGCGCCATTTTAACAATCGGGCGAGAAGGCTTACGTAATCTGCACTACAGGGCGCCACTAGGCATTTGAACCTAGAAAATTTATATAGTAGGCAGGTACGTTAAGTTTAAAAAATTTTTTTTTAATTTATATATTTGGATTTTTATCGTTTGCCCAAGGTCACTAGCTCATAGAGTAGCAGAGATTTTAAACATTTATAACTTTCAATAGATTTCTATTCTCTCGAAGTATATATTAAATATTTAGAACAATAAAATAAAAGAAGCCACTGCCAGTAATTAACACACAAATAGATTTTTATTAACGCACATTTAAAATTGAGGAATAAATCTATTTTTAGATTTTAACATTAATATTTTTTTAAAAATTTTAATTACTATTTTAAATAGATCGCACAGATGGATATTTAAATTATATTTTACTTTAGCATGTCGAGCATAGATAGTCTACATAGATTTTTTTTTACTTAAAACTTATCAAAACATTTATTCAATCTCAGACTAAAAGTTCGTAGTCAACCCAATGCCTGCTTCCAGATATATAGTCGCAATTGATGCAATATGAAGATGCTAGCATAAAACCACGCAGCCAGGAATGTGCATCTGACAGCGTGATATTATTTGAAGGAAATGATCCATGTCTAGAACAGGAAAGTGCATCTGTTAGACTAAGGAATCATGTATATATATATATATATTTAAAGAGCGCTACTTATGGGGGGAGAGCGGTCTTTCTGCCGACTTATAAATCCCTGTCCATAGAGCTAGAAGGGGTTAATGGTGCAGAAAATACATCTGCAACCATTGCAACGGTATGACTGCCTCTTTGGGGTTATGCATTCAGGTGGGCACATTGCCCTGTATGCTAAACACGCTTCACACTACATCAATATAAATATCTATATATCTCTCCACTAGCACTGACACAACCACGAAACAAATAGCCTGAAATTAAAATCCCTTAAATTAAACATAAACGAATTTAAACATAGTTATTAATCTTTATCCATGCAGCTATCTACACCCAACTTTAAATTTAATACATTTTAGTTAAAACATAATTCACACACAAAAAAAATGAAATGGAAATGATTGCTTAAACATCTACATAAAAAATATCAATAATTGAATTTGCATTCTTTAAGTCAGATAAGAGTTCTTATTTTCAGTTATTAATTACTTGCAATTTTAGGAAAGTTCTTATTAGATTGACACAATAGTTCATACTTTACGGATTTAATAGATTGAGAAGTCCATCTTCATGATCACTTTCGTAGATTTTGTCCTTTGAAATGAAACTGCAACTTGCCATGCATTTGGTCAGGAACTGTCATCCAGAGGCCTCAACTGGTTGTCCGGAAAATTAAATTTATTGCAGACTTCCACATCGTGAAAATCTGCAATATAGCCAGTTATAACGATCTATTCAGTCAGCTCTCAGATAACAATTATAATAATAATTTGGCTTTTATATTTTTATTAGTCTCTTATCATTAGATCTTGAGATTCAATGAGCAAGACATCACTAATTCATTCATGTTTCAGTTATGGTCCGTGCTGTCATTTTCGTGTTTGGATTGGTCATTTAATTCCTTTGTATTCTCTTATCTGACCATTTAATTTATTTTACATGCCTCACGAGGTAGTTTGCTTTTGAACAATCATTTAATTAATAAGACAATCATTTCCATTTTCTAAGACTATAGAAATCAACATTATTTCTATTTTTAAAATATCAATCTTTTTATATCTTTACTTTTTACAAAAAAATTTACTTTCAAATATTTTTATTTTTTAAAAGTTTTTAAAGTTGTCCATCATGCGATCTATATATACGTTAAACAGTTTTTAAATTAAGTTTTTTTTTTTTTTTTTTAATAAATCAATTTTTATTTATGGTCTTTTATTTTAATTTTAAAATAATGTGACAGGATATTATATTCCGTTACAATATATATATTGAAATAATAAATTTAATAATAGATTTGTGGGATTTCAATTGATGACGTTTGCTTCCGTTTTTTTTTTTTAATTTAATGGCAGTTGAGGCAGGTTTAAGAAATTAACCAAAAGTACTTCTGCGGATTTAAGGATTGTTTGTAATAGTTTGTAAACCATTAAATTTATTATTTCAATTATAATTACAGGTTGTTGTTTTTTTAATTAATGGACATTTTATTTATTTTACATATATATATAATTTAACAAAATGGTTCAGACTTATACAGATAAAATATCTTTAAAAACCCAGATGAGGTGATATATTTTTTACAATGTGGCAAGTTATTAAAAGAGATATGACCAGATGAATATGCCATGAATCCACCTACACACAAATAAATACCTCTTATTTAAGTGCTAAGAGAGGTGACTTTAGTCAAAAGCTAAGCCCAAGCAAACAAATAAGTTATAATACCAGACAAATTTTATAAGTTTTTTAGGAATATTGAATAATAATAATTCAACCACTAGTGGGTTTTGACAAGTACAATCTTAAAAAAAAAGGAAAATGCTTATTTGGATATCTGATTATGAAGACAAATAAAAAATCCTCCAGGGTTGGATCATACATATTCCCCCAAATTGAGATTTGATATTTCCATACTTGATTATAAACTATTATCTTCATTTATTTTCTTGTCAAATGAAATCAATATTCTTAATTAATAATATCACTGTTTAAATATGTGTCTTAGCAATCTAGTGGCATTATATTCCAATTGCAAAATATTTAATACTCTAAGACAAATAATAATAATAATAATAGTATTATTTTACTTAGTTACCAATAAATGAATTACACAAATAATAATGGTTCTTGATACATTAAATCAGCAAACAATATCAGCTAAGGCTGTGAATAAGATATAATTTACATATAAAACTAAATATTTGAATCATGAAAATTCAGAAAGTACTTTTAGGCTATGAATATCAATTAAAAAGAGGGAATATGTTTATTTTTTTTTTTCAAATGCAAAATCAATTTAATGTATAATTAATCCTTTTTTTAAAAAAAAAATCATTGACAAAAATAATTCTATACATATAATTTTTATAAATGAAGCTTACATAACAATGTTCAAACTGTAAATAATAAAACTAGTGCCAATATTAATCATAATCAGATATAATTATTTTATTTCTTCTTAGGAACAAATAAATAAAATATCTAAATAAACTTATAACGTATGTGCATGTAAAAGTTATTAGTAAAAATATATATTTATTATTAAAATATCATGTATGTGCATGCATATACTAACATTTAATTTATGCATACAATTTTATCCCTTTATAATAAAAATATCAATATTTCTCTCTAATATTGCATTATTATTTTGTAACAAAAAATATAAACATGACTACAAGTGAAGTTATATAATTATTTTACAAAATGATATAGAATGTGATGAAACTTTCCTTTCTATTAGAATATTATGCTACAGTTTTTAGGATCATTTTTGCTGCTTAGTACTTTCTTAAAAGTGTCTATTTCACTAGTAACATTTTTAATGAAAGAAATCACCATTGAAACATATATTTACATGAAATTTTCCTCATACCTTGCAACTTTAGATTGAAGTATAATTGTAAAAACTCCACTGGAAGCTTATATTTTTACAATTTTTATTTTATTTTTAGTATATTTTGGGGTAAGCTTTTTTGTTTTATATCACTTATATTTTAATGAAGACTGGTATATAGTTAGGTTGGATATTTTAATTTAATCATGAAAGATCAATAGTTTTTTTATTTTATTTTAAATAAATTCAACAATGAGTTAAATTATTTTTATTGATATTTATTTTTTCCTTAAAAGATAATAATGGATTTATTCTTTAATTGAAAGTTTGTAGGTTGATTATGTAATGGCTCAATTTTACAAATGATAATTTTTAGGTCTTTCTTTTTTAAAATGGTAAAAATACATTATTTCCTCCATGGATAATAAAAATTTTCTTTATTGGTCTTGATTTAATTAATAGTGCATTTTATATTATTAAGTACTATTTATGAAATGTTATGACTTATCAGATTTCTGATAAAGGGTTTGTAAAATAGGACACTATTATAAAATTATTTTTCCCAGATAGTCCTATCTAGACATCTTCCTTTTATTAAATAATAAAATTGTAATGGCCTTTTTTCCAAAAAATCCTAGTACATCAATTAGTCACAACTCTATATTATTGGACCAATTTGTGTACAACAATTTCAATTTGATTTTTTTTATGTTTTTAAAGAAGAAAAAAATGTTTGCTATAAAAAAATAAACATTTTTATAATTAATTTTACACAAACTATTAAACTAATAAAAAAAAAATGAAATCATTATTATTGATTTTACAAGTTTATAAAATAATAGATTAGTAAAAATAATTAACACAATACTGTGTGCCCATGCACTCATAATTCTCTATCTCCTACACATAATGCCATCTTCTATGCTGTTAAATAGTTAAAAGACAAGAAATATGGGTTATGGATTAAAAAATTAAGGGAACAATTATTAGATTTTGGTTAATTATTTTTTATTTAAATACTATTATATGTTAGTATTACAATAGATGTAAACATTGCAATAGTATGGAAAATTAGGGGTCACATGGGAAGATAGAAAACTACCATCATTCCCTTTTAATAAATGATCACTAATTCACAAGAGACTAAATCATCAAATATAAAAGAAATAAGCATGGAATAATATTATAAGCAGTTTTATAAACTATAAATATAATAATAAACTACCTCCACATTAAAGAGAAATGTTAAACAAACAAAAAACAACAGTCAGCTTTGTGACTGGACTTGAAAGGGGTTGACTATACACAAGCTAATTATTTAAGCCACTGCCAAAATTAGGGCAGAAATACAACCCAAACTCTGGATGCATATATCTAAATGCTAATCTATTACTCATAATAAAAAATAATACTGAAACATATTAATCATTATCAATGCCTTGGCCATATAGTACCATTAATGTAATAGCCAACTATAACCTTAATTTGTAATAAAATAAAATATAAAATATAGTGCATGGACTCTAAAGATGATAACTTTGCACCATATAGGATTATTATCTTGATGTTTAAACACCAACATAACCCCAACATTTATATAACTAGCCATTATGCTCTAATCTAGATTAGGAAGCAAGAAGTTTATAAATTGTTACTGTGAGCAAGAGATAAATAAATATAACAGATTATTCTAGATAATTGTAAATCACTCATAGGTTTACTCTACTATAATTAAATAGCTGTACTGGGATAATTTAAAAATTCCTAAAACACTAAGCTGTATTGAAATCAAGTCCCACTCTGCCAATTTCTGGAGCAGATACAAATGGAGAATAAAGCAGAGAAAATAAGTAAATTAGCCAAGTAAAGCCAAGTATTGAGACAATAAGGTTTAAAGAAAGGCAGATTATGGATAATGATAACAGTAGTAGTGTTAGATAAAGTGAAATTTTGCATGGAAGAGGAAATAATGTTAAGCTTAATTTATGAGATAGAAAGTTCATATTTGTATTGCCTGTGTAAAAGTGACTTAACACAGTTTTTTTAAGTTTAAAAAATACTATAATATATACATATATGCTGACAAGATTCAGATTAAAAAGATAAAAAAGAACATGATCAAAAAGAAAAATAACATCCAGCTGAATGAACCCAAAGAACAGAGATTATTATGTCAGTCCAGTTTTTACAAATGTTTAAGGAATTCAAAGGAAGCAGTAAGAGAGCAAAAGAAGGGCTGCAAAGAAAGCTAGAATAAAAGAAAAAAATGTAAACATAATAGGAGAACACAATCAACAGAATCAAGACAACCAAGAGTGTGTCCATGAAATCAAACATTAGAATAGAAGAAGAATGAGCAGGACAATAAAATCGAAAGTAATCAACAAAAAGAAGTTGATAATAAAAAGAGAGAGAAAAAAACATGCAAAGGAGATTAGAAAAAATTGATAAAAAAATAAAAGAGTGCAAAACATAATAGAAAAATGCAATCAACAGAATCAAGACAACCAAAAGAAAGAGTGTGTTTATGAAAATAATCATAATGTGAGCCAAACATTAGAGTGGGAGGAGAAAAAGCAAGATAATAAAGTAGAATGCTATCAACAAAAAGAGGATGATAATAAAAAGAGAGCAGAAGAAAGTCTGCAAAAGAGATTAGAAAAAATGGATGAGAGAATAATTACAGGCTGGCAAAATATATTAGCAGAAGGCAGTCAAAAGGAAGACTGTGTTTATAAAAATAATCATAATGTAAGCCAAACATTAGAGTGGAAAAAAAAACAAACAAGGAAATAGAATGCAATAAAACCATGTTAGATAAAATGGAGAAAATTGAACAGAAAAGAGAAGAAAATGATAATGACAATAAATGAAGATAAAAAATATAGGATAAAAAGTTAGATGAAAAAATTAATCAGAAAAAAGACCATCAAAAAATCAACCAAAGTGTTTATGAAGATAATCAAAGTATAATCCAAACAAGTGAGAAAAATAAAAAAAATATTGAAATTGTTATGAATAAATATAGCATGAATGCTGAAGCCATTAGCAGTGATTATAATGATGTTGATATCTTTGCCATAGATGATTATTTAAATAAACAATAAGTGAAAAAAAATGTCATAAACAAAAAGTGAAAATTGATACAAAATGTAATGATGGAAAATAATTTAAAGGGTTCTTCAGTAAAATAAATATTAGTGTAGTTGGTGATAACTATATAAATGAAAACCTAAGAATAAATGAATTAAAACAATTGGAGGAAAGTAATAAGAATAAATAAAGGTTTATAAAAATAATAAATCAAAAGATTGAAGAAAGGAAATAAATAATTAAAATGACAGTTCAAAAAGTTCAACAAGTAATAGGAAAAGAGAATCAAAAGATATGCAGAATAGATACCAGAGAGGTCTATATTCAGTCTTTTTAAAGACAGATATTTCAATTGAAAATATTGATTGCTGGTTCTCTGTTAAGTGGGTGAATAAACTTTGTTACAGGTAGCCTATCACAAAAAATAGACCAGATTGTTTTGTGCATTGACAAACAAAATATTAAGCTGACAAAGTGGAAATACTCAGGCAACAAATTCATAAAAAATTAAAAAGATATTTTGGTTCTTTCAACATTCAATATATTGGCTTTCCAAAAATGGAAGTAAAACTAGTATTAAAAATAGGACTGTTGAGAGGAGTAATAAAAATAATCCAAGTAAGGAGGCCTGGATGAGAAGAAAGATGGATAGTAGTTCTGAGAGTAGGGTGAACTGGAACAGATATTTACCACCCTATCACAGTGAGACTCAAAAATTACCAACCATGCATGTATTAGAATACTTAATATTCCTATAATCTTGGACAGCACCAGTAATAAAGTGAACATTAAAATGTATATAGTTAATAATAAAAAATGAAATCTCCTTTCCATTGTCTCATTATAAGACTAGTGTAATGTAACATTTTGGGCACTAATCCAATATTACAAGAGTCTTACATTTAGAATTAATAGGAAAATGATATTTAATTTTCTATGTTTTTTTTTAATAATAATTGTTAATTCATTTAACTTAATATTTTTTTTCCAAATAATATGAAAATTCTAGACAAATTTCTTTAAACAATAATGTGATTATTTTTAAAAATTATAAATAGTTGTAGAAGAGAGAGAGAAATCTAAAATCAAATAAATAATTTTTTTTTCCCCCATGTGTCATAGCATCGGCCAGGACGTGAACCCACAACCGTCTGCAAGCAATTACTTGCTTGTATGGCAGCTGCGATACCTCTCGGCTAACAACGCAAGACTAAATAATTTGTTTTGTTCTCTCTCTTCAATAATTTTAACTATTTACAAGTTTATTGAAACTTTTGATTTTAACTTTTGAAAGAAAATGAGATAAAGTTTTATGTTTAATAGTATATTTAAAAAAAAAAGATGAAAAAAATATGATTTTAATATATTTTTATTAAATTTTACTTTAATTGATCAGAGCTATTTTTTCTTACTTTTCTCTTTATCTCTCTTCAATACAACATGCAGCATTTATCAAATCAGTGTGGTTAATCTGATTATTTTGTTTTACTCTTGGGGAAAAAAGTAATTAATGAAAGATTTAAGTAGTATGATTGGAATTTCTTAATAAAAAATGAGGGAAATATGTAGGAGAGAAACTTGTGATTGGTTTGATTCAGGGTTGTTTCAAAAAATAATTAGAGGCATATCATGATCAGAAGATCTAAGTGTCTTGTAAAAAAATGGGCTGCATTTGATGTTTGTTTGTTTATTTGTTAACTCATGATAGAGTGGTATAAATATTTTTTTCAATTTAATAACATTTTAAAATTGATTTTGTATATTTGTTTAAAATGTCATGAAAGTGAAAGGATACTTTAATTTTTTAAATAGGTAATTTAGTTTCTTAGATAAGAGGAGTGGGAGATGTTTTAAATAATGCTCAATATTGATTTTATTTATCATCATTTAAGTAATATTCATAAGAGGGCAGTATAAAGATTTTTTTCAATTTAATAACATTTTAACATTTTAAAATTGATACTTAAAATATTCAAGTTCATTATAACTTATTGAAATTTTGTACATGTTTAAAATGTCTATAAAAGTTAGGATACATTAATTTTTTAAATAGTTGACTTATTTTTTAAATAGAGAGAGTAGAGAGAATGTTTAACATAATGCTTGCTATTGATTTTATTTGTTATAAAAGTTGTTTGTAATATAGCTTTGCTAAGGGTTTTTTTAAATGATTTTTTCAAATAAAAAGCTAAATAATAATTTTAAACAGAAATGGTATTTATTGACTTTTTTACATATATAATCATGTACACATACTAAGATTGATATGTACATAAAGACTATACATATTAACTTACTGGAAAAATATCTAGTGATATATATACATTATGTGTGAAAAATTGATTTAAAGTATAATTATCTGCATCAAGTGATGTTCATTTACAATATAGTTTTGTTAAAACAGGCAAAACTCTCCATACAGTGCCACTCAGTGCAAGCAAGAGTAATCAATGGATGACAGAAGGCTTGTGCATAAAATCCCTATCTAGTGCCTACTCATCCAATATCCCAGACTATTTTCTGGCTTATGGACTTTGTCAGTGAGGAGCCTTGGATCTGAGAGCACTGCACCCATATCTTAGGAGCTAATGGAACTCTCCAGCAGCTACCTTGTATCTCTACTTAACTACAAAACTATGAGAATGAAATTGAAAACACAATATTTTTAATCCAAGCTCATTAGCTTATGTAGTCATATAGGTCTGAACTCAGTTCAGCACCCATACATTTTGGTGTCTTTGATTCTTTAACAACCATAGCCACCACTATACTATTAGGCAGGATTAGTGTTAAACCACTAAACATCACATGATCACTATTTCTCATGCTTGCTCATAACTTTTGTTAAAACAGGCTTGCACTGAGTGGCCCTACTGTATGAAGAGTTTTGCCTGTTTTAACAACAGTGATGAGCAAGCATGAAAAACAGTGATCATGTGAATATAGTTGTGGTAAGAATTTAAAATAAAAAATAAAAAAATTTCAATCAAAGTAAAAATATTAAACACTTTTTACTTAAAAAACAATTTCATATATTTTTATCATTTATATGCACATATATTATTACGTAAACATGCTAAATGTGATATATACATAACAGATATACATTTTAACTTATAGTAGAAATATCTAGTGATATATAAATATATATATCAACTCCAAGTGTCCAGTCAATTTAGAGTATGTAGTTTTACATTTTTATTTACAGAGTCAATACTAAAAACTTAAAAATAATAAAGATATTTTTTATGTATTAAATGACTTTTATTGACTGTGCACTAAAAAGAAAAAAAAATAATTGTTTTTTTCATAATTGAGGTTTTTAGATTTAACTAAAAAAAAAGCATGGGGAATCCAGAAATTAATTAAATCAATTCATATCTTTTATAACAAAAAAAAAATGACTCAATTTTTGGATCCCCTTTTTCCATGCTTTTATTTTATGTTAACTCTAAAAATCCCAATTGTGGTTAAAGAAACAATTGTTTTTCTTTCTTTTTACTGCAAAGTCAATAAAAGCATTTAATATATAAAAAAAAATTATATCTATTATTTTATAATAAACTTTCTTTAACTGTCTATAATATGTAATGTATATTATTGTATTTATGTAGTAATATTTTTTATTTTAAATGTGCATCTTAATATTCTAGTAAATAAATGGTTCATTGTACTTATTGCATCATACATTTCTAATAAGAATTTATTCATTGTATAGATTATGTCAGTAATATTGTTTATATAAATATAATCAATGTTTTAATAGTTTTTGTAAAATATTTATGCTGTCATTATTTATTTATTTTATTACAATTGCTTTTAAAATAATGTTAAAAGGTTAATGATAAGCATATGTTGCTTCAGAAATCTCTTTTGGCTAATTCTTATATTTTTATCATCATCATCATTATCATTATTATTATTATTATTGTTGTTGTTGTTGCTGCTGCTGTTGTTGTTATTGTTATTACTATTATTGCCCATTAATAGCTCTAAAGCCCAGATAATTTCATATGAAATGTTATTTAAAATGTAAGTAAATATACAAATAAGTAATTAAGTTAAGTATTTCTGATAATGCTTTTATATAAATTTAGATAATTAAAATCACCTTCAATAAATTGTAATTTTATTTATATTTGTTTAAACATATTATATAACGATCTATATTATTTTAAATAACACAATAGATGTATAACTTCAACATATAATTTTTTCTTTGTTAAAAATGTAATAGTATCAACTTCTTCAAGCATCTGATATAAATTTCTATTTTGTTTATCTTGGCTCTTTAATAAAAATATTAAATTTATAGTTTATACCTCTTTCTGTTGGTATGATAATATTATACTGAAATGGTAAATCTGATTCAAATTTGCCATTTCACGGTCTGACCCACCTAATTATTTATTTTACTAACATTTGCTTTTTTTTATTATTCTAAAAAAAAAAACATTTTTAAACATTTTTAACTATCCTGAATAAATCCTATAATTTATTTTGGATCATAATTGTACTAACACTTATTCTATTTTATTATTAAAAGAAAAAAAAATTCAAATAATTAACTTTGAATTTTTTTATATATTTTAGATATACTGTATATGTTTAAAATGCTTTATTTTTAGTTCAAGAATCCAAGATGGCCTTTTTGAAAAGATTTGTACCTCGATAAGAAGTTTAAAATAAATGTTTAAATTAAAAGCATTGGTAAATTACCAAAATCCATTCACTGTGGAATCTCTATTCATTAATTAGTAGAGATTCTACATTGTTATCTAAATTAAAACCTAACATAAAATTATATTGAAATATATTGATCCTTATTGAGGTACAAACTTTCTAAAATTAGAATAAAAACAATTTCTATTGTTTTCTAAAAGATCATCTGAGGCAACAGGAAGTAATAAATAGTGGCCCCTTTTTGGACAAAAAGAGTGACTAGTGACCTGACAGAGAAGAGAGAGTTGTAGAAAGCACACTATGATGATTGAGGAGTAAAACAGGGTAAATCGCTGCCCTTTCCTTCCTGAGACCTGAAATCTTTCGTTATGTTGCTGCCAGAACCTGCCTTCAAATGCCACCAGCCATCAAGGTTCGCCTATGGACTCATACCGGGGAACTCCAGGTAAAATACCGAAGAGATTAAATCCTGTCATCAAAATTTTAAAAATTATTACTAGAATGTAAATATAATTTCGTAAAGCTTTAAAAGGTTTAAAGTTATTGTTTATTGATACTCTTTTAACTGTCTCTTTAACCTGTTCTTTTAAATTATTTATAATGTTTTTCCTTTTAATAACTCAAGCTCACAATAATTTTCTAATATTTTTAATTGTTAAATATGAAAATATTTGTTTTGCTTATTAATTAAAGTATGAGATTTCATACTTTGATTTTTTTTTATTTTGACAAACTTCACTCGTGGGGGTCCAAAGAGCGTAGTTTGCTAAGAGAGCAAATTATGTTTTATTAGGGAAAGGGAATTTTTAACAAAGAACGATTTGATTTTTTGCTAAGAGAGCAAATTATGTTTTATTAGGGAAAGGAAATTTTTAACAAAGAACAATTTGATTTTAAAAGTAAAATAAGTTGATCTATTTTCATGAGTGAGGTTATGTCGAATATATATATTTCTAAACCAATCTACCGTAATTTCAAATAAATTTATTATAGATTTCCCAGAATGGGATTCTATTATTTTATATTTCTGTAATTCAAAATAGAATAAAATATGCTATGAATTTTTGACCTAGTAGCAGCGCCGCTGGATAGCATCAGTTAATTATCAAGCCTTTTTTTTTTAAGTTAGGAAAAAGGGAAGGGGGGATTTTTTCGAGAGTTAAATTCCCTTATTTCTACATATATGTTTTTTCTTGTAGGTTAAATATTTATATAAAGTAGTTGTTTACGCAGGTTGTTCCCTATGCAGTATTAGATCATTTTAGGGCTATTTAATTATAATTCGTTCCTATTTAATAATTATAAAATCTCAGGTTAATAAAGAATGCTTGGAGTCTCATGAACAGACGTAAAACGATCATAGATTTTGTGATTTGGAGTTAGCTTCCGTTCTTCGCATACACCTGTGAAATGGACAGCGTGTTTGAGATAGAGTTGGTTTGTCAGCAGAATTCGTAGAGGCGAATATGAGGGCTTTCCGTAAGTCCTATCTCCTATTGATATATGGACACAACATGTGGACATATCGATTTCCCTTTGTATTCTTCGTTGGAAAGGCATACGAGTGTCCGTAATCCGGCTCATATTTTCTTACTCACGTTTCTTCTCTCCTGTGCACTCGTATATTTATTAACCTGACATTGTTTTGCTTTTATATGGCCTATCTAATATGTAAGTCATAGGGAAATGATTCTACTGAAAGGATCTTCGACCTGAGTAATCGACTCTTTTGTTCGTTTGCGTAATTAGTTAAAATCGTTTGGTTTTGGCTAATTCGCGTTATATAATTCTTATAGGTTTGATTTTAGTTGTAAGTCCAATTAAAGTGGCTTGTTTGCTTGATAATTAATTGATAGATTTTTTTATTATAACCACTTACAGTTTTAAAGTTATTTATAAGCTATGCCAGCAAGGTCCACTAATGTCATAAAACATTAGTTATTGAAAATCCAAATTATTAATTTTATAAAGAGAAATGAAATCAAATTTTTTCATCTGTTAGTGGAGTAAGACGTCAAGTTAGTCTTATAATCGTTTATTTAATTCATATCTTTTTCAATTAAAATGTTTTTTTTAAAATCTTATATAAAGAATTCATTGAAATAATTATTCTTATATATGTTCGTAAGGCACATATTTAGATCTACCGCTAGATTACAAGCTTGTAATAAATGTGCATGGGGAATTTTGAAATCCGTGGTCATTTAATTATAAAATAATTTTTGCTATTTTAAAAAGAATAAATGTAAACAAAAGTAAACTGTATACACTTCACAAAATAAATTGTACAAATTCAATAATGTCAATGTTAACCGCTAATAAAAATAAAGTCGTCAGGAACTCATATAATTATGAAGTTAATTTAAAAATTATATATATATATATTTTGAGCTTGAGTTTAAACTAATGTAAAATAACTAATGTTGAATGTCTAATGAGTTTAAATATATATATAGTGTTCTCGAATCATTTTATTTACTTTTATTTTAAATAAATTTTGATTTTTAAACATACCTATCAACCAATCACACAAGTTCTCATTTAAATATAATAAAATCGAATCTCATGCTTTAAGACCCAGCTGCCGGCACAGTGAAAATAAGGGAATTCGATCGTATCGTCGAGAAAGGCTATTGATTAGATCTTTGACCTGGGGATATAGGTAAATAGAGCAGAATTCACGATGTACCTGATTTATCTATCTTGTACATGGTCGGACTCTAGGTACTTTACCTGTATTCAGGGGTTTGTTGGATCGATGTGTGTTTTTCGACCGGTACAATACATTTCAGATTAATATTAATGATTATTTATGGAGGTATTAATCAAGAAATTAAATGTTATATTTTTAAAACATTATTTGAAATAATGATATAAAAATTATAGCAAATTTTGTTTTATAATGTGATTAAGTGAAATAAAAAAATCATGCAAAGCAACATAAATGTTATAAAAATTAGTATTCAACCGTAAGAAATAATTTAGTTTTTGAAAAAATGCATTAAAGTTATATATGTATAAGTATGAATAAATTTTAAAATGAAATGATAAAAGCAAAGCTAATTTCAATAAAGAAAGTTATTTTGTTTATCAAATATATGCGCTATAAATAAAATATCAATTAAAGTAAAGCATTATCAAAATTGAAATTAATAAATTGGTATATTGTAATAGTGTTTGAAAGGAGTGTGCGTAGGAGTAGATTAATTTTTACAAATGTATAATTTAATAGACTAATTAAAAAATGAAGTGTAAAAACAATGTGTAAATAAAGCTGAACTTTGTTTAAAAAAAATAAATGCTTTTTCAAATTAATAATATCAAATGGAAATAAAAATGGTTTATGCAGAAATTTTAATAAAATTATATTATTAAAACCCAATATAAATATATAAACAAGTAAAGCTATCTTCAAGTAATCACGTAAATAGGAAAACAACAATTGTAAATAATAAATTTATAATAATCTTTAATAAGATGTACTAATGTTAGTCAATGCAAATATGTGCTTGGTGAGTTATTTATTCAAATGTAGTTTGAGCAAGACAGTGATATAAGTTTTTTACATCATCTACAGTAATTTGTAGGTGTTTCAACGTCTGAAACTTTATTAAAACCATTAGCTATAAAAATGTATGTTAACAGAACAATTATTCCCAAACAAACAAATTTTACAATAGATCGTATTCTTAATATATTCATTATAAGTAAGGATAGTGTGTATAGAGATTATTTGATAAATTTTATTTCAAAATAAATCAACTGTAATCAGAAATGAGTGTTTTCTGATTTCTTGATTAAAATATTTGAAAAATATAAAAGTAGAATACATCTTCTAATTAATTATTCGGATTAAAGCATATTTCTACTTTATTCAATGCCAAAACTCAAAACAATAAGAAGTGTTAGTACACATCTACTGTCATTAGAAGCACAAACAATTCTGATATTAGTTCGAACAACATTGTAATCGCATTAGTTATAATTTGATTATAATTTTCATCAGAGAAGGGATATTGTCATTTTGGAATGTTTTTCCAAATTTTTAATTATGAACTTTGAAAAAAATTCTAAAATGATATTAATCCTTCTCTGATGAAAATTATAATCAAATTTTAACTAATGTGATAGCAGAGTTATCTCATCTAGTTCCAGCATTTCTTGTATTATTTTGATGATGTCATCATCATATTCCACTGACATGATTATGATTTTTCAGGTCGTGCACCAGTAATTCTGCACACTCACAACAATAATTTTTAATAGTTAATCGGTGATTAATATTAATTTGAGATATTTTAGCAAATTGTAATTTAATGTCATATCGATTCTTTACATAACAGTTTATTAGTAACAGTTGAATGATATATGAGGTATTTGCATATATTTTCTTGAGTAGTGTAATTTATTTGTAGGAATATAGTCTATTAATATACTTGTTTAATTTGTTATAAAAGTGAGTTTTTAATTTATTTTTAAGTATTATAAAAAATTACTTTTTAAAAAGAGTTGGGCCATTGTTAATAGTGGTGCCATCAAAAATTTTAGAAAGAAGTTTTTGAATAATATTGGTTAGTTTAAGATAAAAAAATATTTTGAATTTCTATTTGTTTAATAATGCAAATAATATAAATTAAAAAATTCATGTACAATTTTAAAAACTAAAAGTTAAAGTATAAAACAAATTTTTGAATATGAGTTTTAATATTGGTAAAAATTAAAAAAGTATTTTATCCATAAATAAAATTTTATATGCAAAAGAAATTGAAACTTAGATGAGTTGAGCTAAAATGAGGCTATTAGTTATAAAAAATATTATTAGACATTATATTTAACATCCAAGGCTATTCCAACATTGTTGCTATTGTCCGCGATTTTCCAAGTTATATGAATATTTAAATAATCTGTCTCTCTTTGTAAGTCACTGTTATTTATTAAATTAAATATTCCAGAGTAGTTAAATCCATTCTATGCTATTATCTGTAACTTTGTGCAATCAGTAGCACTGTACAGTATATTATATTTTATTTATAGATTTGTTTCTAGCTATATAGAAGCTATCTTTTATTCCTTTGTATTACTGAAGTTAATATTTTAAAATTCTCACTTTCATAATTATATAACTAACTCACTTTCATAATTATATAGAACTCTATAAAAATGAATAATGTTTTATTCATTTCATTGTCAGCCATGAGGTCTTCCACATGAGAGTAGTTTAATTTTCTGTTATTGTAAAGATGACTAACAAATATGGCATTCAGAAGTTTTGAAAAAGGTTATATAAATTAAAATAAATATCTTAAAATAAAGTATTAAATGTAATAATTTCAGGCATATTCAAATGTTAGAAAAAAATGTCAAATGACATGTTTTAAAATAAAATAATGTTATAGTTTAAAAGTGTTTAAATTTAAGAGAATTGTTTAACTTATATAAACAATGTTAACATTGTTGATTTCATCAAAATTTAAAGGAATCTATGGAATGTATTGGTAAACAACTCTGTGAGTATATTAGTATTTTAAAAGAATGAATTTTAAATAATTAAATTAAAAATAAATTATTAGATAAATATTTGTGATGATCATTCTTTATATCAGAGAATTTACATTCTTGCAATTTTATGATGCAGTAAGATTTTAAGTCTCTTTAAACACTTATTTTTAGACTTTTTCATCAAAATAAATGTCCACTATTGGTCAGTACATAGATATATATGTAGACGTTCAGTATTGTGCACCAAATAGTGCCAAGCTATTGTTAGATAAATGATAAATGTTTCAGATTCATCTGGATGAATCAGATGTGGTAAAGAATTTGTTATGAAAATAGATAATACTTACATAATATTGCTATCATTTCTGGTTAAGATTTGATATACTCCAACAAGTGCTGAGTCAGTTGTTTATATTTTTATGTTTTTAACTGATTAACAGCACTGAGATTGAGAAAGTTCTTAGCTAAACTAATTGCGATTTTTACATTAGTGGATAAATGTGTTATTTGAGATGATTGAAGTCCTAAAAAATTTCAAATATATTTCATTAAATATGTTCTTTCAAAGGAATTATTATTACATATATTTTGAGTAATGTAATATTTATGATGTTACAAAGTGTTTTAAGGCAGAAGAAGATTATTACCATCCTATATGACTTCACTATAATCAATAGTGATTGAAAAATTAAAACTTTGTTTGACTGTATATAATAGAAATACTATTCTTGATTATAAATTATATAAATTCTTGTAGTAAAATATTTGCTATCTTAAAGAGTATCCCAAAATGATATAAATTGATTTCAGCTTGGAAAAAAAGTTGTCATATATTAATAATGAATTGTGCTGAAGATGATCTTCTTACTATAAAAGTGAAAGAAACCAGAAACAGGCATCCAAAAATGGCTTATCTCATATATTCTGTCTAGACTATCATGTCTAGTGGACTACTCATTAAAGCAATAGAAATAATCATGATATTGGTAATATTAATAAATATGGAGGCACTAGTATTATTAAAGACATTATAAACTATTTTTTTAGATCTAGGCACATCCGAAAATGATTCAAAATCTTCGAATCCTAAACAGACACCAACTTTATAGCTAAAGAGCTGTCAATATTTTAAGATTGATAAAAGATTGCTTTTAGTAAAATTCATCTTACAGGGAATAGAAATTTACTAGAATAGGTACATAGCTATACGTTTTTTTAGAAGAGCAGATCAACCAGTAAAAGAAAATTGCATGATATTTTATTTGCTGAAAAGTGAAATTTGGCATCTTTCACTCTTGGAATTTCTCAATGTATAAATGTAATCCTAATGGTATTAAACTATGGCTTGTACAA
This sequence comes from Epiperipatus broadwayi, assembly GCA_028023455.1. Taxonomy (NCBI): domain Eukaryota; kingdom Metazoa; phylum Onychophora; class Udeonychophora; order Euonychophora; family Peripatidae; genus Epiperipatus; species Epiperipatus broadwayi. The sequence continues at coordinate 2,134,598 of JAQFVV010012472.1, read as the reverse complement.
TGCTATCAAAATGCATTGGTGTATATGCTTCGTTTTCGATGCAGGGATTTTAGAAAAATAAAACTTTCATTTCTTGCCGAATATTGATTCTTTCTTCATGGAAGCTTTAATGCACATGCTAATATAAACAGTAGATTTTGCCTAAAATTGAAAAATAATAGTATTTGTGCTGAACATTTAAATAATTTGCTGTTATTGAATTTTTGCACATCACATGGATTGATTATCATAAATATTTTGCGTAGGCTGAAGAATCATGATAAAAAAATTTGAATGCATTCACATTCAAAACAATAGCATTTAATATATTACATTGTTGTTAAATCAGGAATAGAAAATAAGTTTATATTACACAAGAATTTGTAATTATACATTCATGGACAAATCATACACTAGTATGTTCCAAATGTAAGAAGTTAATTGCATTTAAATATAGTTTTAAATCAAATCATTATACACAAAAACCTTGATGTTCAATTACGTTACAACAACTATTGAACACTACAATTTTCAATTTTAGGATTGTCATGTTACTGTGGCATGGAATTTTCTTAAAAGGCATGCTATAGATAAAATTAAATATATTCTTGAAATTTCTAAAAACATGCATCATGAGTGGTTCAATGTAGTTTTAATCCCTGACGTCATTATAAAAACATTTTATCATATCTACCTAACACAATAATAAAGTAGTTGCAAAATTTCATAATTTTATGATGAGAGATTAAAAATTATTAGTACATTAAAACTGTAAAAAATATTCTAAAAAAATAAAATGGGAACTTGAAAAACAGTACCACAATTATATTAATTCATTTATAGTCTCTTATATGATAGCACTGATATTTTGGACAGATGGAAAAGTAATTTAATCATTTTAATAATATACAAATTGAGATGATGACTATTAATGATATTTTTGAACAAAGATATTAAATATAATGCAGCTAAAAATCTTAAAAATAGAAAAACTGCAGATCCTGATGAGATATCTGGAGAAGTTTTAAACTATAATTAATCATACTTTAATTTCAAAAATATTAGAAATTTTAAAAATGTATAGGCTCAGGAAGTTGTGCTACCTAATCGTAAGGATGTTTTATTGTTAAAAAAAATGTTAAAAATAAAAGAAAATAGACAAGAAAGCAATAATTACAATGGAATTTTATTGTTATTCACTGCAGTGAAAATGTTTTCAATGATTAGTTGAATAGTTGGCTTCCAATCATAAATGAGTGATTTAAAAAAAACTCAGTGTAATTTTAGTAAATCAAAAACATTAGCAACAAGAATGGAGAACAAAAGATTTAGATATTGTTTTTATTGATTAGGTTAAGACATTTGACTCATTTAATCTAATAGACTCTATAGTATTATGTGAAATTATTTACTGTACACCAAATTTTATTTTTATTATATAACTTCTATACAATAATTTAGAGAAAAAATATTATTATTACATGTGGAAAATCTGAAATATTTGAAATGAAACCTAGTGTCAACAAGGATGTATATTAGCTTTAACTTTGTTTTTGATCTTCAGTCTTTGGAATTCATTACAGATGGCTGAATGAATTAGAAATTAACATACAACGAATATTCACACAAAGGATAAACTCTCCATGCAGTTTAATATATATTCAATATATATATTCAATAGTGAAAGGTTTAATGTAAACCACTTAAAAGTAAAAATAACTTTGTCTTCTTGGCTTCTGGATTTACAATATGCTGAAAACTGTGCTATATTTTCCAAATTAGAAAACAATAAAACAAAAATAACTTCCTCCATCTTGGTTTTTAGATTTACAGTGTGCTGATAATTGCACTATATTTTCTGATTTAAAAGGCAATATATAATCCTGCATGTTTTGATACAGTGGTAGAAATCCAATTTGGGATTAAGAGGTATCAGGATCAATTCAGGTGCTCACAGGTCTGGTGTTCAAACTTCTTATGAACTTTCTAACAATGAAGCCAAATGCCTTTTATATATACAAAGATTTTAGTTTAGTAATACTGTCTAAAAAATTCAAGTTTTTTATCACCCAGTGATGAAAAAAAATTCTCAATAATTTTTAGTTTGGATAGTCTTGATTATTAACTTGTTAGATTTTTTAGAAGAAAGATGAATTGAAATGTTGATGTGCAGCATGATTCCAGGGTGCTGTTGTTTTTAATAAATTAATGAAATCATGTATTTGATTACAGTAAAATAATTATGATAACTAAATTATTTGTATACAAGGCTGTCTTTTAATCTAATTTAATGTAAGGAAGTGAGATATGGACCCTCTGTGACATTACATAAAAACACTATAAACATTTAATTTTAGGATTTTTACATAAAACTCCTGACAATACGATAACAAAATCATAAATCATCAATATATCCTTCAAATTAAGTCCATTGTTGTAAAATTACACCTTCATTGTATTGGATAAATGAAACAAAATAATATGTAACTTCCTAAAAGTATTTTATATTAAACTTAGAATATGTTTGTATAGGAAAGGCAAACAATATTTACATTATAAAAATTATTTCAAAAATATTCTACAGAAAGGGATTATTTCCATTGAGAAAATATGGCAGAAAGTAGAATATATTGGAGAACTACAATTAGTTATGATATTGAATTATTTCAAAATAAAAGGTTTTTTGCCAATGAAGTTAAAAGACAACATCACAAAATATAAATAGAATAATGGTTCAGGATGTTTATATATAAACATTTGTGATTAATGCATATAGTCATTATAAAACATATTGCATAGTTTGATGCAGTTGAAGAACATCAGATTCTGAAGTTTAATATTTATGCCCATTTCTATGTCTTCCAGTACTCAAATTTCTTATGAGTTTCCAAACAATAAAGCTCTTTGATTGCTTTTTTTTTTTATTTGAGTTGAAATGCCCATATATATTTATGGTTACTGATAAAGGGGATATATATATATATATATATATATATATATATATATATATATATATATATATATATATTGTTATCGATATTTACAATATATATATATTGCAACCTCAACTTTCTCTGCACACTATTTCACTTATTTAACCTTAACAAACTCTCATTTATTTCAAGTAGCTAGTCAATTGAATTTTATACTAACTTTAGGATCAAATATACCTGGGCACCAAATTGCAGCTATAAATTGTAATGCCCACCAGAGATCATCATCATTGGCCATATATAGGACTATAGAAGATACTGGAGAAAGCAATTCAATTGTCTCTCAAAAAATAATAATAACAATAATATTGATAAAACCATTCAATCTATGTGGTCTTAATTTCAAACCTAGCATTAGTCATGCCAATATTTCATGATAAATTTATTATTAAATTCATAATAATGTAATAACTTTCTTTCACAACTTTCGAGTGGTAACTACGGAAAATATATATTTCTCATTTATATATGACTGGAAATAAATCAGTAATTGATGCAGAGAACTCATAATCTATGCTCATAATATAAAATTATTATTTAATATAATACAAGATAAAAATTATCATAAATAAATCCTTTCTATTTAATTCCATTACTTTATTTTTCGTTCTCAGCATCTATCACTTTTATTAGCTACAATTATATAACACGGAATGTCTGTGTTATGTTCTCTAATCTGAGAATCCCTAATCTCATATATATATATATATATTTGTATATATGTATGATGGTTTGTATATTTATATATATATATATATATATATATCTTTCGATCAACTATCAATTCATGATCCCTATTTTAATAATAGTATAATGATTTTATTATAATATGCTACTTGACTTCCAAACTAGCTCTTAGACTAATAATCAACTGCTCTTTCTCAAGGTCTAGATCTGTCAAGAGGTGCACTTATAAGCGATTACATTGTAATGAATATGATCCCAAATATGTTAAAATAAATTTTAATATGAGTTTACTAGTGGGAATCACTTTAAACACCGAGAGCAGGAAAGGGATTTTATGTCTGCTCCCAATATTCACAACATTACAACGAACCAAACGACTAAATTTATTCAACTTAACTTAACTATTCCCTATGATTCTATTCTATTATATCTAATCTATTGACCAAATTTTAATTAATAATTCTAAATCTATCATATTTTGCCAAAGTAAACTATGGAAGTAGAACATGGACATTAATCATATAAATCGATCAAAATTTATTTATGAAAGTAAAATACAGAAATTAATCATAAAACTAGATTATGCAAATTAATTATGAAGATAAATTATGTGAAAATGCATTATATCACAGTGACTTATACACAATGAATTATGTGAATCGAATATGGAAATAATATAAAAAAAAACAATACTGTAAATCAATCATGGAAATCAATTATCAATATAAAAATAAATAATTAAATTTAAATATAAACTAATATTGCTTTAAATATAGGTGCTGGGTGTAGATTCTGGAGATATTTGAAACATCAAAACACAAGACGCAATGTAATTTTATAACAACAATAAATCTTTATTACATTAAAAATAATAATAATAAATAAAAATAAAAACACATTTAAATATATTATTGTGACACTCAAATATATGATTCAGATCTAATAAAGTCTATGGTTCGAATACATGTTTAAATTAACTAATTTTTTGAATGACTTATTTATTGTTTTGACCCATTTCTTTATCAAATACAAAAAACAACAAACGTTTACACCGCACTGAATCAGAATTCCGTATTTAACTTTAACAAAACCTATAACTTCCTACTCCCCCTTTTTTATGGTAAACATTATCTATTGGACTATTCCAAAATAATTTATTCGCTTTCAATTATTCTAACCAGCAATGATAAATAATCATCAATTTCTAAATCATTTTAACAAGCAATGATTTTTACATTTCTTATGAAGAAGGATGATCTGCCATGAAAAATCCCTCACTGATCTTGCAGATTGGTTTAAAATACAAAAACCCCACATTTTATGTTCATGCCTGTCAGATCTTTACATTTTTCAACCGTATATATCTTGATAGGTCAGTATGTCGATCAGCTTGACGACCTTTCAATTTACCATCCTTCACAAAAAATCAACCACAGATCGGTTAGCTTCCAAATTAAAATCTTTGTCATTCCCCATCAACACATATTCATCTGACTGAATTCTCATCCTGTCGGGGCAACTTTTATTCTGTCCCACATAAGGAAAACAACTCTTCATATTCCACACCATGCAGTATTTTATATGCGCACACATCAGCGTCTTGGTAAGGGAAATTAAAAAACAACTCCGAACTTCAAATGTTTGCTTTAGCCAGAGAGAGAGAGAGAGAGATCTCCTCTAAGACCTAGAATCATGTTAACTACTTCAGCTTCAAGCCGCCATATTGAACTTTTTAAAATACTGGCCTGATACACAATTTTCACAATAACTTCAGTTTGAATTATGTTAGAGCAAAAACAATTACATTGCTAGAAACTAGAAAAACTAAGGAAAACAATAAGCATAAAATAAATAGTGATAACTATATAAAAAATAAGGAAAAAAAGAAATTTTCACAACCGAAATAATTATTATTTTATTGTTTGTTCATAATTTGGAAATTAACATTAACTCCAAAATGCAAAATTACATCTTCAGTGATAATTTCTTTGTATTCCTCACAAAAAAAATCTTTTCTAAAGATATATAATAAGTCTTACCACTGAGATAATCCATAGCTTTACAATGTCCGAAAATGTTCCTATAAGAGTTCTTCATTTTTATCTTCTACCCCAACTTTTGCAAATTGTCAAGGTGCCTGGAAGAAAAGAGTTCTCCCTAATAAAAAGATAAAAATAAAAAAATTAAAATTCTAACAGAATATAAAAAATAATGAAGGAATTGGAAAATTATTACTTACCATTATAAATACAATAAAAAATAAAATGTCATCATCATCATCATGTACAGTATATGTATATTATAAAAGTGGTGTATATGTATGAATCATGAGAGTTCTGCTAATGGTTATGGGAAAACTCAAAAGCCTGTTAAACAAGATGCACTATTTTGATTTTAGACTTTGGATAAACCAACCTTGTTTATAACATCATCATCATACTGAATAATCATTGCCAATACAGAAAACAATTTACAAATTTCTCATTTCAAGAGAGCAGACAATGATTACTAAAAAGGTTCTATGGCAGATATTTATATAAAAAATGTTTATATTCCTCTACCTCCTCTCCAAGATACGATCTTCCAGAGAAGCATACCTGTTCATATATGCTAATATAAATATGCAAAATATTTCATCATGCCAGATCTTGTTTACCAATTGGAAAAAGTAATCAGTAATGAAGCTGAAACAAAATTCTAATAAGGAAGGCAATCAGGCAGTCATATGCCTATAAAGTATAAAATGAAGTTAGTAAAAAAAGCAAGTTAATAAAACAACAAATAAAAACTAAATTAGTAAAACAAAAACAATGAAAACCATGTTAGTAAAACAAAAATTAGTAAAAACAGAAAAAAATTACTGCATTATATACAATCAATTTTCTAGAGAGGAATTAAATTGTAAATAGTCTTGAATCAGTGTCAACCATTCATCCATTGTGCTGGTAAATATATTATTGTGACACTCAAATATATGATTCAGATCTAATAAAGTCTATGGTTCGAATACATGTTTAAATTAACTAATTTTTTGAATGACTTATTTATTGTTTTGAACCATTTATTTATCAAAATTAAAAAAAACACAAATGTTTACATGCACAGAGTCAGAATTCCGTATTTAACTTTAAGGAAACCTATAAATTCCTACTCCCCCCTTTTTATGGTAAACATTATCCATTCGACTATTCCAAAATAAGTTATTCATTTCAATTATTTTAACCAGCAATGATAAATAATCATCAATTTCTAAATCATTTCTGTAAGCAATAATTTTCACATTTCTTATGAAGAAGGATGATATGTCATAAAAAATTCTTTACTGATCTTGCATATGGGTTTTACATTCATACCTGTCAGATCTTTACATTTTTGACCGTATATATCTTGATAGGTCAGCATGCTGCCCTAGCTTGATGACCCTCAATTTACCATCATTCACAAAAATCACAGATTGGTTAGTTTATTAATTAAAATCTTTGTCATTCCCCAAACACATATACATCTGACTGAATCCTTATCCTGTCAGGGCAACTTTTATTCTGTCCTACATAAGAAAAATACTCTTCATATCCTTCATCCCCATGCAGTATTTTATACATGCACACATCAGCATCTTGGCAAGGGAAATTAAAAAAACAAAACAACAACAACTCCTAACTTCAAATGTTGGCTTTAGCAGAGAGAGATATTCTCTTGAGGCCTAAAATTATGTTGAGAGCTCTTGTCTATACACGTATTCAATATAAGCACGCCCAACATTTTCTACAACTTGAACAATAATTCTACTAATAATTCCCTATCTTAACAAAATAAATGGAGTAAAACTCAGTCATCTCCTACTGCCATGGTAGATAAATCATGAGACACCCATTTCCCATCTATGAGGTGGTATGATAACTTCACCTCAGTAATGACAAGCATTTATTGCTTTATATATGCCCACACATATATCGATTGCAGTCCAAATACATGACAAAGACTAACCAGATGCCAAATCAAAACATATATGAATTATTTCAATTTTAAACAGTCAAGCCAACAACATATACCCAATATTTTTATTAATAACAGATCATCAACACTTATAGCATAATTATGGTTTTTCATATGATCATCCATATCACTCTTCGTATTTAATATTAAGCACAAATTAAAATTTTGTTAAGAATAAAAAAATATTTTATATCATTTCTCTCTTTTCTTTTTTAAATTTAAATTTACATAAGCATTTATACTTCAATGGGATCAAAATCATCTTCCTTTCTTTCCTTTAAACATTTTAAAGAACAAATAAAAAAAATTAATTTAATATAATATAGTGGTTAAACATGTGACATATATATATATATATATATATATATATATATATATATATATATATATATATATATGCAAAATGAAATAAAGAATAAATGACATATAAACAAAATGAATTAAAGAATAAATATCAAACATTACGATAGTCTCTTTCCAATGTCTTTTCCTTTGATTGTATTCAGTTCATTTTATTTGGACATAGCTATATAGAGATGCACAGCATAGACAGTTATTTGAATCAAAATATATAAAAATGTAGACAGTTATTTTAAATCAAAATGTATAAAAATGTAGACAGTTATTTTAAATCAAATGTATAAAATGTAGATAGTTATTTTAAATCAAAATGTAGCTACAGGATAATTAATAAATTTTAAAAGAGTTCTGTTGACTACCTTCCATTTTGATGAGTTTCTTTCTGAGTTTGAATTCATTTGTTTCTTTTTCTTCTTCTTTTCCATTTTAAGACTCAAATTATAGACAACAAGTAGATTCTGATTACTAAACATGAATAAACTTTTTAAACATTATACAGAAGTTTGCTGCAGTTTCTTCAAACAAATTTTAACCAGCCAAATAATTATTGCAATATGAATCGGTCTTCCAATGTTATACAATAGTTTGACAGTTCTCTCCTTAAATGAATTTTTAATAAGCCAAATGGACAGGTTGTGGCATTCACCATAGAATATCTTATTAAAAGTTGATTCCTTCATAACTGACTTTAGGAAGAAAAATGTGCACCACTTATATATGAATTAGAAATTCATATTTTGGTTATACTGTAAACTTAAATCACATTATTAAACTCTGAGAAAGAAAATTAAAAAAAATCAGATAAAACCTTCAGAGATAGATTAATTTTAGTCAGCCAGTGGTTCTCAGTTAGCAAAAGTTCCACTGATTCACTCTCTCCCTCCTTTTTATATTCACAAGGATGGGAAGAAAAAACATCTGTTAACCCTTCCCCCTCCAGGTGGTTCCTCTCAAATCTTAATCAAGATTCCATCTCAGAATGAACAATTGAACTACTTACTTGTTAATTTTGACAACTTTTCTTATCTTAAACCTTATCTTTTGGGTTAACACATTATCGATTAATTTATGGAAAAGCAATCAAAAGAAAATCTAATCAAAAGATAAACTTACTAACACTTTTTGGTAAAACAAATGTTACATTTCTTTTGACTCAAAATAATTTCTTATTTAGATTTACATTTTAGAGTTAGAAATAATAAATTAAAACAGATTCATTTATTTTTCCCTTTTTCACACTTATCATGAAATAATATAGAAAATTATATCAATTTCTATAAAGGAAAGAAAAAAATCAAACCCATATATCTGTATTACACACACATACCCATGTAGACCATTCAATAGAAAACTGCTTATTCATACTACATGAACATACAATGTCCATCATAATTTCTTATAATTACAAGCATAAAATCAATTATAACTTCTGATAATCATAAACATAAATATCCATTATAACTTCCTATAACTTTAGGCCAATCTCCCGAAAAGACTGTTAAACAAAAGCTACTGATAATCAATTCAATTCTAATTCTCACCAACTTTTTAGTAAACAAATATTAAAATTCATAAAGATTTTATCTTAGCCATATAAATATTTATTTCTCAATTATTATGTTGGCAAATTATTATAGCAGCATACAAAAAAAAATCAATCATCCCCCTTGCATTCAATAAAACTAGCTACATTCTATACAAACACAAACTGTCTCTATATATGTGACTTTTTTAGCTATCTAGTTATTGATTTCTTCAATAAAAGTTTTTAACTTTTCTTACATTAAAATTTTTTTTTTACCTATAATTAGTTTCATTTCTTGCAATTGGTTTATAGGTGAAATAAACCAAAGGTCACAATATATATATATATATATATATATATATGTGTGTGTGTGTGTGTGTGTGTGTGTGTATGTGTTAAATTAGATATTTCCCATGGATAAAGAACAGAAATAAGATTTTATCCACATAAACAGAGATCATTATTGTTTTTTATGTTGCCAGGTAACTATCAATTACTACTAATTGATAATCTTCTTGAGACTACAAGATTGGTCAATAGAAATCAGTCTTTACCTTGCATATGAATGATGTAATGAAAGATATCAAGTTGATAACATGAACATGGAAATTCCCATTTTACAAAATTGTTTGTAAAATACATATTAATGAAACAAAATGTTCTGAATTTTTGCACTGATTGAGTTGGGGATTTTTGCAAATTGGGAGGAAACAATCACTAAGAAAAAAAAAATTGAAAATGCATATATACAGATAAATAGTATTTAATATACAAACATAAATAATAAGCATAATTATTTAAGAATTTAATAGTATAATATTTTTGGTGTACATAGCAGTAGCATAGTAATAATAACTTAAAGAGCAATTAATATAAATTTATTTGCATCGAATATTAAAATTCTTTATTTTATTTATGAAAATTAATAACTGGAAAATAAATTTAACCTGACTGAGGCCTACAATTTTATTTGCAATGGATTATTTAATGCAATTTTTTTAATATAATGCTAAAACAGTATGTCTTAGTTTTTAAGATTGTAATTACTTTCACTTTTTAGCATATGGTTCTTATGGGACTTTGGTACTATTGCCTGCTATGGTGTATTACTCCGATGACATATTAGTCTAAGTTTGCAATATATTTAAAATAATATCTCTCCAAGGAACAAATTTAATCTATACAATTTGACCATTCATCATGTGGAGGTTTTATTTTATACACATTGCAAATTTAAAATAATACATCACTGGGAATAATATGTCATAGCATGTGTAATATGAAACTTCAAATGTGAAAGAAATAATGAAGACATATATTTACAATAGTAAAATAGGTACCTATGGGTTGTACCTTTTTATTATGGCTCTATGTACTGTAAAAGTAATCCTTCCCTCTTCCAGCATAGTATGTTGCTTTGCACTGTCATTAAGTGCAAGTAATATCTAAAAAAATGGCAAACTGTAGGATAAAATTATATCTTTATCTACAAATGGCTAATTATAAGTTTATCATTATATTTTACTAAGTTTAATGTTATATTTTAAATATCTTTTTTTTTTAAAAAAAAAACAACCCACAAATATAGAAACTTTTACTTGGAAATGTATATAAACATTTAGCAAAAAGTAAAAAAATAAAAAACACAAATATAACAAATTTTATTTGTAAATGCATTTTTAAATTAAAGAAAAAATAGTATTACTTACAAATGATGAGAGTCACAATGGAAGACTGAACAGTGTAATATGTTTGAGAGTGATTGCTGTCCTGTCTTTAATTTTGATTATAAAGCATTTGCCCATCTCCCTACATAATCCACTAAATGTTCACTATTTTGGAAGTATTATGTTGACCTTGTTTTTACATTTGGTAAAAAAGCTTTCATCAATGTCAACACTTTTATCCAGACTTCCAATTTCTCATTCTCTCTGCTTAAAAATCTCCATGTACAAACTTTGCATAGGTAGTTATTCCAGTCGATGAAGCTTTTGGCTGTCATTTCAAGCTGATCTTCATACCATTTGATGAAAATAAACTGTCATGAACAGCTATAGATAAATTGTAGCACAGTCATGAACTTAATTTTTGAGCCCTCAAACATGATAGCACAAAATCAATAAAACTGAAAATGACAGTGATAGTCCAAAATATCATAAGTCAGCATCCTTTTACAATTTGATGTGTACATATGTCAAAAGTTGACATGGATTAGTCATGTCAGGATTTTGGTTGCCATGGCATCATGATTGGAAACTTTGAATAAATATTACTGGAAGAAAATACAAAGTAATACATCATAGCTGGATCAATACCAAAGTACCTGCTTTATTAATAAATTATTAAATTTTTGCATCAATAAGTATTTATTTTATAATTTATAAAAATAATTGTCAAGATATATAATTTTAGAAGCCATTTGTTTAAACAATTTCTTATTTTAATAATACGTTTTCATTATTAATATGGCAATTGATTTTGAAATTGTATTTTATCTATAATTTGTTAAATTTTTGATATCCTGAAAATTTATTTTATAATATATGACAATTTTATCACATCTAATTGCATGTCATTAAACAGTTTATCATTTGAAATATCTTAATATACAAGAATGCTAAACTATAATTGTTATGCTGTTTAACAAAAGTTTTTTACTAAAACTCGATTAAAAATAGAAATAATTATAATATTAAGACAGATTGTCTCCAAAGCAAATATTTTTTTAAAATGTTATCAATAATGCATAATAATTTAATGTGTCAATTTCTTTTCGATGAAATATATTCTGTGATCTCAGCAAGATATGTAATGAAATATTGCAATTGAAATTACAATAAGAAATAATCATTTGTTATAAAATTATATTCATTCTTAAAACATGATCCATTTTATTAAACAATCGCAAATATTGTTCAGTTGCATTGTTTGTTATAAATTGAAAATTAATCTAAAATAGCTGACAAATTAGTTCTATGGTGTTAAACATAATTTTACAAATTAAATTAGCAATTGCATATCCTTTTACATGCTGTAATGCTACAATTACAGAATATGTAATGTTATAAATTAATTCAATTATATAAGAAAGTAGTTATTTAGTCTCAGTAGAGTAAAACTAGTAAACAATCTATCAACAAGAGTTGCATATTAAAATTATTTAAATAATATAGATAATAGTGTCCAAGGCTATATAGGTCAATAAATGTAGATTTATTGAAATATCAATAACAACCAACAATGTCAATCTGTTGTCAAGGCAACAATATCAGTCTGTTGTCAAGGCAAGGAGGTTGCCTTGACAACAGGTGTTAATTGTTAAAAAGTTTTCTTAACAACAGATAAAGATTGTTAATTATTATTGATATTGGTCTTGTTTAAGTGTTGTCAGCAAAGGTTTTAACCTTTCACATGTTATTATTATATCATCTGCTTGTGCTTAATAAATTTAATATATTTATTTTTAAATATGTAAATGAGAACTTTCAATCGAATATAATTAAAATAATTATCAGGTTATATAATCTTCATAAGGATGGCTTGATAAAGTTTTATAAGTGTTAATACCTAAATCATTGTTATTATTTAGCCAACAATAAAGTATCCTCTTCCGTTCCCTATCAGATTTTATATATAACAAATTAAAATATCAATAATTTAGTACTTAATAGTTTTTCTTTGGGAAAATAAAGCAATGCCAAAATTACAATTAATTTCATTTTTTCAAGCTGTTGATATTTGAATTTATTATTATATATATGTGATGTAATAGTTTTTTGATGCTTTGTGGGAATTTCCATGCTATTTGTATGAAAATTATATTGTAATGCAATATTTATTTTATATAATAGCTACAATAATTTTGTTAAGTTGGAGAGAAAGAAACAGTAATTTGTCACCATCTTTCAGCATTTGATCACATTATTTGTAAAGTAACTCTTTGTAATCCTTATAAATGCTCTCTATCTGATTATTTAACATACTTTTAAAAGCTTAACATTCATGTATAATTAAAAAAACTGCAAAGAATACAAAAAGATAACTTCATCTTTTCACTTTTAATATAAATATTATTTCGTCATATTTTACGTGCAAAAATGAAAATTTATTTTAATAATATTCATAGTATTCCTATTACCTCACAAGGAAACTTAAATTATTATTTATTAAAACGAATATATACTTTGTTTTGTTTTAGGAAAGTATCAGCAGTGTTAGTGAGAATGAAAATAGAATAGAATCTTTTTGTTCATCTATATAAATCTTGAATTTTATATTGGTCAATCTTATATATCATTATAAATTGATTTTATGTGGAATACCTGTTATTTCTGAGTCTAAAACTACCAAACATCATATGATCACCATTTTTATGCTTACCCAAGCTGTTATTAACAGTAGCCAACTCTCCAAACAGTAGTTCCACCTAATGAAAGCCTTAGTAATCAATGGTAGGTTTTGAGTTCCTAGTTTTATAGCTAACTAAATAGGTAAAAGGTGGCTTCTCAAAGGTTGCATTATATTCTTAGATCTAGGTGTAGTGCTCTCAGATTCAAAGCTCTTTACTGATGAAATCTCCAAGCTAGAAATTAATCCGGGGATATTGGATGAGTAGGCACTAGATTAGGGATTTTATACATATTTTTTTTCCATCCATTGATTACTAAAGCTTGCACTGTGTGGCACTACTGCACAAAGAATTTTCTAGTGTTAATATTACTGAGGCTATTGTGTGAATATTTATTTTTTAATTTATTAAGAAGGAACATTATAAGTGAGCTACACATTTGAAAAAAAAAAAAGTTATTTTGTTAAAAAATAACATTCAAAATATCAGTTTTCTGTTAATTTCCTTGTCAAAGCGATGCAAAACGTAATCTAGTTTTATGTATAAAAATAGGATTATTTTTGACATTATTTTGGAAATGAATTGTGAATAAAATGGAAGAATAGATATATGAAAATTAGTTTACTAGATAAATAAATAGATGAATGAATAAATAGACGAATATATTATTAAATATGAAAGACATGATAGTGTAATATTTCCATATCCATTCCTATAATCTTTGGTCAAATCAAAGTTTGGCTTAGAATTTCTTTTATCAGCTTAAATAGTTAACAAATACTGCTCTTTAAATTATTATCTACATATTTTTACGCTAGGGATAAAATATGTAGAAATTTAAAAAAAGTACTGTTTTTTTTTGAAGAATTGCAGTAATGAGCTATTTGAAAGCTGTTTATAACTTTCTCATTTATAGATAATAAATAGTTGAAAGCTACATATGCATCAAAAGGTTCAAAACAGTTTTCAAAGTGGATCACTATTATCTTAAGCAACCATAAATAAATAATAATAACCATTTTAATGTCACAAAAAATATAAAAAGACAACGAATATAAAGCTATAGATGAATTTTGAAAATCTGTACAAACTATTTTTATACAAAACCAAAGATCATGGATATGTTTTAATATATCACATTCAGTTCTTTTAATCTTATTGTTTTCTTTTGATGCTATTTTTTTATCATTTTCTGTAGTGAATATTTTTTGAAATAAAAATTCAACCCTTGCTAATTTTAGCTCATTACATTTTGTTGTTGGCCATATTCCCCCAATAAAATCAAATAATATTACAATTTTTAGTGTTTTTGTTATCTCAGTAACAGAATCTGCTTCTCCTATGAAAATCATGTCTTTTGTTAATCACTCTCTACCAATATAGTTTTCTTTAAATCTTTTGTTAGCTTAACATAGACAAACAAATGAAGAGGACTTTTCCAATAAAAAATGTGACAATATCATGTTCCCTAAGCTGCCAAACATATATTTTTATGATTAAGATTTTATAAATCACACTTCAATGAAATATTTCCAGTGCTTTTAAATTTTATTGATATATACCCATGTTTTACTGTTATACAATAAATTATACAAAGGAATAGTCCTGCATACAATTACTATAGTTGAGATAATTATACAATTATGATGAAATATATTTTTAAAGCTTAGTAGCATATACTTGGCAGTACTTCATTTCAACTTTAAAATAAATCTTGGTATCTTTTTGTCTAAAACACTAGAAATATATTTTAATTGATTTCTCAACCTGATAACTAAACAATTGAAGTTTGGCATAGATTTTTTTTATCATTGGTTAAAAATCAATTGAATATATTCTGATTTTAATTTTAGTGAACGTTTTCTTACTTTAAAACAATAAAAATATCCTTCAGGACTGTAAGTCTACAATTCATGAGTGAACAGTTATTGGGTTTCTGATCTTCTCATTATATGTAAATTATATAATATAAATTTTGATAAAAAATCAACTAATTTCAATTATTACCAAAATCCTTTTTAATTAAGTAAGTCAAATCCCTTAATCAAATGATAAAAGCAATTTATAAATCATAATTTTTCATCTGGACACCTTTTTTATATTTTGCCATGTCAAAACAATCTCCATAATGCCTTTTGATATTTACATTCACATTAAAGATTTGAGAACAACTCAATAAAACCCTTGTAAATTCTTATTCTGTAGTTGATAACAAATAACATTCTAATAACTTTAACTGAATATCTTTGTCCAAATTTAAATGAGTAAGAAGTATAAGATGTCATTAAAAGCTATTATAAGAATGTTCATATCATTATTTAAAAGATAATCAAAACATTCCCTTCATTTATTTCAAATTTAAATAAACATGCAAATGTTTTTGTAGAAATGACAATTTTGCATAAATGTTATATAGTAAATCATTCTTGATAAAAAATAATAATAATGCAATTGTAACGTTAGCTTCTGACTATGATATATACATGTAATCATGATTTTTAACCTTTATTATTCCACTGCAGGATCATTACTACAAGTTTAATCTAGTTTCTTCTATCCACAGCATTCTTATCTCCACAGATCATGTTGAAAATTTTCTTCATTTTGTCTATCCACCTCACATATAATCTTTTTCTAGATTATTTGTATTCTATTAGGATACAGTTTAAGATTTTATATGTCTATTTATTATCATTTTCTAGAAATATCTCCAGCAAAGATCCATTTAAGACATGTATGTTCCTTCCCCAATGCATTTTACTTTGGATCTCTCCTTGTTACTCCAAATATATACCTCTTTATATTTTGTTATGTAATCTGACATCTCTGTATTACTTTTTTGTTACATGTTCAAATGCCAGCTCTATGTGCAAAAACTAATAAAACACATTTATTAAAAATATTTTTCATATATTTTTTTAATATGAATCTATTTCCGAAAGAAAAAAAAACCCAGTCAATCCAAATTTAATTCTATGATTAATTTTATATATTATGCTTTTATCTGTAATAATAGTCTGCTCAGATATTTGTAGTTGTTAAAAGGTTTTCATTTTGGCAATCTTTATTTTCTCTTTAAGTAAAAAAACATTGAATCTTTTTGTCATTTGTCTTTAGATATATTCTCTTATTTTTATTTGATATCTCTTGTGATATTATCAAAAGACTATAAAAATAATATTCATTTTTTTCTTAGCTTTCCATTTTAATCAAGCACTATAAAATTGCTGTGAAAAGTTCTGAAGATTTGGAGTCACCCAAATATCTTCTTTTTAGTGTCACCATGCAATCTAATGATTGTTGTTCCATTTTTATAAAATTCTTTAGAATTTTTAATAATATAATAATCACTGTGAGAAGCTTTCAGAAATATATTTGTTTACAATATACAAATCCAAAACAGAAAGACAATTCATGCTTATTTTTTTTCTTATATAATTTCTTATATGTGGATGGGATTTTCTGTGCTAAAATCACTTTCGAATTCAGCATCTTCTTTTGGTTGATAACTGAGTTACATAGATCTTACACAAATTCTTGTATACTACTAATAAAAGACTGATAAATTTCTGACATCTTTATTTTTTACATTTCTTTAATATCAATATCATTACTGTAAATACGCAATCATTTATTTATATGGTACACCACTTGTTATATTCTGAGAGTCTCTAAAAAGCAGTCAGAAACAATAAATTACACAGTATACGAAGAACAGATACATAATAGTATTTAGTAATATTTATTTATGACAGACATTAAACTAGAAAACATTTAGATATTGTAAGTTTAACTTCACAACATAACAAATAATAACAATAATAATAACTGCTAATTAATTTCTTTGGATGGTCTACCAAAATTTTATACTTTGTTTGGAACCATTTGTCTGACCTTAGAGTGCTGCTACTTCTGCTTTAGTACCATTAAATAAATCTGACATATTCAACCTCATTTTTATGCAGAAGAAACTCTCTCATGTCTTTGTATTGGTTTTTTCTAATGCTCTAATTTACATCCACATGACTTGTAATATATTTTAGTTGCAGCTCTCTTTTTATTAATTTTATAGAGTGATTTTAAAGAATAGTTATGAATGAAAATAATGTTTAGCAATAAATACACTTAATTTATATTAAATTATAAGTGCAGACATTCCACCCCCACCCCTACTCTGGAAAATCACCGATTTACTGGCAGATATAATCTTTAAATTTAATAGGTTGTCATCAAATTCACGGGATTGTAGGAGTTATTCTCTCAGTAGTTAAACCTTCTTGTTGTTTGTGTACAACCTCCTATTCTTTATTTTCTGTCAATACTTCTAAATCGAGATCGCTATCTGTATTATTCAATAATGTATCTCTTTTAATTATTTTATCTTCAAACATTTTATTTGGATGAATAAATGGTAAAGTGTCCTCATAATAACAGCAAAGATGATTAATATGCCTTTTTAACCCCCTCTTATTCTGTCATTTTACTAATCTTACTTGCATTACACTAGGTATCCATTTACATTTTAGAAAATTGTATATCCATATATTTTCACTGCCAAGAATTTAAAAAAAAATTAATTTCTCATTCTTTTATTAAGAGTGGGTAATAATTTAGTTAAGTGAGGGTGGAAAATGTGACACGTCAGTAGTTCTCCCAATATTTTACTTAGCACAGTGCTAGGTATAAAATGCTGATTGTACATCACTTCCACAAAAGATTCTGACATACTTTTTATTTTTGTTTTTTTTTTCAACACATTTTTTAAATGTTGCACAACTTTTTCAGCAATTTTGTTAGTTTCATGATGATATGGTAGAGTGAGCATATGTTTAATTCCTTTATTTTGCAAATACTCCTTAAATTTTTGTGATGGGAATCAATGAATGGCAAATATTTTATTCAATGCTATTATTGTGCACTCAACATTGATGCTCTTCACTAATTTAGATTCAGTCCATCATGAATCAGCATCTATTAATATTAATATAATACTCCAATCAATGGGCCATCAGGGTCTAGATGAATATGAGTCCAAGGAGTCATAGACTTTTTCCATGGTTAAAATTGTTTAGCTGGCAATTTAACAATTTATTGGCAGTTAGAACAGCCTTTTATCATGTGCTTGATGTCTGTTGTTAAGTTTGATCACCATATGTATGATCAAGCTAATGCGTTTATCCTAAAAATTTCAGGTTGACCTTGATGTAATAGATTCAGTATAAGTGTTCTGCCCTTGGGAGGTATGAGCATGTAAACTGTAGCCAGCATGCAATCCATTACAAAGAGAAAGTCTATCTCACATGTTCCAAATCGATTTATTAATTCCTACAGAACAGCAGTAAAATTTAATCTATTTCAGAAGCTGGATATATCCCTTATCATGCCTGGTCCATCTGGCTATAATGGCACTGTTTATACTTTTAGAGTTCATCGAGTCTATGTAATTATTTATTTAATTTCATATTCTTTTACTTTATTGTCAGGTAAGCAGGATAAAACATCTACATAGCCAATTTCTTTTCCCAGTTTATAAACTAAATTGTAATCATAACTGAATAGAATATTTATCCAATGTAACATTTTCTTGCTCACATATTCTGAATTTTTTTTCTGGGCCAGTAATACTCATTGGGGTGATGGTTCATGCAAATTTAAAATCTCTGCTTATAAATATATTGGTGGAACTTCTTAATTCTGTGGACTTCTTATGGAGTTGACTATAGTTTTTACTAAACTCAGAACTCTGGAGGCATAGATGATTGGGCATTTGCCTCCATAAAATGAATGTGACATAACAGCTTTGATACTGTATTTGGATGCATCAGTTATTATTACTTCTAGATCATTATTGTAATGTACCAATAATTTTCAGAGATTAACAAATCCTTAGAATTCTTAAAAGCCTTGTCATGTTTACTGGTCCAAGTCCAACATTATTTCTTTTTGAGAAGTTGGCAATAGTAGTGTGATTTTTTCTATAAGAAACTTTCATAAAAGTTCAAAAGAGAGGAGTTCATTTACATTTTTAGAGTTTTCAAAATTTTTTATAGCTTTTACTTTAGCAGGATCTGGGTATCAGCCATTGGCATTTATTACACATCTTAGAAATTTTATTTCTTTCATAAGTTATATACATTTATTAGCAATTACTTTGGCTTTTACACTTTCCAGTTTTGAGCAGATTGTGTTTACCCCAGCCTAAATGTGCTTCCATTGCTGAAGTAATTAAGATGTCATCTAGGTAGAAAACTATGCCAACTACAATTCTAAGCAACATATCCATTTTCGCCTACAAAATGTTCAGTGCAACAGAAATACAATAAGGTAATTTATTATATTTCTATAGTTCCTTATGAGTGGCTAAGGTTAACAGTTCAGCTGTTTTTTATATTAGGAATCCTTTAACCCTATTTTTACAAAGCAATTTGTTTCCTGTAGCAGTGCTAATACTTCACATATGTTTGAAACCGGATATTCCCCTTTGTTTATGAAATTATTCTGATAACTCTGTAATCTCTGTACAACCACAGATTTCCACCCAGCTTTACAATTGTAACTATTGGTGTGACCTAAGCAGAATCTTCAGTGGCTGTTAAAACTCTTTTAGAGACTAACTGATCCAGTGTTTTTCCAACTTTATCTCTCAAGGCAAATGGTATTTTGCTAGGCTTCCATATGATCAGTTGTGCATTTTCATCAATTCTATGTTCACTGGTCTAGGTCTCAGTTCAATTAATCTGAATTTAAATAATATGGGCATCTGATTTTATAAGAGTTTTCACTTGGACTGTTTTTAATACATTTATGTTATACCCAGAGGTCTAAACCTGTTTTTTCCCAGTAGTGAAATAAAATCTTTATTTATCATGTGCAATGTAAAGAACCTTCACCCCAAATTCAGCCTTACAGGGACTACAACTTTTCTATTGAATGTCCGCTTCATTTCTATTACTGTCTGTCGACATCACATCAGACTTCTGTAATGTGATTTTTTTATGGTTTTCACTAATTTTAATCCATTCTTTATGCAACATCAATGACAATCCAACTTCATTGTCAACTTCCCTCATCAATTCTTTACCACAGATCTCCACCTCTAATAATATGTAGTCCATTTTGCTATCATTTCATGTTTTTGTATTTTTTGTTTCTCTTTCTCTCTAAGTTTTGTAATGCATCTTTTTCTTATAAGACAGCTTCAAAATGTCCTTTAGACTCACAATTTCTAAACATTTTATCTTTGTGATTGCAATTAATTTTTAAATGTTCAAATTTCCCTTAACAATATAGCATGTTTACTTTTTTTCTCTCTACTGGGAATTAGGAAATTTCTTTTTAATTTTTCTTCAGTGAAGAAATTTTTTTCTGACTGTTGAGGCAATCCATAGTCAGAGGTATTACTTAAAATAAACTCTTGGGAAATGTATTTGTCTATCAAGAGTTTATTATTTACATTAGAATCACTCGGCAGTAATTTTCTAAAACTTTCATCTGCCATACTGTATAAAAATTGTTCCAGTAAAGAGACATTTATTTCTGGTCTGAACTCACAATCTTTAGATAACTTTCTCAAGACAAAATCATAATCTATGTATTTTTCTTGTGATAAGTCTCCCATTTCTCAATCTCAGATGTGCTACCCATTTAGATATTATTTCTATAACTTCTTTTTATGGATATTTAGGATCAGTTAATTTATTTGCAAGTTGTATAAGATCTGATACTGCAAAATAAAGGAGTGTTAGACACTTTATGACATTCATCTTCTACTTTATTTATGAATATTTAGTATTCTACATGTTCTACATAACTCTTCCATGAGTCAATGTTATTCAATTCAATTTGTGAATCACAGAATTTAATGCTGCCATTGCTTGCAGTAGAAGTTATCCTATGTCATCTGATAATTTAATTTTTTTTCATTTCACTGGCTGTCCCTGTTGTCAACTTGCACCACTGTGCTAAGTTCTGAGGATATCTAAATACCAATCAGACAGTGATAATAGATTAGACAGTATACAAAAAAAACATATATGCAATAATGTTTATTAATATTTATTTAAGACATACATTAAAGTAGAAAACATTTTGACATTTTAACTTCATAACATAACAAATAATAAGAATAAACAGGAAAAACTCTTTATACAGTAATGAAACTCAGTGCTCCAGAGTAATCATTGAATGTCTGAAGGCTTGTGCATAAAATCCCTATCTAGTGCCTACTCATCCAAAATCCCTATACTAGTTTCTGGATTTTGGCCTTTGTTAGTGAGAAGGCTCCTCACTGATAAAGACCAAAATCCAGAAACTAGTCTGGGGATATTGGATGAGTAGGCACTAAATAGGGATTTTATGCCAAGTCTTCTGGCATTCATTGATTACTCTAGCTTGCACTGAGTGGCGCTATTGTACAGAGAGTTTTTCCTGTGCATGGCACAATGTTTATACGATCAGCAGAAAGGAGTTAGACAAGCACTAGTAGAGTGTACAGTGTGTACTGAGGTGTATCATTTGAAATGTTTGAATAAGAATATGAAGGATGTGACAGGTTTCTGGATATGTAGTCAGTGTGTAAATGTGATTAAAGAGGTGAGAAAGTGGTTTTTAAGTGTAGGTAGTCTGGAGAGAAAGTCAGAGGAAAGGGAGCAAAATGTAGTTAAGAAAGATAGGGCAGAGTGTGGTTTTAGTGGAGTGTCAGGAAATATGGGTGGAGGAAGTAGTAATGCAATGGAGATGGTTAGCCAGAGAATAAATAAGATAGAGGAAGAAGTGAAGGATGTAGAAGTAAAAATAAAATTGTTAGAGACGAAGTTTGAGGAGATAAAGGAATTATTGAGTAGAAATGATAAGGAAGAAATGGATAAGGAGGTTCAGAAGGTGGTAGCAAAGGTTACAGATGGAGTAGAGAAAGTAGACTATGAGACAGTATTGATAGGAGATTCACTAATAAGAGAATGTGGGGATATAATTGCAAAGGAAAATAGACGCAGGTATTTTAGAGTATGTTTGCCTGGAGCAAAAATTAGGGATGTGACAAATAAAGTAAGAAAGCAAGGTAGTAGAGATGTATATGTAATGGTAGGGACTAATACTTTGTTACAGCTATCAGAGAAAGTAATTGATGAGTACGTAGAATTGATTAGGAATTTGAGAGAGATTAAAGGAAGAGTAGGAGTAGTGGGACTATTACCAAGATTTGATGAGGCATTTGTTAGATAGGGCATGTTCTATAAATGAGAGAGTGAAAAAATTGTGTGAAAGAAATAATGTTGTGTTTGTGTATGTATGGGATTGGTGTATTGGAAAGAGGGAGTTGTATAGTAAAGATGGTTTGCACTTAGGAAAACGAGGAAGTGAAGTTTTAGGGAGTCTGATATTTAAAGAATATAATTCGGGAAACTTCTAAAGGGGGGTAAGCTTTTAAATTGTAATATTATCAAAAAGAAGAAGAATGAAGGGGATATAAGAAATAAGCAAAAGATGGTTGATTTAGATATAAGTGTAGATGTGGAGAGGGAATGGTTTTGTAAGATTAGTGGTAAGAAAGTTTGTTATAAATGTAATGGAGAAGAAGGAATCAAAAGAAATTTATAAAAGAGTAGTTAGGAAAGAAGAAATGGTTAAAATTGTGTTTTTGAATATGCAAGGTGGTAGGAGACCAGAAAAATGGCTGGAATTAAATAAAGCAATTGAAAATGAAGGGCTTGAGGTATTATCAGTAGTGTAAACTCATCTAAGAGAAGAAGAACCTATTTTGGAAGAGTAGTATGGCAGGGTATAAACAGAAAAGAAAAAGAAAAAAGGGGTGGTGGTATAGGTGTTATATCAAAAAAATATGTAAATACTGTTAAATGTCAAGAGCATTTGTGGTTTGAAATAAGGTTGGGCAGACAAGAATGGATAGTGGCTGTAGTGTACATCGCCACTGGAGATAGTCAAACTGTAATGGAGTGGAACAATAGTATATATGAATGCCTAGTTAAGGATATACAGAGTTTTAAAGAAAAGGGGAAGAGAATAATGGTTATAGGGGATATGAATGGACATATTGAAGAAATTGATGATGTAGATAATAAGAATGGTCCGTTTTTGAAGGAATTTTGTCAAAGAGTAAATTTGAGCATTGGGAATTTATCAAATGTGTATGATGGACAATACACATGGTCTAGGAATAATGTATTTCACACAATAGGTTATGTATTGGTAGAGAAAGAGGGAATGAATAGAATATGGAGAATTAAGGTGTTTGATAATGAAGAGAGAGTGTGTAATAGTGATCATAACTTTATTGTAATAGAAATGGTTAGTAATGTGATGGAGGATAGAAATAAAGGTAGAAATAATAGTGAAAGATGTGGATGGAGAGTGAATGATAGGAATAAGTTGGAAGAGTATAAAATAAAAGTTGAAGAAACCATGGAGCAGTTGGTTGGGGATGAATATAAGGACTGGTGTGGTGAAATAGAAAAAGTGGCAAATAGGGTTTTAGTCGAGAATATGCAGAAGAATAAAAGTAATAAAAATGAGAGTTAGTAAAAGTGTAAAAGAGAGGAAAAAGCATGCAGAGAGTATAAATGTGCTATTAAGAATAAAGAAAGTGAAAATGATATTAATGCTAAATGGGGAAAGTACTTAAAAATGAAGAAGCTAGCTAAAATGGATAATTTAGAGAGAG
This sequence comes from Epiperipatus broadwayi, assembly GCA_028023455.1. Taxonomy (NCBI): domain Eukaryota; kingdom Metazoa; phylum Onychophora; class Udeonychophora; order Euonychophora; family Peripatidae; genus Epiperipatus; species Epiperipatus broadwayi. The sequence continues at coordinate 2,110,032 of JAQFVV010012472.1, read as the reverse complement.
GATGAAGTTAAATAGTAAATTGTTGGAGGATATTAATAAAAGTGGAAGAGATTGAAGTAAAAAATTTTGGAATTACATTAAAAGGAGAAATGTAGGGGAAAGAGAGATAGTATTAATAGATGATGAGGGAATAGAATGTAGCTCTAAAAGCAAGCTAGAGAAAATCTTAAATAGATATGTAATGGATATAGAAAAGATGTTAGATGTGAAGGAATTAGTGATAGAAAACATGAAAGCAGTTAGTAATGGGAATATTAGGTTCACAAAAAATAAATTGAATGAGGCAGGAAAGAGATTGAAAAGTGGAAAGGCAAGAGGTTTAGATGGATGGTCAGCAGAGATGGTAATGAATTTAGGGCATAGAGCAAAAGCAAAGTTATTATCATGTTTTAATAAGATGGCACAGAAGACAGTTTTTCCGGGTAGTTGGAGTGATACAAGAATAAGATTATTATTTAAAGGAAAGGGTAAGGATCATAAGAAGTTAAATAATTATAGACCGATAGCGGTAACATCAGTTTTATATAAAGTTTTCACATATATGGTAGCTGGAAGAGTTGTAAAATGGATGGAAGAGAATAATGTAGTGGGGGAAATGCAAGGAGGTTTTAGGTCAGATAGGTGTATAGGAGATAGTTTGTTTGTAGTTACACAACTTACGGAGATGAGTAGGAATTCAGGTAGATCATTATATATGAGTTTTATAGATATAGAGAAAGCATATGATAGAGTAAATAGAAATAGATTATGGGTAAGATTAGCCAATTTGGGAATGGATGAAGCTTTAGTAAATATTATTATGAAATTATATGAAAATAATTATTATACTTACCAATTAGGGGATATAGAATCAGTTAAAGTTAAAAATGGGGTGGGATTAAGGCAAGGATGCCCTATGTCACCGATTTTGTTTTTGCTGTTTTTGAGTGAAATGGAGAAAGCAATAGAAAGACTAGGAAGAGGGGTAGAGATACCGTTAATAGGTGGCAAAGGAGTATATACTTTGTCGGGTCTTTTTTTTGCAGATGATATCTTTTTATGTGCAGAAAGAAAAGAAGACATGGATATTATGTTGAGGACATGTGCAAGGGTGGGTAAAGAGATGGAGATTAAATTTAGTGAAGAAAAATCAAATATAATGATGGTGAATACTGGGGAAAGAAAGGATGTAGTTTTTTTATTGGGGGATATAAAGTTAAGTGTGGTAGATAGATATAGGTATTTGGGAATCATCTTATGTAATCAGGAAAATTGCTTGGATGAATGGGAGAAAAAATTGGTAAATGAAGCACAGAAAAGAAAGGGTTTGGTAAAGAAACTAACAGTATTTTCATATAATAAATATGATGTAGCTAGAATTGTATCGAAGGGAGTTGCAGTAGCAGGGTTAACATATGGTAATGATGCATTATGTGTTAGTAAAAGGATTTTAGATTATTTAGAGAAAGTACAAAGGGAAGTAGGAAGACATGCATTAGATGCAGAGATATGGACAGCAAAGGAGGCAATTCAAGGAGAAATGGGATGGTCAAGTTTCTATATGAGAGATGCAAAAAATAAAATGAAAATGTTTGGTAGGTTGCAGTTTATGGATATAAAAGAATAGCCAAAATAGTGTTTAATTGGGTTATGAGTAAAGGGCAGGTAACAAGATGGGTGAGAAAGGTAATGTGGTATGCAAAAGATTTGGATAAAGAATTTATATCGGTATACTTGTATAAAAGGTGGGGTGATTGTGTTAGGAGGATTGTTGAGTGTTATAGTGGTAAGGAATGAGATAAAAGAATAGAAGAATTAATAAAGAATAGGGAGTTGGAGAGATGGAGAAGTAGTATGGAGGGTAAGAAGAGTTTAAATATATATAGAAGTAAATGGAATATTGTAAGTGAGTTAATTTATGATAATAGTAAGGAAAGTAGTTTATTGTTTAAGGCTCGAACAGGATCCTTAGCAACAAGAGAATATACATGTAAATGGAAAACTATGGGTGATTTAGTGTGCAAATTGTGTAAGGAAGGTATAGAAAATATTAGGCATCTGTTGATTGAGTGTAAATTCTTGAAAGCAGAAAGAGTACAGATAATGAAGTTATGGGAGAATAGGTGTGAACAAAGTGACTATACAGAAAGTGAGTTATTAGTTTTTATGCTGGGTTTGTGAAAAGATAAGGGGGATTTAGATTTAAAGGCCATAGAGTTGACAAAGATTATGTTGTGGAAATGGGATGGGGAAGAATATGGGAAGACTTAGAGTGGGGAATAAAAATAAAGTGGCTAACAGGTTTATCTGAGCATAGTTGCTGAGATATTCTTGACTTCGTTTAAGGAGAAGCCAAATACATCACATTAACATAACATCACCTGTTTTAATAACAGTTATGAGTAAGCATAAGAAATGGTGATCATGTGATGTTTAGTGGTTGAATAACAATAAGAATAACTGCTATTAATTTCTTCAGATGGTCTAACAGAGTCGTAATGTTTTAATCTTTGTTCAAAACCATTTTTTCTGATCTTAGGGTATTGCTCTTGCTGCCTTACCACCATTAAACAGCTTTAACTCATTCAGTCTCATTTCTGCACAGGTGTAGCTCTCTGACATTCTTATATCAGTTTTTTCTAATGCTCTAATTTACATACATGTAATATATTTTAGTAGTAGCATTTTCTTTATTAATTTTCTAGAGTGATTTAAGGAGTAATTATGAATGAAAATTTGTGCACATCTATCGATAAATAAACTTTATTTATAATGAATTATACATACAGATATTTCACTATTTTACCAAAAATATATATTCCATTGACTCCTTCTTTTAATGTATTAATAATAATTTTATTATTTCTAAAGGTTTTTTAATTATTCATAGATTTAATTGCATGTCTAACCCATCTATGTAAACTACTAGCAATTCAGAAGATATTGTAATTATAGAAGCACTGTAATTTCTTGTTGTTTAATAAGAGTAACAAAATATTCACACAGTAGTTCTATTAAGAGCAAGCTTTTGTAATTAATCAATGCAGGAAGGTTTGTGCATAAACTCCATATCTAGTGCCTACTCATTCAATATCCCCTGACTAGTTTCTGGCTTGTGGCTTTCATCAATGAGAATCATCAGATTGGAGAGCACTGCATCTCAATCTTTCCAGCAGCCATCTTTTATCTGTTTGGTTAACTACAAAGCTAGAAGCCCAAGATGAAAATACCATAATGTTTCCAATCTAAACTCATTCACTTTTATAGTCATATAGATCTGAACCCTGTTCAGCATCTATACATTTAGTGTCATTGATTTTTCAAAAATCACAGCAGTCACCATTATTCTATGGGCAGAATAGGTATAAAAACCATTAAAACATCATATGATCATCATTTTATATTGAAGCAGTCAGATCTGAGTTTGATCCTAGCTTCATGACATCTAGCCATAAGCCCACTTCAAACCCTAGTACTAACCTTAAATTTCTGATGCAATGGGGCTTTATGCATTCAATCCACACTAATTTCCATAAAGAATAACTTATTTCGTAAATGCATATTAAAATTAATTAGTTTCAGATTTAAATTGATCAATTCTATTAATAAATTCATGATAGAATTATTCATGAATTTATATATTATAACTGCGTGGATTGTGCATATATATTTGTAAATATTTAAATATATATAATTGTTTAAAAGTTTTATTGCATCGGGAATGTTTGATTTTATTTTTAAATAATTTGTTAAAGTTTAATGATTAAAAGCTACATTCTTTCGATAAACTTTCAGATTTTCCCTTTCCAAAAACAATAGTTAAAGTTTTATTAATTAGAAAAAAAAGATAAGGATTTCCTAATTAAAATCATTTTCTGATTTTAAGAATTCAGAGTTAATGAGTTTGAAAGCCTTATCGAAGGTATGTATCTAAAAACATTGATAATGAAAGAAGCGCTAGCCTGAAGGCATCAGAGGACAGATATATAGCTCTGAAAAGTTTGGAGAAGAAAAGCCATCTTTGTTGTAGAGAAGTGCAGTCAACTCTGTGCATTTTTAAATTATAAAATCAAATAGTGTTTCGATCATGGTGAAGGGCTAAAATGTCAGGAATCTGGCTATTGTTCCTGAAGTCCCCTAAAAATCTTCAATGAAACTGCTGAATCTTTTCCGGACCAATCATGCTGCTAAAATTATGAAAAGCCACTAAAATGCTGTTCAAGTAATCGACTAAATGATGCCTATGTTTTTACCAACCTGGATGTGTAAATTAAGGAAATCAGCCCCGGAAGAAATGGGTAATATATTTCCATAATGAACATTAAACTATCTGGCCAGTTTCCGAACTTTACTTTACACTCCTTTTAAGAGCTCTTCTCATTTATAAATGTAATAATCTGTGTAACACCTTTTATTTATGCTATTTTATATTAGTAATTCTCTCAACTTCTAGTCTTTAAATTTAACTTTCCCTTCTCACGATGGCAGCTTATTTATTTTATTATATATATTTATTAAGTATTTCATTAATGTGTTATTTGTAATTATATGCCAATAATCCTTCAACTCGATGATCTCCTTCATTTCCTTTGCCTTATACAAGTAATATAAGATTAATTCTGATAGTTAATTCTCGCCCATTAGAACTAGATTTATACAGTTCTATCAATCATCGAGTCGAAAGAAATTATTAAATGTGTGTTATTTTTTTATAATTGGCTAATAATAAATTATTAGCTCCGTTTTTAATCTATGCCACCACTATTTTCTCATTTCACTAATATTTATTTATTATTCAAATATAATCTTAAAATGTTTTCTGCAAAAGAGTCGATAAAGGAATCAAATAAATATATTCTAATTCAACTTTGTTATTTTCTATTAAGATTCAGGAAGGACACGATGATTGGGGCATAATTAATATGATTCACAAATACTTTAAAATAGTTTTACTTAAAAGCTCATTTGACTTTAATTCATTTGATCAAGTCATCACGTAGAGCATTCTATAATTGGGTTTTAGTTCTCAAACGGTGACTAGTAAGTTATCATCTTCAACGTTGCTGACGTGGGGCAATCTTCTGCTCCGTTAGGCTGGTCAGTGATAATATTTCTGTTATTTTAAATTATCGACGAAGAAAGCACTTCCTCTCCCATTCATATTAGTCAAAGGGCATAAGACTTGTCAGATGCAAGCCGCCATAGGACTTCGATTATCGACTAGCTATCGTCTTTCAATTTCACTTTCTAGCTCATAATTCATCAGCACCATTGCCTCGCTGTTCTGGTAAAGCCCGCTCTAATTCGTGATGAAGTGATTTCAATTAAAGTTCAACAAATTCTCCATTATATTTAATTAAATAATTTTTCCAATAAAGATTGAAGTTATGCCCTAAAATACATATCTTGTTCTTCATGAATGAATTTGCGAATGTGAAAATAAATCTCATATTCTGTCGTAATAAAATTAGAGTAATAATTTCCTTTACTAATGAATACCTTTATCTGCCTTTATTTTCTTGTTGGGGGCATAGACATAGAATTCCAATATTGCGTAATACTTGTTAGCATATGATAAGGACTGCCATTCTGATTATAATTATAAACTATGTTAAAGGCTAGAAGTGATTAATATAATCATTATTTGATTCAAACAAAAACAAATTATTATTATTAAATATTTTATAAACACACTTGGTTTCTTTGTTCTTAATTCTTTTATAATTATTTTAATGTTAATGCTCGCTGTCTGTGTTGGCAACCCGAACATATACATATCATTCGACTTAAAAGGATTTTAAGTTAATTAATTATCCAATGTTAGTGTCAGTTCAAGGGTCTCTAGTCATCACCAACCATTGAGCTAGTTTCTTGGCACATAGCACTGTGCCATCGATTTAGATTTCTACTAATCTGAGCTGGTGAGTTGGGTTTGAATTCAGTTTTGGTTCAGCTGCGTTTGAATTCGACTTGCAGTTCTTTTGGTGGGTTTTTCATCTGATACAATATGTTAACACATGCTGTTAATAAGAGTAGCAAACTCTGCATATAACAGTGCCACTAAGTGCAAGTTTTTGTAATTAATTGACACAAAAAGATTTATCCATGAAATTCCCATCTAGTGCCTACTCATCTAATATCCTCAGACTAGTCTTTAGCTTGTTGCTTTCATCAGTGAAAAGTCTTGTATTTGAGAGCACTGCACCTAGATCTTCAGAAACAATGCATTCCACTAGAATCCACCTTTTATCTATTTGGTTAACTATAAATCTTCTGCCCATAGGATAATGGTGACTGTGGTTTTTGGAAAAACCAAAGATAGAAAAATGTATAGGTGATGGACTGAGATCAGATCTCTATGACTATACAAGTGAATGAGCTTGGACTTAAAACATTAAGGTGTTTTCATGTTTGGCTACTAGTTTTATAGTTAAAAAATAGATAAAAGGTGGCAGCTGAGTGGTTGCATTAGATCCTAAGATCCAGATGCAATCTTCTCAAATCCATGGCTTTTCACTGATGAAATCTGCAAGCTACAAACTAGTCTGGGGCTATTGGATAAATAGGCATGAGAGGGATTTTATGATAAGCATTCATTGATTATGAAAGTTCACACTTGGTGGTATTACTGTATGCAGACAGAAGAGAAGGTATGGAAGTTATGCTGAGGACATATGTAAAGATGGGTAAAGAGATGGAGATTAAATTTAGTGGAAAAATCAAATATAATATTGGTTAATACTGGAGAAAGAGAAGATGTAGAATTTTTATTGGGAGATATTAAGTTAAGTGTGGTGAATAGATATAGTTATTTGGGAATTATTTTAAGTAATCAGAAAAAATTATTTGGATGAATGGGAGAAAAAATTGATAAATGAAGTGAAGAAAAGAAAGGGATTGATAAAGAAATTAACAGTGTTTTCATATAATAAATATGATGTAGTTAGAATTATATGGAAAGGAGTTGCAGTAGCAGGGTTAACATATTGTAATGATGCACTATGTGTTAGTAAAGGGGTATTAGATTACTTAGAAAAAGTTCAAAGAGAAGTAGGAAGACGTGCAATGGATGCAGATGTATGGGCAGCAAGGGAGGCAATTCAAGGAGAAATGGGATGGTCAAGTTTTTATATGAGAGATGCAAAAAGTAAAATAAAAATGTTTGGTAGATTACAGTTTATGGATAATAAAAGAATAATCAAAATAGTTTTTAATTGAGTTATGAGTAAAGGGCAGGCAACAAGATGGGTAAGAAAGGTAATATGGTTTGCAAAAAATTTGAATAAAGAATTTATATCAGTATATTTGTACAAAAGATGTGATGATTGTATTGTTGAGTGTTGTAGTGGTAAGGAATGGGATAAAAGAATAGATTTATTAATAAAAAATAAAAAGTTAAAGAGATGGAGAGCTAATATGGAGAGTAAAAAGAGTTTAAATATATATAGAAATAAACAGAATATTAGGTGCAAGTTAATATATGATAATAGTAAGGAAAGTAGTTTATTGTTTAAGGTTCAAATGGGATCTTTAGCAACAAGAGAAATACATGTAAATGGAAAAATGTGGGTGATTTAGTCTGTAAATTGTGAAAGGAAGGAATAGAAAATATTAAGTATCTGTTAATTGAATGTAAATGCTTGAAAACTGAAAGGGTACATATAATGAAGTTATGGAAGAATAAATATGAAAAAAGTTATTATACACAAAGTGAATTATTGTCTTTTATGCTGGGTTTGGGAAAAGATAAAGGGAATTTAGATATAAAGGCCATAGAGTTGACAAAGATTATGTTGTGAATAAAGTGGCTAACATGTTTCTCTGGACATAATTGCTGAGATATTTTTGACTTCGTTTAAGGAGAACCCATAGTACATCATATGTTGTGAATAAAGTGGCTAACAGGTTTCTCTGGACATAATTGCTGAGAGATTCTTGACTTTGTTTAAGGAGAAGCCATAGTACATCACATCACATTACTCTTATTAACAGTATGTGGAAGCACATGAGATGGTGATTATATGTTTTGATGATTTTATTCCTATCCTGCCCATAGGATAATGGTGACTGTGGTTTTTGAAAAACTGAAGACATCAAAATGTATAGATTATAAACTGAGTTCATATCTATATGATTATACGAGTGAATGAACTTGAGTTGAAAACATTTTGGTTTTTTCATCTTTGTTTTATAGTTAATAAAATAGATAAAAGGTGGCTGTTGGAGGGTTGCATTGGATCCTAAGATCTGGGTGCAGTGCTCTCAAATTCAAGGCTTCTCACTAATGAAAGTCACAAGCAAGAAACACATCTGAAAATATTGGGTGAGCAGGCACTAGATAGGGATTTTGTGTGCAAACCTTCTAGCACTTATTGATTATGAAAGCTTGAACTTGGTGGCATTACTGCATGAAGAGTTTGGCATGATTATTAACAGCATGTGTAAGCATCTAAAATGGTGATCATGTGATATTTTGATGGTATTGTACTTATTTTGTTCATAAGATAATGCCATGGTATTTGAAATCCAAAGATACCAAAATATATAGATGATGAACTGAGTTAAGATCTATATGATTATACAAGTTAAAGAGCTTGGATTGAAAACAATTTGATGTTTTCTTCTTGGGCTCCTAGTTTTATAGTTAACCAAATATGTAAAAGGTGACTGTTGGAGGATTGCATTTGATCTTAAGATCTAGACACAGTGCTCTCAAATCCAAGGCTTCTAATTAATGAGAGCCACAAACTAAAAAGTAGTCTGAGAATAGTTGATGAGTAGGCACTAGATAGGGATTTATGCACAAACTTTCCTGCATCCATTGATTATAAAAGATTGCACTTGGTGGCTGTACTCTATGGATAGTTTGGTACTCTTATTGACAGAAAGTGTAAGCGATGATGGTGATCATGTGGTGTTATTGTTGTTTATATTATTATTTGCAGGAATCTTCAATATACTTAGTTCATGATTTGATTTTCTATTTCAATAATAGTATTATATTCCTTTTTATTATTGAAATAATTTTTCTTTTAATATGAAGTTGTTATATTCATTTTTTGAAAATTTGTTTTTTTCTTGCCAGTTTATACCTGTATTTTCTTATATTATCATTAACCCTTTGTTGTATCATTCTACCCTTTCCAATTTATTCAATTTTTCTAAATGAATCGTTTATAAATGAGTTCACTTTTTTTTTTTCTTCATAGCTTTCTTGATTTATTTGATAATTTACATCTTTACTACCACCACTTAGCTCTGTGGCAGACACTAGAGTATCAGTTATTTCCTTATTAAATTTATTCAAGTTAGAACTGTCATTGAAGATTGCTAATGTTTTTAAATGATTTGAAAGTTTTAATTTAAATTTAATGGAATGTCAGGACATTAAGTCTTAACAATGTACTGCTTAATAACTTTTGTATCTTTAGCTTTGCATACTTATCCCTCTCACAAATTCATGACCTCTTTCTGAGTTCAATCTATTTAGTACATTAAAGTCTTGAAATATATATTTTTTATTAGTCAAAATATAATCTTTCTTTACTGAACTTTCATTTGATTACTTTTATGTCCATTTTCACTTTTTTTTGTCAAGCACACATTTTTAAATTTAATTCTACAAGACTATTTCTCCATAGTATTTTCAATTGTTTTCCAATTCTAGCACTAACATTTCCCATGACAATTTCAAAATGTAGTTTGATTTGATGAAAAGTATTATGTGCGCTTAGGTAAAAGTCTTTTATTTCATCAGAAATAGAATTGGTAGAATATAAATGTAAATTATTTTCATTTGGTATCTTCTATTAGAATAAATAATTTTGCCACTCTGTCTGATTTTCTATTGGTATTGGCATTATTGTTTTTCTATTTTTTATTTATATCAAATTCTATTTCACTTAAGTTTCAATCATTATGCCTTTTGAAATCAGTTGTCTTTTCACTTTTTCTAATTTCACAATATATAATGATGTTCCATTTAATATTAAATCATTATTCCAATTCATGGAGACGTTTTTGTTTGAAAATGATCTATAGTTGTAATTAGATAAATTGAATGGCAGCTAAATCTACATTAAGGAGATTTTTAATATGCTTATCCTCACTAATAATAGCCTTGGCTGACACTTTTGCTATTTTCTGGCAATAAAAGACATGATTTTGTTTGTTTGTATTACTCAAAGTATATAAAAGGAATAAAGTTTCACATACAATCATATATCATATTACTTTCAAGATAATCCAGTTGAGGTTTTAATTACGAACTATAAATAACTGAGAAGAAAACTTATGGAAATTGATGATCTCATACTTAGATGTAAAAATAAATATACTCACTATGCTATTGGGTGCACGTTGGAGAGAAGTTTATCTATTTGTGTATCTTACATATAATCACGTAGTAATTACAGTTTTAATCAATAATATATAGAATTTGTTATACAGTATTCTGTTTTTTAAGGAGTCAAAGAATAATCAGAGGACCTTTTAATTAATAAAAAATCCGTTTATATAAAAGTTAATATTGGATCGTGAAATAAAAACAATGAACTGCCTAAAATCAAAATGAGTGTTACGGATATCACTCTCACTCTCTCTTCCCCTTTATTGCCCTAATATTAGTGTAACCTATAAGTAAATAAACTATATTTATAAGACCAACAGAACAAAAAAGCCAATAGCAATATTAGTCAAAAGGACTGATATTTATAAAAATCAATTTCTCTATTTTTGAAAGATACACAATTAAACAAAAAAACTGTAATATAAGTCTTAAAATACTAATAAAAATGATCAGAATAAAATTTGAATAAACATATGATTAAAGTTTTTCAGCTAGTATCAACATTAATTTCTAAACATTGTATACAAAACACAAAAATATTTGCTTAAACAATAATACTCAGACCCAGTAAACAAGTGAGCATTTTAACGTCATCACATAAATGGATAATCAGCTGATTCGATTGCGATTAATATGGAAACATTTGAAAATTTACTTTCTGTTAAAAGAGAAAGCTTAAAAAGCAAAATGATTATTATAAAATAAACGTAAGAAATATATATTCTTATATGTAAATGTATATATTACTCTCAAAGTATGAAGCTATTTGTTTATGCTAAATTTTAAATAACCACTGATTTCAACTCATAAATTAGAGGAAATAAAATATAATTAATAAAAAATATATTTTAAAAACTAAATAATGACAAGAAACATTTTATAAAACACAGCAACCATTGTACTGAAAGTAAATGAGGAAAAGTCATATATTGAATAGAATTGCACTGAAAATAATCTGAGACAGATTTTCATTACAATTTTATTATGAGAACATAAGCTGCTTTATCTATGTTGTTTTCAATTAAAACGGAATTATAATTGTGTCAGATTAATAAGTGCTTAGGTTTGATAAATACAGTCATGATTGTGGAATGACAATTTATTTAGAATTTGAGTTGTTGGATATTATTTAAACCTTTTCCTTCTTAATGATTATTTTATTGTTTAATTTGAGCCATTAAGTATATATGTTAATGAAATATATTTGATGTAAGAAAATCAATTTCACCTATCCAACAAAAATTACAATTGCAAAACGCTAGCCTTATTGAAGAGATAATTATCGTTTTTCTTTATGCTGTTATTGATGAAAATTTCTATTAATTATGCCATTGTTATAATAAACAGAAATTTTAGTAATTGCCCGAATCTCTTATGAAATGATAACTCCAGATTAAAGAACCATTTAAAATAAAAACATTATAGAAAAAACAAGAGACATTTACAAAAACCATAATATATTTAAACATCTAATTAACATAATCAGTTTGATAATCAATATATGAATATATAAGCATTAAGCATTGCTCCACATTCATATAAATGATTTTTAAGTTTGTGTTTTACATAAAGATCCCTCTAAAATCATTTTAACATTTCAAATCAAAAGCTAGATTTGTAGTTGAAAGATTGTAATTTCAAAACTTAAACTCACCTTTACCACTAAATGTCTCTGCATTACAAATTTGAACACTTCAAGCTTAATTGTTATCTAGTCATTTTATGTTCATTATGCAATATTATATTTTATTGTATCAATGAAAATATGTTCTTAATGGAATTAAACATGAAAATCAATACAAAGCTATGTCAAATATTTTTTGTTAGATCAACATTAAGCGATTGCTGAATTATAAAGAAAATTAAATTGTTTGAAAATTGAATAATTTGTAATATCGTAGGTGTAATTTGTAAAGTTCTACTGATGTAAATAATGCCCCAAAATTGTAAATTTCTTTTTGTTTTTTAAAAATATTTAATATTTTGATTAAAGTTTTGCATAAAAGTGTAAAAATATTCAAAAATTATAGTAAAAATGATGAATTTTAGTGGTGTATTAAACTTATTAAGTTTATTATGTTTTAACTATTAAGATATTAGAATAATTACTGTCTAAGGGTGAAGTGGCAGCAATCGTTATTTCTTGGTTCTAGCATCTACTGTCTATTTACTTTCATCCGTTTTCAGAAAAAGAACTTAGCATAGGATGTAAATGTAATTTTCTATAATTAAAAAACATAAAATTATATACATACTGCCTACATTATTAAAAGTTAATCAACAGAAAACAATAAGAAATTTAAAGTTATTTTAAGCATGTAGCTATCGTTTTATATATTTATACTCGAAACTGCTGTTTTAAATTTTAAAACAATTCTAAAGTGCAATTCAAAATCCATAAAAAATTTATCCACACGCCTTTAATAAATTTTTGTAAAATCAAATTAGTAAATTCTGAATACCTACTGAGAACAACTGTAAATTATATTTATATTAAGTAAAAATTACTGATACTTCATTGGCCGATTTTGTTAAAATATGCGAGGCTTTGTATTAAGTTACAAATTATTTTAAAATATTAATGTTGCTAATGTATATATACATTAGGCAATTATGTTTGCAGGCAACGAATTCTAACATCTGATTTATAAGTTTTTGAAATATTTAATAATTTAATATGTATTTTTAAATAATTATTTTAAATTTCTTTCAATGCTCTTGAGATAAAAAAAATCGTTGTTTTTTTTGCTAAAAACGTACAATTATTAAATTATATATGAGTTTTATACATAATAAAGAAGCAGTAAAATATGAAATGAGGGAATATGGTAAATACATATATTTGCACATCCAAAGCATCGCACGATCTGTGTCTATTAGAAATGCATTTATTAAATATTTTAATTTCATTAAACTTTATAAAAAATATAGATACTCTATGTATATATAATTTTTAGAAGTCATTTATTCCTTAAGTGAAAATTATTCTTTCATATTAAATGCATTTCTAAAAAACAGTTTTATGAATTATTTTATCTAGTAGTTGGTATTAGATAAATATAAACAAAGACTCTCTAGATGTAATAGTCAGCACATATTCTTTCATGTTTATGATCAGAAATTTGAATGTAAATTGAATGGATCTTAATTTTTTTTTTTAAAGTCACAATTAAACTGTTTTGTTTTTCTAGTAATTGGCCAAAAGCTAATCTATCTAGCCATTCGATATTATTCTGTAAATGGGTAACTAATTATTATTTGATAAATAATAAAAGTTCCAGGTTAATCTGGATTGACCATGTATGTGTCACTGCACTGCTTTGTAAAGACAAAGAATTAGAGTGTAGTTGGGATGGATAATTCTGCTATGAATACCATGCTTATATATATTTCAAGGCTGTGATGTCATTCTCTGGTAATCAAGCCACATGTTGATCAGCCATTTATATGCTAGACTCAATCCCGTGTTAGTACATGATTCATATAAAATGATCAATTATTATAGCTAGGATGATGCACAAGTTATGTAGCAATTAAATATTTATGAGCATGAATAAATTTATGAAGATCTTTTGTGATATGATAATTCATATGAAGAGTAAAATACTCTTTGTATCATAAAAAAAAATAAGCAAATTAATTTCTAAACAAATTTGATGCTAGCTTTGAGGCTTCTTTCTGGTGATCAAAGTGCATATTCTGATTGATACCCTATTATAATACATCCATAAAAGATCAGAGCTATACTTTTTGATCATCTCCAGAATTAATAATTATGAAGTTTGTGACTTCAGTGGCAGAATTGAAAATCTTAATCAGTCCACTGTGTATAGAAAGTTTTTAATACTTAAAACAACTGAAAGAAATCCATTGCTAAACAAATAAATAAATCTCCAAAGTTGAAGCATTTTTCTAATTGTTAACTTGAAAATTATTTAAGCTTATAGCATTATTAATAATTAAATACCACTTTATCTAAATGAAAACTACTGATAATAAGTAAAATCCTTTATTAACACTATGCTTATTCTATTTGCTTACATCCTGAAAATAGTTCATCTAAGAAAATAGATAAACAATGGTCTACAATCTTCAATAAATCATAGGAATGAAGCAGATATATATAAAGAACAGTTTCAAACTTTAAATTATTTTTATAAACATATTTATAAATACTTAATCACAGATTTATTAAGCCTGAATACATTACTACAACAATTCACAATTTTAATTTAAAAGTGCCTAAAGAATCAATTTTTAATTAACTTGAAAACAACATTCACCTTCTTATATCAGCACTGATCTATTAGTCAGATAAAAGATGGCCCTACTTTTTATCTGATCACCACATTGTTATATGATAAATAAATCAAATACTGGTAATCAAAAAGACTGAAACTTTATATTAATTGTCAGTTTTTATAATACTGACCATAAATAAATTAGCGCTATTAAACATGTAATAGCAATAATATAAGCTTATTTAGGCTCTGCTAAGCCCAAATACATTTCTACAATAATACAAGTCAAATTTCCAAATAATCATTTTAAACAAACTTGAAAACAAAGTATACTTTCTCATACCATTGTCAATTGGTTTATCATAAAAGACATTGCATTTATAATAACATATTTAAATTTTGTTGTTCTGTGAACAAATTTTTATTCTCACTGGTACATATTTAAGAGTCACAATTTATTTGTAAGTTTATTAAAATCAATAAAACAGCTACAAACACATACACAGCTATTTAGTGATTTAATTCAGCATATATAAGATACATTAGCAAATTCTTTTCAATTCATTTCAATAATCTCAACTTTTATAAGTCATACTACCCATGACTTCAATATATGTAATTTATTTTATCAGAATAATGTTATTATACAATGTATATTTACATGTACGTATGCACTCACATGTAATGTGTAGTTATGCATTTCAATAAGAAAAACTGTGCTCACCTGCTAATCATTAGATAAATAACAATTATTACTCCAGAATTAATACAAATCTCAAATTTAAGAAATTAAATATTCCCTGAAATATAAATATCTAGTTAAGAAAATATTATATATATATATATATAATATTGTCTTAACTATATATATATATATATATATATATATTCATCAAATATATATATATATATATATATATATATATATATATACTTGATGAAAATATAAAGAAATACATGTTTGACTTCTCAGATAATGAATTATACAAAAAAATAAATGCATATTTTATCATTGTGCAAGTTTATAACTTCCAGGTATCAATTTTAGAAACTATTTTACTGCCACTAAACAGTTCATGAGATCTTTTGTATACTAACTTATCCTTATTGCATCTGAATATAGAATTTTCAAATTCTTGAAGCGAATGCTTTGTGAATAAGATCACCACTATTTACTATTACAACTTTTACATCAACAAGCTTTTAATTTTCAAGCATGAACAATTTGTTTCAGATATGGTCAGAGGTATGTAGGCAGGAATAATCTATGGGACTATGAAGCATGACATTATTATATTTTTACAAAGCTACATGATAAAAGAAATGACACATAGTAAACAGGCTTACATTAATTATATCATGCTAATAATTCTCCAATAACAATAATTATCTCTCATAGTACATTTCCCACAATACATGGATTTGAACCTGGATATATATAAGATATACAATAATATATCCAATATGTACCATAAATTTTGATTCAAATAAATATGAAAGTTGAATTAATACCTTAAAATTCAAATTAAAAAATAATTCAATTCAACTATATAATAATATTAATCAATATAATAATGATGACTTAGAATTTAAAAGAACAAGCACTCCCAAAATTATTTTATTTGGTTTTGACTTTCAATAAAAATGAAACTCAAAGGCACTAAACCTTGTAAAAAAAAAGTTCACTTTTGGAAAACTTTTAAAGGAATGATCATCATCAATTACAAATTATCATCACCCTACTTGTCCCCCAATGGATAGCATGATTTCTCAGAGCTGTGGATATTAACTAGCATATGGGTGTTAAAAGCATAATGTTTGGATTGAGTTACAAACAAAATGGATTAATTAAAAAAAATAACTTAATTTATTATCACTGAATAAATAAAACTATTGTGTATTTAGTATACAAAAAATATTAAATATAATAATACTGAAAAACATACTACAAAAACAATGTTAATTCGAATCCAGTTACCTACAATTAGAATTCATATTGGCTGGCTGCTTTGCTAACAACTCAATACTAATAGTCTTATGAAGTAACATTATTACAAAAAAAATCAAGTCAGATGTCACATGACTTAATTTAATATATAACAGAAGTAACATTATTTATGTCATCTGAAGTTTTGGTGATTAGTTCTGTTTTATATTTTATATTAGGTGTCTTAATATTAATGTCGACTTCTGCCAATTGTAGAAATGATATTCTGCTTATTCATTAAATTTTCAATATAGTATGTGTGTGTTTATATATATAATAAGTGTAATAATGTTCAAATATGAATAAATTTGTAAGTAATCATTAAAAAACAGTCAACACTTAGACAATCCCAATATCAATAACATGTCTAAATGTTGACTGGTTTTTAATGATATATACATGCATTCTATTTATTCCTTTATTTAATTACTACATATATATTTAAATATTTTAAACTCATTTTTAACTAGTATTAAGTTTTTTTGTAGAAAAACTGATTTAGATGCCTAATGATAATGTACTATGATTAAATTATAATATTTAAGCGTTGCTAGTAATATTTTATCAGTGCTTGTTACATCTTCAGCATAAAATATTCTAGCATACATTTTTTTACTATAATCATATATTCAATTGAATCCTAGCGTATAAATCTGTATTGTACAATAACGGAAGAGTATGAAACATTAAAGAACATATATATATATCTTATAATTATTTTTCTATAATATTATTTAAAAAAACTCTTTTTATTTTTTCAAACTCTGTATTTTTAACTTTACGTCTACATTTTTTTTTTTAAAAAGCTTTAAACCTTATTATCACCTTTTTTCTGTCGTTAACCATCTGTTGCTATTTATTAAAAGTCTCATCTTAAACTATTATTTTGACATTTTTAAAACATAAATATGAAATACACTTTTTTTATGATTTTTTTTTTTTAACGATTAGTTCTGCGTTTTAATTTAATATTCTATTCTATTTAAAAAAAAAACAAAAACATTACAGTTATATTACTATTATTGTTTTTTTAACATGACCTTTCTAAATGGTGGTATATTAAACTTCTAAGATAGAATAGGTAACTAAGCAAAATATAATTTTATTACAATTTTTCTTTATTTACAACCTTTTTAACGTAGTTTGTTCTATCATTTGCTGTACTATGAAATAATGAAGCCTTCTTCTTTAAAGATTCAGCTTTTGATATCTTGTAAATAAATATTATTAGTTTTGTGTATCACTATTTAGTATTTTTCAGATAATATTTATTGCTTTCTTCTTATTTTTTTAAAAAGATTTTTGAATAAAGCAGACACAAAAAATGTTTTTTTTTTTTTATGTCTATTTCGAGATAACTTTTCTATTATTTTAAATATTCTTTGAATACTCAATCTATTTATTGATCATGCATGTATTATTTTCTGTCTCCATTGTCTGTTTTATTAGTCTCAAAGTTAATTTTATTAAAATATATATTATAGAAATACTAAGTCAGCGTTTTTTAGCTGACACTCTTTTGCATCTATCATTGATAAATTACAATTATATTTATAGATAATTTTTTTAATTAGAAGACATACAAATATTAATGCTGGATATATGTACACACACATATTGCAATTATTTTGCTCGCTATTAAATAAATTATGATAATTAAATTTTATTAAATTCTAATTGAAAATAAATTGAGATATTTATAAAAAATAATCCTAAAATTTTCAAAACCATTTTTATGATTTCTTTTTAATAAAATATTTTTCGAAGCTTTTTTTTACTTTTAAAAGCTTACTGTTGAAAATATCACACCCACAATAAATTATATTAAGGCTACGATGTCAAGATTTTATTTTATTGTCAATATATCTTGAACAACGAATGAAAGTGAATCCTTTTTATTTGTAACAGGATTCATTTTATCTAAAGAGCACGACATCAATGTATATAAGGAAAATACTTTAAAAAATAAACATTAATATTTGAAGGTTAAAGTGTAATATAGTAATAATACATTTAAATTATAAAATAGTTGATAGTATCTTATTTTTATATGTCATTATATACATATGTATGTGTGATAATTGATAAGCCAGATATATATGTATCATGTTTTACTAGTTGTCAAAAAATATTAGATGGTTGGTTGTATCTTATATCAATAGATAATTCTCAAATTTTGTAAAAGAATTTGTAAATTATTTATTAAAAATGAAGGTAAATGCCTTTTAAGAACTTATTTTTGTTATCCATTTTTATTTATTACCTTTAAAATGTACACTGAATTTCTGTTCTGTGTTGTTTTGTAGTATTTTTTAATTATATTATGCTTTTAAAATCTTTATTTGCAATAAGTACAGAAAAAAATTCATAAGTACAATTTATTAGCTCATTGTTACATGAAAAGAATAATAGAAATTACAATTTACATAAATGCTATATAGTATCAATTAAATACATTACTGTTATATTAAAAAAATAGTCAAAGTTGATTAGGAATTTTTGCCAAACTTGAAATATATCTTTTTGATCATCTGTATTTTCCACATGATAGATATGCATTAGTTTGACTATTAGTCATATTCTGGCTATCTGTTTTGATAGCAGGAGTGGTTTTGTATGTTTGTCTAAGGTTGAATTTTTTGTTACTGAGTTTCATCAGTTCCAATTGTGTTGGGATGTTTAATCAATTATTTTTCCATACATCTTATGTCCTATTATGTCTAAAGAGAATGGCAACAGTTGTGGAGATTGGAAAAAAATCTTATTCAAAATCTTTAATGAGAGATATTACTTTTCCATACATTGTTTCCATTTTCATTTAAGAATTGTATAGATTCTTACATGCCAGGAGGAAATATGATAAAGAATGATCATTGTTAGAGAATCATTTTTTGTGATTTAAAAAATGAGCTGTTGCAATGCATTTATGTTAATTTTCAGTAGGTAACCAAAATATTTAAGTTCAAAAGACTATTGTTTGAATTTTTGGTTTAGTTGCTTATTGATTCTTTCTAAAGATGATTATCTTGTATAATGTGGTGGCATGAGAAATAGCTTTTTGTGAAATTTCAATATTAAAATTTGTTTGCGATAATGTAAATGTGATTGAGTCTAACCAGTTCTCACAACATTTTTATCTAATATAGGGTCTATCTGTAATGACATCTTTTACTCTTTTGTTTTTTGAATTTTTTATTTCTTCTTGAGCTAGAATATTTATTTATATATTGCAAATTATGTTTTGTAACCCAAATATTAATTTGAGAATGTATTATTTTTTATATTGTTCAATAAGAGAATGTGCATTTTTTTGCAAAATTTCCTTTTTAAAAGTATTTGTAACATTGTTGTTTTATTCCTCAGAGTAATAATAAAACAGTGGCCCCATAATCAGTATTTGACTTGGAATATCTTATGAAATAATTTTTTGTGTAATTTTACTTTAAATATAAAACTATTGCTAAATACATAATTTTTATATATTATTTATTATCAAGCTTTTATTGATGTTGATTCCTTAGACAATCCCAACATAGATAATAGTCAACAATCTCAAACTGTTGTTTAAGGCAACCTCCTTTTAACATAAATAAAGATGGAATACTACCTTTATTTATGATCCAATATGTATTTCGATGTAAAACATGTATTAAAAATTTTATACTATATATATTGGTGTTGACACTTTCTATTTTTGTATCATATTATCATTCTTGAAATCTTAACTTTTCCACTGCAGTTGCCAATTTTTATTACTAATATTTATAAAAATATTTCAGATGCACTTTTTTGTTAAGTAATTATATTTATAAAAACAATCATTATGAGATTGAAAATCATAATTTCTGGAAATTCTGAAGCAATCTTTTAAAAATAAAACTAAAGAGTGGAAGATATATATGTTAATCCCTAACAAATCACAACATTTTTTAAAAGTTTGCTTTGCAATTCTGTGGCAGAATACACATTTAGATGTGTGTAAATGGCTAATTTCTATTTTGCGTTTAAATCCAAAAATACTTGGTAAATTCTGAATACACAGATATATAATAGGGTTTTGTATTACATATGCCTATTATTCTGTATATCTGGTTTTATAGCTATTATCTGCCAAACAGTTGATTTTACATGTAGTGATCAATATTTAATGACATATGATAATATAATTTATTAGTATTAACTTATTTTGCTCTTTCATAATTCAGATTATTTTAATTACTTGTTCTAACTTTTTTTTCTCTCAATTAACTAATGCTAAATTACTATGTGGAAGTAAAATAACAATATAATCTTACAAATAAAAAGAAAGTGCTTGGTATAATTTATTTATAATTAAATTTAATGTAATTGTTGGAAGAATTAGACATATTTTCTATTGATGGGATATTAATCAAGTAGTCTTGTTTGCTTTTCTTTTATCACTTAAATGTATTTTGTAATTACTTGGAAAAAAAACTCCGATAATGTCTTCTGGTGAGTCAAAACTGTAAGGAAATACTATCAAGAAATAAAGACAATTTACAATATCATTAAAAATAAATAAAGTTGATATTATATGAAAAGTTTATGTCATATTCTTTATTTAAATAGATTTATCTAATTATCAAATATTTATCAAAGCAATTTAAAAATATAATATTATTTACAATAAGTGCTGTTGCTTTGAGATTGATCTGCACACCCTCAATTACCTGGTATGTTAAAGAAACAATTGGATTGATAGTTGCTAAGGAGTTTATAGGGACTCTGGGTGCCAGAAATGATAGATCTGAAGTCATAGTCCATGTATTTTGAACTCCATAATCAACTATTCTATCACTGTACTAAACCATGCAGGATGATGATTAGTTGAAATGGCATTAATGTAGTAATGTCTCAATGTGTGTGTATATATATATATATATATATATATATATATATATATATATGATGACAAATATGATATACATATATATATATATATATATATATATATTTGTCATCATAGCAAATGTCTTCTTGTCTATCTAAGAGTAGAAATTGTAGGCTACTGTCTGTATCACTGATAAAATGAGTTTCATCTCTTTATTTTATATTTTTTGTGTACATCAATGATGTTTATATTCTTTATGCACACCAATGATGCTATCTTGTTATATTTATTGTCCCACAGAAATATAATTTATTTGCATATAGTTCATTTGCTAGCTATAGACTTGAAAATAATGTAGTGCAAGAGGTGGCAAAACTACTGACTCTACAGCAGCAACAATCAAAATTTGATTATTTGCCTGCATACAATTTCATGTCATACATGCATAACCACTGTGGCTACCACTACACACACACCATCTGAAATCTCTCTTTAATGGTTTTAAGTGTTTATATTTTCACATGGTACTATGCCCAGTAAATTTTGTGATTGCTTTATCAACTGCAACCTGCAATCTTTCTGTACATTTGATTATCAGTTTTTAAAATTTACATTGCACTGCTCTATATATGTAAATCATTACTTGTTATACAAACATACAAGAGAAAACATAAATACACCAATACAATATAAACATACTAATAAATTATGAAACCTTTTGAGAATCATTATGTCTATAAAATAAGGTTGCCTCAAACTTGGATTAGAGACCCAAAATTACACTGCACAAAAACTACTTTTGTTATATTTGAATACAAATTTATATACTGTATAATAAAGAGCATAAATAAGTTAATATTATATAATTTATATACTACACACACACACACACCAATCCAAATGCAATTTTATAAATTATACCATTTATCAAATAATTAAAAAAAATTAAATATTCAAAAAATTAAAATTAATAACTTACTACCGATATTCTGCGATGACATGATTACATTTATATCATGTTTAAGGCCTTGATATCCATATTATCAGCATATTTTTAATCCATTATATTAGCTTATAAGGGGAATAAAGATTTTGTGCCTTTATTGTCCCATGTAAACTCATAAATTGATCAAAAAATAAAAAAGTTAAATGCATCTTTTAATAAAAACATTAATAAAAAATTCAAATTTTATCCAATTTTACATTGTGATACATTAATTTAAAGATGGATTCAAGCAGCAATGAATGCTGGGATTTCTGTTGTCATTATGCTTATAGTTTTCATGCAATTTAAAAAAGAAAACAAAATATCAACAAATAAGCTGCACTAACTCATAATGCATATTAACCATTAAACAAGTTAAAAGTCTTTTTAGCTTCTTCTGGTCTCATGCTAAAATTATATTTAGAAAGTCAGTATGTTCAAATGAGAGTGTCCATGTTGTACAGTTTTGAAACCTTTTTGATTACATGATGTTGATTTCATATAACAAACATACAATTTTAAATAAGAAAGGGTTAGAATGACATTTGTTTTTATACTTGTCATAGTTTCCATTGTTTAGCACAAGAAGTTCTTCATTTCCTCCATTACTATACATGCCTATTGTTGTTTATATAGTATCATGATAATCATTTCAAAGAAGTTATGTAACATAATATTATTTCATTCTTAAGCTGGGATACTTACCAATGATCATTACCATATAGTCTATGTCAGTGTTGTATTCATATTCATGATGTACAAAACATTAAACACAAATTAAGTGTTAGTTTACATATATGTTTGTATCTGCCAGTGTTTATTTTCACTTAGTTATTCTGCTATGCAATAAAGCAATGGTAGATTATGATTCCATTTTGAAAGTTGAGTTGAAAATGATTATGAATATAATCGAAAATATTTCTTTATGAGTTTTTATTTATATTATATTATAAATTGTTTACAGTTGTTTGGAATATATTTAAGTTTCGTTATTGTATTATTGATATTAGCGGACATTTATTTTGTTTTAATATGTATACTCACATTTGACAAGGATTAAATTAACACATGTATTTTTTATGTTAGCAAAACTTGTTAATCTAGTCAGACATAAATCCTGACTGAACATAATCTAATATCACAAGTAGTTGTCGGTTGGTGTGGGTACGATTACAAGTTATCCTCACAATATATATATAATTAAAATAACTTTTACTGTAATAAATTATAGTGCTAAGCTAATTAAAAATTAAAGATTATGCTACTTTATGATAGAATTGATAACTCTATAATTGAGCTTTATGCACAAGTAATGAAGCTATATTGTGTAGTAATTAATAATTTTAATTAATCATCTGAGCGCTTTTGGAAAGTCTAAGGTCCCATAATCATAGCTGGTTACTAATTTAGAAATGATATTTTTGCTTTTTATATTTTGACAAGAGTTTTAATTTTTTTATATTATTACCAGAGGCTTTAATAAAATAAATCTAAATCACTGAAGCAAAAATGCTTTGATTAGGATTATATATTTCCTATGTAATCCGACTCCATTTGGAAACTTTATACATATGATTGCATTAATTTAATTAAAAGACAAAGTTTCTGCTGTTTGAATGAAAAGCAAAAACATTTTAAAGGTATTTTTAAATGCAAAATGTTTTTCAGTAAAGTATTTTTATATCATATATTAAATCTTTTTTTTTTTTTTAGGTAAAACTCTTTTGAAACATAGACAAATTGTTTGTAGATTCTTTTTTTTTTTTTACTCATTTTAATTCAGCCTTAAAACAACACGATCTCCAATCATAGAATTCCATAGCGTGTATATGTGAAAAATGTCAATATTATTTATTTTAACATGCAGAAGTTATCAATATTTTATTAGAAATCTTAAATTTCATAAATGTATGTGGCATGTCTAAAACTGTAGTTTAAACAAAAAAAATCCCTTTATATATATATTAAATTTAATATGCCATATAGATTTATTATAAATATATAACTTTACTATGACTAGCTGTAAATATAATGAGAAAGGAGAGCGCAGGAGACATATTTGAAAATATAAAAGATAAAATCAAATCAAATTATTATTAAAAATAATGAATTTAATTAATTTCCAGATAATAATTAATTATTTTGTGCCTACTGAAATCGGAGACGTATTTTAGTATGTGGCAAGATGTCATTCATATTTTTTTTATCTTTCTTTCTTATTTGATTTTTGGATAATGGATATATTAACTTATGAAATATTAACTGCATTGCTGTGGCAAAAATAATATTAATATGATATTATTAATTGTTTTATAAGATTATAAATTGGATTTTATTCATTTTTAAAAGAAAAATAAATATATAAATAATAAAGTATATGGTGTGGAAATTTTGTTACATGCATTCAGGATAGTAAATAATAAATTATATAAATGAATGTTTAATATTTCAAATATATTTGTTCTTTTTATTTATATAATAGTATACTGGAAGATATGTCTAAGAATATATTTCCATTATAATATATTAAAAATACAGTGTAAATTGTTTATTTGTTGTTGAAATGAAAAATAGTATTGGCATTGTAAAAACATAAATATTTTTTTGTACTTAATATTTCTAAAATATTTATTTTTGTTAGTTGAATAATATAATTTTTATTAGACAAGTGCTACTGGAAATAGCTTATTGAGTGAATACTGATGTTTACTATGGTTACTCTGATGTCAATAAAAAAAAAATTTATTAAATAGGACTGAAAAAATTTAACAAAATCTTTTCTCTCTTGTTTTTCCCTTGAACTGAAGCATGTATAACTTTTTCTACATAATTTTTTTTATTTATTCTAAAATTAAATAATCACGAAATAAAATGGAGGAATAAAAAATTAGTATTGTCAGCCTATTGATTAGAGAAAATTATCGATGAAATTTGATGGGAAATGACAAATTTATTGTAAAAAGAAAATTCATCAAAATTGCTTCTTTACATAAACCATCAGAATATTCTATTTTTTGAAATGAATGTTAGACATACATCAAAAACTATGCAAGGGTCATATTTATTTTTATTAAATTGATTGATCAAATTTTTATGAGATATGAATTAACCCAATAAACATCACATGACCACCATTCTTATGCTTGTGTATAACTGATGAAGGCCACAAACCAGAAACTAGTCTGGGGATATTGGATGATGAGGCACTAGATAGTGATTTTATGCTCAAGCCTTCTGGCATCCATTGATTACTCTAGCTTGCTGTGTGTGGCAATACATATAATGAGTTTTTCCTGTTTTAACAACAGAAATATGAATTAGTTTAATTTCCATCATATAAAGCTCTATATAAAAAGCTGGCATCTCTTAATTCACATTGTTTTTAAATAGTATTTATTTATAAGAGGATAATTCTTTATAGCATTATAAATATAAAATAATACTTATATTTATAACATCATACAAACAAATAATTATTATTTAAAGGAAAATTAGATTATATACATAAATATTATCAACAAAATGTACTTTAAATTTAAAGTTCTTGTGCATTCATTATATCTTCTCTGGTAAAAAGACTTACTATTGGTTTTGTGGTTTGAAATATAGATCTCGGAACTATGACAACATACTGGGAATACAGTATATAAAAACTTTTATTCAGGTTATTTATTTATATTTATTATTCTTATATATATGTTTTGCTTTACCTTTATTTAATAATGTAAAATTATTTATTGACAAATAATATGTATATATATGTAGTTTTAATTTAAATGGTAATTTATTCACATACTTCATAATTTTAAATTTATATCTTGTAGTGTAGTAATTATTTTCATTTAAATATTTAAATTGTTTTAGTGATTATAGATTAACTTCCAGTACATCATTTATATTAGAATTTCAAAAGATTGTATCGCAATAAGTATTTATTCTACTTTGTTCTTATTAATTGGTGTTAATAAATAAGTAGATTCATTTTTATCTACATATATATTTTTTGATTAGTTATATTTTATATGAAGTCATACATTTTGAACTCTCTTGTATTTTAAAAAGTGGGAACGTCTTGCAACACATTTTTGATATATGGACATATATATATATATTTAGTATTTTGTTATTGGACAATTGGAAATTAATAGGTAATCTCATATGTATATGCGAAATTAAGGTTAATAAATGATTTATTGTCTATTCAATTAGATTGTATGTGTATATATCGATTATTTAAGATATATTCATTATTATTTTTTAATTATATAATCAATACTTATTGATTAATAAATTTAAATGAAATCAAATAGGCCAGGGGTGGCCAACTTTTGTGTTCATAAGATCTACTTTTTATTTTAAAAATGTGTTGTGATCGACTTGTTGTCATAGGCGATCGATTTCTTGTCATAGGCGTAGTCTAAGTGGAGGGAGGTGTGAAATACATATTATTTTTATAAACGCGCCAAAAAACTCATGTCCGGGGGGGGGGGGGAATTAAGGCAACATGAGTAATTATTACAATATTTATTTATTCAAATTAGCTACATTAAATCAAAATTAAAAATATTATTTTCAATAATAATACGCTTAGTGGACTTCACCTACCTAGAATTTTAAAAAAAATTAGAACAAAAACAAAAATAACAAAAAAAAAAAACTTGAAAATCTTGACTTAATTTGTTTCACTTGTTACCCGACAGCTCTTGCCAGATTGGCCTCGCGATCGAACAAAAATGTCTTTGCGATCCATAGGTGGATCACGATCGATTTGTTGGACACCCCTGAAATAGGCTTTTCTGATGATTGTTCAATAGAGCAAGATAAATTAATTAATTAACAACATTTGAGTAAGAACTGATAAACTGTCTATATCAAAAAGATAAAAATTTATTTGAAATGACTATATTATATAACCCAGAAATCAAATTACATAATTAATCAGTAATAATAGTTATATTATTTTTCATTGACTAGACTTAAACTTTATATGATAATCATAATTAAATATTTTCTTGTTTACCTAAATATTGTAATTAGCCCATGGTTGATCATTAACATCTTAATCTTATTCAATTATAAAGCTGATGATATAAATGGTTTTTCTCTTCACCAATAAAAATTGTAATTATACATATGCGATTTTTTCGCATGTGTTAGTGAAGCTGTAATTATACTATAATGTTTAATATGCCTGCTTAGCGCTTTTGAGACTCGGGCTAACATTAACACAAGAATTTACCAACATGGGTATGCATACAACAGGGTTAAAAATAAAAATGAAGGAACATCAATCTTCTGGGACTACTAAGCAGCTGCAGGCCATGTATTCGAACCCAGTTCTGCCCAAATAATTTGCACAGAGAAGAGTGATGCCAAAAGAGAAGTCAAAGAAACTTTTTACATAGCAAATGGTAATTGAAGCTCATTTGCATATGTGTACAATAAATCACAACAGTCTTCATTCGTAAAGCTATGAGTATGAAATTAGAATACTAAATCTAAAAAGCGCTAAGCAGGCATTTTAAACATTATAGTATAATTAAAGCTGATGATAGTATATTTTGTTCTGACATATGTCAGAATAATTTGCTTTAATTATATTTAAGTTCAATTGAAGTGGATCATCGATCCAATCAATTATTAAATTTTAATATTCATGCTTAATTATAATAAATGCTAATAATTCTTTTTATATGTTTTAATTGTTATAATATAGTTTTAATAGTTAATGAAAATTTAAACCAAATTGATATGATTAGTTAATTGTACTTAAGTAAATAACTAATAGAAACCTCCTGTTTCTTTTATATACTGGTATAATTGGGTATTACAGATTCAAGATGATCGAATAAGCTCATTGATATTATATCATTATTAAGTATGTTGTTTTATTATAACTAAATTAATTAACAAGAGTAAAGTTTATATAAGACTGTAGCATAGGTTAATTATTATTATTTATCATTTTATTAAACTAAGATTTGAAATTAAATTAGGTCACATGTTTATTTACATATTATGAACATTGTAAACTTATAAGACATATTAAAACTGTCATTTTAATCATTAATAAATTATTTTACTTAGATATGAATATCTTTAAATTTTGGTATAAGTTTGTATTTTTATAAGCAATATTTGGTATTAGTTGGGTATATTAGAATTTATTTATTTAATCATTTATTATTGGTTTCATTCAATTATAAGTGAAATCCATCTTAAGCATATATCATTGTTTTGGGACAATGTTATTTGATTTAATTGCTTTATTTTAATTTATTTTAAGTAGAATTTGTATTTAGAGTATAGGGAATGATGGTCTTGTTTGTTTTCTATTTATTCTAAATGCTATTTGAATTCATGATGCTATAATAAAATTATCATCACTATTTTGTATTAGTGTAGTTGGCAGTTACATAGATGATTAGACAAACGGTTATACAAAGTACTGAATAATTATTTATTGATTTGTATTTATTTAGTTTTGCATATTATATTTATTCTGCTACGAACAATATTATTATTTACAGGTATTATAAAATTAATATTATTTTTACTTAAATTATATTTTATTTAGTTACAAATGGCATTTAACTTCAAGAATCATTTTCATTCTGTTACATAGGACAACCAAAGACTGTGCTATATTTTATTCACGTTATATTAGAGTTATTTCATTGCATTTTTTTGAATTATTACAAAGGCTGTCTAAATGATTGGGACTATAACATAGGCTAGCATATACACATTTATTGTATTATAAATGACACTGTAATTGGAAAGGCATAATTAATTAAACAAGATCGCTGTAATATGATCTTATCATATTTGATTTGTCACAAATGACTCCCAACTATGCTGTGTTTCGAAAAGATTATACATCATTTTTTTATTCTATTACAAATGGCACTATAACTTTAAGTATAATAATATGAATTATTTCTTCATTATTATTTTTTTAAATTTTTATATTAGTTGTAAAATGTGGTCTAAAACATAGAGCAACTTTATTCCATTACAAATAGCACTGCAATTCACAAGGCCTTATTAAACCAGGACAATTCTTTCATGGATCATATATAATGAATAAAAACTGACCGAATTGAAATGCAGCCATTAATTCAGTTATATATACATAAAAAATACCGGATTAGTTTTGATTAATTTTTGTCAAAAAATTTCATAAGTAATTAATTAAATAAAGTATTAATTTAATGTATTTTTGTATAATATATTTTAAAGAATTTGTTTTCAATGTAGCATAAATGCACATAAAGAAAGAATAAAATAAATAAAGAGTTTCATTATTAACAATTAAATTATTTCTAATTTATTCAGATAAATATTTAAACAGCATATTTACAGAATAGCTCAAAACCTAGGAAACATTTGAATGAGAAAAATATTGGAAAAAAAGATGTCAGAATAGTCTTTGGTTAATTAAAAACCTTTGAAAAAACTGTGAAGAGAAATTGTGTCATCTGAAAGAACCTTACCACACATAAATGCATATATATTGTAACACTATGGGAAAATAAGGGAATCATACCTGAAATAATGGCTACCAGTAACTGAACATCCACAGCACAAATTGGGCAGGCATTTCCAACTCTATGGGAAATTGGGGTTTAAACCATCAAGGATCTGAGGAATTGTTTGTTTATCCTCAAGAAATATATATATATATATATATATATATATATAATTTAATATCACTCTGAATGATCAGCACAGTAACTATAAGTTTACTAGCACTATCCAAAAGTATAAGTAATACACAAAAGAAATAACCATTCATCATCATGAATGATTAGCAAGCAAAAAGAAATCAACAGTCAATCTTGTGACTAGATTTGAAATGGGTCTACTGAAGATCAGGCTAACTATTGAGCCTTTCCCAAATTGGGGTATTTATTTAAACATAATTTGGATGCACAAACTAAGTGCTCATCTATCAGAATACATAATAATCAAAAAGAATAATGCTGGGATATTAAAACATGCTGATCATCATCAATACTCTGGCCTCTTAGTACCATTAGTGTACTGGTCATCTATAAATTTAAATATAGTACATGGACTTTAAAAAATATTTTTTGTACCAACCAAAATGATGAAGGTGATCATCATCATAATTATCAACTGGATGCCCATACACTAATATATATATATATATATATATATATATATATATATATATATATATATATATATATATATATATATATATATATATATATATATATATATATATAAACCCCTTATTCTATATAGTTGTTATGCATAAATCTAGCAAGAGGAAAATGAATAAATAAATTAGGTTATTATAAATAACCTTAAGCAAATCATGGGCTTTCACTACTTATAAATAACTAGCTTTATTGGAATCATAAAAAACAACAGCTATCCTAGAATATGAGCTGTCATGATATAAGGTCACACACACTGCATTTCATGAAACAGGAATTGGATAAAATAAAGAAATTAAGACAAAAAATATTTTTTAAAACAATTTAGTATGTAATTAACAACAACAAAAAAATGCCATGATAGTATGACATTCCCAATACCATTTCATCAAAAATAATACATTTTTACAACAATTATATTAACCAACCAAAAAATTTTTATTCATTAATTAACTTTAAATTCATTAGGTTCTATCTTTAAAAATAACTAAGAATTTATTAAAAATTTTCAAAATCAATGATAACAATTTTTGTTTTAATTTCTTTAAAATATTCAAGAATTAATTAAACAGCATGTTCGGAATGAAAGATAACAATCTTTGATTCAGCTTAGCAAGAAAAAAAATTAACTTTATAGCATTTTTTTCTTCTTTAAAAACTATTTCACTATTTCAGAAATATTACCAAAACCACACTTTTCTTTATTTTGCTATAATATTCTATATAAATACAATTTATCCAAAATGACTTCAACACTTTTTAGCAAAATTATTTATTTTCATATATACACATATACCTACATTTTGTCTGTCCTGCAGTACTGTAGAATAATTAATTAATAAGGAGGAAAAGACAGGTTACTTTTAGATTCACACATATATACTATGGTTCTACTAAAAATAAATCTATGGTGTGATTGAGTAGCTATTCAAAAGCTTCAGCATCAAATGTTTCATGCTCTGAGACAGGACAGTTTGCTGCAATTAATATATGAACAGATAAGTTCAGAAACTAAAGATAGACTTTATGAACATGGTCTGGACTTATCATGTTTCAGTTCTAATAAAGATAGCCATACCCAAACTAAAGAATGGGGCAGTTGATCACCATGAACCCAGTTATAAGGTGTAGCAAAATGTAAATGTACCAATGAGTACTTTATAAAGACACACTCACAATGCACATGCAAAATACCAATATGTATATGTATAATTAATTAATTGTGCCTAGAAACAGATAGCTTCTATCTGCCAAACTAACACAACCCAGTTCTTAAACTAGCATTATAACTATTCTAACAAAAAGGGCTTAAATTAAATTATAACCTAAGTTAAAATACTGAATCTTCATATATATATATATAATATTATAAATCGATGTCTGTATTTCTTCAAAATAATATACGCAAATTTATAAATAAATATTTAAAAATACAGTATTTAAAAGCTTATAAAAAATATATATGTATAACAGTCACTTAGGAGCACTTTCAACTAACTTGTAGCTTTGTCAACTATCACGTTTAAAATGTCAGCTTTCCCATAATTCAATGATGTCAACTTTCCCATAATTCTGTGATCTTAATGTTTGCTGCTTGTCTATTAACCAAATGTTGCTTGTATTTACATATTAACATCACCTCTTTAATTTTCCTTTTATTATTATTTCTTTCAGTTTCCAATATTTTTACGCTGTTATAATTAAAATCGAAACCATATATACATGATTTATTATGGTCATAAAAGACAGAAGCTGATAAATTATCATTTTTAAAATTTTGTTTTGTATTTTGAACCCTTTTAAATAACAATAAATGTTCCTTTGTTCTTTTTTTCAATGTGCACCTCGATTCACCTATACATCCACGGCCACACCCACATGTCCATTTGTAAATGATACAATTTTTATTTGTAAATAAAGTTTTAACCTTTGAATTGTTTATTAATTTATTTAATGTAGTTGGTGCATAAAATGCAATATCATATATTCCTTTATAAATTTTCTTAATGAAACTTGCCTGTTGATTTGAAATATATGGTATTGATATCCACAATTTTTTATCAGAAGAATTAACACTATTATTATTTTTATATTTATAAATAAAATTTTTAATAGTATAATAAACAGAATCATAATTGTATCCAACGTTTAACAATTCATTATAATAAGTTTCAATATTTTTAGTTTTATCTGATGCATATTTACAAAGGTTATCATTTTTAAATAAAAAGGATTTCAAACCTGCCATTTTATGTGACATTGGTACTTTTGATTCATATGGAATATATCCTCTTTTTGCTATTGGTTTAAGAGTCATATAGTAATCCAGTTTATCCTTGTTTCTGGTTATCTTGAGATCTAAAAATTGTATACTCATTAAATTTTCATCTGTTTTAATCCATTTTAAGCCCTTTATATTATTTAATTCCTTGAACAAATCATTAATAGCATTTGGCTTTCCACAGACAAAAACATCATCAACATATCGACTGTATAAAATAATATCTTTCTGATAATGATCCTTTTTTAAAATATTTTCTTCATATGTAGATATAACAAAATTACATATCTGGGCAACTTTAGGAAGTCCCATGGGCCACCCATTATTCATTTTATAAAATTTGTGCTTAAAAATTGCATAAATGTTTCTATCAATAAAGTTTAATGTTTCAATAATAAATTTTATTATTTTAACGTTAACATTTTTTAATTTCAATGCATTCTTAATTATTTCAATAGAAGTCATTCTGTCAATTGATCCATACATTTCACTGATATCAAAAGTACAAATTACATCATTATTATCAATAACAACGTTATTAATTTTACCAACAAAATCAAATGATGAACATATTGTATACAGACCAAAACCGAGAATTTCTTGTAACATTTTCTCAATAAATTTACATGTTTCATAATAGAAAGCACCTCCAAAATCAATCATTAAACGTAATGGTTCTTTTTCTTTATTCAATTTTATATTTGAAAATATTCTAGGACATACTGCAGCCGAGGGATAAATTTTATAATAAATACTATTATCAATTACATTATTTTTGGCTTTTTTTAAAATGTTATTCACAAATTGAACACGTAAACTTTCAATATTTACCTTGTTAACCTTTATAAAATTAAGAGCACTCATTTGAGTAATGACTTTATTTTTCATAATCCGATTTTAGTAACAAGCACAGCCGTAAGCCTTTATCCTCTTTTATACAAACAAGATTATTTTCAGATGTAAATTTTCTAAATTTAGAAATTTGTTCGTTCCAATTATTATTTATTGCAAATCCAAAATTTTTTTCTTTTACTTTTTTAACTAAATCGTTGCCAACATTTGAATCACATTTAATTACTCCCAATGAACATTCAACAGCAGACTTCAACTCCAAATCACGATCTTTCCATTGGCCATCAACATATTTTGCACCTAGATTTAAAATATATTTTTCTTGAAAATCGAGATTCACGCCAGCCAAATTAACAAAGTTATTATCTTGAAACTTATTTTTAAATTCTTTCTTAACAAAAAGTTAATTTTCTTGTTAAATTTATTACATAGTCTATTATAATAACGATTTTCATTGATATATAATATTATAAATCGATGTCGTATTTCTTCAAAATAATATACACAAATTTATAAATAAATATTTAAAAATACAGTATTTAAAAGCTTATAAATATATATGTATAACAGTCACTTAGACTATGTAATAAATTTAACAAGAAAATTAACTTTTTGTTTAAGAAAGAATTTAAAAATAAGTTTCAAGATAATAACTTTGTTAATTTGGCTGGCGTGAATCTCGATTTTCAAGAAAAATATATTTTAAATCTAGATGCAATAGTGTTAATTCTTCTGATAAAAAATTGTGGATATCAATACCATATATTTCAAATCAACAGGCAAGTTTCATTAAGAAAATTTATAAAGGAATATGTGATATTGCATTTTATGCACCACCTACATTAAATAAATTAATAAACAATTCAAAGGATAAAACTTTATTTACAAATAAAAATTGTATCATTTACAAATGGACATGTGGGTGTGTCCATGGATATATAGGTGAATCGAGGTGCACATTGGAAAAAAGAACGAAGGAACATTTATTGTTATTTAAAAGGGTTCAAAATACAAAACAAAATTTTAAAAATGATAATTTATCAGCTTCTGTCTTTTATGACCATAATAAATCATGTATATATGGTTTCGATTTTAATTATAACAGTGTAAAAATATTAGAAACTGAAAGAAATAATAATAAAAGGAAAATTAAAGAGGCGATGTTAATATGTAAATACAAGCAACATTTGGTTAATAGGCAAGCAGCAAACATTAAGATCACAGAATTATGGGAAAGTTGACATCATTGAATTATGGGAAAGCTGACATTTTAAATGTGATAGTTGACAAAGCTACAAGTTAGTTGAAAGTGCTCCTAAGTGACTGTTATACATATATATTTTTATAAGCTTTTAAATACTGTATTTTTAATATATATATATATTGTAAAATACAATACCCAATCATCATCATCATCATTATCAACCATTATCAATCCACTGCAGGATGAAGGTTGCTCCAAGTTTAATCCATCTTCTCCGATCTTTAGCTTCTCTTCTCCACATCACCCCTACACATTTTCTTATTTCATCTATCCATCTTACATGTGGTCTCCTTCTGGGTCTTTTACAATCTCTTGGAATCCAGTTTAAAATTTCAATTGTCCATCTATTATCATCTCTTCTAGCAATATGTCCAGCCCAACTCCACTTCAATCTTTTAATTTTTTCAATGAGGTCAGTAACACCTGTTTGTTCTCTTACCCATACATTGCGTTTTCGATCTCTTCTTGTTACTCCCAACATACATCTCTCCATACTTCTTTGAGTGGTCTGAAGTCTCTGTATTGATCTTCTATTAAGTGTCCAAGTCTCAGATCCATAAGTAAGAACTGGTAAAACACATTTGTTAAAAACCTTTCTTTTCAAACACATAGGCATATTTCCTTTTAATATCAAGTTATTTCTACCAAAAGCACTCCAACCAAGTTTAATTCTATGATTAATTTCCTCTATTATGTTTCCATCTGTATTAATAATCTGACCAAGGTATTTGTAACTCTTAACTTCTTCTAATTCATCATAATCAATCTTTATTTTCATATTTTGAGCAAATCGATTAAACATTACTTTAGTCTTTTTAACATTTATCTTTAGTCCTACTTTCCTACTTTCATCTGATAACTCCTGCAACATTTCCTGCAGCTTGGAAGCATTATTTGCAAAAACAACTACATCATCTGCGAAATCTAAATGACTTAAATAATCTCCATTTACTTTCACTCCTTTAGTTTTCCATTTTAATCCACAAAATACTTCTTGCAGCACTGCTGTAAAAAGTTTTGGAGATATGGAGTCACCTTGTCTTACACCTTTCTCAATGTTGACTTTCCCAGTATCATTATGTAATCTAATTGTTGCTGTTGCATTTTTATAAATATTCTTTAAAATATGACAATATCCTGGATCTATACCTTGATGATCCAATGCTTTAATCACTGAAGAAATGTTTATAGAATCAAATGCCTTTTCATAATCTACAAATCCAAAACATAATGACAACTCATATTCGTTTGTCCTTTCTATAACTTCTCTCAATACTTGAATATGATCTACTGTACTAAAACCACTTTTAAATCCAGCTTGTTCTCTTGGTTGGTGAAAATCCAAGGTTCTCTGTAGACGAGTTGTAATTATCTTGGTAAAAATTTTATATAAAACTGATAAAAGGCTGATAGGTCTGTAATTTCTAATATCTTCTTTATCACCTTTTTTAAATATTAATATTATCACTGCATTCTTCCAATCATCCGGCACATCTTTATCATTTAGACATTTGGTATATAACTTTGCTAATATTTTTTCTGTTTCTTCACCTGCTTCTTTTAATATATCAATTATAATTCCATCATTACCTGGAGCTTTTCCTTCTTTCATACATTTAATTGCATTTCTCACTTCTTCATTTAAAATTCTGGCAATTTGGAAGACGTAATAGATATAGGAGGTACTTGTTCTTTATTACTATATAATTCTTGATAAAAATCTTCTACCAATTTCATAATGTCATCCCTCTTTTTTAGTAATAATTCCATCTTTTTTCCTTATTGCAGATATAAATTTCCTACCAATACCAAAATGTTGTTTTACATTCTTAAGACTTTTATTTTCTTCTACAGCTTTTCTTGCTAGTTCACAGTTATACTTTCTTATATCATTTTCAACTCTTTTCCGCACCATTTTACAAAATTCGAGATATTCAATTCTTTTTAATGCATCATTCTTGCATATCTTCATATTCCTTCTTTTCTTCATAAGTTCTCTAGTCTCAGTAGAAATTTTATTAGTCAATTGCTGCTTTTTTCTACCAGCTATCTTTGTTGCAGTTTTTAAAAGTGTATCAGTTATTTTCATATTAATTTCATTCAAATCTGAATCATGTTCAAAATCTACTAATACTTGAAACCGATTTGTAAGTTCTAATTTAAATTCATTAGAATGTTTCTGAAGATTAGGAATATCAACTGTAAATATAGTTTTTCTTAATAATTTTTGTCTCTCTAGTTTTACATTAACATGTATCTTACCCCTTACTAATCGATGATCACTTCCTGTATTAAATTTATTAAGAACATTACATTATATATATAAAAAAATTTTGACGATAAATACAATATTACATTTTAAATTTTTTTGTAGTGCTTTTGATTACATGGTAATCCTCGTCAGCTTTAACTGAATTTCAAATTTTTTAAACTTAATGTTATGTATATTTCCATAAGCTGTGTATGACAATCTAAGTTAACATGCAATCTAAATTAATTAAGAATATATTTAAAGAAAAGTATAATATTTCATTTTGTGTTCCTCCGAATGTTAATCAATTGATTAATAATTCTAAGAGTATAATTCCTAAATTGCAAAAAAGTAATATAATTTATTAGATTTTATGTGGATGTCAGAAATTATATATTGGTGAATCGAGATGTTCTGTGGAGAAAAGATTGAAGGAGCATCAATTATTATATAATCGAATTAAAAATAATATTAATAGTCAATTTAATACAGCTTCTGTATTCTTTGACCATGAAAAGACTTGTAATTATAGGTTTACATTTAATAGTAGTGAAATAAAAATATTAATGGAAGAAAGAAATCATAAAAAGAGAACAATTAAAAAGGCAATTTTGATTTATAAATATAAAGATGATGTTATTAATAGGCAAGTTGCAAATATGGCTCATACACAGCTTATGGAAATATGCGTAACATTAAGTTTAAAAAATTTGAAATCAGTTAAAGCTGACAAGGATTACCACATAATCAAAAGTGCTACAAAAGAATTTAAAATATAATATTGTATTTACCATTAAAATTATATATATACATATAATCAAAGAGAGAAAGCATATTTGATGGGCATTAATAAACATTATCAAATATACTTTAATATCATCTCTAGCTAGCACATCACTTCTAATCCACAGATATCAAAAGTCATAAATTATAATAAACTGACTAAGCAAACCCTTGCAAAATATAATGCTGTTATAACATATATAAAATCATGATAATAACAAGCACGTAGCAATATAGTATTTCAAAACAGCGATTTAATATGGGAGGTAGTATTCTTAAAAATATTTAAAATGAAGATTTTAATTATCTCCATTGAAAGTTAGTTAACAATTAAAAGATAGGCATATTATAACATATATAATAAATTTAGATAAAATAGTTAAAACAATAAATCTAGGCATGATTGCAGTTTTAAGAAATTTAAGTCATAACTGATTGCAGTTATTTATAGATTAGAAGAATAAATTCTTTTACATTATAAAGATGAATTCGGGAAAATTTACAAGATTAGAATAATAAATTATTTCACAAGATAAAGATGAATTCAGGCAAGTTTTGCACAGTTAATTTATAAGTGATTTAATTTAACAGATTTTAAGAAATAAGATTGGACATTCATTATAGTAAATAAACTAGCTTAATATTAAGATTACATATTTAAATATTAAATTATAGAGCTCTGCAGTCTTTGAAAGAAATATTACCAATCTTTTTGGTTGTAGCTTGTAATGCAGGCACATTAGATTGGTGGACATAGTAGCATTCTTCTCAGGATAGATGGTCTTAATTAAGATGTCTTCTTTTTGTAGTAGGCTACTGGATGGTTTCCCCTCTCTATAATGATAATCATGCCATCAGGCATGTAAGGATGAACAGAGATTGTCATATCCTGCCCAAGACATAGAAAAGTCATAGGAAGCCAGTTTTTCCTAGTCAGACATATCAGAGTGAAAACTGGCATGGTTTCTGGTAGGCAATGCTTCTCAAATTATAGAATGAATCTCTATAGTGAGAAATATAGCCTATTTATACAATTTAAGGATTAGAACACCTTGCTGTTAACAAGACTATCTACTTCTTGAGATTCAATTAGCACCCTCTGAAATTTTATAACTCAATACATTTAAACCTTCCTGTTACCTTTTTAACAGGAAGTTTTTACTTAAACTTGACTATTTAAATTCCTAAAGACTTCAATAGTTTCAGTTCAGTAATTTTGTTTTACTAAAATTAGACATTTTTGGGAAAATATTATTGCTTAGAAACAACATAAATTACCTTATCAAGCTGTGTTAAAACAGATGTTCCCAGTGGAGATTTGGTTTACAACTTATTTAAGGGTAAAATTAAGAATCTTTATAGCTTTTAACAATATCATTCTACATATAAGATGATCATGTGTAAACCATGCCTACATTAAGCAATTTAAAATGTAAAACAACTCTTTTTAACAAACAAAATATATAACACAAAATATATTAAAATAAATATACATGCTGTAACATATATAAATTGATATCACAGTCATTTGTTCGCATATATATGTGTGATGATACCTATATAACCATATTGATGCTTATATACATGTAATCAGAGAGGATTTAAATCTGGCACAGATGGAGCTGTGGGGAAAAATAGGTAAAACAGTTATGAGGGATGGAATATACTGTTTCAATATATTGTAATGGTCAAATATGTACATTTGCGGAATAAAATCTAGAACTCTGATAAATCATCTTAAGGCCGACTAGTTTTACGATGGTGGAGGCCACGACTCTGGCCTAACCCTAGTTCCTCTACTATTGCTCTGAGATTTACCACCTTGCAGATGACACAGTTGAGGTCACAGCAGTATTTCCCTTCTTCATGTTCCGGCAGTAGCACATCAGTCAAGCAAAAGACTGGGAAAGCTGACATTCTATCTAGTATAGTTATATAGATATCATGTGGCTAGTATATTATTATTAAACACTGAAAAGATTTTAATAACTAATAATAAAATAATTATTAAATGATAAATAATTAGGAGTCAGTGAGCAATGAAGCAAGATTAAATTTAAAATTAATGAAGTTAAAATATTAAAACAATTAAAAACAATATTACAATAGCTAGGTGTCTGATCTCACATGCAGGTGATTAAGGGATGTTTACATTAATTTGGGTTTACACACAAGTGATGGGTTTAGATATATAATTTCTTATGGCTGAGGTATACATGACTTGGTCTACATATATAGGATATAGATAAAATCACTCGCAGGTGATTATAAATTTCTAGTTACAACTATTAGAGTTTTTAAGTTTATGCAGAATCTATCACTCACAGGTGATGAAATTATAATACATTTGAATTTACATTTTCATGAGCTTTAACATTGTTTTATAATTAAAGGAATTTGCTCATGATTATCTATGCCTAGTTTATGCTATAATAGGATTTAGATTTGCTTTATAGTTAGTGGAAGTTATTATAAATTTTAATAAAAAACATATTTTACCAAGCGCGAATAATTAATATATTCTCTATATAGCTAATATACATTTTAAATTGGATTCTAATTCAGATCAAAGCTGAAATAACAAATATAATGGAGGGATGAACTGATTATTGGAGCTAGATGTCAGATACTAGGTGTATATAAAACATATAATTCTGAGTCTTTTTGCATCTCATATATGTGCCTTATTCATGGGATTCTTACCAAGTAACGGTTCCCTTCAACCGAAGTCATTGCTGTGAAATAGGAGTCCTTTAGTCTGGAGAATCAAGAAATTTATTTAAGTGGAGTCTCATGCTCTGTGGGAGTCTCATGCTCCATTTAGGGATGCACAATGGGT
The DNA here is from genome assembly GCA_028023455.1 of Epiperipatus broadwayi. Lineage (NCBI taxonomy): Eukaryota > Metazoa > Onychophora > Udeonychophora > Euonychophora > Peripatidae > Epiperipatus > Epiperipatus broadwayi. The sequence continues at coordinate 2,069,181 of JAQFVV010012472.1, read as the reverse complement.
TGGCGCATACCAATCACCATCTGATGAAGAAAATTGCCCGAACTAAGAGTAATGGTGCAGCGCGACCACATACAACCATTAAAGAAGCAGCAACAAGTGAGTATGCTATGGCATTTCTTAAGGACACATATGCACCACTGACAACATTATCATATCATAAAATTAAGATGCTAAATAATAGTTTCCTTCATGAAACTACCATGTATCAGTTCATATTATTGTATTTATAATTATACTATTAAGGAACGTTTATGAATCCAAGTTATAAAGCTATCTATATAGGCTTTTATTTATCTAAGGAGGGCTACAGCATATTAAAAGAAATTATAATACAGAATTATGAATTTATGCTGCATTTTATCACTTCAACTGAATATTGGTTAAATATTATATTTAAAAGCAAATCTATTTAAGAATAATTGTACTCTTGTAATTATATCTTAATTAAGATATTTTATCCATTTCAAAACAGAGCCTTTTAGTTTGTGCATTATTACAGATATTACATATATACATGAAATGACATATATATGCATGAGAATCTATATTTAATTCTCGCTAATGGTTTAATTATGAATAAAACTCGGTTTTGAATAGATATAGCATAAACAATATAACATAATTAAAATAATAAGATTTGGCATAGATTTAATTCAGAAATGCAATATACAATAATATAAGATTTCATATAAGTGAAATCTGAAATTTAGCTTTGTTTAAAATTAAACTTATGCGACATTCGCTGAAATATGATTGATTCAGTTTCGATAATTCTAAGTTTACAAGATTAATGACGGCAAATATTATCACTAACTTAAGATATATAAATTAACTTAGACATTTTAATTATTATTTTAAAACAGATCATTGGGTATTATACATGACTAAATTTATATAAAACATTTAAATTCTAGATGTTAGCAAGTTAAAATTGAATAGCATTTAATTACTTAGAATAAGACTAATATGCAACTAAACCAATTATATATAATTTCTATGAGTAAACCAACAAATAAAGAAATCATAAAATCAAGTTAATAAATTAAATGTGTTTTGCAAATAATGCAGATTTTGAAAGAATAAATGAGTTTATAAATAATGCAGATTTTGAAAGAATAAATGAGTTTATAAATCAGGCAAGATTTTAAGGTTAAAATAAAGTTATTAAATCATTTAAAATTTAGGCAATATTTTAGGATTGGAATAAAACAAAATAGAATTTACATTTACATAACTTTAGTTTACATTATTATTATGGTCATTAGATTAAGATTTAAGCTAGTGTTTTAGAGTTGAGTTTAGTGGAAAGCTTTAGAATTGAAGGAGTATTACTATTGCTTCTCTCTTCTGCTGATAAGTTATTCCTTCATCATGGGACCTCTTTAAGTGTTACGGTGGTTACTTCATCTTTCTCTGCTTCAGATAACTTTTCATTGGAGGCAGAAGGCAAGATTTTAGGCCTTTACTCCTACATGATCATCATCAATGCTATCTAAATACTTTGTTAAGGTTATCTTAGAGAGTTTTAGTTTCTGAGTCTCTTAAAGATGGCTGCTATCACTTATATATCAATACACCCCCCTCTCCTTCATTATATTATTTTTAGATCCATTTTCTTAGCTTACTTGCTTATTGCCAGTAATCGTGGAAGCCTGCTGTGTCAAACTTTTAATTAGGTCAAATTAACCTCTGTGACATTCAGTAATTTATGCAATCTTTTTAATTTAAATCTAATTTTAATTCTAAATATAAATTGGGTCAATTTTCAGTGACCAGGATTAATTTTTCTGGCGTCACTTTGACTAGCAAAACAAATCTAAACTTTGGAAAAACATTTTGTTATATATGTAACTCGACCATTTAATTTAGCAATATATGCAGAAATATATAATTTCAAATATTACTAATTTAATAAATATTTTAAAATAAAGAAATCTTTAATGTTTTAAATCCTATTAACATCATTCTTCTAGCATATATATAGTCTTAAGTTACACATACAACTCGTTTTTCATTTAATTATTATTAGAAATATATATGTGTGTATTTTTAGAGATTTATGAATATCAATGCAATTTTCTCTCTATATATAGAGATATACACACATATAGTTAAAGTATTTAGGTTTAAATTTAGGCAGGTTTTTATGGTAATATTGGCATAATATATGAGAATCTGGTGGTAGTTATATATAAAAGAATACTACTATAGAATATAGTAGGTGAAACAGTTGGATTGTAAAAGCTGACTGTTTCAATATATATATTTACTTTTTCAATTAATCAAGAAGCCCTTAGATAAACTAAAATAATAGTATAGAGTGGAGTAGCCTTTAAGTTCATCTAGAACTTTCTTCAATATTTTCAGAGATATTTAACTGGGTATTAAAGTCAGTACAGATCCTTCTTGATTTTTGTTTGTACATATTGTTGGTCTTTCTTAACCTTTGTCTTCAATACAATTGCTATTTATTGCAAGATTCACACTCAAAAATATTGGCCCTTTCATGTCATTGGCTAATATGTTATATTGGCCTACATATTGGTTTGTGAGGATGAATGCTCAATGCAATCTTGGATATGACAGGATCTGGACTAGTCTTTTAAAATTAATATGTGTGTGTACTTTCTGGCAGTGTGCTGCAAAAGGATTTTTTTTTAAAATTCATATTAAATTTTTTAAATTTAATATTTTATTACTTTTAAATTTATTTACTTAATTAACTTTATGTACTGTAAGCAGCTTGCTTTGTTTTCTAAAGACAGGTGTTGTATTTATAAATTTTCTATCATAACCATTTTTTTGAAGTGTTTTAATTACTATCTATCTAAAATTTGATTTTTTAATTTCATCTTTCAAATAAAAATGTAAGATAATTCGAAACCTCAGTACCTTTATAATTTAAAATTTTCCACCACCACCATCATCAACAGTATTCAGTCAAATGGACAGGTCCAGAGAATAGCCACATCATGAATTCATTTATTTTTCCATTCCATTCTTTTCATTGCTGTTTTTCAATTCCACATAGCTCTTCCAATCTCTTATATTATCCAGCATTATTAATCTCTTCCATTTTTTCTTTTTACTTCCACTTTCCATTTTTTCCAAAACATCTTTTATTAAACTATAACTTCTTCTTAATATACACCCAATCCAATTTCTCTTGATCTCTCTGATTTCCTCAATCAATCTTCTTTTTCATTTACACTTTTTAAAACTTCTTCAATTTATTATTTTATTCATTCAACTGACTTTTTACAATTCTTTACCATGTGCACATTTCAAATGCTTTCAATCTGTTAATAATTTTATTATTCATTGACCATGTTTCACAAACATAATTGATGCAATCCATACATATGATTTAATTAATCTTTCTCTTAATTCTCTCTTCAAAAGTCCACTAAATAGTTTCTTCCTCTTAACAAACACTTCTCATATCAGTTGTAAAAGCTATACCATAAAACATACGCAGACCTTATGTTTATAGTATAAATGAGCAATCATCAAACCAATTCTGTTTTATCTGGGCTGTTTAGTCTCTAAATAACAACTATATATACATTTATTATTATCAGTAGTGGATTTTTGTAGATAGATTGGCTGTAAACAGACAGCCTGAAAAAAAAATCTAAGTCAATTTAGATATTTGTAAAAAAAATGTTAAGGTTCTATGGTCGTAATGGCAAGAGAATCGAATGTGCTAAACACCGAGACATAAAACGTTTTTTCAAATTATGAAAGCTTTACTAATGTCTCAACATTTTATCTATATCACAATTTCAATTATATTTTATTCTGCCTTAGTTGTAATTTGTTTTTTGTTTCATTTTAGTTTCTATCAATATTTTGCTTTTCTGTTGCTGCAATTTTTTTTATTATAAATTTCTATCTAAACATTTACACATATCAGTTTATATACATATATTCAGGCGTTGTTGTTGTTTTTTGTTGATTAGTGTGTGTAAATATTTTTAAATGATTCAGAAGTATTGAAAATTATGAGAAGAAATTCTTAACCTCAGGCGAATATTAAAATTATAAAATAATTAATTTTTTTTTGCAAATAAATTAGAACAAAATAATTAAAATTAGTTTTAAAAAGTTTGAAAAGAGAGGATAAAAATAGATATTAATTTTTTTTTCTTTCTTCTCATAAAAATAATGATTATATATTAAAAATAAAACTCAAAATAATGAGATGTTGATAGTAATTATATTTGTTGTAAAGATTATCTGAAATATAAGTTTAAATTCTTAATGTACATTACAGCATTTTTTTAAAAAATAAATATAGTATTTTAAAATTAAACTATTTTACTTTGTAAAAAAATATATATATTAAGAAATTTTGTCATATGTTATTGATCATGCTGTTCTCCTCTGCTATGCTTTTTGTTTAACTTTTATTGTCTATTTTGCATTGATTTATTATTATTATTGCTCTGTATAGTTGATTAGTGGTAGGGTGACAAGACTTTGATTATTTTTATTTATTTGTTATTTTCAATATTTTACTAAAATCTCGTTATTTTTAGGAAATTTTGTTTAAAAAAAACACTTGTAACTACTTTGTATAGTATGTGGAAAATTTTATGAGTTAAAAAAATATATTCTATATGACTAGCAGAAGTTGATAATAACTTGTCTACTAATTAGTAATACATTTTACTGTTGCTGAAAATTAACTTTTGTTATGCTCAATTCATTGAAGATGTTCCTTTGCAACTGTTATTCATTACTATCACATCCAGTAAAATAAAAACATCCATATCACTTCACTATAATGTTTTTAGGCTTTCTAAAAAGTATTTTATGGTGAACCTGAACATGATTTTATGGTAGAAATTTATGTGATATAAATTATTTCAAAAAGATCTAAACAGTTATAATATCAATTACTTTTATTGGAAAAACTTTAGTATAATGGAGAACTGTAATTAGGCAAGGTGTTAAAACCTTTTTTTAAAAAAATAAGTGCAGAAAAGATTAAGAATATTATATAAAAAGTTTAAGAGTCAGAATATGATAGAGATAGATAGATTAGATGGATAGATAACTAGAAAGATAGATAGATGAATGGATAGATGAATAGATAGATGTAATTTCATCAAACAAATTGTTTTTGCATAGTACAGAAGAATAGATATTTAAATGCTTTTAGTTACAAAAATTTAAAATTGAGTTTTAACAGAGTTAAATGAAATGCAATTTGTTGAAATTTGGTACTTTTTTAAAAAATCACTACCAAAGCAAAGAGAACACTATAATAATGGCCTACTTTCCTAAATATGGAACATTGGGTCAGAAAATTTTGAATATTTTGGTATCAAATTTTAAAATTGTTTTTAGAACTTGAACATGTTTTAAGTAATGCATGAGAATTTTATTAGTTTCAATTCAATGCTTGACTTAAGTTAGAATAAAATAAAGTTAGTATTCATGTAGTTTTGGTAACCTTTTTATTTATTTTTTTAAAAAATTACAATGAAACGCAAAAATGTCACTTTTCACTTAAAAGTATATTTTTATGCTTTAAGTCTCTTAAAGATTTATTATATATACATTGAACTGAATTCAAATATGTGGATTCGAAACACTGGTCTCTTAGGCAGAGAAGAACATACTCGGAGAGTATGTATGCCCAAACGATAGCTATAAAGTATATAACTAACGTTACATTTCCAGGACATAGCTTCTTCTCGGCTGTTGAGTTCAACATCACGTCCAAAGCACTTTTTTTGTTTGTGTATAACCACGGGTGCCAGCTGCTTATTCTAAAAGAAAACTAAAAGAATAGACAACACACTTTGAACAGTGGCCACTAACTCAACGCCTAAATCCATGACTAGCTCAGTTGTTTGTAATCACTAATAGATTATACTTAATTAGTGGTTAAAAGACTTGATAAAAGAATTGTAAAAGGAGTTGATAAAAGAATTTGATAAAAGGAATTGGTAAAAAGAAATGACCGACAAATAAAGTTTAATTTTAAAGATAATTTATTAACTAACATTTATTTACTAAATTTAAACATTTTATAATTCTAATAAAACACACGCATATTTTAAATTAACATTTCTAAATAGTTTAAATATTCCTATAGATTTAATAACAGAACACTCTAATTTAACTAATAAATATTGATATAATGATCACGCACATATTAACTCATGTACACACATAATAATAATAAAGTATTACATAGCATTTGAAATTTAATCACACATATCAATAGTTCATTTATGTATGATATAAAGTTCATATAATTAGACTCTTGAAAGATTCATACGAATTAATGCAATGCAATGGCTATTACAGTATAAATGAAATAAGCAAATGTTTTTACCTAGGCTTTTGAATGTAGACGTAGAATTTTGTTCTCTTTGGTGGCTGCTTTCGGTGAGAATATTTCCATTATGAATGCTTACCAGCCAACTGGGATGTTTCCTTGCTGAGTTTCCTGATTTTCATGATTATTACTATCAGATACAATTAGATACTGACGGAGATTTTCTAAGATGTTAAGCTGACATTATTTCACGGGCAGATCTGCTGTTTTCTAGGACATCTGGGCTGGAGATAAACGTGCATTCCTAAGATCTTCTCAACACTGCATTTTGTTTGTTAACTGCTCAATTTCTGAACTGCACTCACTCAATAAATTTGTGAACTGACTACTGTCTGATAAAAAAAAGTCTATTTATATCTGCAACGTGTTGTCGAAATATTTTCGGCAAAGATCTGTTGTCGAATTCCAGTGATAATCATTTGATAAACGTGTTTTGAAAGATTGCTTAATTAGCAATAGCCATGCACAAACATTGTTTTATATCAATTAATAACCATTGCCGTGTTTTTTAATGATAATCTTCTTTAACTTTTATTTATTTATAATAACATTTATTCTATTGTTGACACTCGCACATATATACGCACATATATTAGTTTTAACATTATTTTTTCTTGAATGAAAAGAGATTGGTATGTTTTAACTTTTTAAATTATATTTTTACGAATACTAATAAAACTCTTTACTTCCTTTTATAACCCTTAGTTTAATTTCTCAAACCAAGACTCCCCTCCCCCCTTTTGATTAATTAATTGTAGCTTTTTATTTCAAAACTAACGCTAGAAAACTATTTGATTTTTATCTTTTTCAAAAACAAACTGAATAAACTCTTCAACATTTAATTTTATGTTTTTCTTTAATGAAAGATTATTTTAATAATATAATTTTAGATAAAATTATATGTGCCTATATCAATATAGGTACAACATATATAATTAGTATACATACTAAATATGATATATACATAAGGGGTATACATATTAACTTGTAGTAGAAATATGTAGTGATATATATATAAACTATAAATATCAAATTGATTTAAATTATAATATATTTTTATATTCTTATTTACTATGCCAATACTAAAAAGATAAAAATTGAGATAACAGTTTTTAAAAACAGTAAATGCTATTATTTACTGTGCATTAAAAGCAAAATAATAATTGTTTCTTCAACTAACTATAATTGGATGTTTTAGAATTAATTTGACAAAAAAGCATAGGGGAAGGGTTGTCCAGAAATTAATTAAGTCAATCACTATTTGTTTATAATAAGAAATTGATTTAATTAATTTCTAGACTTCCTTCTCCTCATTCTTCTATTTTAAGTTAAATCTAGAAGAAACAATTATTTTTTGCTTTTATTTTTAAATTCTTCTGAAAATGAAATAGCCAAAATAGTTTATAAGTGGCTATTATTGATAGTAAATATTTTATGCTTTTAAATATCTACTATAAACAAATTTTAAATGTTCTATTTTTTTATTTACTAACAAATTACTCAAGCTTATATATGGAATGTGCTTAATTTAGTTTTTATTTAAGATTATTTATTAAATAATCATAGAATGAGCATCTAATTTCATAAAAAAGTAGATAGAAAGACAAAATATTTAGATTTTGCAAGAATATATAATCTAATTTATCCAACTGAGATATATCCATATCTGCAGATCCCAAAATCTGTTTATTTGATATCTTCAATGTTGTGTTTTGATTTTACAAATTGTTCTATATGTTATGTGAAAGACTTCAACAACTTTTCTAATGGAAACTCTACATTGTATTCTATGTCATCCATATGCTTCCGATACTAGTCATTGATATTGCATCTGTTTCAAATGTTTTTCCTACAAAAACCTTTACAAATAATACTTTTTAAAAAGCCTGCTACTATTCATTTTTTTAACATCCTATCTATTGAAGAAAAATGTCCTCTTATCTAGAAAGCTAAATAATATCCCAATTTCTCATTAATCTTACCTCCTTTTTATAGATTTCTTATTAACTTTTAAATAATTTTATTTATTTCTAAATTCCCTTATTATCAATCTTTAGCTTTTTGATTATTTTTTTAACCCAAATTTACTCAGCTATAGATTTTTAGTCAAATTACTCATTTAAATAAAATAGTGTTGTTTTAAAGTAGTAATTATATATTTTGGGGACTTCCAACTTCAGAGTACAGATTTGATAAAATTATGGTTCCATAAATAGTTTTCTATTCCTTATATCTCTCTTATAATATTTAAAAATATTCAATTCACAAAATGCTTTTTAATTATTTTCTTGTTTCATTTTCATTTTCAATTATATATTTGTCAACACTTTGTTTATTTCATATGCAATTTGGATATTCCAGTCATGAGTTATGAAGTATATCTTGCTTGATCATAAAACTTTTTTTTTTTTTTTCATTTGTTATATTGTTGAAGCATGGACGTAATACCATCTATGAATAAATATAAACATATAGAATTGATATTCGTCAATTATTCACAGGATTATAGGCAATGATTATTCTTACAGTTTTGCTTATGACAATAAAGTATCATCATTTCTGTTATCCACAGCTAAATAATAAGCAGAAATGATGAAACTTTATTGTCATAAGCAAAACTGTAAGAATAATCATTGCCTACAATCCTGTGAATAATTGACGAATATCAATTCTATATGTTTATATTTATTCATTGATGGTATTACATCCATGCTTCAACAATATAACAAATGAAAAAAAAAAGTGTTGAAAAATATATAATTGAAAATGAAAATGAAACAAAAAATAATTAAAAAGCGTTTTGTGAATTGAATGTTTTTAAATATCCAATGCATTTTTATAAATGTTTCAAATATTGAGATGGGTTATACAATGGAGTTTATAAAAATAAAATAGATTACATTTTCAGAATCTACCGAAAAAAAAAACCTTATTATTTTTTTTTTCATATGTCATAGCATCGGCCGGGAGGCGAACCCGCAACAACCGTCTGCAACCAACTGCTTGCTTGCAAGGCGGCTGCGCTGACCTCTTAGCTATCAACAAAACTTAGCCAAGAGTAAATTGTCAATTAAGTTATACATTATTTAGATTGAAACTCTAAAGTCGAAAAAGTGCTATTATTCTAAACAAAGTTTTGGAAATGCATTTAGTTTTTTAGAAAAGAAAAACAAAACTTTAAAAAATCAGTTTAAAATTATTAAAGTATATAATGGTGAGTTGCATGAATTGCAGATAAAAGTAAAAATATGAATATAAAAGAAGTTTGATTAAGATTAAATAACTATAAACTTTGGATAGGGAAATACGTGCTTAAAAAAAAATAAAGCCAACGATAAAAAGATTTGAAGAAATTTATTTAAAAAGTTCCTTTTAAAAAAAAGTTAGAAAAGATAAGTAACAATATTATTAAGCTTGGATAAAGAAATAAATAAAGTCCAGCTTGGAGTGAGATTGTGGGCGATCCCAAAAGACTAACTTAAAAAAACAACAACTAATAAATATTAAACAAATACAAAAGAAATATATTGTACATTTATACTATACACACATCTACATTAAAAAAGCCTTTAATGATAAGGAATAAGATTGAATTAATATCAAATGAAATATCAAGAGAATTTATATATTTTCAATTCACATTTTACCAAAACAAATTCAATGACTGATTGGAAGAAATCAATTTGTAGTCTTATTAACTGAGTTTTCAAACTCAATGATTATATTTTTATCATAGATAGAAATATATTTCATAAATGACTATTTAGTTTATATGTGTATTCTAATTTTAAAATGTTCTTAAGAAAATGGATTAAACACTTTATTGTTATTATGAAGAATTATTATGTAAAATGAGAAAGTATACATAAACAACTATTAAACATCACATGATCTATGCACATGACTTACTTACATATTGTTATTTTAGCAGCATCCTTTTTCATCTTTTCTATACCACTTTTTGTAAGTTTTAGTAAATAATGATAAATGGCAAATAACAGTGCTTAATAAAGACCTATCCTAAGCTGTATTATCCAAAACTCCTCATTGTTGAAAGCTATAATCTTGAAACTCGTTTGGGGATTTAGGATAGGACAACACAGGATAGATATTTATTAAGCTCTGTCATTTAGCATCTGTCATTACTTACTAAAGATTATAGTAAATGCATACAAAAAGTGCAAAAATATTATGCTGCAACATTTATAAATCAATTAAAAACTTAATAATATTACCTGATTACTTCAACTTTTATGCTAAATATAAAGATAAAAGACAATAGATTTGATAAAACAAAATATACATTCAAGATTAGGAGAAGAAATACCAAACAATTTAAATATGCTGATAAATAAAAATAATCAAATGACTTTATTGGATTTATTGATTGAAAATCCATAAGAAGCTGAAATGTAGAAACAACAGAAATGAGCACAATCTATAGGTTCTAAACAGTAGAGTTTGCCATTCTGATAATACATCACTTACAAGCAAAAATGAATGAGCTAAAATCTTGGTTAAAAAAATTAAAGAATCAAATAAAAAAATTAAGCACTTCTAGAAGAGAAGTTTTGACTTATTCATATTTCTTGAATATGCATTAAAAGCAAAGTTTTCAAAATGAAGAGATCAAATTCAAACTCATATCAGAAACAGTTGCAAGTATATTTATATTTATAAATACATTATTTAATTAAAGCAAAAATCAGAATTGTTAAACTGTAAACACCTTTGTGATATTTTAAAGATGCCAGTTTATATACTGAAATCAGATAAAAGGAAGGAGTGGAGACTGTCTTAATGTTAAATTAACTTAGGTTTGCATTTTCTTTCACTTGATGCACAAATGATTGTATTGAAATTTTCGATACTCATAAGTAGACCAGGCCAGCGACTTGGTGGTGTTCTTTCTCTGCAAAAGCACAGAAATATGCCATTTACGTGGTCCAATATTTCTGTGCTTTTAGCACAGAAACTTACAGCCTATAGAATTGTCCTGTTTATATTAGCCATTGCAGGCCTAGATGGCATTGCACACAAATATTGTGGCCCACTGATGTGCTTCACAACACTATGCAAATGCACACACTTAACAGATCACTACCGTATCACGTGAGGGTGAAGGGAATTCAAGTTACCATAACTCTTGTAATATGCATTTGAAGTAATAATCTTACATTCTACCTGATGTAGTATTACATAGTAATAATTATCTGAAATGTATAATGTACTTTTAAAATGTTATTATTCCATTTTAAAAAAGAATGTTGGGTCATAAATTGTTTAAAAATACTTAGCAAAATGGTGGCCTGTAATGGTTATAATAGTGTTTTTTTTTCAGATAAAGAACAGCTATGAGACAAATAAAATGTGTGAGTTTGCATGTTGTTTTGTAAATCATAATCTTGATTTGATCAGACTACTTCATCTTTTGGCCGATCTGAAGGATTGGCAAAGCCATTAGTCTCCCACCCTGCACATTCCAGTTCTACACATTGACTGAAATGTCTAATCTAATTTTAAAATGTAATTAATCCATTTTAGAAAGTAATGTTGGTTTGTAAATTGTGACAAATAAAATGTGTGAATTGTTGCACATTGTTTTGTAACTATAATCTAGATTTAATCAGACTACTGTATATTTTAGACGATCCTTTGAATCAGAAAAACCATTGATTCCCCTTGCTGCACATTCTAGTATTATGCACTGATGAAATGTGTATTCTAATTTAAAAATATAATGATTCCATTTTAGAAAATAATGTTGTTTCATAAATTGTTTAAAAATAGTTTGCAAAATGTCGCTTCATGTTGAATCTAAAAAAGGTAATTTAAAAATATAAGTATTCCATTTTAGAAAATAATGTTGGTTTGTAAATTGTTTAAAAATAGTTTACAAAATGTCAGCCCAAAATGGTTATAATAGTATGTTTTTGACAGTAATAATGCCACCAAGCGGCTGGTCTGGCCCACTGATAAAAATCAAATTTTCTTATTTTGGTCATGAATATGGGCTACTCTAATCCATTGGAAAATTATATAATTTAATAAGATTGATGATAAAAAAGATTAGACTGATAAACAGTAAGATGGAAGGACTTTAATCATTACAATAAGAATTAATCAATGAATAACTTAATAAACTAAATAATTGACAGGAACTATTTTTCCCACATGTTCTAGAAATGACACATATTCCTCCAATCATTAGTTGTTAAACCGTATGTTTGCAAAATAATTTCTTCCACAATATAAATCACTATTTTATTAATTAAACAATTGATAAAATATTTTGTAGAAATGTCTTATGCATAAGCAGTAGGAATTATTAGTAATCAATAAAAACATTAGAAAATAATCTTAATATTTGTTATTTTAATCAAATTGAAAGATAATTATAGACCTTCTCAATAATTAAGTGATTAATTCGATTAATGAGGATGTTTTGACCAACAGTAGTTGATTAATTTGTGAACTTCATGATATTTATATATAACTAATTTAATATATATTGGATAACATCATTCTCTTTCCAAATATTCTTTTTATTTTTTATATGTCTTAATATATATATATATATATATATATATATATATATATATATATATATATATATATATCCATCCTATATTTCAATCATATTTTATGATCATTATTAAAGACCTTTTTATTTATTTATAAAAATGCCTTATGATTCTATACTCTCAATACTTTATAATAAAAGTAAGTCAATGTATACAGATTAAAATGAAAACAAATTGGAAAGAAAAGAATGAGAGTTATAATGTTTTAAATTTTAAAAGAAGATGGCAGAAGATTATAAAATATTTAAATAATATATGCAATGGAATTGTGCATGAAATATTATTTGTCATGAAAACTTATTACAGTGAAGTAAATTTTTCTACAACTTATTCATAGATATTTAATAATATATATCAGCTAATAGAAAAAAAAAACTTGACAACTGCTTGATGAAAAAAAAAAAAGAATGCTGCAACATGATAGCAATGTCCTGAGTATAAAGAATTACCCAATTACCATCTCAATAAAAAATTTCCAGAACAAATGTGTGCTATTTATTTATAAATAAATAGTTTAGATATCAAATAAAGTTGAACAATTCTTGCTTAATTAAATATGATAATTTACTATTTATATTTTTTGATATGCAGCAATAGAAAGAAAGATATACATTTACAATTCAAACATCAGAGGATTGGGTATATATTATTTATGAAACATTACTAATGGTAGATAAGGCTTTGTATTTTAAATATAAGGAAGAATTTCAGAGTATAGAAAAAGGATGAGTTATAGGGTGTTCAATAAGTGGCTATTATCATCAGTAGTTGTAAGTAGTATAGAGGAGAGTGTAGTAGATGAGTTTATAAAGAATAAAAGAATTATAGAATATTATAGGTATGTGGATGATAATTATTGTTATTGGAAATGGTAGAAGTATTGACAAGATTTTTAATGAATTAAGTAATAATAAATATAAAATTAGGTTTTCAGTGGAGAAAGAGATAAATGGATTAAAATACTTCGATATTTTTGTGAAGAGAGGAATGATGAATGAAATAGTGGTAAAGCATTTTATTAAAGATAGAAAAATTAGAGGTTTAATTGATCCAAAATCATATCATCCATGATGTCAAAAAGTAGAGATTTTTAAAGAGATTTAAGTTAAAGAATGATAAACTTACATTAGATAAGAAAAAGGCATATAAGCAAAAATTAGAAATAAAGAATGATTATGTTAAAATAGGATATAAAAGAAAGGTAATTAAAACAATTTTTAGAAATCAAAATATAAATAGTAGAAATAAGTATAAGAATGGATATAAACATTGTAACTGGATGTCTATTCTGTATTCAAGGCATGTGTATAAAAAGTTAGTAAGAGAGAAGTTATCAGATGATATAAGAATGACATGGGAAAATAGTAAGTCTTTGGGTAGATGGTTGTGTAATGCAAATAAGATAGATGGCATGAATAGTAAGGGAGGAATGGTTTATAAAATTGAATGTGAGACTTGTAATAAGGTATATATAGAACAGACAGGATGAGTGATAAGTGATAGAGGGAAGAAGCATGATAGAGCAATTAATAAGAAAGATATTAGGTCAGGTCCATATATACATTATTTAGATATTAGTCATAAAATGCTGTGAGAAGAATATTAGAGCTATAAAACATGTGAACAATTATTGAAAAAAGATATAAAAGTTTATACATTCAGAAAAATTTGAATAGATGTGTAAATATAGTTAAAGGTCCAGCAAGATTAGATGGAAAAGATGCATTATTAGATAATTGGAAGATTTAAAAATTATAATAAAAAAGTCAGGGTTGAATTGTGAATGAGAGTTTATAAAAGAGAAGGGGGGATTGAATATTTACTTACTTATATAGGTATATTAAAATATATGTATTTATATAGTTTTAAGTTATTATTATTATTATTATTATTTTTTTATGTACTTTTATTTTTATTTTATGTCATTTGTTTATGTATTTATATGTGTAATGTTAATTATATTGTTGAAGGTAAAATAATGTCTAATAGGTGGAGTAAATGTAATTAATACAACATGTGATGTACAAAACACATCTTGAAAAGATCTCAATAAGAGATGAAAGCTGGATTGATAATTAAATAATTATAAATATAATTAGTTATTTGTTTCAATTTTATTTAGATAGATTATTAGATTAAGTATATATTAATAACAACATTGTGGACAAATAATTATTTTTATATTGGATATTTGACCATGTACATATATCAAAAGTTTAATATAACAAAACTAAGCTTAAATTTATTTATAATATAATCAAAACCTAATACTTATTATGGAGACTTTAAAAAAAAGAGCATAAACAAACAATCATAAGATATTTTATTGTATTTTAAATCCCCATCTTCAAGACATTTTTTAGCTTTTAAATAGTGAAGGAAAAGACAATAGTATCAATTTTAAAGTTTTGTATTCTTTAATTTCACTATCTCGCTTTTAGGTAGTATCATATTTAATAATTTCCAATGTCTAATTACATAGCTGGCAAAGTTGAATATGGACCAGCTTTTTAAAAAGCAATTTATGCTTACTTAGAAATTTTCAGCGGCCTGAAAAGAATTTCAAATTTTACTTGAATTAAAACTCATGCTATGGGCATGCACGTAAATATGATAACCGCTACTTTCACAGGCTCTCTTATAAATAAACGGGTGCTTTGACAGAAAATTGCAAGAAGATTCTTAATGTCAAAAAGCGTGTGCTGCTTTCATGTAATATATATATAATCTATTTTGCAAAGAAAAATGAATCCATTTACATTAACCTTCTCCAGTTTTTGAAATAATAGCAGATCAGACGATGGCATTAAATAGGTAAATATATAATCTGAATATGATATTAATAAGATCTTCTTCAATATTGCTAATTATTTAATTATTTTATTTCACAAGATAGAAATCATTTCTACTCATTTCAATACCTTTGTAAAAAAAACAACTGAATATCAAATATTTAAATACTAATAATATTGGTATTTACAAATTTGATACTCGGTTGATTTCTCATAAAGATATTAAAATGAGTATAAAAGAAGTTCTATCTTGTGAAATTAAATAGTTAGTCATATTGAATAAAGCTTTCTAGCATCTGATATTTGTTGGATCTGCAATTTTTACAAGAATTATAGAAAGCAAATGAAAGTGGATTCACTTTCTGTTTGCAATGCATATTTGACAATAGAGGGCAGAACATTGATATAAACAATATTTGCTAAATTTATTATTCCACTGATTACATATTAATATTTACGTATATTTTGCTTTTATCTTGCTTATCTAAGTACTTCAATCCAAACTTTTATCAAGCTGTGAGAAACACAAACGTTTTATTTTTATTAAAAAATTAAGTTAGTTTTTATTATTATCAGCTTTAAAAATGCTGGGAATCAATATATGTATGAACGTTCGTATGACATTAAATTACTGACACATGAAAAATAATTAAAATGTTACTTTTTATATTTTTAACAATTTAATGCCAATTCATTGTTAATTAAATATATATATTTTTAGTTTGCTAATATCATTAGATAAATAAGTGAGGGGACAATATCAGCTAATAAAAATTTAAACACATAAATACAAAGCCTGTCCATTAATATCTGAGGAATTGCTATCTTAATATAAACCGAGCATTGATCGTATATATGTGTGGGAGATTATAATCTGGCCAATTAATGAGTGCTGGTTCTGCTCAAACTAAGTACGTCGATGATCATATATCTTTTTAACATGTGTGTGGTCATGTCTATCGGTTGATTGAGATGGAGTGGAGGATGAATAAATTGAAAAATCCTGAGTTCAAATCCCTCTAATTACTAACTTTAAAATTATAATTTTTTGAAGAAACTTAACTTAGATCCAAAGCACTTTAAACTAAACTAAACATATTTAAATTATTTAGAAAATGCTAACGTTGTTGCACTCTACAAATATATAGAATTGCAAACGAATTTCCATGCAGAATTTTAATCATTTCTGAATAAAAGACATTTGGGCATAATGGGTACATTTACTCATCATTATGAGATTAGTCCAAAGGAAAATGATAAAGTTTCATCTTATAAAAAACAACAACTTAATTTTCCCCCTAGTATCTGACCCATATCCAACATTGTTAATCAATCAATAATGGTCAAAAAGCGAATATTTAGATACTATTATTTATTAAAATATAATGATCCAAGATTAATTTGACTTGATAAGATGAGCATTGAAGTTTCTATAAAAACAAAAAAAAAAAAAATTGTAATCTTTGCTTTTTTTTTTTTGAATGTGTCAAAGCGTCGTCCGAAAAAGAAGCGAACTGCTTGTAAGGCAGCTGTGCTAACCACTCGGCCACCAAACGCTTGACTATATAATGTTTGTTTTGTTTAAATAAATGCAAATTAAATAAAAACATTTCGTGATATTTTCAAGCCGTTAAATATAATCAGCTTCTATTGCTTATAAAAAGATATGAACTTCAATATTGCTATAAAAAATAAATCCTGATATAAATGAAAAATGATTTTGAATTTAAGTAAACTTTAAAATGAAAGTAGTTTTTTTTTTTATGTGTCAAAGCGTCGGCCGGGAAGCAAACCCCGGGACAACTGCTTGTAAGGCAGCTGTGCTAACCATTCGGCCACCAACGCTTGACAAAATGAAAGTAGATTTGTTTAACTTTTGCAGCATATTACAATATGTAATATATTGCATAATAAAAAATAGAATAGTACAATATTTACTTCATAAATTTTCTGTTATTTTAATAATCATATCACTTCAGAAAATACATCAAAAATTATTAAAAATTTTACAATGAATCATTGTTAAGCATCATAACATTAGAAGTATTTACTGATGTAGTTGGATCAGTGCATCAGTTTTACAAAATCATGGTCTTAGGTTTTATTCCAAAAGGAGTAGGAAAAAGTTGTTTTATCGATATTTCTAGATATAACATTTTTCAGCACGTTTTTTTTAGAAAAGTGGTTTTTATTAAGAATAATTATAATAGTTTAAATACTGTTCAATATGAATGGAAAATTTAGTATTTATTCTGTCTCAATGACTAAAATAAATTATTTGCAATTCAATCTGGCCAAACAAAGGAAATAGTAGAAAAAATATGACTAAAACATGGAACATTAACCATGTCGAAAATGTAGAGGGAATGATCACTTTCAAAAAATTTCACTTAGTAAAATACTTGCAAAATCAAATATATTTTATATTATGATATAATGAATTACCATCATTAATTATTCTGAAATGAGTAGAGTCAAGTCCAAAAAAAGATAATAATAATAATAATAATAATAATAATAATAATAATAATAATAATAATAATAATAATAATAATAATAATAATAATAATAATAATAATAAAAGATAATAATAATAATAATAATAATAATAATAATAATAATAATAATAATAATAATAATAATAATAATAATAATAATAATAATAATAATAATAATAATAATAATAATAATAATAATAATAATAATAATAATATGAAAGATAAGTTTTGTGATGATTATACAAACTAATTCATGAACCACAAATACATCCACACATAGAATATAATGGTCTATTATTCTGTTTTTTGATGATTTCATATGATGCTATCTTTTTTTTCCTGCAAAAAGTTTTCTTTCTGAAAGACTTTAGCACCATATTTAATTGTAGATTTCCATTGTGCTCTTCATTCATATCTTTTCAATGAATACAATCAGTATTTCAGTAGAATGTCTGTGAGATAAATTTTATAATGTAAATGATGTCTGAATCTTTTATGAAACCTATAATTAAGGTCTTATAATCTGCCTCTTTCATGAAAGCTATGATCAAGTTTACTATAAAATATTTTTTAAGACTGTTCATTTGTTTCACATATTCAATTCAATGAAGTGATTATTTTACAAAGTTGGATTATATTATTACATCTAGAAAATTAAAAATATGTATCGTTTTGTTATGTAATTTTACTAAAATCCTTTATGTTACATTGAGGTTCTATTAAATGTGACTAATATTTTTCCATACAAAAAGCAGTGTTTTTATTGAATATAATTTATTACTTCAATGATGGAATTGTCATAAGCTTAATACATTCATTGGGAGTTTAATTCTCACTTTCATACAGTAAATTAAATAGCATAACAGCAAGTTGAGTAATTATTTTACTATAATGAAATATATTGTCTTTTAACTTATTACGTTGCTAAAAGTTGTAACATATAGAAGTCTGTGCTCCATCTGAACATCTAAATCTATCATCTTCTTATGTTCAATTTAAAGATGTAATGAATAAGTCATATAATTAAGATAGAAATAAATAAAAGAAAATAATTTTAAATTAAATTCTAAAAAAGTTCAAATTAAAATTTTAATTTTATTAGTATATATTTAAAAGATAGAAAATGAAATACTTCTAAAATAAATTGCCAACTATCGTTAAGGAAACGTTTAAAAGAAAAATATTAAAAACACGTGACTATAATTTAAGACAAATGTTTCAATTAAGAAAAAATTCGACTGAATTAATTAATATTAAACAAATTCGCATTAATTTGTACAAGAAAAAATAATAAAAAAAGTCTTGTTGAATAA
The DNA here is from genome assembly GCA_028023455.1 of Epiperipatus broadwayi. Lineage (NCBI taxonomy): Eukaryota > Metazoa > Onychophora > Udeonychophora > Euonychophora > Peripatidae > Epiperipatus > Epiperipatus broadwayi. The sequence goes on along the minus strand of JAQFVV010012472.1, from coordinate 2,049,639 downwards.
AAACAAGTTAAATTATATAATAAAATAAAATTCCATGCTATAAACTTGCAATTCCAATCTTTATTTTGTTATATTTGTGAATGTAGTAATTTTAATAGTGTTGTATCATTTATGACAACTACATTATTGTAATAGCAGTGCTCAGTTTATATTAAGATAGCAAAGCTTTAAACTTTACTGGACAAGCTTCAATCTTCTCCACTCTCCAATTCTTCAGCCATCTATTTCATTGAAAATCCAAGAATGGAATGTTCAAAGCCTTTGTTGATACCAATATTATTGTCATACCCATGTTGACCTTAAATCAGTTTAACCCCTCAATCATAGAACCTTAATATGTCCATTTAGGGACCAACTAATGAGTGCTGGTTCAGCACAAAATATCTAAATTGGAGATCATTTAACCTTTACACATGTATATGGTTATGTATATCAATTGCATAAGATAGATGAGATAAAGGTAAGGAGCTTAAAGTTTGAGTTCAAGTCCCTTATTAATATAAATAAACACAAACACATTCTTGTATGCAATTTACCTACTGCAATAATTTGTTACTATAGCTGATAAATTTGCCTGTCCAACAGCCTTTTTCAGAACTCCTATTTTTTAAAAAAACTAGATTCTAAAAACATTTTAGTAAAAGTTTATTCTAATCAGAAGACAAAATTTAAATAATGAGTCATTTATTTTTCTGTTATATTGATATACACGTAATGTAAATATTTTTGGATTTTTTTAATTGGAAGTTCTTGGGATCTTGAATAAAGCATTAAAGCTTTATTATATATTGTTTTTTTTTTTTTTTTAAAGTGTCATAGCATCGGCCGGGACGCGAACCCGTAACCCGGGCAACTGCCTGCAAGTGCAAGGCAGTCAATCAGCCCAAAGTCACTATTTAGAAGGTAATAATTCTTTTTCACTTATATAATACTGTAATATTAAATCAGTGATGTTAAATGCAAGAATACTCCTGCTCTAGTCACAAGATAAAAACTTTGAGAAAATAAAAATGGCATCTTATTTTCAAAATTAAAGACACTTATATAGACCAATCTCAAATGTCTTGAAATGAGAGTGTGGACATATTAAATCATCCATTTTACATCTATTGTTTTTAATATTCTTCTAAACACTTATCATGCTAATATTTGAAGATGTTAAATTATATAATGATCAATGAAGTGAATGATTTAATATTTGCCTCACTCATAGATAATGGAAATAGTTCAACATATCATGTCTAATAATTGAATATATTCATGCTCTCATTTCAAGACATTTAATATTGGCTAATATAAGTGTTTTAGGTTTGAAAATAATACAGTAATTCTTATTTTTTCAAAGTTTTTATGTTGTGGTGAGGATATTCTCACATTATTTAATATTGTAGTACTGCACAAGTGGAAAGGGATCATTACCTTCTAAATATAATTACAATCTGATGCTGTGCTAGTAAAATTCATTAATCATTACATAGTTTAATATTTTTTAATATTAGCATGAAGTAAATTTTAATATTTTATAAGTGCTAATAACATTATTAAAAGAAATGGATGTAAAGTGAATGATTTAGTATATTTGCACTTTTATTTCAAGAAACTTAAGATTGGCCCATATAAATGTATTTAGGTTTGAAAATAAAATGGTCATTCTTAATTTCTCAAAATTTTTGTGGCTGGAATGCATTTAACATCACTGATTTAGTATTATATTATCACATAAATTACTTTCTAAATAGGATTTAGATCTTGCTTTACATATTCAATCAGCATTATTATATAATTTGTTTAAATTGTACTTATATGCTCCCAAGAATAACAATTTTTAATCTATTCTATAGCCATTATTTTTAAGCTCAATAATCAATAAACATCAAATAATATAGTGCTCTAAAATTCTCATTTCCACACTAATTTTTGGTTTTCTTTCATAAAAATAATACTAGCATTCAAATATGCAATTAATGGTCTTATATATCTAGCAGATACATTTTATTCCATTGTACCATTCAAGTTAATATTCTGGAATTTTAAAAAAAATACATAAGGTTTTAAACTAAGGCTAATTTGCTTTCATAGATGTATAGATCTGATACTAAATCAGTTTCTACACATTACATGTTTTATATTTTAAATTTCTGAATATAAACTTGAATAATGTAAAGGAGTAAACAGTGGATGCTAAATTCATAAGGGAATCAGTTCCAATTTTGAATACAAGTCAGAAGACAAGGCTTTTATAGTATTATTCCATCTGATGCTCATTGATTAATCAATCTCATAGTAGATGCCTCTAGAATATGGTGAAAACAATTGTTGTTTAATGTAGTATATTCAGAAGTTTATGATTGGTTTCTTCCATGAAGTTTAAAAGATATATTACTGTTGACATGGCTGTGATATAACACAAGAAACAGAATATCCTCCCTTCTAAAAAATAAAAGACTATGAAGTTACAAAGATATTAAATTTTATTAAGAAGTTTTAAAGAAAGGTGAAATTCTTTATGTAAGGGGATACTTCCCCAAAAATACAATTTTGTAATAAAAAAAGTGCATTTTTTTAGATATTACAAATTGAATCTCCTTTAAGGTATTGTCCATTTGCTGTAATGTTCCAATCTAAATGTGTTTTCCACTTTTCAAAATAGTGCTAAAACTATTTTTTAAAGTATTCATTGTTTTTGTCTTCATCATTTCCTTGTCTGCAAAACTTTTTTTGAAGCATTTTTTCATTCAGAGGAACAAAATAAGTCACATAGTGCATTATTGGTAAATATGGTTGACAAATGAACTGATTCATGTAGTTTTAATTAAAAAAGATTTTATACTCAAGGCTTTGTGCACTGACACACTGTTGTAATGAAGTTTGTAATCCCCACTTTGCCACAAATAAGGATATTTTTATTTATCACATCATACAAATGTTTCAGAACTTATGTCACCTAATTTGGAGTAGGCACTAGATAGGGATTTTATGCACAAACCTTCTTGTATCCATTGATTACACTGTCTTGCAATGGTGGTACTACTGTATGGAGAGTTTAGTCTCTGTGTTTCAGAACTTATAGGTAAAATACCTGATTATTATGAGTAAATTCTAAGTGAACACTGACATTGGCATAAAAAGAAAATCAGCATTTCCTAGACATTAGACTTCACTCACCAAGCTTTTTCCGATGTGGTGAATTTGACACTCTCATTAAATCACTCATAAACTTGTGTTTTCCACCGATCAACTTGATTATAAATTGTTTTTACCTAAATTTATATATAATAATATAGTCAGATGTCACATGATATATATATATATATATATATAGTCAGATGTCACATGATATATATATATATTGTGCCCTTTTCTATAGGTCAGTAATAATTCATAACAGTCAATTACTAAAAAATTTTAAATTTAGAATATATTTTTTTAATACATTAATTATATTAAGTCAATTATATCTTTAAAGAACAATTTGAAGCTAAAGAGAATATGTAGTATATAAAATCATTTAAACATAGTTATATAAAGCTTAAAATATTGTTTCATATGGTTGTAAAAGCTGGCCATATTAAATAACACAGCTATAAATAATTAAAAGTATATTTAATAAATTCAATTTTAATAGTTTAAAAACTTATAGTTAATAAATGCTATGTTTAAATTTATAATCATATTTAATAAGAAAAAAATAATATAGTATATTTTAAAATAAACTTTATGATGGTGAAAATTATATCTAATTTTATATTTTCTAAATTGTTCTTCCAAATTTTTTTATAATTATATTATATAATATAATAAGTGTATCAATTTTATTAGTCTAGGCAGAGAAATAGATTAAAGATCGTCTGTCAAAGTTATAATCACGTGATTATTTTAATGTATACTATCACACACTGCTTGTTTGAATTAATAACAAAGTTTAAAATATTTTAAAAGTTATATTATAGAATTGGATAGAATTATTGCCTATCATAAAAGTAAATAGTATTAAACATTACGTTAACTATTGTATGTACTGTTTTAAGTAATGTAATAAAGATGAATACAGATATATAAAAATTAAATATTTTATTTAAATAAAAATAGATAAATTGAATATTATAAATGGAATAAGTTATTAAATGTTATTTTAAAAGTTTAAATAGTTTTAGTAAAATAATAATTTATTTAAAAGTAATATTTTAAGTAATGTTTTAGGTTCATTACGTCATCATTTTTATTTTCAAATATAATTCTGCTATAAATTGGAAATATGTAAATTTGTTTTCAAGTTGGGGTAAGAATTGACCAATAAGAATAGGTATTTTTACAGACAATAAATATCGTTGTAACTAAGATAGAGCGGGAGATTAAAAATGTATTGAAACCGGAGAGAGGTAAATTACAACTATCAAAAGATAGTATTTTTAAAAATCTTTTATTTGGTCAATTTTTTTTAGTACTTTCTTATAACTTTATCTGCAAAAAACTAATTGATAATTTTAAAAATATTTTTGCAAAAGAGAGTATAAACTAAAAATATTTTAATAATTTTGTTTAATATGATTTTCTAATTTTTAAATACTTACCAGTCGTATTTTATCTAAAAGTTTAACCTAAGCTATGCAATAAAAAATGGATATATTACAAAATAAAATGGATAAAAATTGTAATACAGTAAAAATATTTGAAATATTTATTGATACAGCTTTATTTATGCCAAACCGAAGAACTGTTTTGGTACATAAAAACCACAGCTCGGACATTACATGAGTCTAATGAAAAAATTGGAGACGCATTATTATGCATAAGTTTATTCAAGATTTATTTTTAAAAATGGTAATAAGATAATTATATATTGCATGAATTATTTTATATAATATGATATTCAAAGGAGTAAAATGTTATATCCTTTCTAAAAGTAACATTTTTTTTAAAAAATATTTTCGAGTGCAAAATTTAAGAAAGAACCCAGGAAAATATGTTACAGAAGCGTTTTGGTATTAAAATATCCGTTCTTCAAATTATTTAAAATGTACTTGGAAAAGATTTGTTCAAAAGTATTTGAAGTTTTTATTTTAAAAGAGATTTATAAAAAATACCAAACGAAAGTTTAAATGTATCAAGAAGGAAGCATAGATAAAAAGTGAACACATAGATGAATGGAAAAAAAAATAGATCCATGGAAATACAAATAGTACTTAAAAGTATATCGAATATTTTTAAAAGTTAAATTAAATGGATTGATGCATCAGATATGCAGAGAATATTGGTAGAGAAGATTAAGAAGCTTCATGGGATTATTTAATCATTATCGTCTTAAATTAAAACCAAGGATTATTTTCTAAATTTTACTAAATGGATTGATAATTATTTTATTTTAAACTTTAACGTGCTTGGAGAACATTTTTAAAAACTCTAGAGAAAATAATAAGCATTTTGGACTTATCAGAACTATCGTCAAGAAAATATGTAACTATAGTTTTGATTCTTTTTATTTTGTTAACCTAATTTAAATCTAAAATTTTATATAAGATTAGGAAAAACATAAAAACATTAATTTGTTAATATTAAAATCTTATAATATAACAATCTAATAATTTAGCTAAAAAATATTTTAATATAAAGTGTATGGGTATGAATTTTTTTTTATATCTGCAATGCTCAAGTGGACAAAGGAAGCCTACTGAACATGATGACTAGATAAAGGTTATTGGTAATAATAATAACTATTAATAATTTTATAATGTATATTTTTGTTTTCTTTAGATCATCCATAAATTGGAAGAATGAAGTGTAAAAGTTTTTTTTTTTTTAAATTATATGTAACGCATTTTATACAACATTTTAAAAAAAAAACATTATGAGATAGGATTGATTTGAAAATATGCATACGACAATTTTTTTTTTTTATTAGTAATATAATCCAACATAATAAATAATTATGTGATTCTTTTAAAAATTTTATGATATGGGATATTCAAATATTGTCTAAGTAGATTGTATATGATTAAACATATAGAATGATGAAGTGGACAGACTTTTCTTATGGGATAGTAAGATTGTTTAACTATTAATGAATTTTATTTATTGTTTTTGTAAATGCAGATAGTTATTTTATCGATGTAAGATGTAGAAAAATCTTGAGAAATAATGTTGAGATAGTGGCTTGGAAGTACTATACTTAGCAGGAAACCAAGATCATGTATTTTTAAAAAATAGGATGTTATAAGGAATGGAAATAATATTTAGTCTTTATGTGGTTATCAGCATAGTTAACATAGCCCTATGACTGATACATATTTTATTGGACAGTGTTTATATTACTTTAAATATTTGATGTTCTAGTAAAGCTGAAGAAATAGCTTTAACATCGTCCCTGTACTAGAGGATATTAGGCAGATAAATGTCCTACCTCTTTGCACTGTGCCATGATTTTGAGATATGTTAAGAATAATACTCTAGCTTTCTTCCTTAATCCTATGCATCTGTTTTCGCTATCTTTATTTCATGTAACTGCATCGTTTAGTTAGATATGTTTAAGAGAAATGATAAATAATTTAGAACTAAGGTTGTGCTATCGTTTTTTGGATAAGATTAGTTTATTTGCTTATAAGGAGCAGAATGTTATAACTTAAAATTGAAGATCCAAAGTGTCCTAGGGAAAGAAAAGAATCATAAAATATATTTTGAATTTTATTTCGGAAATGAAATATAAAATTTTTAAAATAAAGTATCTAAACAAAGATATTTTCTTTAAAGTGATAATAATTTTAAATACTTTAGTATTATTTTTTTAAGAGAGGAATAAGTATTGCATATTTTTTTTTAAATACAATAGTACAAAGTAGATTATGTAAACAATATGCATAGTATATTCTTGTTTATTGATTAACAGAAATCTATTAATGATTAAACTTATATCATACTAAAGTAAGGCTTAAAGAAGAATATATTATGATTAGTCAACATTGTGTGATAAATACTAAAATCTAGTACTGAATTTTGGATAATAGTTTGTGTAACATCTTTGACTTTGCAAGATGAATTTTTTTTTAATATTTTGAAAAATCCATACTCATTATAAAATTTTGTTTTCTATAGAATGTTTTTCTAGCTATGAATTTTTTTTAAAAAATAAGATAGTTTAATAATATTAAGGATAAAATGCTGTTGCTAATAAAGTAGATAAATTTATTTGTAATAAGTTAACCATGATGAGAAACCAAATAGTAACATTTTTTTTTAATTTTGTCCCAAATCTAAATAAAATATAATTGAAATATAAATTATTTTTTTATAACCAGGTAGATCAAACTGTAAAATAAAAAGGGTTAAGGATATCCACTGTAAATAATGTAAATAAATTGTTTAGTTATTTATTGTTAGTAATAAACTTTGTTAAATTTTGTTATTTAAAAAATTTTGTGTCAGAGTTATTTATTTCTCCACATTGCTGCATGAAAACACGATATATGCATAATAACTGAAACAAATATATAATTTTGCACAAAAGATAAATAAAGAATTATTTTAAGAATTTTAAATATTTTATTGGTATTCATTATAATTAAATAATCATAATCTTACATTATTTATTGGTTATAAATCAGTTATCACAATATTATATTAAATTATATGCTATCAGTTGCCACACATATTTTGTTTGTCAGATTATTAAAATGCTACCACGTATTTATTATATCATTACATGAAGAATATTATTATTGTTATTTATTATTATTAGTTTAAGTGTAGTAGATTATGACATAAAATCCCTTCTCATATTTTACTACCGTATTTTTATTAACTTAGAATAAATTTTATAAACCTGAGATTATTTTATTGAGCTAGATTATTATTAAATAGAAGATTAAGATTTAATTATTAGTTTAATCTTTGTGAGTAGAAGTTATTAAATTCGTAAGAATACTATGAATTTGTTATTTGAAATAGTAATAAGGGGGGATAGTGTTCTTATGCCATTGAGGTAGTATCCTGTAGAATATTGGCTCAATGTAATCTATCTTGTCAACTGTATTTTCACTTCAAGTCTCATGAAAATATTAAATATTTATTTAATTTTATTTTTATAAACTGAACTTTATTCGTATTGTAAATTTGAGCTAGTGAAACATTTTAATTTTAGTACGGAATATTTTAGTTATTAATTATTAACTGCGATAGAACTCATTTTATTTTATACCATATATTATCTGGAAGTGAGGATGCATAATTACAAGGTCAGATTATGGCACCCAACGTGGGGCACGAGATGTGTTAGTAAGGGCATCAGATTCAACCAACAGAAGGTTAGATTTTGCTCGTCCAGTGTGACTGCATGATGTGTAGTTGGGAATACAATTGATAGTTCAGATTGTGGTACCCAAACATTTAGGCTACGATATATATTAGCAAAGTAATAAAGAATATATAATACAAAAGTTAGTATTTGAATTTGTTCGTGTAACTTTAGAGATTATTGATAGTATATCTCACAGAAGATAGATAATTTAATATTTATTATAGCAATAATTATTTGGGATTTGATTATTATAGTGAATTAAGTGCTTATTACTAAAAATATTGCAATTTTATGTGGTAGATAATCTGATTGCTTAAAAATATTATTATATTGGTTGTAAAACAATTAGCAAATAAAAATTTTAAAATATGCATATGTGGCTAATGATTATTTAGTATTCACTATGACCATGTCAATTATTGAAATATTAAAAATATGTTTTGAAAATGCTTTAATATGTGCAAAATATCTGTGAATCATGCATGTGGGAAATAATGTTGTGACACACATAATGTTAATCGTTATTGTTATTAGGATTAGATTGTATAAGGTGTAAAGGAGGTATTATCTATGGTTTATTGTGGGTGATGGTTAGATGGGATAGAAGAAACTGGTAAGGAACTATTTTTATGAAAAATTAATAGTAATATATTGTTTAAATATTGAGTTTTGAAAAAGCACATTTGTAAAAAAAATGAATAATCAAGATAATAATTTAGAGAGTGAAATATCTGAGTTTATTGTCAATGAAAGTTGTGAGGAGAAACGAGAAATAGAAAACTTAATTGAAATGGAAACAGTTGTAGATAGTGTCCAAATTATAGATAGTAAGATAAAAAAAGAGGTTATGGAAATTAAAACTGTGGAAGAAAAAATAATAGTGCCTAAAAAGGAGAAAGAGAACTCCCAAATATCTCAACTGTTATTGATGATGAAGGAGATGAATGAAAATATGATTAAAGATAGAGAAGATAGTAATATAAAATTTAATATTCTTAATGAAAATATGGATAAAATTAGAGAGAATATAAAAGCTCTTAATGAAAATATGAGTAAAAATAGAGAAGATAGTAATATAAAATTTAATATTCTTATTGAAAATATGAATAAAAGTAATATAAATTCAGAAGTTAAGTCTGATGTTCTTGATGAAAATCTGAGTAAACATAATCTGAAATTAGATTCTGATTTAGAAGATGGTAAATCTTTCGGAAGAAATGTAGAAGAAAATAAATCTTATAAGGAAAAATCTTGTAAACCTACTGATTTAGTTCATAAAAGTGTTGAAGATGAAAAGTCATCTGTTGGGATAGTTAGTCGAGATGTTAAAGTAGTAGATACTAATTTGAAAAATAAATTGGAGGAGGAAAATAAATCTCAAAATATTGAATTAAAGATGATAGAAACCAATTTATTTGTTGAAAAAACTATTATAGATAATGAAATGATTTATGAAGAAAAGAAGATTCATAAAAATTCTGTTGAAATAGTTGATAGTAGAAATGAAATATACAGAAAAATATTAAAAAATCCCAAAGAATATTTTAAATTGACTAATGAAATGATAGGAGTGAGTAAATCCTATGAAAGAGTAGATAGTGAAAGATTTATAGATCAACTTAATAGTTTTAAAAAATATTATATGGATGATAAAAGATTTGGTAAATTTACAGAGATAAAGTCAAACTCTTTAGAACAAAAGTATTTAAAGTTGTTGGAACATGAGTTACCAAAAATTATTGATAAAAGTAGTAATAAATTTAAAAATAAAATGCAAGATGTGATACCTAAATATAGTGTTAATGATAGAAATATTTGTTTACAATTTGATATTTCTAAAGAAATATTGTTTAAAGGAATTAGAAACTTGATACCTAATAGTGAATTTATAAGAGAAAGATTTAATCAGAATAGAGATATAAGCAAGATAAAAGTAAGACTTAAATGTCTAAAGCATGAGAAATTCATGACAGATTTTCTTAAGAATGATCTTAATAAAGGAAAGAAGATAGGAAAAGTTAAGGTGAGACTTAGGGAAGTCGAGAGAGAATTAAAGTTTAGATTTAGCAAAGAAAATATCTAATGATTAAGACAAATAATTTCTAGAGAAGACGTATATTTAAAAAATATAAAGTTATAGCCTTATTTTTTTTTTTTTTACAGAAAAAATATAAAACTTTAAAATGTTATAACCTTCAAAGAAATCAATTTAAGAAATTTTTTGAGTTATACGAGGGTCCATATAAAATTTTTAGCAAAGTAGGAGAAAATGCCTTCATGTTGACTACACCAGATGGTGAAAAAGGGACGTACAATGCTAGGAGTCTAATCCCATACCCATCAGAAGTGTAGAAAAATTTTTTTAGTATTACTAGTTGAGATTCTGAGTGTAATGTCCAAAAATTTTATAAGTTTGTGTTAAAAACAGTATATTTTTTTTTATATTTCAGTAGTACAAGATGGAATTTGGTTATAGCAAGTGATAAAGATATTAAGTATCAATGGATAGATTAAAATATATATAGTTTGCATTTACAAATATGTAAAATTAAGAGTGTGCTAATAAGCTCTAAACAAGCTTTTTTTAAACTTTTTATGCTAAATGCTACTACAAGAGAAGGCATTCAAATTTATCTTTATCTAGGATTGTCCCCATCCCTAGACTAGTTTCGAGCTATGGCTCTCTTCAATGAGAATCTAGGACACCAGATTCAAAAAACCAGCTCAAGTTAAGCATTTATCTAATAGTTAACTATCAAGAAGAAGATCTGAAACTTTTAGACATCTAAGCATAAAGGTTTTAATCAATGACTTCTAATTCTATTCACTATATATTAATAAATGATGGTTGTGAAATTCTTTTTTTTTACAATTTACAGTATAACTAATTAATTATTTATTTAGCACAATGTTTTATTTGTAATAGTCATACATGCAGTAATTTATAAAAAAAAATATTTTACAAACATTATTTATTAATATATAGTGAATGGAATTCAAAGTGATTAAGTTTTTCATGCTCTCATTTCTAAAGCTTTATATATATATATATATATATATATATATATATATATATATATATATATATATATATATATATATATATATATATATATATATATATATATATATATATGAGCTGGATTGATTTCCAATTCAGTGGTTTTATTACTAAAATTAAAAAGGGAAAACAACTTAATTTTCATTAAATGTCTAATGCACAATTTTTTTATTATTATTTAAAACACATACGCATTTATATTTTAAAATAGATTATTTAATGTTTATAAAATTGATTGTAAAATAGTTTACTTTCACCGTCTGTTTTAATCAATTTGATTAAAAACAGGCAAGCTTGCTAATTATATACTCCTGTTGCTTTTATTGTAATTATTTTTAAAGTTAATTCTAAAAGTGGAGATTTAATTGCATTGTCATTTTTGTTTCCATAATCCCTTGTTGGAAGTCTTAAATTAGATTGAGTGGGAAATTAATATTTGCCCTGCCTGAAATATAGAATGGACACTAATGAAAGTTTTTCGTGGGAAATGTAGCGAGGCAAAGATGGCCCGCCAATTTAAAGAGAGAGAGGATAGATTATTAGAAACACACTTGGATTATTGCCTGCTAAGAGTCATATGGTTTTGAGTAGCTGTTCAGACATTTAATTGCCTGCTAAAAACTTAAATAATTATTGACAAACTTCATTGCTGTGCAAGATGTCAAAATCTACCGCTATGAGGTTTACCATCATTAGAATGTCTTGCTAATTTAAACAAAGGATGAACCCACCTACCAATGCTCCTTCAGTCATGCCATGAGCCTCTAAAATAAACATGGCCTCTACCTTGCCACTGTCAAAGGACCTGAAAGATGAACTATTATCAAAAGTGCGCACTCGTCACTAAATCACTAGAACTCTGCCTTACCGTAAACTAAACTTTTTCCTATTCTAGCCAGGGTAAATAAATTGTGTTTAATTAAATCTCCACTCAATCTGATGATAAGTATGTTATAAGGTTGTATTAATTATTTATTAGCTGTATTTATCTTTTCTAGTATTTAAAGTGTGTCTTGGAATCTTAGTTTTAAGATTTCAAGTTTGTTTGCAATTTTCGTTTATCAGAGGGTGCATTAGGAGGATTGTATTTTATATGTTTAATATATACCTGATTATTTTGTTAACTATTAAAATACACATTGGCAGTTTTCCTAGTCTTTATTTATTCACCTGTCCTTAGTTGTAAAATAAAGCATCTTTAAGCATGTTCCGTTTGCGCTTTTTGTGCAAACAACAAAATCTTTTTGCTGGCTATTTGTCAAGTTATTTCTTCGGTTTGTCTGAAAGTAGTCTTTTCTTTCTGGATTACATAAGATCATAATCAAATATCTTTGGCTGTCTTGTGTGTGAGATCAACCACATTTACTTTGAATGTAGTATTACATGCAGCAGACCTGCGGCATTTTAACGGCAGTAGTTAGAATATTACTGCTCGAACGTCTGCACTGGTATCGTTGATTTCCGGCGGGACAGTAACTGTTTTATTATTCCTGATTCAGGAAGCTAAAGTTGTTGTTTGTTTTGTAATTTTACAACTGGCCAGCAAGAAGATATTATCCTAACCATTTCTTATATTTTAAGTGAGATAATTTTTCTGGCAAAATGTTTAATGCCTTCATGTTTGTCGTACTCTTGTGCACTCTCTGGTAAATATGGGTATGTTAACATAAGTCACTTTTATATCCGTGGCTAGATGTCTTTACTATATTGTCCAACTTATAAAATTAATAAATTGTTTAAATTTATTTGTCTGACATTTGTCTTTGTGCTTTTATTCTCTACTGTCTAAACAATATTTAAGATATCTTGTCCCTCCCTGAGTTTAGTTCGGTACCTTTTGATTCGCATATCCTGTCCACCCTTAAAATAAATGTCTAGTGATGTGATGTGATGTGATGTGATGTATTGATGGCTTCTCCTTAAATGAAGTCAAGAATATCTCAGCAATTATGCCCAGATAAACCTGTTAGCCACTTTCTTTTACATTCCCCACTCTAAATTTACCCATAATCTGCTCTATCCCATTTCCACAACCTAATTTTTGTCAACTCTATAACCTTTATATCTAAATCCCCCTTATCTTTTCCCAAACTCAGGATAAAAACCAATAATTCACTTTCTGTATAATCACTCTTTTCATATTTATTTTTTCACAACTTCATTATATGTACCCTTTCTGTTTTCAAACATTTACATTCAATTAACAAATTCCTAATATTTTCAATTCCTTCTTTACATAATTTACAAAATAAATCACCCATATTTTTCCATTTACATGTATATTCTTTTGTAGCTAAAGATCCCATTCGAGCCTTAAACAATAAACTACTTTCCTTACTATTATCATATATTAACTCACACCTAATATTCTGTTTATTTCTATATATATTTAAACTCTTTTTACTCTCCATACTATTTCTCCATCTCTCTAACTCCCTAGTCTTTATTAATAAATTTATTCTTTTATCCCATTCCTTACTACTATAACACTCAATAATCCTCTTAACACAATCATCCCATCTTTTGTACAAATATACTGATATAAATTCTTTATCCAAATCTTTTGCATAGCGCATTACCTTTCTCACCCATCTTGTTACCTGCCCTTTACTCATAACCCAATTAAATACTATTTTAGCTATTCTTTTATTATCCATAAACTGCAATCTACCAAACATTTTCATTTTACTTTTTGCATCTCTCATATGAAAACTTGACCATCCCATTTCTCCTTGAATTGCCTCCCTTGCTGTCCATACTTCTGCATCCAATGCATGTCTTCCTACTTCCCTTTGAGCTTTTTCTAAATAATCTAATATCTTTTTACTAACATATAATGCATCATTACCATATCTTAACCCTGCTACTGCAACTCCTTTCCATATAATTCTAGCTACATCATATTTATTATATGAAAATACTGTTAATTTCTTTATCAATCCCTTTCTTTTCTTTGCTTCATTTATCAATTTTTTCTCCCATTCATCCAAATAATTTTTCTGATTACTTAAAATAATTCCCAAATAACTATATCTATTCACCACACTTAACTTAATATCTCCCAATAAAAATTCTACATCTTCTCTTTCCTCAGTATTAACCATCATTATATTTGATTTTTCTTCACTAAATTTAATCCCCATCTCTTTACCCACCCTTGCACATGTCCTCAACATAACTTCCATATCTTCTCTTTTTTCTGCACACAAAAATATATCATCTGCAAAAAAAAAGACCTGACAAAATATATACTCCCTTACTACCTATTAACGGTATCTCTATCCCTCTTCCTAATCTTTCTATTGCTCTTTCCATTTCACTCAAATACAACACAAACAAAATAGGTGACATAGGGCATCCTTGCCTTAGTCCCACACCATTTTTAACTTTAATTGATTCTATATTCTCTAATTGATATATATAATAATTATTTTCATATAATTTCTTAATAATATCTATTAAAGCTTCATCCATTCCCAAATTTGCTAAACTTATCCATAATCTATTTCTATTTACTCTATCATATGCCTTCTCTATATCTATAAAACTCATATATAACTGTTTATCTGCATTCCTACTCATATCCATAAGTTGTGTAACTACAAATAAACTATCTCCTATACGCCTATCTAATCTAAAACCTCCTTGCATTTCACCCACTACATTATTCCCTTTCATCCATTTTACAACTTTACTAGCCACCATATACGAGAAAACTTTATATAAAACTGATGTTACCGCTATCAGTCTATAATTATTCAACTTTCTATGATTCTTACCCTTTCCTTTAAATAATAACCTTACTCTTGTATTACTCCAACTACTTGGGAAAACTCTATTCTGTGCCATTTTATTAAAACAGGATAATAACTTTACTTTTGCCCTATATCATAAATTCATTACCATCTCTGCTGCCCATCCATCTAAACCTCTTGCCTTCCCACTTTTCAATTTCTTCTCTACCTCATTTAGTTCATTTTCTGAAAAACTAATATTCCCATTACTATATTCTTTCATATTTTCTAATATTCTATCATTCACATCCTACATCTTTTCTATATTCATTACATAACTATTTAAGATTCTCTCTAAATCTTCTCTAGAACTACACTCAGTTCCCTCATCATCTAGTAATACTAACTCTCTCTCCCCTACATTTCTCCTTTTAATATAATTCCAAATTTTTTTACTTCCATCTCTTCCACTTTTATTAATATCCTCCAACAATTTACTATTCAATTTCATTCTCTCTCTATAAATATCTATTTTAGCCAACTTCTTCTTTTCTAAGTACTTTTCCCATTTAGCATTAATATCTTTTTCACTTTCCTTATTCTTAATAGCACACTTATATTCTCTACATGCTTCTTTCCTTTCTTTTACACTTTTACTAATTTTAATTTTTTTATTACTTTTATTCTTTTCAATATTCTCACCTAAAACCCTATTTGCAACTTTTTCTACTTCCTTACACCAATCCTTATACTCATCCCCAACCCACTCTTCCATTATTTCTTCAACTTGTATTTTATACTCTTCCAACTTATTCTTATCATTTACTCTCCATCCACATCTATTTTTGGACTAGTGGCGCCTTCGTAGTCAGTGTATGAAAATCTCAAAGATCTTTCTCCTGTTACAATATATATATATATAAAAGATAAGGTGGATTCATTCTTATCTTTTAAAGATTCTACTTTGTGAGTGAGAGTACATGCATCAGATGATTTTCTTACAACTATTACAAATAAAATACAGTGCTAAATAAATAAATAATTATAACTAATACTGATGTGCTATAAATTGTAAAAATAAGTAAATTCACAAACATCATTTATGAATAGAAAGTGAATTGAATTAAACATGATTAATTAAGACCTTCACATACTCTCATTTCTAAGTGCTTTACACTGGGCTATATATGCATATAAATTTAGATAAAAAAGATAAGGTAGATTCATTCTTATCTTTTCAAAGACCCCTATTTTGTGTTGTCAAGGTGATTCCCTTATGGCTATTACAAATAAAACACAGTGCTAAATAAATAAATAAATAAATAAATAGTTATAAATGAAATTTATATAAAAATTCTATTGCAGGGTTGATAACTTTTATTATTTGTTTTACTTCCACTTTCATTCCAAAAATTAATTTTATAATTAGTTAACAAGAACTCTGCTTTTTTTTATTTTATCCACAGAAATATTTGTTTAAGATAACATGTAAAAAAATTCACATCGACACTACTCAAATGAAACTTAATCTTTTATGTATTAAGAGTTTAGAGTTAAAAAAATGCCATTACTTATTATCATTATATTTGTCACTAATATTTGATACTTGCATCTGATTATGCACTGCTACAATATATATATATTGAAATAGTAAATCTGATTCAGATTTGCCGTTTCACGGTCTGACCCAATTATTTATTTTACTAACATTTGTTTTTTTTATTAATCTAAAAAAAACATTTTTTAAACATTTTAACTATCCTGAATAAATCCTATAATTTGTTTTGGATCATAATTGTACTAACACTTATTCTATTTTATTATTAAAAGAAAAAAATTCAAATAATTAACTTTGAATTTTTTTTATATATTTTACATATACTGCATATGTTTAAAATGCTTTATTTTTAGTTCAAGAATCCAAGATGGCCTTTGTGAAAAGATGTGTACCTTGATAAGAAGTTTAAAATAAATGTTTAAATTAAAAGCATTGATAAATTACCAAAATCCATTCACTGTGGAATCTCTATTCATTAATTAGTAGATATTCTAGATTATTATCTAAATTAAAACCTAACAAAATTAAATTGAAATATATTGATCCTTATTGAGGTACAAACTTTCTAAAATTAGAATAAAAACCAATTTCTATTGTTTTCTAAAAGATCACCTGAGGCAGCAGGAAGTAATAAATAGTGGCCTTTTTAGAGAGAGTGACCAGACAAAGAGTGACGGAGGACAGACAAAGTTGTAGAAAGCACGCTATGATGATCGAGGAGTAAAATGGGAAATCGCTGCCCTTTCCCTCCTGAGACCCGAAATCTTCCATTATGCTGCTGCCAGAACATGCCATCAACTGCCATAAGCTATCAATGTTCGCCCAAAGAACTCATCCCAGGGAGCACCAAGGTAGTCATCCAGATTTGACCAAAGTATTATTAGAATGTAAATATAACTTTGTAAAGCTTTAAAATGTCAAAAGTTAATTTTTATTAAGAATCTTTTTTTTTAAACTGTCTCTTTAACCTGTTCTTTTAAATTATTTATAATGTTTTTTTCCTTTTGATAACTCAAGCTCACAATAATTTTCTAATATTTTTAATTGAATATGAATTTATTTGTTTGTTAATTTTAGCATGAGATTATTTCATGCTTTGATTTTTTTTTGTATTTCGACAAGCTTCACTCGCGGGGGCTCAGAGTAACTTGCTAAGAGAGAAAACTATGTTTTATTAGAGGGAGTTCAGGAAAGAACGATTTAATTTTAAAATAAACATGCCATAATTTCTGTAAACAGTTTTATTATAGATTTCCCAGAATGGGATTCTGTTATTTTATATTTCTGCAATTCAAAACAGAATAAAATATGTTATAGATTTTTGACCTAGTAACAGCACCGCTGGATAGCGTCAGTTAATTATCATGCATTTTTTTTAAGTTAGGGAAGGGGGGATTTTTTCGAGAATTAAATTCCCTTATTTCTATAAGTATGTTTTTTTTTGTATGTTAAATATTTATATAAAGTTTACGCAGGTTGTTCTCTATACAGTATTAGATCATTTTAAGGCTATTTAATTATAATTCGTTCCTATTTAATAATTATAAGATCTCGGGTTAATAAAGAATGCTTGGAGTCTCATGAACAGATCTAAAACGGTCATAGATTTTGTTATTTGGAGTTAGCTTCCATTCTTTGCATACGCCTGTGAAATGGACAGCGTGTTTGAGATAGAGTTGGTTTGTCAGCAGAATTCATAGAGGTAAATTTGAGGACTTTCTGTAATTCCTATTTCCTATCGATACATGGACATGACATGTGGATGTATCGATTTTCCTTTTATTCTTCGTTGGAATAGACATACGAGTGTCCGTAATCCGGCTCGTATTTTCTTACTTACGTTTTTTCTCTCCATTTTGCATTGGTATATTTATTAACCCGACATTATTTTGCTTTTATTTTGCCTATCTAATATGTAAGCTATAGGGAGATGATTCTACCGAAAGAATCTTCGACCTGAATAATCGACTGTTTTGTTCGTTTATGTAATTAGTTAAAATCGTTTGGTTTTGGCTAATTCACGGTATGTTTCATTATAGGTATGATTTTAGTTGTAAGTCCAACTAAAGTGACTTGTTTTCTTTGATAATTAACTGCTAGATTTTTTTATTATAATCACTTACAGTTTTAAAGTTATTTATAAGCTATGCCAGCAAGGTCCACTAATGTCATAAAACATTAGTTGTTGAAAATACAAATTATTAATTTTATAAAGATAAATAAAAATCTTTTTTTTCTATCTGTTAGTGGAGTAAGACGTCAAATTAGTCTTATAATCATCTATTTAATTAATATCTTTTCCAATAAAAATGTTTTTTTTTTAAATCTTTTTGTAAAAACAACCAATAAAACAGTTATTCTTATATATTTGCATTAGGCAGATGTTTAAACCTACCACTATATTACAAGCTTGTAATAAATGTGCACGGGGAATTTTTGCTATTTAAAAAAAAAGGAGAATAAATGTAAACAAAATTAAAGATGTATAAACTTAACAAAATAAATTGTACAAACCTAATAACGTCAATGCTGACTGCTAATATAAATAAAGTCATCATGTAATCATATAATTATGAAGTTAATTTAAAATTTGTATTTTTGTTTTTTGTTAAGAGCTTGAGTTAAATTAATGTAAAATGTCAAATGATTTTAAATATATATATAACTAAAACAAACTTCCAGTGTTCTCAAACCATTTTATTTTACTTTTATATAAAATAAAATTTGATTTTTAAATATACCTATCAACCAATCACCCATGTTCTCATTTAAATGTAATAAAATCGAATCTCATGCTTTAAGACTCAGCTGCCGGCACAGTGAAAATAAAGAAATTCGATCGTATCATCAAGAAAGGCTATTGATTAGATCTTTGACCTGGGGATATAGGTAAATAGGGCAGAACTCACGATGTACCTGATTTATCTATCTTGTACGTGGTCAGACTCAAGGTACTTTACCTGTATTCAGGGGTTGGTTGGATCAATGTGTGTTTTTCGACCGGTACAATATATATATATATTGTACCAATATTGAAATTGGCACATACTAATTTATCTAAAAAAATAAGTTATAAAAATATAAAGTGTCTTTATTAAACAAAATGCAGTTGTTTTCGAAAAAAGTAAAAGGCAGATAGCGTTCTATCATTAGTTTTTGAAATAAAAGTTAAAATTGATTAATTAAAAGAGAGAGAGTTTTCCTATAGAAAAAACTAAGAGTCCATGAAAGAAGTTAAAGAGTTGTCATTATTATAAATTAAAAGTTAAAATATAAATCTTTTTTCATTCGAGTTTATTAGAATAAATGCGTATATATGTGCGATGGTAAATAAAAATAAATGTATGCATATTAAATATTAAAAAAATAAAAGGAAGTTATCATTAAAAAACACAGTGGTGGCTACTAATCAAAATTATAAAACAACACGTTTGTGATGACTGCTAATTAAAATACCCAACAACAAGATTAAAAAGGATTAGCTACTAAAGGAATTTCAACAACACATATTGCTGGTGGACATTAAAACAAAAACACTTCACATATATAAATAGCTGGATTTTTATCGGATGTTTAGTTTCAGTTTTGTTTTCAGTCTAGTTTTTAGTGTGGTCTAGTCTAGAGATAACAGTGCAGTTTATATTATGCATCCAGAAACAGAAATGCAGTGCTGAGCCACTTTTGGGAACATACGCTCTTACTTTAGCCCTAGTCCAGTGAAACAGCAAAATCTGCCCGTGAAATAATGTCTACTTAACAGCTCAGAAATCCTCTGTCAATGTTCAACTGTCTCCAAGAATAATACCAGTGGATTAGCCTCAAATCTCCTCAAGAAACTTCAAATCTAACCGGTTAGATATACTTCATTAGATGCAGCTAACAACAAGCAATATCCATGTTAAAAAAATCCTAGGTAAAACATTTTCTTATTCTCATTTATATATAGTAGCCACCGCATTATTTGCAAAGCCTCCAGAGACAAGTAATTTGAACTCTATAAGCATGCATAAAATGAACTATTGATGTGCATGTTTGTGAATGCTTTATGATTTTATAAACATCAAATATTATTTATGCTTTCTCATAAGATATATTATATTGTGTTAATTTAAAATGTGCATGACAAAAATACCAATATTATGTTAGTTAAAAATTATAAAGATATTTAAATTTAGTATAATTAATGTTAATTAAAATAAATTGTCTTTAAACTAAAACTTTATTTGTCGGTCAATTCTTTTTATCAATTCTTTTACCAATCTTTTATCCATTCTTTCACCACTAATTAAACTATATTTTATTATTGATTAAAATTAGACTGGGCTAGTTTTGGGATTGTTTCGAGCACTGGATTATGAGCCTACTGTCCAAATGCATTAGTCTTTGACTGGCTGGTGCCCGGGGTTTACTCCGAAACAAATAAAGTGTTTGAATAGTAGGAGTTTGAATCTAGCAGCTGAGGTGGGCCACAATCAGATCATGGGTATTGTTGATAGTTAAAGCTATCAATAATATTTCCCATTTTTCTCGAACATGCCGGTTCGTTCACATAACATTTATAATTAAATAAGATTATAAATGTATTATAAAGAAGTTTGAAACCAGCCAAAACATTTACAGTGTAAGTTGATCTGCAGATTGATCTGGTATAATATATATATATATATATATATATATATATATATTGTATATATATATATATATATATATATATATATATATATATATATTGCAATGGCTAAAAATATATAGCTTCCATGAAAATCATCCAAGAGTAATTTGCATGTGAGCTCCAGATTCTGAAGTCACATGATCAAAAACTTTTTTTGTAGCCCATTAAGATCAGCTAGATGTAAGAATCTCTCATGTCATATTTTAATTAACCTTATTGATTGCAATAAATGACAACTGCTAAAAATAATGGGAAATTACAATTTATTTACATTTATACATCATTAACCCCATCACCTATTAAATACAATTAGAACTCAACCTGTATTTAGATCCCATTCTTGATTATTTCAGGGTCTATACATCACTTGCACCATTTCTTGGTCAAATTTGGTCGACTTTTTTTCCATTTTATGCTTATTTTATAGTAAATTCAAAATTTAAAATTTTATTTCTTAAAAAATCTGCATATGGTGATATAGTTTGAAAAAAAAATTCAATTTTCATTGTCATATATTTGTATATAGCCCAGTCTTCTTTTTCTGGTTGGACAGCTGTCAACTCTGGCCAATGTTCTCCAGACATTTTTAAATGTGAAAGTCAGCAATCAAAACAAAATGTTTTATGCATTTGTAATTGATTTTCAAGATAAATAAATATATTTATTGTAATTTTTTATATTCATAATTAAGATTTTACATTATTTTATTGAAATATAAAGTTTAATTTGAAAAATTTTAAATTTTACAAAAAAAATATGCATGGGAAAGTAACCGCTCTTCACAACAAATGAATAACATTGACCACTACTGATTGTAATTTGCATATCAAAGACATTCGTTGATAAGAACAAAACAAATTATATTTCATAAATTTTTATGGAATTTATAATTACTTTTTACAGGATATTGACTAATAATGACTCTAGATTTAGATTTTTATTTAAAATATTTAATTTTAGATGAAGAAAATACAACAGAACTGAATAATCAGACATCGTAATTTATAAAAAATGAAAAAAAAACACTGGTGTTGACGTAATGATTGGTTGAAATATAATTCTTTTATTTTATCACTGAATATTTTTCATTTATTTTTCTTGTTTTTTTTTTTCAGTTATTAGCATTATTTTTAATTTTTCATTACATTTAACCAATTTGAATCTAAAATTATTCAATTTTTAGAAGCTGAATTGAAACAATTCTGTGTATTTTAGATTAATACTTTATGAATAGAAACAGACTAGAAATGAAATTGACAAATAATATGTCTCAGATTTTTATGTAATGGACCAATACAAAAATTAGACAGACTTTGTACAATTTATACAAGTTGATTTCATCAGCTAAAGGGTAAAAAAAAAAAACACAAACAATAACATAATGTATTAATGTATTAGTTTTTTTACCTGGGATTAAATTTAGAACAATAAACATGTTATGTAATTTAACTGCCCTATCTAGTTTGAATACTAATTAATATAATTATAAATTCTTGATTTTATTATTATTATTATGCACAGATAACATATGGTGCAATATACTTTAATTGTCTCTGGATAGATATAGATTCACTGTAGAGACTATTAATTATTAATACTAGTTATTAATACAATGAATCACAACACAGTTTTAAAACCTATTAAACTCACAGTTTGAGGATATGATAACACCGTTCAATAAACTATACTAATAACAAGTTTTGACTAACATAAATACTTTCAGGCTGTAGTGCAGATAAATAATGAAAACATAATTAAGTGTAAGATTCAGGAAACATCTGCTTTCCACTCATTTATAAACAAATATATATATATTGTAATGATATATAAATATGTCATTACATTAATTTAAAATAAAATCTTAAAGTTTGCTAATAAAAATAAAATCTATTAAAAAAAAAACAAACTAAACGCTAAAATTAAAATGTTTGTTAAATGTATATATTCGCACAGATTCAAAACTTTAAAAATATTTTAAAAAAAAAAAAAAACAAATAAATAAGTATTTGAACATACTTTTTTATAAAAAAAGTACAAGACTTAAAGATAAAATATTTTTGTAGATGAAAATGATTGTTTATTAATTATCCAAAAGCTGTGTAATTAAAAAGTCAGATCAAAATTAGATAAAGAATAAAGAATTAGCTTATCCAATATAGAAGCAGTAAATAAAGGCCCGGACCATAACGAAAAAATGGAACAGTGACGTCTTTGTTCATGAAATCCATAGGAGGACTATAAAAAGGAAAATATTGAGTTCCAGTGAGTTTTTTTTCAACTTGATTTGGTGAGACGAACGATAAAGACGCACTTGTCATTCTCTCTCACTTAGTTTAAAAAATGAAAAGACTGTGATACCAGAATTTAACCAGCTAATGCTACCTCCAAAATATCAGACCAGCCTTCCCTGAAAGTCTTCGTGGGAATTTCCAACAGGAACATGGATTCTACTGTGAGCTATATGAACTAAACAATTTTTAAAATCATAAAAAAAAAAGAATAATTAAGAACTTTCATCCGGGTTTGATAAATTAATAAACAAGCCAACTTAAATGTTAAAATGAACTCTTATCTGACTTTTGTAAGTTTTTAGATCAAATTAATAATGTTTAATTTTATATGTTTTCCGATTGATAAACATCATTTCCATTTTTTTTTCTTATTGTATAAATTATTTATTGTTTAAATTTTAAATGAGGAAATTTAAAGTTGGGTATAGACATTGCATAGATTCATTAGTGGTTGATTATGTTGTGGTTTTCACATTCGATTAGAATATATAGGTCAATAATGTCACTGCAGCATCTTATGATGAATGCTAATGGGATTTGTGTATTCCCTATGCAATTGACGTTATCAATGATTTTGTATTTTGATCGGTTGTGTTTATTTTGAAGTGTTTTTAACTGTGGAATCTGTGCAGCCAATCTATACTCGACATTATAAAACAAATTGTATAAAATTCATCTGTGCGAATGTATCTAAATGTTAAATTTAAGTCGGGCATGAATGGCTATATAGTTTTGTAAAGTTATATTAAGGGAGGGTAATCTTAGGTTATTCATTTTGTAGTTGAATTGGCTCAGTGGATTAGATATATTTGTGTAATTAGTAGATGTAGTATGAGATCCGCTACAGGCAGGATTGCATATATACGTCACACCTTCTGTTTGCCTATGGATGGGTTTGTAAGACGGCAAAGGACCGCAATCCATTCCTATGGAGTTTTATGTTTATTGTTCTACTCGCCAACAGATG
This sequence comes from Epiperipatus broadwayi, assembly GCA_028023455.1. Lineage (NCBI taxonomy): Eukaryota > Metazoa > Onychophora > Udeonychophora > Euonychophora > Peripatidae > Epiperipatus > Epiperipatus broadwayi. The sequence goes on along the minus strand of JAQFVV010012472.1, from coordinate 2,025,069 downwards.
TAGCATTCCTATTGGTGGAGAGACAATGTCTTCTCTAACTCTACTTACTGTTCATACATACATTCCTGACAGTATAGTATTTTGTGCTGTTGTATTTTCATGCTACATTGAATACATAAATGTATCAGATGGATTGATGCCGGTTTGACGGCGAACTTTTTGGCCTAAGGTTAAATAAGGGATAGAATATTTTCTTTTCAAATGCAGATCTATGTAGTCTATTCATACTTGACAATCTTAAAATAAATATAAATTCATCTGTAGATGATTTAAAATTTTAAAATAATAAGTTAAATTAACAGAATATTAAAATCTAAAAAAAATAATTAATGTTGTTCCTCAAAATTTAAAAATGATTCAAAATTATATATGTGCATAAATAAATATTTTTATGTGTTAATTTTTGGCAGTAGCTTTTATTTATTTATATTTAAGATATAAATTAAGATATAGATTATTATCTCTGTGTCTCCACTGAGCTAGTGACTTGGGCTAACGATCTAAATATTAAATAAAGTGGAATCTTATCAGTGCGTATCTGCCTACTTTATAAATTTTTCCAGGCTCAAATGCCTAGATGGTGCCCCTGTAGTGCAGATTGCAGTTAGATTCGATCTCCACCTTCATTTGGATCGTTATAATATATAAATGAAGCATATATTATATGATAGGAATGTTTTGCCTAAATTAAGAAGATATTTATCTCCTAATTGGCTGCTCTGTTTATCTAAAATTTAATTACATTTTCAAAAATAATGTCATTTCCACTCACCTAATTATAAAATAAATGCCTTTACAATTGTTAATTAGATAAAATATTTTGTTTTAAATTATTTTAAAATAACTTAAAATTAATAATGCCATATACATTTATCAGTGCACATACTTATATATATATATATATATATATAAGTATGTAACTGTTATGTATATATATATATATATATACATACATACATACATAACAGTTGCTTAGTAACAATGTTGAAAACCTTTAATTTTAAATTCCTATATAATTTCCAAATTATATATAGGAAGCATAACAAATAGATGTTACTGACCTCATTGAAAAAATTAAAAGATTGAAGTGGAGTTGGGCTGGACATATTATTAAAAGAGATGATAATAGATGGACAATTGAAATTTTAAACTGGATTCCAAGAGATTATAAAAGACCCAGAAAGAGACCACATGTGAGATGGATGGATGAAATAAGAAAGTGTGCAGGGGTGATGTGGAGAAAAGAAGCTAAAGATAGGAAAAGATGGATTGAACTTGGAGATACCTTCATCCTGCAGTGGATTGATAATGGTTGATGATGATGATGATGATGATGATATCACTTCAATATATATATAGAAATTCCAAAACAATATTTGCAATTATGTGCCTATTGTGCAATATTGTGCAGGATGAATTTAATTTTATTATTATGTTTAATTAGTTACATGTCAACTTTAATTTTGAACTGCTTATGCTTAATAAATAATATTTACATACTTACTGTCAATTTCATAAGTTCTGAAAAAATTACTTCATTGTAAATCGAAAGATTTCACTTGTTGATTTAGAAATAATATGCAGTGAATTAAATGTGAAGATGTTTAAAGCTTCACACTCTTAAGTCAAAATGGTTCAGACTGGCTTATATATATATAAATTTAAGTAAAGAAGAAGATGGAACTACCTTTTTCTTATAAAATCTCTATCTTGTGTTGCAACTTGAGAACTCCCTATACAGTCATCCTTACAGCTGATTGGTTGTCATATAAGCATTCTAAAAGAGCATGCATGAAGGTTTCACCTTTCATTTTAGTGTCAACAGAATTTAATTACCTTGTATCAGATATATAGTAATTCTAATATATGGCTGGATGTAAAAAATATTATTTCTATCAGCTGATCAATCAACATCATTATCAGTGAATATTTACTATTAGATTTGAATTAAAAAAATATTTATAATGATACAAAAATTCATTTCCTAATATCCAAATTTCCAATCTGTATAGACATTTCAATAATTTCAATTAAATAAAAATGTATTTAAAATATTCGAGACTTTTCTACACAATAAAATGTAAATTTTTGATGATGACTTTTAGCTTACCATGACAAAACCCCACGCAATATCTTCCTATTGTATGCATTAAATAGTAATTTCAATTAATATTTTTACATGATTTTCTTATCTTTATTTACTCCTAATTATAACAGAAAATTGTGTTTAATTCTTTAAAATTGTTCCAATGATTAAGAATTTATGAAAAAAGTGTTTAAATATTAAAAAGTTTCTTAAATATTAACATGTATAAATGGTTTTTCATATTGTGCACATACATTTTTTAAATATTATATATCTGTTAATGTTATATTTGCATCTTTACATTAACACATTCATAATTTGGATTAGTATACAAAACTCAGCACAATATTTTAATATGCCTCCACATATAATCTTTTATTTTTCTCTTTTTTAATTAATACCTATTTTTACAATTGTATATTTCCTCTAATTACATAACTTGACCATTATATCATTTCACTTTAAAAATGAGGAACAAATTTGAATCATTTATAATAAAAGTATTATATTTTATTATATAACTCAACATTTTGACTTCTCTTTAAATATCTCTAGTAAGATTACTGTTTTTCAGATGTTAATTATTTAGGACTTTTAATTCTTCTAATACTTTTGTTATTATTTAAAGAATACTCATGATTCAAATTAGATATAACAGACAATAGGCACACAGACAGACATAAGATATATAGATAGTAGGTAGATTGAAATCTATATATATATATTAATTAAAATAGCTGACTTCAGGACAAGAATCTTTCAATCATTTATGGAAATTCAATAAACGAGCAGATATTTACTAAGCTAGCAAAATATTGGACTATTTTTTTGCTTTTACCTCCAGTGCAGCAGATTAGATAAACACATATGTACTAATAGATGCTTAAATGATTATAAAGTTGGCTATAGGCCTACTCCTACACCTACTTGAAAAATGAAATAGTTATTAATTGTTATTCATATTCAAATTCCAAGTCGTGGTCAATGGGCAAATATGATAACTCCTGCCTCACAAGAAGCTTAACATATACACGTATATATATTTATAAACACACACACAAAAAAATTTGCTTAACACGTTTTATAAAAAGTGATTGTAAAACAAATATTCTTGATCAACTTTCATTTTTAATAACAAAATGTGAGTCACCATATACACACATACAGATGTTAATGAGTAGGAGCTTAAATTGTTTCAGTCTATTTATTTTCAAAGTAATTAAATCGATCATGCGTTATTTTCAATTGCAATTTTATAAGTATGACGATGTTACTAAGATTGTTTTATTATTTCACAACAAAAAGTAAAAAGGTTAACAAGGAAAAAATAATTGTATTTTACAATAACAATATTACAATTTGTTGTTACTTGAACTTCTTAGCTTTGATTTTTGAGTAAATGAAAAGGAATACATTAGATTTAATTTTTATTAAATGTAAACTTACCTCTCACGTCCCTCTTCAAATTAGTTCACTCTTATAGGCTGAACCAAAAAAAGCAACAGCAATCGCATAATATATATATATCAATGAAAATAGGAAATGAAGAAAATAAAAAAGAGAAATAAGAATCGAAAATGAAATAAAGAGGGAGGGAGGTGAAAAAAGAAAAAGAACAGAGAAGTAAAGAGAGATAAGAAAACAGACCTATATTAATAGATTAGATTTACAAATTTAAATCATTCAAATATTTCCTGTAAAAAATTGTTGAAAGTAATTTCCTATCAAAATAATAAACAATGAATTAAACCATAAAACAGATTACTTTAAAAGAAGGACTGAAGTGATTTTGTAAAATGTTAATTGATTCTTACATGTTAATGTATTGAGTTTTGATGTAACAAGAGTACCAAACTCTCCATATAGTAGTGCCTCCAAGAGCAAGCCTCTGTAACTAATGGATGCAGGAAGGTTTATGCATAAAATCCATATCTACTGCTTACCCATTGAAGATCCCCAGACTGATTTCTAGCTTATGGCTTTCATAAGTGAGGAGCCTCGGATTTGAGAGGTTCCAAGGCTTCTCACTGATAAAAACCAGAAGCTAGAAACTAGTCTGGGGATTTTGGATAGTAGTCACTAGATTTAGGCAGATGTAACCTCCAATAATAGTACTTGAAACATGCATTATTCAGTTTCTACACCTTGTAAGTGTCTAATTGTTCTGCGGTAAATATGACATTTTGGAATTATATCATCTGTCAGAATGTCAATTTTAATCCACTAAGATATGATAGAGAATTATCATGAAATGTACTGTATACTGTTAACAGATTAGTCAGTTGTAATGTCTATATAAATTTAGTTTAAGAAAAAGTAGTTGTTATTGTAAGCCAATATTTAAAAAGTTACTGGGTAGACATTTTTAAAAGATGTAACAAATTTGACTTTATAATCAATGTTTTGAGCTTAACTGAATGCAGCAGATCAAAAAAATTGAAAATTCATTTCAAATTTAGATAAAAAAATATTAATGAGTATTTAAAATATAGAAATTTAATCTGTCTGTAATAAAGTTGGAGATAAACAATAGGTTTAACATCTTTAGAAATTTTTCTTCATCATATTAGTGTCATATATCTCTTACGGAAGTGCATCAACATATATCTGACCAACATAAATCAACTTTGAATTTTCACTCTTCAACTAAGAATAGCAAAATGCCTATTTGAAATTGTCAATTGAATAGCTAAAAATATTGTACATGATCTATCTACCTGATAATGCATGGATATATTCTACAATAAATAATGTAGAAAATAAATACTTTATTAATACATGCACCAAAAATGATTTCAGCACATTTGTGTCATATCCACAATTAATTTAAAACTAAGCACATTATATTTCATATGTGAATTGAAAAAAAAGATTAAAGCAACTTTTCAAGTAAAATATATAAAATCTCTATTAGGACAATTAGCAAAAAAAGTTAAAGAAGATGATTGAAATTAAATTTATGAAGTAATAAAAATAACCCATGTAAATGCTATCTAAAAATGTGTAATGAATTCTCATTGATCAAAAAATATATACAAATCTTAAAAAATTAATTATCTAGAAATGTATAATAATTAATTAATCAAAAAATATATACAAATCTAAAAAAATAAAAAATAAAATTTTAAAAAATTATGCTTCAATTTTTTAAGAAAATAGAAATGGTAATAATGTTTTCTTTTGCAGAAGCTGTTTATAAAATGTTGATATTAAAAAATGATTGGTTTGTTGCTCAGTTTGAGCAGTGTGACAGTCCTAGAGCTGCAATCTATGGACATTGAGTTCCCAAGTTGACCTCTTTACTTGGCACTAAACCACAAAATCAAAAAATTGCATTACTCAGTAAAAAAAAATGAGATTTTTCTATCCATTGAAATCATTAAAAAATAACATTTCAGAAAATGTAGAAAATTATTTAATTTTTCAAAATCTTTAAGTTGTAAATATTTGCACTTTATTTCCGAAATAAACTGAGATCTTAAGTTTCATAAGTTAAGCAAGTAATTAGTTGTGGGATATTAAACCAAATAAGAAACAAATAAAAAAAACAATTATCTTCTCAAATTTTAACAAAATTATATTATGAAATATTTCAAAATATTTTTTTATCATTTAAAGAATATTCAAGTTGAACAATAATTCTTTTTTTTTTAAATAATATTCTTAGCCAAAATTATGTTCATAATAAAAGTAACAAACTAAAATATCCTTTTCAGGGTGAGATGTTGTTATTCAATGTAATTTTTTTAATGAACTTTTTAAAATTATTTTTTTCTAAATATGGGTTGATTGAAATGTCGGAACATTAAGTGATGATACATTTGACAGCTGATTGTGAAAAAAATATGTAACTAAAAAATTGTCAAGATTTAACACTCTTTTATATATTTGCAAAGTAATTGGAAGAGGATACTAATGTTACTTTAACTTTTCTTAACTCTCCTATGGCTGCCAGTAGCACTATTTTGCCATTTTTTATTTGATAGTAGAAAGTGAAATTAAAAAAATAATATTAATATTTTAGTTCCAACATGATCTAGTCCTGTCTATGCCATTAATTATTATGTTTTTGTGCTCCGGCTTCCAGATTATTTGTGAGATTACTTTGAGAACATGTGACCAAATATAACATTTGCAAAAAAAAAATAATTTTTGTCTATTTTATTTAAACATTTGTGATTATTTTTACACCATATTTGTATAATAATTATTAAAAATAAAAGTATATATTATTACACTTTGATTTTCTTTGAATGTTTTATTTTTAAATAGAAAATTACAATGAATAATATTAACACCATTTTTAACACAATAATCAGCAAAGTTTATGATATTTAAAAAATTATGAATGCAATTTTAAATTGTAAAACAAAATTTGATAGATTTATCATGGCTTTACATTAATTTGTTTACATTTAAAATAAAGTTCACTCAACAAAGCATTTTTTTCCCAAGGGCTATGCTGATTTTCTTTTACACCATCCAATTAAAAAAACTTTCATTATTCTCATTATGTATTTTGTTTTATTATTTCTTTCTATGTTTTCAAAGTTCACATATAACTTTTTAGTATGTTTTTCATCTGTAATCCTTTATTTCCAACAAATTTATTAGAATTTATTAAATTCTAATACAAAATAAGGGTTTAATATTAAAATCAAATGTTGAATGATTACAAAAATCGCCTTCACCAGTTGAAAAGTTAGGATTAATATAGTTCAGTGAAGATTTTTATGTAAAGTAAGAAAGGGTAATTGAACAGGTGGTGAATTATAAGATTTTTAAAATAAGGCTATTCATGATCTAAAAAAAGATCACATGATATTAGTTTTGAATGAGATATAACATACTATCTGCTAATATTGTCACTAGCTATGTCAATAAAATTCTGAGGTATAAAACTATTTTTGTGATAGTAGTCATATTCATTTTATGAATACTTATGCTTCAAACATTGGATGATTTTATGCAATGATGGATAGTGTTATTGTATCAATGTCATTAAAACACATTTTCTCTTCTTAAAGAATTTAATGCATAAGTTAGTAGAAATAATAAACTATTACCCAAAGTCATGAGAAATAATTGTATATGCTCTGTATATTGAATGATTAGTTATTATTTAACTTATGTATACATGGATTAATATAATCATATGTTTAGTTTTTTTAGAAGATTATGTGATGTTTAAGCAACAAAGTGATTAAGCTGAGTACTGCTTAATTAGATTGCTAGACTTATAAGATAATGGAGATTAAATGACTTGATGATTGCATGTGTAACAGTTTCAAATTATAATGACTATCTAAATAAAGGGGCTTCAGATGATGATCACATTTGATGTTTGGGACAGATGTTCCTCAAGCAGGTACATAATACTAAATAAGGTAAGTTTAATTAACTCTAGAAAATATCGTTAAATAAACAAATGCATAACTCTCATGATTATGACCAATAAAAACTAAAATATCAAGCTTTTCTAAGGAAGACGGTACTGAGTTGCTAAAGTAATAAATAAATAACTAAGTAAGCTAGAATATGATCGCCTCTGTAAAGTCATATCCAAGTCTTGTAATAAGGCAATGATGGAAATATATTTGCTTTTGCGAAGTTGAATGGGTCGCGGAATGAAGGAGTGAACGTTTTCATATAACCCTTAATAACTCTTATTACAGGCAGGAACAATTCACTGCACTGGTAACAAGAAATAAGAAGACCATATGAGTCTAGAAAATGAAAGGGATATCCCCGCATTTGCGTGGAAATTATTTAGAATAAACCCGTCAATCAAATTTTCCGAAGCAGGGATAAACGCCAGCTGAAGAAACGCAGTAAAACAATCATGAAATTAGTCAACCCAGAAATGCTATATTTATATATAATAATAATAAATATGTGGACTGAAATCCGAATCTATAAAACAGAAATGGTCATGTCATAAGTTTATCCTATGAATATATCTATTCTATAGGCTAAATCAAGGCCTACGCAGTTATGATATATAATAAAAGATTTTATAAAGAAATTAATCCCTGCTCAATTAGAGATCCGCTCCACAAGTCTTGCATATAGATGAAAATATCGATACAATAGCTACGACGATAATATTAGATTGGAATTAAAAGTTTTAAAGAATAAACTATCATATCGTATAGTATACATATATCTGTTAAAATAAAACGAAGTTTTATTTTAACTTTGAACATTAAATTTATTTTAAAAGAAAACTGAAAGTTGTTTACAAATCCTGTAAGCTGTATCCATATATGTTCTTATAAAAGAGAACAAAGTTTGCTTTTAACATTTTAACACTTGAGCTTAATTTTAAATTTAAAAGTTTTTCTTTATGCAAATCATTCAAATACTAATTTTGAAACAATAAAAAAAAAAAAAAATCAGAATCAGAGGGAGGGGATTTAAATGTTTTAATTAATTAATGGACTATTATAGATTTAGTCTCAAATATATTTACTAAAATTGTCTCATTTAATTCTTAAATAATAAGTCTAGCAAATTTAAGATTGATATTACAGTAGTCTATCTTCCTTACTATGTCTAATTAAACGTGCGTTAAGAAAATATTTAAATAAACAATATAATATCTAAATAAACATTTTACTTTTTTTTTTTTTTTTTAAATAAACATTTTACGGAATGATTATAACCATCTACAGCAAAGAAATAGGTTTTATCATTTAAAATTTATCATTATTAAATTATTATTTAACCAGACTTTTGAAGGATGTTGGCTAACTAGTAGGATTGGCTGGTCATTCTGTGATATTATAGTTGAGGCTTTGTATTGGTGGAAATGCTATAGCAGGTCAGCAACATGATTGTTAAATGTAGGCAAGTGCTTTATCGGGAACTCCATACTCAGCTGCACCGGAACTGGGCAGAGAAATTGCGGCAATCCACTCCTTCATAGCATGATGTAATTTAATGACAAAAAAATAAAATTACAAATAAAAGTCTTTCAGAAGAAGTGTATTTTTTCTAAAGTAGTAACCAATTAATCCCCCCCCCTCCTTTGCTTCTATATACATCTTGCTCCAATCAAAGGTCCAGCTATTTTCCATATTAATCAATCAATCAAACTTAAAGCAAAACTCTTTTCTTATCTAAAAGAATCCCACTGCAATTTAACTTTGAAGTCTTGCTAATTACATTCCTTAGTTGAATTCTGAATGACTTTAATCCAATCCCACATATTCTGACACCTTTTCTTTAAACAATTATAAAACCAGAATTTAAAATTATACATACAAATTTTTATATATATATATTTCAACTTAGTATCAAAATATATACATAAAGTGCAACTAAAATATTATCATCACAAACCTTTAGGAAACCACATTGAGTTATGTTTAATTTAAAGTTTAAAGATAAAACTATTTTTTAACCTGTTGTTAAATTATTTCAATCTCATCGCAGATTCATGACATTACATCCTTGTAATAAGCTAAATGTTTATTTTAGTGGAAAAAATAAATTCTTAATTTTAAATTTTAGTCAGGAAGTAATTTATTTGATGAGGGAGGAAGATCCTTCGCCTTTCTGTTGCTATTTTTCAACTAATCATTTCTTTATTGATTATTAGGTTGTATGTTCTATACTTTTTATTCTGGCTGAAATGCTACTATCTCATATTGAAACACAGACAATAATAAAAGATTTTATTATTTTCCCATAAATATTTTATTTTATAACAAAATAAAATATAATAAATGATTTTATTACTTTGTTATAAATATTTTATTTTATAACAAAATAAAAATATAATAGCAATAATAATAAAATTTACATCATTTTTTTTTTTTTTTTTTACAAAATATCAATAAAATATATAAAAATACAATATGTTTTATTAATGTGATTCCAGTAATTTATTATTACCCTGGCAGGATTATTTTATTAATTTTAAATCTAATTATGCCCTGCTAGGTTTTACTTTTAAACATACATAGATAACTAATTTTTTTACATATTATTTTTACTTATTGTGAAGAAATGAAGAATAAAATATTAAGCCTTAAAATGTCAACATGTTAATAATACATATATATTGTTTAAATATATAACAAATATAGATGATTTGCATATAAATCGATTAGTATAATTAAAAAATAATTTAATTCTGTTTATTGTTCATTTTATTTTATTTTGAATAATTGAATAATCATTTTTTTGGCTGAAATTGCATAATTTATATATAAATAATATTTTTAAATTATAAAATATCATACCATTTATACCTTTTTAGATACTTTATCAATACTTTTATTTGTATTAAACTAACAGTTTCGACTAACAGTTTCGACTGTCCTGCAGTCACCATCAGAGCTACAATATTCAAATATATAATTATACACTTAATACACTTATCCACATATTGATATACATAATTAAATACACAATATAAACAAAAATAATTATACTTTTAAATTGTAATAATGGTACAAATAAAGAATAATTACAGAAGTGCTTTTAAGATTTGTAATCATTAACTAAAGTTATATAAATTAGAAATAGATGTCATTACATTTATTTTTTAAAATTTTCTTTGAAATTATTCTCTTTCTATCACATCTTTCTTAAGGTAATATACTTGTGTAATATGAATTGAAGTTAAATTTAAAGTTACCCAGATTTTTTATGGTCAAAGAATACTATGTGGTATTAGATTACTTATGTATAGCATTTTAAATGCAATTATAAGGTATACAAAGACAAAACTCTCCATACAGTAGTGCCACCCTGTGCCAAACAGAGTAATCAATGGATTCCAGAAGGCTTGTGCATAAAATCCCTATCTAGTGCCTACTCATCCAATATCCCTGGACTAGTTTCTGGCTTGTGGCCATCATCAGTGAGGAGCCTTGGATCTGAGAGCACTGCACCTAGATATTAGGCACAGGGTGGCACTACTGTATGGAGAGTTTTGCCTTTGTTTACAACAATTATGTGCTAGTATAGAGAAGGTGATCATGTGATGTTTAGTGGTTTAATTATAAGGTATCTAGTGTTCATTTATAAGTATATTTTTGTAAAGAGATCTTGACTCAGCTATGTTTGATTTTTGCATTCATACATAAATTGATAAATAATAATATTTTATATATACATAATTTTTTAAGATAGATTTTTTAGAATTATTAATTAATTTGTTTATATTTGGATGAACATAAAATAAATAATGCTCTATACCAATAAATTTAAATATTATTTAGAAACAACATAAATATCTATTTTTTATTACTCTTACTTCTATTGACATTATAAGATTTTTATTAAATTTATTTAATGTATGCAAAATTTATCTTCTATCAAATAAGCTACATTCATAAGTACTTAAAAAATAGTTCAATACTTTGCATTTTGTTACTCTTATAGCTGAATAACTTTTTATTGCAATATAAAAATGTTTAAAACTAATCATTTTATGTATCATTGGTAGATGTGATTTAAAAAAATCTCTATATTGAATAAATTTGATGAAAAATTCTTAATTTAAATAATCATTTATTTGTATATCTAAAAATTTAATATATATATATATATATATATATATATATATTATATATATACAAATATATGATTATATATATATATATATATATATATTGTGCCCATTTTAATTTAGCCAGCAGCTAAATTTGTAATCATGTGAATGAAAGGAAATATGGAACCAGAAATCATCATCACATTTTTATATAGGAAAGGAAGCTGTAGTGTACCCAAGTTTAAACCCTACAAGGTCAAGTTCTATAAAGTCTAAGACAGAAAGAGAGTGGGGGAAACAGTTATCTTCTTTATTTGTTTGTGTGTTGACAAAACTAAAAAAGAGTAATACATATCTTTTAATTATTCAATAGTTCTTTTTAAAAGTAAGGCTATAACACATATAGGCAGTTGCCTGTAGACAAGCTATTTAGTTTGTCATTTTCATATTTCAAATATTAACTTTCTTCAAAATTAATCTACACTTGCTAAATTCTACTATTTTTATTCTCTATTTCTATTTTGTTTTCTATGGTTATAATTTGAGTTTAAAAGTTTTAAGGATTTAATTTTAAATATTAAAAGTATAGTTTCTAAGAAGCATTCAGATTATTTTAATAGGCCAGTTTTTATAAATGATTTGGATGATAGAGTGTGAGTGTATTGCATAAATAAATCTACATTTACACATATTGAAAAAAAAATGAAAAAAAAAACAATTGTGTTAAACTATTTTTTTTACTGAAAGGTTTTGGCTTTTTGTTTGTATCTGTATTTCTTAAAACTCAGAAGTCTAGCTTAAAATCTTCTCATCAGAGATCAAAGAGAAAAGATAGAATTTTATAGTGGTGTAAAATTTGTCAGTAAAGTGAGAAAAAAACTATTATGATAATTTTCCTTCAAAGCAGAATTTATCCAGAAATTATGTTATTGTGAATTTATTATTTATTTTACCAGCAGTTAAAGGAAAATCACATGATGAATCTAATTAGATGAGTTGACTGAAAAATAGAATGTAAAGACTCTGAAAAGTCAGTTAGTAGAGAGTTTTTTAATATTGAAACTGGGGAAAAAAACAAGCTTTAAAATTCTGCAAGATATCAATTTGAAATCATTTTTTTATATAAAAATTTTTTTGAAGATTAATATGAATGAAATGGCAGGTTAAAATCTATCTATATATCTCAAGTATGTCTATCAGACCACCATACAGCCAACACATCATATAAGAAAAAAAATTGGCTGAAGTAAAAGTATCTACACCTTATGATTGATGGGGAGAAACTGACAGGGCTGCTCATCCATATTTTAAGTAGAAGAAAACATTCACCTGCATTTAAAAGCTGAATGAAAATAAATAATCAGCTGATAAGTATTAAACCATGCAAGTTCAGATTCCAGTGACTGAGTTTAAACCCCAGCAAAATTATAAATATGAGAACAACAGATGTCCTCCATCTACTAAACGAATCATGCTAAACAGAAAAAGAAAAAACTGTTCCAGTACCAAATGGTTCCTACTGAAGCAAACAACCTTCATCATCATCATCACCATAAAAGAATTACAAACCTCAATTCAAACAAAGAAAGACTGTTCCAGTGAATCATGGAAATTGGTCATATACCCATGGTACAGATTGGTATGTGTTTGCTGCAAAAATATGAGACATTTAACAAGCTGAGTTTGAACTCTTGGAAGCCTCAACAAAAATAAAAGGGACTGGTAATATAAATTTTTATTATATATTTTTGTTTTATGATATCAGGGACTATTAGTAAAATTTTTAGCAATAAAGTTTTATATCTTCTTATGTATGAACGTTGAGAACTAAAATCGAGTTAAATCAAGATTTTTTTTCAGTAATAATAGCTATAAGCTTGATCAATGATTTTATGTATGCTAAAATTATTATACCCACTTATTGATGAATTTTGTTTTCTAAAGGGTATTATTGTATATTAATCTAAATTTACGAAAGTTTGTTAATATGTAACAAATTTTTTTTTGTATTATTTGTTTTTAAATAATATTTTAGTTATAATGGGGATAAACACACACATACACGGTAATATAACAATACTCACCACATGTATATAATTCCGTATGAATGTGAGAATAAATAGTCATATAGTATTAAAAATATTAGACTATGTTTTTTTTTTAGTTAAGGAGTAGCAATCTCAATAGCTTAGAGAGGGGAAAGGAATAAGTAATTCAAAACTGGTTTCTGGAAATCTTTTTTTTTTCGATTTAATTAACACTTTTTCTAATTAATCATTCTATTTTAGATCTTAAGTTTAGATGTATAAATATCTAAAATTATGTGTGCACAAAGTGTTTATTTTTTTATATGAAATATTTTTCTTGTGGTTGGAAAATGTTAGCAATTTGTTATCCAAGTTGTTACACGTTATACTATGATAAACAAATGTTGGATATTGTCATAACGGTAAAGGGGGAAAATTTTAATATTAATCTTACGAGTTCAATATAATAACTTATAACTATTAGTCATATAAATTTTCATTTCTATATTTAATTATATGTATGTGTTAGTAATGCAGTAATAAATGTTAATTTGTTTTATTAAACGAGGCATATATATTCATTAAGAGTATTCTTTATTAGTTGTGATCATTCATCATCACTGGTGAATATTAATTGTTTAAGTTCTTATTTAGATATACTAAAATTAGCCAAATAGTTATGAATTTCTAAAAACTAAATTTTATGTTAGGCTTAGTTCTGAAGCTGTGGATGGAAGTACCAGCATCATCATCATCACATTTTCAATTAATGAGCTAGATAAATGTTTAAAGGCCAGAAATAAATAATGATTTATTGGTATTATAATAACCACCATTCCATCATCTACATCAGTCAAGGATGAGTGAATTGCCAACCTAAATTAATAATGTAATATGAGCTAGTAAAACTTATGAAGGTACTAAAACGCATTTATCATATTAAAATCTAGAAGATAATTTTTGTCTGATGCATTTTATATACACCACTATAGCTTAAGGATGTTTTGTGCTTATCTTAATATTAGTGCATAAGGTGATATGGGTCTAAAAGCAAAAATCATACATTTTGTTAGAAATAAGTATCAAATGGGTTCAAACTCGGTACATTTGAAAAGGTTATAGAATATAACTTTGTCTAGGTACAGATAACCTAGTGGTGCCCTGATAGACCATATTCACTACATATTCACTTGTTATTTACTTAGATGTTCACTTAATATAAAACCAAGAGATAAAAGCAGGTAAAATTTACTGTTGGATTTATTGAGGAAATATTTTTATTACGTCACCAATGTATTCTCCCACTTGTTGTTATTTTAGGAGTTATAATGTCTTAATAGTTTATTTAAGTTACAATGTGTTTTTATTTGTTATTGAGAATACAATGGCTGCCTAACTAGGGTATGAAATAGGCCAGATACCAGATAACTGAAATGACTAGTTTCTAATCATTACTATTATGATATTATTTTGCTATCTTGGAGTTGATTTATATCTATCTCATCATCATTTTCTCCCTCAAGACACAGACATTATATATGTTGTGAGAATATTAAGTGGATATGATATTTTAGCTACAATGTATAAAAAAAAATCTTAAGTAGAAATTAATTTAAGTTACAATGCCTTTTGATTGATAATTAATATTTTGGTTACAATGTATTTTGGTTACAATGGCGTTTAATTATTTTAGTTACACTGATTTTAAGGCCAACTTGTTCAAATTAATATTAATAATTAATAATTTAGGTACAATGGCTTATATATTTAAGTTACAATTGTGGAATTATATATATATATATATATATATATATATATATATATATATTTAACCCGTGCAAATCTTCGTCTCTAATATATATATATATATATATTATTGAGAGACCACTTAGATTGTTTAAATAGTTTAATTTACTAGAAAACCATGTAACATTTATTTTTCATTCACATAAATTTACTTGATAATGATTATAATTTAAAGAATCAAAAATATCTGTATATAAGTTATAAATTATAACTGTTTATTTGTACCACTGTTATAATTTAAAAAAATTATATATAGTATACTTTTAGTGGGTAGCCTTAAATATATGCTACATGAATAAATTAAAGAAAAAAGAGAGAGAGAGAGAGGATAGATGTAGTTAGTTTGTAACCATAATTTTTTTAAGAACAAATTAATAATAAGAGAAAGTTAGTAGATTTTTTGTTTGAAAGACAATTTTAAAATAATTGGGGACAAATCAAACAAATTAAGCAGGAGAAAAAATTGCTTAAGTAAACTAACAATTAGATTTATTATTTTTTTTAAAAAAAGGGTTCTATTTGTAAAAAGAAAGGGAACAAGAGGATTTTTTAAGTAATTAAAACAGTGATTACTTATATTTTCTCGGAGAAAAATAATTAAAAAAAAAATAAAAAAGGAAAAGATTTAATCAACCTTTTGCTTTGTTAGTTTTGTTGAATTTTGAAAATACTTAAAGCAGTAAAATTAAAAATAACCAATTTAAAACAAAATTAACATAGACAACTCACTATAAATAAAAATATTATTTAATACATCAATCCAGCATTCATTTCTTAATGGAATCTTTTCAAGATGTTTCTTTTTACATAATCACATGTGATGTAATGTGATGCACTGTGGATTCTCCTTTATTGCAGTCAGGAATCTCTCAGCCACAATTCCCAGAGAAACTTGTTAGCCACCTTACCTTCTTCTTCCATTCCCCACCCCATATCTTTCCTATATTCTTCATTATCCTGCTCCATCCCATTTCCACAACATAATCTTTGTAAACTCTATAGCTTTTATATCTAAATCTTCCTTATCTTTCTCCAAACCGAACACAAAAACCAAGGACCCACTTTCTGTATAATCACTTTGTTTATATTTATTTTCCCACAACTTCATTATTTGTACCTTTTCTGCTTGCAGGCATTTATTTACATTCAATTAACAAATGCTTAATATTTTCTATGCTTTCTTTACATAAGTTTCAGGCTAACTCATCCATATATTTCCATTTATGTGTATATTCCCTTGTTACTAAAGATCCTGTTTGAGCCTTAAACAGTAAACTACTTTCCTTGCTGTTATCATAAATTAACTCACACCCAATATTCTGTTTATTACTCTCCATTCTAGTTCTCCATCTCCCCAACCACCTATTTTTCATTAATGCATCTATTCTTCTATCCCATTCCTTGCCATTATAACACTCAACAATTCTTCTAAGACAACCATCCAACCTTTTGTATAAGTAAACTGACAATTTTTTTTTATCTAAATCATCTGCATACCATATTACCTTCATCACCCATCTTGATGCTGTCCTTTACTCATAACCTAACTAAATACTATTTTGGCTATTTTCCTATTATCCACAAATTACAATTACCCTACAGCAAATCTCTCCAATGGACATTATTTACATTATATTACAATAAATAAATTTATTGTTTTTAATTTTATATATAGAAGGCAAAATTATGAACAAATTTTAACATTGAAATTTGATCATTTAAAGTATTTAAAGCCATAAGTAAAAATTTTGTACAAAAATTGTTATAAAAAGAAACTTAATCAAATTATATAGTTCATAGATTTAAAATTTAATTAGATTAGGTAGTTTGCATGCTTTAATTAATAATCCTAATAAAAAATCTAAAAAATGAATAAGGTCAAGTGGGGACAGATACATCATAGACAATGGTTAGGTTTTTCAAAAAAGATAATTAAAAATTTTAATCTATTTGTTTTGGCATTGAGTTCCTTCACACAGACTTTATAGACTATTTGAAATATATTTATTGTGATTGCTAACAGATGGATTTTGATCTCTAAGAAAAGCAGGTACTACTCTGGTGTCATTTTATAGTTAATGGGCTATTGATGTCATATAACCCATACCATGAATAATCTTAAGAGTTTTATAGTTTTAATGCATATATGATAAAGCCACCATTTGGTGTTTGTTAGTTGAGACACAATGTAGTTCCAGTTAATTATCTGGAGAGCATCTACCAAAAGTCTGAAATGTAAGACCAGATTTAACCTGCCATTGCCATGAAGTGTATTCCCTGTGCTATTTATTTTATTTGCCAAAGATCTATCAAATAGAAGCATTCTCTTATTAAGAAAAGGGTCATATGTGCATGAATGAATCTTGATCTGAATTTACATCTACAGAGTACAACAAACTAAGGATGATTTAAAAAAAAAACTAAACCTACAGAAATAAACATTACAATTCCAAATTGACAAAATGAAAAAAAAACAAAACAAATGAACAATGTTCAGCTCTACAAAAGACTTAACAAAAAGACTTTACAAATGAACTTGATAATGATTTTAATTACTTGCCTATTTTGCACAATATATTATTATAAATATAAATTCAAATAATTGTAATATTTTTTATCATTTATTTTATTATTAATGTTCAAAAGTAAATAATTAATGTTTAAGTGTTTGTGTAGAGTCATAATTAACTAGTGAATTTTGCTTATCATATAATAAATATTTGTTCTCTTTTCTCTTAATTTCTTATCATTCAAATTAGTAATTTTTCCATAGAATAAATATAGTGTTTGTATAATACTTATTTTAAAAAAAATCAAAGCATCATGGTCAATGAGATAAAAGTTTTAATTCAGAGCTAATTGTGGTTAAGTGACAGTAGTACTGAGTGTGTTTAAATCTCTCCAATGAATTTTTATGATATTCACCATGATGCCTAAATTTGAATCTAATATAAATGTGCATGGAAGATTTCTTTTTTAGTTAAATAAGAATGGGGTTAATGATTTTGAAACACTGTCATGGTATATGAGATTTATGTATAATCAGTAGCCAGTCTGGCCATTAGAATAAATTTATAGAATAAATTGTATTAAATTATATTTCCCCTCATCATGTATAACCATCAGATATATATTTTCTAACTAGTTTCACTCAAATTAACTCAAATATAAGTGGAAAAGTTATATTTGTTTGGCCAAATGTGGTTGATTTAAAACCTTTTCTCATGATTATTATAATATATATATATATATTATAATGGAATCGATTATATTTAAAATCTAAATTGGGCTTGTTAAATATAACGCGATGATTAAATTCATCAGAAAGAGGATATGCATTTCACTACAATCGGACTTTAGGTCTTCAGGTAGAATGCTAGAAATGAATTGATAAAATACTAAGTCCATGATTATATATATCTTTATTATGCTAGCTCAATAATTTTTAAACAAATTTTGATATAATTTAGACTAGTTCATCTGTCTCTCATTCCTCTTTCAGTCACCATTATGCCACGATATTCAAACTCATGGAGAATTTGCAATTAGCTCTTTTCAAGGATAATTTCAAAACAAGTCATTATCTAATATGCCTCTATGTAAGCATTAACTAATAATTGATATTCATATGATGTTTATAATACTAACATATATATATATATAATATAATTTAGACAAAGAGATCAGGTTAATAACTCAATATTTAATAAACAATAAAAAATATAATGTAAAAGATAAATAAGATATCAATAAATAAATAAGGATGAATTTTACCATTTCAAAATATTAATGAATAATATTCTCATTTAACATGCTATGATAAAATTCTATGTTATAATAAACTATTCAAAAATAAATAACATAATTTAAATTAACAGATATATAAAAACAATATCTAGATTCAAAAATTAATAACTTATATAATTTATTAATTTATTTACAGTTCTTATTATATATGTTTCATAATTATTAATATATATATATATATATATAAATACTATTTACAAATTGTAAAACTTATATATTATATGTATTTATAATAAATAAAATACATTAAAGGTTTATTATATTATATAATAAACATAATAAATCTATTTTAAATATCTGTTAAATTTTAATCATTTTTATATATTTCATTTAATTTTGATGAATTACGTTAAAATTTCAATTCGGGTTTATAATATTAAATTTAGATATTCCTATTAAAATATAATGATGCCAAATTTGAAATACAAATAATAATAATAATAATAATAATAATAATAATAATAATAATAATAATAATAATAATAATAATAATAATAATAATAATAATAATGATAAACATATTACAATAATATAAGTATTATTATAATATATATAAATAAATAAAGAAAAACTTATTGTCCAGAGTTAAGAGTTGATATTTAAGTCTGTAGTTCACAATCCTAATGAAGCTCTTTTACGAAGTATATTAATTCATTGGTATAATGTTGATTTATTTATCCTTAATTGATATACTGTTAATAATATCCAATGATTTGATTGATATAATATAAAGTACATATTCTTTGAATGTTGATGTTCTTATTCTCCATTTTTCTATTATCATTAGACGTTTTTTACAACTAATATTTCAAAATAGCATGGCAGTTGGTTTCGAAACCTTTATGATACAATAATTATTCTATTTACTCCACATTGTAATATTCTCTCTATATATAATTACTTTAAATTTATATATATATATCTGAAGAATAATGAAGTGTTAAAGTGACGTAGTTTCCAAAAACTCAAACAAATGTTCTTTTCTTTTATATTGCTATTCCTTTTAAGATTTAATAGAAAATTTAAATATTTTCCTTATAGTCCTTTAATCCATAGATTTATCTTAATTTGGAAGAGTTAATATTTAATTCCAAACATTGAATAGTAATATTTATATTTTTAAAAGAAAAAATTATTTAAAGAGAAATCATTTTCTTTTCTTCTCTTTAATAATCAGAAAACGAACGAATCTCCTGGTGTTTTTACAATTTCATGCTTAATTTAAATATTAATTATATCAATAAATATTAAGATCTAATAATAAAATATATATATATAATTATTTATTTCTCATATTATTATATCTTAATATTTATTATATATATATATAATTATTTATTTCTCAACTTCAAATCTGGCATTTACTCAAAATCTTGACATTAAGGTATATATTATTTAAAGTTCACATGTATATATAAATAGTATATATGCATACATAATAAAATAGTCAAATAGATTTCATGTTTATAAATAATTTCATTAGAGATAAAAGTATGTTAGGTTAATAATAATAACTGGAAGTTACTATATATATATTGATTTTGTTTGTATTTGTAATTCAAATTTGCATATGTTTGTTCAACTATGTAACAAACTTATTTCTTTCTTCGTTAAATCTAAAGATGAGTGCATTTTGGTGAAGTTTCCCATAAACATAGCTCTCTTTTGGTGAATTTCACTAAGATGCACTCAGGTTTAAGTTATAAAGAAGAAGCAATCACTTCGTTATGCAGACGAACAAATGTATTCAAACTTGAATATATATATATAGTCATATGGCAACATGGAAAAAATACATTAGATGATTTTTTCTTACATTTAAATAATATGCATCCTCATATTAAATTTACAATGGAGACAGAGTCTGATGGAAAACTCCCTTTTCTTGATGTTCTAGTCACCAGAACACCAAATAGTTTATCTTTTTCTATTTACAGAAAGGATACATACAGAGACAGATATTTACATTTCCATTCTCATCATCACCCAACTCAGATAGTTTCTGTAGCCAATACTCTTTTAAATAGAGCAATTAACCTTTCAGATGACACACATCTGAAAGAAGAAATAAATCATATTAATAGTGTTTTATTAGCAAATAGTTATAATTACAAATTTATAAAAAAAGCCTTATTTCAAGCCCAAAATTGACAAAATAGGAAACAAAAAGATGATAAGTCAACTATTAGGATTTGTGTTCCATATGTAAAAGGAACTACAGACAGTATCGGACATATATTAAAACGCTATAATATAGATACAGCATTTTCTGCTCATCAAAAGATCAGCAATATAATAACCAAGCCTAAGGATTCAATCCCTCTTGAATCTCATGGTGTCTATCAAATCTCATGTAAAAATTGTAAAGCTTCTTACATAGGTATGAGTAATCGTCACATCAGTGTTAGGAGAGATGAGCATGCTAATGCAGTTAAACAACACTCATCATCATCAGCACTCTCACTCCATACTATAGATTCAGGTCATAAAATAGATTTTTCTAGTACCAGGATCATATCCAGATGTGATAATCTCTACCAATGCAAAATCAGAGAAGCCATTGAGATACTTAAAAGGCCAGATTGTATCAATAAGCGAGATGATACGTGCAAACTTCCTCCTATTTGGAAAGATTTCTTTAAAAAACATTCTTAAATTTAACATTTTTGCTATTGGTGGGATTTTTAATGTTTTATTCAAACCAGTGATTGTAGCGCCTCTACAACCGTCTTTCTACCTTTTTATAACTCTGTGGATGGCTTGTGTGACCAAGTCGAAACGTCAGTATATTGATATTAAAAGTTTTTAACACGGATGAACCCGCAAAATATGTATTTTATATATTTAACCCGTGCAAATCTTCGTTTTAACATATATATATAGGTGATTGTATATATTTGATTATGTATATCTATTTAAAACTAGTTTATACATTATATTGACGCCGACTACCATTTCTAAAGTCATAGTGAAATATGTAAACTTTTTGAAATATTATGATGTGTACAAAACTTATATTCAGATTAGAACAAAAAAAACGAGAAAGGGAAATCGTTTAGACATGAAACTTTGTCACGTTGAATAACAGAATACTGCTAATGACTTTTATGTATGTTTATATTTATGTAAAGCAATATTGAAAGATAATATATTTTTAAATCTTTTTCATTTCATTTTTTGACAGGTTACAGACAATTTATGTATAGTTTATATTTAAAATCGTTTTTATACAATAATATTTCATTCTAAAAAAATCTGATCTTGAACAATTTCAAATTGTTTTTTTTTTTGTCAATATAACTTGCCTTTTTTGTATATAATAATGTATTAATAAAAGTAGTTTAGTTTTAAAATTAATGAGTAAAATCAATATTCTAAAAAATAAATTAATTTAGACCATATTTATTAATTTCTACTTATTTTTAACAATATTAAAATTAGATAAAATTACTGAAAAATTGCATAATGTATTAAAAAGATTATAGATAATAAATTGTACAACAAAATCATTTTGAATAACGTTTAATAACTTTTTAGGTTAATTATATATATATACAGTGTCAAACATAAATAAATACGGTCATGTTATTAATTTCAAAATTTTTTAAATTTTTATTTTAAATTATATATAGTACTATCAAACATGCTTTCAATTACTATATACATATTATTATCATCTGTATATAACAATAAAATAAATTTTATGCAATATATTTTTTATTAACAAATACCTACTATTTTTATTTCAGTCTTCATTAAAATCTTTATCTTAGCAAAGTTAAAAACAAGTTCTTTGTTATAAAGTGAGATCTATTATAAGAAAGATTATTAGAATGAACAACTAGTTCAACAAACTGTTTTTTTTTTTAATAAATTAAAATTAATATAAAGCAAATAACTAAAAGGGCAGATATCTTTATTATATAAAATCTATTTAACACTTTTGTTTGCTCATTTCTTTCTGTTGCTAGCGATAAAAATGTACTGTATATATTTTTGGTTAAATATATTCTCCTAGATATTCACACATTAATAATTTCTGCAATAAGCCATAAAACATAATTTTAAACCAGGATTAATATTGCTGTAAAAAAGATTTATAGCTTGTAAGTAAAATATTATTGATATATTTTTTTAAAAAGTATTCTCTTATATGCCTGTATTGTAATAATTTTAGCCATAAAGTAGAATGTAAACACTGATTAATTAATGCTGAAGGAAAAAAAAATTCAAATCAAAAATTTTTACAAAGTAGCATAAGCCCAAACTTAGTTATTATTTTAACTTACTTATCTTTATGTAATTTTTACTGATAACAATGTTATACATATTTTTCTTTAAAAGTATTCTTACACAGAGAAAACACTCTCCATACAGTAGCACCATTCAGTTCAAATGCAGAAAGGTTTGTGCAAAATCTCCCTATCTAGTGTTTATTCATTCAATACCCTCAGACTATTTTCTAGCTTGTGACTTTCATCAGTGAGGAATCTTGAATATAAAAGCACTATACCTAGATCTTAGGATCTAATGAAACTCTCCAGCAGCCACCTTTTACCTTTTTAGCTAACTATAAAGCTTTGAGTCCAAAATAAAAACACAATAATATGTTCAATTCAATCTCATTTTCTTGTATAGTCATATAGATCTGAAAACAGTTCAGCATTCTTAAATTTTGTGGTCTTTGGTTTTTTAATAACCACAGTCACCATAATTCTGTTGGGCAGGATTGGTATTAAACTGTTAAACATAACATGATCAGCATTCTTTATGGTTACACAAGCTGTTTACACAGAGGCAAAACTCTCCCTACAGTAGTAGTTTACAAGTTTTCATTTAGCTATCTATACTGTAATACTTTTAATTATGTGCCATAGAAATATAATTTGAAAGTTGTTTAATGTTGATGTTAAAAAACATTAAATAAAAGTCCAATAAAATTTTGGAAAATTAAATGCTAAACATAGAATTTCTAAAGCAATGAATGTCATTGATAGAAAAAAAAACAGGCTGAATTAAAAATTTATGAAAAAGTCACAGCATTTCAATTTTGAGTAGAGAATTAAATAATTATTATAATTTTGACTTTATTTGCATTTAGTTTTTTTTTTTTTTTGCAATTTGATCAACTTTTATTATTTTTTTTAATTCTCAGATTTGGTTACAATATTTTTAATTTTTAGGTCAGTAAAAATATCTTTATGTTTTAGGATCACAGCACTCATTAAATTTTATCTGTAATTTCTTTTACATAAGGGATGCTTACTCTAATAAAAACATTTCACACTTTTTTCTTTTTGGTGTCTTTAATTTGGCACATTGCACTTTTTATAATGATGTTATTATATCCATTTGTAAATAAGGTACTATGTAACACCAAAAAAAAAGGGGAGAAATGTTTCTACTAAAATATACAGTTCTTATATAAAAGAAATCTCAGATAAAATTGAATAGGTATTGAGGTGCTATGACAAAAAAACAATGATTTCACTTAAACAAAATATTAATATTATTCTAAGCAAACCAAATAACTTAATCTCCCTGGAAGTTCAAGGAATCTATGAGATTACCTGTGGAATGTGCTTAACCATGTATATAGGTAGGGCAATAGACATGTGAGTGCAAAAAATATTAATACTTTAATGCAGTAAAAACCTTTCAACATTTTTAGAACTTGCCTCTATGTTTTAGACATTAGGCATTGCATAAATTACTTAAGTACTGGAATGATATAATCATCATCAAAAAATATATAGGGAAGCCATAAACATTTTTAAAATACCAAATGGCATTAATAAAAACAATAAAATTACCAACCATATAAAAAGATTTTTTTACAATCACATAAATTATTATTTTATCCAGTTGAGGGCAAGAATTATTTTGTTGAACCATCAATTTATATTATTTTATTTTACTTTGTTTTATAAAACATTTTTGCTCCTGCAAACATGATCTATAAAATCTTTTGCCCGAGAAAACATTCAATGTACACACATACACACACACACACACACATATATATATATATAAATATTCACTAGAATAAAAACTACAAAATTTTTAAAAAATGCCTGTATAAAATTAAAATTCTTTGCTATTTTAATGTTGCATTTAAAGTGGGTGCAAATACTGGAAGATTGGTTATTAATGGCAAAGATTCTATTGATAAAAGCAACAAATGTAATATTATATATAAAGTGGTATGACATTGCGGTTATCGTTACATTGGGGAGACCAAATGTGTATTGAAAAAGAGGATTAGGGAGCATGAATTATTATATAATAAGTTGTGTTGTTCTGCAGATAGGTTTAAATCTGTTTTTGCAGAACATGCTGTGAGTTGTAATGGAGATTTCTGCTTTGATAGAGTTTTTATTTTGCATATGGAAAATGATTTGAGGAAAAGAAGAATTAAGGAGTCCTATTTTATAAATAGTACAGATAATGTGTTGAATAAACAGTGTCATTGTGTTAATATTCACAATTTATGGAAAGTAGGTAATTCATGTGGGAGCGTTACTGGTGTGAGAATTTGATAATATTTAAATATTAACGTATTGCTACTTAAGATGGCGGAATATGCTGAAGCTAGCTATAGCAAAGAATTTTAATCTTTAATTTTATACAGGCATTTTTTAAAAATTTTGTAGTTTTTATTCTAGTGAATATTGTTATTATACTTATATTATTTGATATTACATATTTTGTCTGGAATTTCTACATGCCTTATAGTAAAATGGTTCTGTGGTTATTGACTGAATGGCAAAGGAATTATAAACGTTTTATTAAACTTTCACACAGGATTGAATTTTTAAAACTTTATCAAAGCAGTAATGTTTATCCGAACTTTTGTTGCATAAATATTAATGGTGTAATTGATGGACGTAAAATGGTAATTGGTAAAGTTAAACATTTGATTATTACTGAAGTAATAAATTTATGTTGTGAAAAATTTAAATCAATTGAAAAATATAAGACGGTTTTAGAAAAATTTATTTGTGATAATGAATTTGAAGATTGGCTGGATTTCAAGAATAATTTTGATTTTTATAAAGAATTTTTACAACAGAGATTAATACGGAAATATAATAAAAAGTTTAATTTTTTGTTTAATAAACAAGCTTAGCAAAGAAAAAGAAATCGAATATAGTGAGTTTAATTGATAAACCTTTGGATTTGCTTGACGTTTCAGTTTTGGAGAAAGGAATAAAGTTTGTTGGAGGTTCAATTAAAAACTATAAAATGGAGGTTATTGCAGCAATAGAAAGGGCTTATGAGATGCATCATGCATGAGATGAGGTGATTTGTAAAATATCTTCGTTAAATATTTCTAATGTAAAATGTGATGATTCGTGGTATAAACAAATTAATTTAATAAGAAGATATTTATCAGATAATAATGTTACATTTATTAAAGAAGATAAAGGTGGAAGATTATGTTTGATGTTTAAAAGTTTATATAGAGAAAAGGTTCATCAGCAGATTCAAAAATTAAAATTTAAATTGATAAATGTTTATTCTATTGGTACAGTGAGATTGAAATTTATTAATACTATACTTAAGCCATATTTAAAGAAAGTGTTTGATAGAAAGTTATATTTATCTCTTTATCCATCAGCTGCAATTATGCCAAGGATTTTTGGAAATTTAAAAGTGCATAAGGAAGGATTACCTATTAGACTGATGTTGGATTTTGGAGGATGTATGTATTATCATACAGCAGTTTTTGTGGGAAAGTTTTTGCAAGATGAATTGGGTTTTGGTGATTATACAATTGGGTCTTCATTTGATTTAGTTAAAAAAATTGATAATATTGTTTTGGATAATGATGATAAATTATTTACATTGGATGTTGCAGAGTTATATGGTTCAATAAAAAGAAATGAGTTTATTAACATTATTGATCAAGTTTTATATGAAAAAGGAGTGGGCAAGTTTTATCATATGTTTGTAAAGTATTTGTTATTATTTATTGATCAGAATTTGATAGCTACATTTGAAGATCATTTGTATATGATGGATGAAGGTTGGCCTATGGGTTTGCCTGTTTCAGCAATTATATGTAGTTATGTGTTCTCATAGTATAAAGAGATGATATTAAAAGAATATTTTTTAATGGGTGTTAAAAATTATTTTAGGTATGTGGATAATGTGCATATTGTAGGATCAAATATGATAGTGCATAAACTGTTTATTAAATTAAATGATATTGCTGGATTAACGTGGACTATTACTTCTGAAGATAGTGAGAAGAGTGTAAAATATCTTGATTTGATTTTATGGAGAGAAGGGAATAAAATTAATAATAAAATGGTGTTGAAATCATTATCAATTAGAGGAGTTGTTCTTCCAAATTCAAATGTTCCACTTACCTATAAATTGGCTGGTTTTAGAACATTTCTTTTTAGAAATGATGTTTTATGTAAATTTCAGAGTGATAAAATGATTAATATTGAAAGATATGTGAATGATTTATTGGGTGTGGGATATAGTAGGACAAATATTTTATGTGCATTATATAGATATAGAAACAGATGGAGAAGAGATAATATGGAAAAGAAAAAATGGATAGCATTACCTATTGTTTGTAATAAGATTACATCATTGGTATCTGCTGATTTTAATGTTGCATTTAAAGTGGGTGCAAATACTGGAAGATTGGTTATTAATGGCAAAGATTCTATTGATAAAAGCAACAAATGTAATATTATATATAAAGTGGTATGTCATTGTGGTTATAGTTACATTGGGGAGACCAAATGTGCATTGAAAAAGAGGATTAGGGAGCATGAATTATTATATAATAAGTTGCGTTGTTCTGCAGATAGGTTTAAATCTGTTTTTGCAGAACATGCTGTGAATTGTAATGGAGATTTCTGCTTTGATAGAGTTTTTATTTTGCATATGGAAAATGATTTGAGAAAAAGGAGTCCTATTTTATAAATAGTACAGATAATGTGTTGAATAAACAGTGTCATTGTGTTAATATTCACAATTTATTGAAAGTAGGTAATTCACATGGGAACGTTACTGGTGTGAGAGTTTGATAATATTTAAATATTAATGTATTGCTACTTAAGATGGCAGAATATGCTGAAGCTAGCTATAGCAAAGAATTTTAATATTTAATTTTATACAGGCATTTTTTAAAAATGTTGTAGTTTTTATTCTAGTGAATATTATTATTATACTTATATTATTTGATATTTTATATATATATATATATATATATATATATATATATATATATATACATATATATATATATACTTGATTTCATATATATATATATATATATATATGAAATCAAGTCATATACCATGTGACTTAATTTAACAAGCTTATAATACAAATATAATATATATATATTTATTAATACTATATTTTTAATAAATTTTTAGATGAAAATATTGATTGTGTGGAGTTATCCATTTAAATTAACTTAATTAGCAAGCACGTAATCTAAAATAACTACCCCAAACTAAGAGTCAAAGTAAACTGACTTTTGGATGCATCAATCTGTATAATTTTGACTCTTGGCCTAGAGCATTTTTCTAGGTTAAGTTGATTTAAATGGATAACTTCCCCCCACACACTCAAGATTTATATATATATATATATATTATCAATAGATCGCGTTTTACCAAAAACACTGTCAAAACATGTTTGTTTATATAAACATCAGAGTAAGCATTCACTACCTCTTTCATATCCACCCTCAGATCATGATTTCAAGCTGATTTGCTATCATCAGTGAAGGACAGGAAATAAGAAACTAGATCTAAACACTAAACTCTGAGCGTTTATGAAACAATTTCTATTCAGCTTGCAAGCATGAATTTTTTAGACCTTTGAAGTTTTTTTGCAATGATGTATATTGCAGAGGCTTCTACTATGTGGTGATACTGAACTGATATCAGACCCATATAGCTATTTGGCTTGCTATGCTGAGTTTGAAGACATTTATGTGTCTAATAAATTCATGCTTGCAAGCTGAATAGAAATTGTTTCATAAATGCTCAGAGTTTAGTGTTTAGATCTAGTTTCTTATTTCCTGTCCTTCACTGATGATAGCAAATCAGCTTGAAATCATGATCTGAGGATGGAACTAATGAAAGAGGTAGTAAATGCTTACTTTGACATTTATGTAAAGAAACATGTTTTGACGGTGTTTTTGGTAAAACGCCATCTATTGATCATAAATTCTAGCATTAGCAAGTTTAACTTGCTTTTTTGTTTTTCATATATATATATATATATGCAATTATATAATTGAATATTTATAATTTTTTATAATAATATATTCATATATATTTCTTATAATAACTCCTCTCGTATACACTTTAATGCAAATAATTTTTTATATAACTTCTTTATTTTTCTGACAGTTTCAGCTGTCACACAGTCTTCATCAGATCATACTCAATTTCTTCCACCTTTTAATATTTATAATATTATTACCCATACATTTATATATATATATAGTAATATAAAAATGATAAAGTTTTAATTGTCATCAGGCCCCTATGAATTGGGCAAGCCAAAATCTATAACAGTATAAATGAATAAATATTGTAATTAATTTACTAAATGGCCCATTATATCTGGGAGCCAAAATCTATAATGATATAAATAAAAATAAAAATTACTATATACCACAATTGAGCAAGCTAAATCTGTGACAGTATAAATATTGATTTAGATTATCTAGCTAAAATCTGTAGTGGTATATATAAATATAAATAATTCACCAACTATTACTATAAAAAAAATCTACAATGGATTTAAAATGAATAAACTATCACTAAATAAATAACATCACATTAGAAAACTATTTATAGTCCATTACATTTGGATAATACTAACTTTATAATCATCATCATCATCATCAACCATTATCAATCCACTGCAGGATGAAGGTCTCTCCAAGTTCAATCCATCTTCTCCAATCTTTAGCTTCTCTTCTCCACATCACCCTTGCATACTTTCTTATTTCATCCATCCATCTCACATTGGGTCTCTTTCTGGGTCTTTTACAATCTCTTGGAATCCAGTTTAAGATTTCAATTGCCCATCTATTATCATCTCTTATAGCAATATGTCCAACCCAACTCCATTTCAGTCTTTTAATTTTTTTTCAATGAGGTCAGTAACACCTGCTTGTTCTCTTACCCATATATTGCATTTTTGACCCCTTCTTGTTACTCCCAATATGCATCTCTCCATACTTCTTAGAGTGGTCTGAAGTCTCTGTATTGCTCTTCGATGAAGTGTTCAAGACTCAGATTCATAAGTAAGAACTTATGATAAAACACATTTATTAAAAGCCTTCCTTTTCAAACATATAGGCATATTTCTTTTTAGTATCAAGTTATTTCTACCAAAAGGACTCCAAACAAGTTTAATTCTATGATTAATTTTATCTATTATGTTTCAATCTGTATTAATAATCTGACCAATGTATGGTTAACTTCTTCTAATTCATCATAATCAATCTTTATTTATATATTTTGAGAAAATCCATTCAACATTACTTTAGTCTTTTTAACATTTGTCTTTAGTCCTACTTTCCTATCTTCATCTGATAACCACTGCAACATTTCCTGCAACTCTAAAGCATTATTTCCAAAAACAACTACATCATCTGCAAAATCTAAATGACTTAAATAATCTCCATTTACTTTCACTTCTTTAGCTTTCTGTTTTAATCCACAAAATACTTCTTGCAGCACTGCTGTAAATAGTTTTGGAGATATGGAGTCACCCTGTCTTACACCCTTCTCAATGGTGACTTTCCTAGTATCATTATGTACTCTAATTGTTGCTGTTGCATTTTTATAAATATTTTAAAAATATGACAATATCCTGGATCTATACCTTGATGATCCAATGCTATAATTACTGAAGAAATATTTATAGAATCAAATACCTTTTCATAATCTACAAATACAAAGCATAATGGCAACTCATATTCATTTGTTCTTTCTATAACTTCTCTCAATAACTAAATATGATCTACTGTGCTAAAACCACTTTTAAATCCAGTTTTTTTTTTTTGGTTAGTGGAAATCCAATGTTCTCTGTAGACGAGTTGTAATTATCTTAGAAAAATTTTGTATAAAACTGATAAAAGGTTGATAAGTCTGTAATTTTTAATATCTACTTTATTACCTTTTTTAAATATTAATATTAATACTGCATTTTTCCAGTCATCTGGTACATCTTTATCATTTAGACATTTGGTATATAACTTTGCTAAAAAAAATTAAATTTCTTTACCTGCTTCGTTTAATATATCAATTATAATTCCATCATTACCTGGAGCCTTTCCTCTCTTCATACATTTAATTGCATGTCTCACTTCTTCATTTAAAACTTTATAATAGTATAATATAAATGTATATTTTAATTAATAAATTTATAATACTCTAATTTAATACCCAATTATAACAGCATAACATATATATATATATATAAAATATAGTAAAGAATATAAATTATAGAACATAAAATACACAGTATCTATTTATTAAATTTAAAATAACCAATTAATGTTTATTCAGATTTACGCTTAACGTTTTTTTAATTAATAAAGTATCAATAAGAAAATTATTAAAATAAGATAATAAATTAATGTTTATTTATATTTTAGCTAGCTGAATATATTTTTTAAAAAATAAAAATATGCTGAGACTTTTTATATTAATACTGCAGCATAAAATAATCAATAAATTAGAAATAATCATAACATTCAAATTTAATCAATAAAATAAAATTTATTAACATAAAAATTATAATAAATAGATAATATATGAATTGATGATTGATAACATAACTTAAAGATACATTTTGTTAAAATTCCTAACTTCTGTAACTGTGAAATGATGGAAAGGACAATGCATAGATAACCAGAAAGAAAATATTTATTTATATAATCAATATTAAATAAATCTCTATATATCAAAAAAAGGCTAAGAGTGTTTTAATGTTTTGTGGTATTTTAGTTATATCTTTTTACTTTTAGCTGTTAGTAATAGCACATGGGTTAGTATATGCACAATTTTTAAAAGATATTTTCTCTTCTTTAGGATGGCTCACTTGATTAGAGAATTTTCTTGAAATTCAATATTCAGAAATCTAAATGTCCAGGTTCAATTCCCATGCTAGTACTGTCACTGGTCAGGTTGGTAACAGCTGAAGTAGAGAGAATAATACCTTTTGAAACATTGTGCATATACTAACCTCTATGCTATTATTAACACTTGAATGAAATTTAAAATTTAAATAGTTTAATTTTTATAAAGACATTAAATTCTTAAACAAGCAAAACTCTACCCTGTGTCAACCTGAGTAATCAATGGTTGCCAGAAGGCTTGTGCATAAAATCCCCATCTAGTGCCTTCTCAGGTGCAGTGCTCTCAAATCCAAGACTCCTCAATGATGAAGGCCACAAGCCAGAAACTAGTTTGGGGATATTGTATGAGTAGCCACTAGATTGGGGATTTTATGCACAAATCTTTTGGCATCCATTGATTACTCTGGTTGGCACAGGGTGGCACTACTGTATGGAGAGTTTTGCCTGTTTGGTAACAGTTATGTGCTAGTATAAGAGATGGCTGGCAATCATGTGATGTTTAATGGTTTAATATTAAATTATTAATATAAGGTGATGGAAATAGTCCAATGTCTAAATACAAAGTCTGTTTTAATTTGTTTCTTAATAATTTTACAGCTGTAAATGAAAGATGACTGATTTAAACACAAATGATTTTTTATAAACATACAAGAATGATATGTTTTTATTAAATATAACTGGTTTATATTTATATTTTAAATATATTGCTTTTCAACTTATAGATAATTAATAAAACAAGCAAAACATACTTTTTAAAATGTTATAGAAAACTAAGATTAAATTTTAATATATTTAAAAATTTACTTTGAAAATTACTTAACGTTTTTTTTTTGTTGGTTCATTTATTTATATAATATATGCTAACACACACATTTCATATTAAACAAATATATAAACATAACAACTATATATATATGGTAAATTTCCCCAATGGTCATTAAATAATCCTTTAATGGATTATTTAGTTAAAATATATTTAATACCTTCAACACAATAACCATAAAAATATATACTATGCAAAACGTTATAGTTTTCAACTTTGGGATCCTTCTCATTAGTCCTGATGCAAGACAAAGAACCATTAAGCAATTATATTTAAAATTTTTCCAAATTCCAAAAGTATCATTCATAATTAGAATATAAAATTTGCGAAGTAACAATTTTTAAAATAATATATCCATGACAAATCCTGGCAATATTTATGATTTTTATTACTATATATAACATTTGTAAATAGGAGCTTTATTAAAATTAGGTCATCTGACTTGATTTTTTATCGATTTTTATTACTATATGAAAATAACAATATTTTATGTTTTGGGGCAACTTAAATCCTTTGGTAAGTCAAACAATTACTTTTTTTTATTTTATCTCCATTCTATTTATTCTATGGCAGATAATCTATATTTTAGTTTCATTATGGAGAGCATTGCATATTTCTTTGATTTTATTATATTATGCTTTGAGATAATTGTATTTTCAGGTGATCTAGATCACTCAAAAGATTGAATCTTTCAGAGAAAATATTTCATTTTTTTTAGACCTCTATTATTATATTTCAAATAAACAATTAAATTTTGATATATACACATGGGTCTCTTTTTATGCGGACTTATTTAACATGATTTTGAAGTTACGTGATTCATCTTTCACCGGAAGTCGAACTCCAATAATGCGCTATTACTTTAAATAATAAATTTTGCACACTTACGTTATATTGAAAGTAATAGCACATTATTGGAATTCGACTTTCATCTTAGTAATTTCAATATTTTCAGTGCTTTATAATAGTAAGATTTTATGCAATAATGAAATTAAAATCATGATTTCCACATTTTATGTATACACACACTAAATTTTACAAGATTATAATGTAAATTTGTTCAAACATTGTGCATGTTAATTTTTCATTTTAAATCACATTCTGTTTTTGCTTTTTAAAAAAGAATGTAATCAATTATTAATCATTTAGTGTCCGGAAGTTTATTTCTAAAAGGTGAGTAATAGCAGTGGGCACAATTAAATTTGACAATTAAAAATTAAAATCTGATTTTTAATTGTAATTAACAGTGGGCACAATTAAATTTAACAATTAAAAATTAAAATCTGATTTTTAATTGTAATTAACAATTTAAATTACTTACGGCAACTTGAAATTAATGTGATGTAAAACAAAATTTGATTTTTAAACGGAATTGAAAATTAAAAAATTAAAGACAAAAATAAGAATTTAATTTTTAGTTGTTTTAATTAAATTTTTCCCAGCAGTGGTGAATAAATGTCTTTTTATTATCATAAGTCTAAGTTCATAAACAATAAATAAAATCATCGTCTCAAAGATTAATTACTAATTACGTTGTCAACAGAAAACCATTAACACAACATGAGAGTGAACTTGGCGCTAGTTGTATTTCCTCTTGTGAGAATTGATTTTTTACCAGTTTGCAAACGAACGTGTTTTTCAGCAAATACCAATAATAATTAAAACATGTATAAAAAAATGTAAATTACTGTACTGTAAATTATGCATAAAAATATATTATTTTGAATAAAATTAAATATTATAGTTAAAAAAAGTTTGTCTTGTATCAATTTTTTTTTAAATTTGAAATTTTTTATTAGTCATATTTTATTTCCTTATTTTTTTTGCGTGAATTTTAAAGTAATTTTACATTGGTGCTTTGCTTTTATGTGAATTTTGAAAAATCACAGACCGCATCCCCCCTTTTTCAATATAAGTTATGTCTATTTTTGCACAATTTCATTTGTGCGTGTTTTCTGAGGAACCTATCTATCGTGTAAAATGAGACCCAGGTGTGTATATATATATATAACACTGAAATTTTGCTTACTGAAAAAGCAAAACAAAAGATCGTATTTGATTTCAAATCAAGGGCTTTTATACCATTTTTCCAAGAGAAAATATTGATGTTATCAGCCTAGATACTTTTTCTATAGATTCAGTTGACTCCACAATTTTTTTTTTGCTACAAAAAGTCAATTTTTATTTAATGAAAAATTATCTTCCTTACAGCTTCCATTCCAGAACAAAAATGTTTTCATAAACTTTTAAATAAGCAGTTTTAATAATAATAATAATAAAAATAATACAATGAATTTACAATATTAAAATCATTACTTGAATAAAATAAATAAAGAACAATTTATTGCATATCTATTTATTCAATATAAAAAATTCTATAAACTTTTTAAAATATTCATTAAAATGATTACATATAAAAAATATTTGAAAATAATTATGATTTCATATTATTTTAATTGTATTAACAATGCACACATGCACACACACATTAAATAACAAGTGAATATTTTGTTTATTTAAATTTATATATTACCTGTTAAATGTATGCAGCAAATAAAAATATTAAATAAAGAAAATATTAATATCTTTTAAACTATCCAATCTTTTTTTAATAATAAAATACAACATACAATTTAATATATTATTAGTTTTAAAAAAAATAATAAAATAAAATTTTAAAAAAATCACAAATGACTTATTATTTTACATTTTGCTGTATTATCAATAGCACTTTAATAATAATGTAAATCACTTGATTCATTCAAAACAATTGATAATAAATAAATCTATATAATAAAATCTTTTTTAGGAATACAATTTGAAGAGAAAATAATATAAATTAAAAAAAGTCATTTCAACAAAAAAACAATTCAAAATTATTCTTTACTAACAATTATTAATGATTTAAAAATTATTTAGAAATGTAGTTATGTGCATGTCAACTATTTTCTATTTTAACAAAGCTTCATTCTTTTAGTTCTTTGTAGTTATAATTTTTAGTTTCTTTTATGTTAGTTTTCCTTATTGTAAGTTTCCAGTGTTGAGTTTAAATAATTCTTTTTTAGAAGGTCTTTCAATAACTTTTTTTCTTTTGTAGCTTCAAATTTCCAATATAATAACTTTTATATTAACACTGATTTCCATGACCCACTTAAATTTATTCATTTTACAATATAATAATTTTTAGATAAGTATATGCTGATTTTTTTCTTTTTTCAATATAATAATTTGTAGATAGGTTAATACAGACTGGACAGCTATTCTATTAGGTAGAACACAAGCCTTGGCACATATTTTTTATATTATATTTTGGTGATGTTTAGCTTTTATTTAAAACTTACAACAATTTCTATACATTTATTTCAACATTTTTTTTCAAACCAATAGTGATGTTAGACTTACTTCATACTAAAAATTTAACTCCTCACTGTTTAGTTCCCAGCTAGTCAGCTGCTCTTCTTTCAAAATCAGAATTAAAAATGACTTGCTCACAAAGCACTGAGGTCTACTGCTTTAACCTGCTTACTATCTCAGTTTTTGGAATACTCTTGTTATCTCTAATTGCATATTATCTCATGCCTAGCAGCAGTAAACCCTGACCAATTGAGTCTATTTTTACAAAAAGGTTATTTTTCTTTTTTTCTATTAATTAAAAAAAATTCTAATCATAATTATTAAAAAATTTTTGTTAGTTATTTTTTTAATCATTTCTTAAATTATACTTTGATTTGAATGACATTACCTTTTATAAAGAGATAAAGAGAAAAGAAAAACAGCATTCTTTAACAAAATGTTAAAACCATATCATATAAAATTTTGCTTATTAATTTATCTTATTGTTTTTTAAAATTAAAACTAATAGATGAATTAAAATATTGAAGAGAGAAAAATATTTATTTTATTATTCTTTTACAACAATCTTTAACAAACTATATATATATTCACATTGTTCTTATTCAAAAAATGTTTGGAATTTTCATATTATCACCTAGAAATGAAAATGTTTAAGTTAATATTGATATTTTTTAAAACATATAAAAGAAATAATTTATTTTTCCATTCTAAATTTATTTATTTTAATATGTTTGTAATATCTGTCATGGCCAGAGTTGGACACTGTCTTATATATATATATATATATATATATATATATATATATATATATATATATAAGACAGTATATATATATATATATATATATAAACCACGTAACACTATACTAATAATAAATAATAAATAAAACCACAAACAATACAATACTAGATAAAAATCCTAATTTTACCAAAATCCTTACACGACCATGGTTTCATCTACTAACAAATAGACATTAAAGTAAGATCAGTACTAGAAACAAAAGTTACAAATCAATTGCTGCATCATAAGATATCAATGGTTTTGCAGAACCAACAGTGGACTACTGAATTGATACAGTAATGGCAATATTCCGTACTACAGATATGATTTCAGTCATATATAAAACATATAATTTATTTCAAATTGTGAAAAATATAATAATCATATCTTCATAAGATATAATGTATTTACATTACTAAGTATTAAGTTCAATTTAAAGAATCTTACCAAGTTTTAATATTTACTAATATATAATAATATAATAAAAAGAGATAATGGTATAGATGGATCCAGAGTATGAAAATAAATTGAATATTGAAAACTTATAGCACAAAATAAAAATATCATGCAGAACTGTTTACATAATAAAATAGTATCTCACCAATTAATATTATAGCTATCTTGATTCATCATATACAGAAAATTGAAACAATATATATTTATTATAATAGACTACAGTTTATTATAAAATGACAAAATTACAAAAAGGTTTAAAATGTTGTATAATTAGTAGTAACTGGACTTCAGGCTGTATTTGAGTCCTGCTATTTTATATAATTGGCCAACCAAATACACTTTCATATTTTTCTTAGCCATGAATTAATCTAGAAATATTTAGCACTCGAGTTTTCTTCCTGCTATATTACTCTGTATAGATTATTATGAGTTTCAGTTTTTAGACTTTACAAATCCATCATATTTAAACTAATAATATAATTTTAAATACTGCTAAGTTAAGCAATAGTACATATATATATATAGTAACTACAATATTTTTTTAATTAACAAACATTTTATTTACACACACACACATATATATATATATGTCTGTAATTAAATTTAATATTTCTAATGGTTTATATAGATATAAATTAATTAGTTAATGAGATCACCATTATATATTTAAAGTTAAATCCACAGCCAAGGAGTATTGATAGGTAGCAGTCAAACAGACCAGTTTTTCAGGCTGAACAAACCATCAAAAATATTGAATTTTAAATACATAACTTATTCAGTTAGCATATAAGAAATGTTACTATACATTGCATCTCAACTTTTATAGCTATAATGTTCAGGTACTCTTTCACACCTAAAAATGTGAGTTCACTAATCAAAAGAGATCTCCTTTACTAAGGCCTTCTTTTGATTGGTAATAGCTTGGACAGATTTGCTATTGTTTTCATTCCACCTGCAGAACTACTTTCATGGGTTGCTATTTATCAATACACATTGGATGTGGATTTAACTTTGTGTATATAACAGTGATCCAATTTATCTGTGTATACATTTTCTTGTTGTTAACATTATTATTACACTAACATTTTAACTTGTCATACCAATCATCAGTTTCAACTACTGTGATCAATGACTAGTATCATCTAGTTTAAATATCTGGTTAAATGCTTTAAAAACAAATAATTATATACATGGATAAAAGTGGAAAATCTATGACTAATTTAAATACACTTTTGCCCTGCTTAGGGAGGACTATATCGTTTAAAAAGCAAGCAGTTATAATGGTTTTCTTTGTGGAAAATTTGACTGGTTACTCCAGATAAAAAATACACCTGTGAATATTGTATTAACAAACAATTTAATCTAGTATAAATAGCCATTAAAAAGACACTCAGTGTACATTATATGCCTGTGCAAAGTGTGTTGTGGTTACATTATGCAAGTATGCACTTAAAATATGTATATATGTATGATAATGCAACCTTAAATCTTGGTTAAAAACCCACTTAGTTTAAAGTTGTTTTCCCTCATGATCCATTCATCAGTTATCAATATCCAGTTTTTTTGTTATTTAGTCAGTTTCTCATTCTAAGATTCAGCATTATTTTTTAAATCTTTTGATGATCTTGGTTATTTTTGAAGGAGGTACACCAGGTGTTGATGACTAAGAATCCAAGAAAAAGTTTAGACTGGATTGGTAACATACTTCTTTGATTTTCTTTTCATATAACATCTTATAAGATCTGATTATTTGACAAGGAATTTTTAAATTTGATGCTGCATTTCTAAATCAGACTCAGATTCATCCAAAATGTTGTCTTGATGAGAAATGGTCATTCACTTTTTTGATATCCAGATTCTTCTATACAGACTTGCAAATTATCTCATTAATTAATTCTTTATGATTCCAAAAGCTCTTCAATGTTGTCATCAATTTCTGTAAATATAGCTTTCTTGGTTAGGTCAAGTATGGCTTTCCCTATTATTGAATTGCTTGAAATGAGTTGTGGGCAGATTTTCTTTTATATGAGGTTAAGAATTGTGTTAGTGATTTTGGTTTATTGCCTATAAAATGAATCTGTTTTTATATTGGAGCATTTTCAGAGTTATTGGCATTCTTATCTAAAATGTTGATGACATGCTGCATTAGTTATTTAATATTGCAATAATCCATTGATCCATAGATTGAAGAAGTGATGTGGTTTTTGATGGTATTAGTTGTTGCCAGATATAGTGAAATGGATTAAGAAAATGAAAATAAACCCACAGTTTACAATTTTTTGTATTCTCTTATGTAATATCATTTCTTGTTGTATTGCAATAAAAATATATCATTTTTTTTATTTTGTTATACTATATTATATTATTTATGTGAAATTATTTAGAATTTTTTAAAATCTGTGTTTAATAACAACTCATTTAATTGACAATAAAGTTTTATTTGTCATTGGTGTAAGAGTAGTCAAATTGCAGAACAATACCTTACCAAACTGTAATCATTGTTAATTTAAAAAAATTAAAATTCTAACATAAAAAAGTATCTAATGTATTTGTCTTTGCATATTGTAATCAATATTTCAGCCTTTTTTATAATATGTACTATTCAAATCTAAATAAATAGTACTATTTTATATACAAATATGCTATCTGTGGTGTTTTAGTTTTGGCATGAGATGTCAAATTTTGTTAAACATGATAGCCATAGCCATTTTCTTAGAAATGATGTAGAAATTTTTTGAATAGTTGTAATGGCAGAGATATGGGCTATTTAAAAAAAATTAAAGATATGAATATTTTTAAGTTAATTTATATTGATTTTCATCATACAAAATTTAATATTAATTGCATAATGCATAATATCATCTCCCTTATATTTTTTATTAATGACAAAATAATTACAATAATAGTTTTGATTTGTCTGAAATTAGCATTCATAGAGATTTTAATCCAAAATTGATTTACTGAATATTTTAGCTAATATTTATGCTGTATATAATTTAAAATTAGATATTAATAGTATATGACAAAATTTATTTTTAGTTTTATGCTGAATAAAATTTTCATTTTTTTTCAGTACTATATTTGTGATAATGTCCATTATTGCCTTAGTTATCTGAAACAAATTATGAGATGATTTAAAATTGAGCAA
Source organism: Epiperipatus broadwayi (assembly GCA_028023455.1). NCBI lineage: Eukaryota > Metazoa > Onychophora > Udeonychophora > Euonychophora > Peripatidae > Epiperipatus > Epiperipatus broadwayi. The sequence continues at coordinate 1,984,139 of JAQFVV010012472.1, read as the reverse complement.
GTAAAGTAAATATTATTTTAACTTATATTTAATAACTTTTGATTATATAAAGTTGGTTATTAATTGCATAAATCATAAAATCATTCCCCCCTACACTTTTTTTCTGAAAATATTTTAGATTTATAGTGATAGCACTAAGATTTGATTGAAAAGTTTTAATTCAAAATTAGTTGACTGAATATTTTAGATAATATACACAATTTGAAATTAATTATTACAATAATAATACAATGTAGTCAAGTGTTGGTGGCTGATTGTTTAGCACAATTCCCAGGATCACTTCCTGGCCGACACTTTGACATATGGAAAAAAAATTCATTTTTAGTTTTATGCTGAAAAAATTTGGTATTGTTTTACCATAGTATATTGTACTGTTTTAGTTTATAATGTTACCACTGTCTTGGATAAGTCTGAAACAAATTATGATATTCTGATTTAAGAAAATACAGTACAGTAAATGATATTTTAAACTTATGCAGTATTTAGTAACTTTTGATCATGTAATATTGAGTATTAATTGCATAATCCATGAAATTATTATTTTTTAAATAACAATTATGATAACTACATTTTACAATATGATGATCATAATTTTTTCCAAAGTAAAGTACTGTTCATAAGAATTTTAATGCATAAAAGTGAGTATATGTAGTATACAGTTTTTAAAGTATTGTACACATTTTAAAATTTAATTATTTTTAATATATTTGGTATTGTACATCATCAAAATATGATTTTAATTATTTATTATATTGAATGAAACATTTTTTTTTGCTTTTCTAGTCATTGCAATGAAGATCTTTACTTTGAATATGTCATTAATAAAGGCCTGATTATTTTGTAAAAACTCTATATGAAAATTAAATAAAATATTGTATTGTACATTAATTGTATTTAAAATTAATAATCAAAGTATTGTATATATTATTTAGTATTGCATATTGTATTGTGTGCAATGAATAAATTCTGTACTGTACATTTTTAGTACAAATGTCTCTGTTTTGCTTTTGACTGACATAGCTTTAATAAAGAATATATCTTCTTGCATTATCAGTCTTGTCATTTTTTGAAGATAATTATAGTGAATAATCGATTATAAATCAAGATATTGAGTACAAATTGATAATTATCATGGTGAATCTTCACATAAAGGTCCATTGTTAAGCAGGATATAAATGTATATAATATTAAAAAATGTGTTATATATTCCTAGCTGCAGTCTATCTCAATCATTGTATATTAATAAAATGTAGTCTCACAGTATCAATGCCAAATTGCCAGGCAAAAAGAAGTAAACCTTTTTTAAATGCAGTGAAAAATTTCTATGGAAACAAATTTTAAGATTAACAAAAGTGAGAATAAAGTTGCATCCATTGCAAATATTAAACAATGCTTATGTTAAATTGATTATGTTTAATATTCCGCAGGCAGAAGCACTAAGTATTCACATTTAATAATCTTATGAAAACCAAGATCATTGATAAAAAGTAATATTATAAAATAATTTATGGCATGAAATATTATATATATATATATATTAAGAACTGCAGCGCATCCTAATCATTGTTTTAAATAAGGGTCTAAGTTTGCAATATTGATATCCAAATTATTAAAAAGCTAAATTAAGCATGTTTTGCCTATTGCTGAATATCTTATTTTGGAAAAAAATTCCATGTATTATTTGTATTTGCAATAAATACAATTTCATATTTATTATTGCCTAAACTTTTTCTATGGAAATTATTTAATTGCAGTTAAAACGAACTCATTTTTATTTATTTATTAATGTATACTTTATCAGATATTGAAGCTCTGAATATATGTTACACATAAATAATTCATTTCTGTAATCATAATCATGAACAAACTTTTAACCAGTAGGAAATATTTGCAAGCATTGATAGTGACATGCAAAATATCAAAATTATATTCCATGCTTTTATTATGTATATGTTAAATCAATCCCTTTAATTGCAAGTATAATTTTTAGGTGGATAATGAAATATTGCACACGCGATTTTTTTTATATAGGATTTTATTTCAATAAATCACTCAATGTATTGTACTTTTATTTGTAAATTCATGGCAACTGAGAGAAAAATTCTCAAGTAGTTATAGTAACTACAAACGTCATCTACTAGTATTCTATGAAAACTTTTTTTATAAGATGATGTTTTTTCGATATTTTTATTATAGTTTAAAATCATAAATACTTTTTATTTTAGGTCAAAATTGTAAAAATAATTTTTGTTTACGATATGCAGATTAAAATTTGTACAAAATAAAAAGTCTCTAGTTAACATTGCTTCCAAAATTATTTAAGGCAAAAAAAACACTTCACTGGATTTTCCATTTACAACGAATATCTAAAAACAAAAGCTATAAATTTTTAAATGATTGCAACATTACTTTTTTTTTCCGTGGTTAAAAAAACAACAACAAATTATTGATGTCATGGTATTTATTTATAGACCAAAACATTTGGAAAACTGAAGGAAGCTAAAAAGACACTTTGTGCCCATTGTAACAAATATAATTTGCATTATTCACCAGCAGTCATGCAAAAACAATTAAAATGTAAAAAGTTAACTCTTAATTACTGCGAAAACAGTCTGTTTACAAAATTATGTTAAAATCAGGACCGCAAAATGAAGAATAATTTACATATTACGAAAACGCATTTTTAAAAATAAAAATGATTTAAAACTGCTATTAATGTCTAATTTGTAACAAAATTTATAATGGAATGAACTGAATAAGTGAATGAATAATTATATAATAATAAAACAGGCCAAACTCTCCATACAGTAGTGCCACTCAGTGCAAGCCAGAGTAATCAATGGATGCCAGAAGGCTTGTGCATAAAATCCCTATCTAGTGCCTACTCATTCAATATCCCCAGACTAGTTTCTAGCTACTGTATGGAGAGTTTTGCCTGTTTTAATAACAGTTATGTGCAAGCATAAGAAATGGTGATCATGTGATAAATAATAATATTAATAAATATTTTTGGTTTTTTTTCCTCCACAAATTGATGAACTGATAAATTTTATGTTGATTGTTTTGTTCTATGATTTTTGATGAATTTATAACTGTAAATACGCTTTTGTCGTGTTTCTTTTTTTTTTTTTTAAAAAAAAAACAACCTAAAAGTATTAATATATTCAAAATAAAATTTTAGTATTAATTACAACAAATAAAGACAAAACAGTGATTGGATAGAAAAGTGGATTTATTATGTAATTTAAAAATAATGAGAATTTTTAAAATAATAATTACTATAAGTAAATCCTAGCTGTTATTGGACGTAATACAAACTAATTATGAATATAACAATTTACTCAAATCATTCTATTATAATATTTTTTTCTATATAAATTAGACAGTAACAGCAGTTTTAATTTTATTTTTAAAAATGACTCACATTTTTTGGTAAAATGTAATTAGCACTTCAAATTATGTTCTTAATTTTAAATAATTTTGTAAACAAATATAGTTGTTGCAGTGCTTTTTTTAAATCCACTTCAATTTAATATCAACTGCAAAGAAAATATTTTTACTGTCTAGTGTTTTTCCAATTAAACTTATAAAAAATATTCACAATTATTATTTTCATTTCAATGTGGCAGAGATTAAATAATTCTTGAGGAAAATAATACCCCCCTCCCCCAAAGCAAGGTAACAAACAAAACTCAAAATAAAATATTATTTTTGATTTGGTTCTCTGGATTGACCATACTAATTCTCATCATATTTATGCAAAATATGGTATATGCTAACATTAACCCTATCTACTATTTCTATCATAAATCACAAGAAACAATTCATCATTTTTTATTCCAAGGTCCAGCCTTTCTTGTATATAGAAATATTATTGAACCAATCACTTAATCACATACTTTTTCATCAATCACCAATCTCATAGATAGCATAAAGCATGACCTCTTTTCCTCTAAAGTGAGAATTTTTTCATGTTCACCATCTGCATTTTGAGTTGTCATTTTTGTTTTAAACCCACATCCAAAAAATTACAGTCCTTGTTTTACAATCAGATATCTAAAATCAAAAAGAGAGATAAGGGACTTGCTCCCCCTGATATCTATCAAACTACATTGAGCCTCATTATTCTCCTCTTTTCTTTGTAATACTATGCTATTAACAGATGGATATATATTAAAAATATCAATAGACACACATGGTATACATATGTAGTGGGAGTGTTTTTCTGATATATTTATAATTACTATGTAATTCAAAATATTTATTTCTCTTTTTTTATTAAATAATGTAACTCTTATAAACTCATTATAATTATGTATTATGAAGTGGTAACTTGAAGTTTAAAAGTTCTATAATGCACTAAGCATTCTTTAGGCAGATTACTGCCAGAATGATAGTGCTGTTTAAAGTTTAGCAGTTAGAAATATGCCTATATATGGGTATAATGTGCTAATAAAGACAATCATAAAATGTTATACCAACACAAATAAAGACACAAATAAAAATGCAAAAGCATGGATAAGTCTCTCATATATCCCTAGGATTATAAAAAATCTAAGGAATATATGCACTACCACTTACAGAATATGCTTTAAATTACTTCCATCATGGAACAACTTACCAAATAATTCAATAGACAAAATACCAGCTGAGCACACTCCTCAAGGCATCTATAAAATTACATGCAGAGCCTTATCCTGTGGTTCTGTATATTATGGTGAATCTTGAGCAAATAGATCCACAAGAACTGCCCAGCAGACATACTTGTACAACAGAGCCAAACAGAATAACAAATACAAATCATTCTTTCTTGATCATTAGCTCACTACAGCTCATACTTTCACTCCTACCAATGTGAGTATAATCTGTGTTAAAACAGATGACAATAAAAAAGTATAAAGAGACTTGGGAATGCCAAAAAATGGAACATTTAAAAGTTGCATTTACATATTGAGCTTCATTTACATATCAAACTACTTCAATATATATTGAAACAGTTAGATCTAAAGATCCACCTGTTTTGCCTACTATAATCATAGTAGTATATTTATTTATACATATTTCACCCCAAATTGTGTGTATTTCTTTAATTCAGAACTCAGAACTTGTGCTCTTAATAATTCTAGAGTATGTGCCTGTATAAGTGCCTATTTCATTGCATACCTGTAAAGGTAATATATATGCACATATAGGCCTCCATTTATTAAAACTGTGTAAACCTAACAGTATGTGCAGTTAGAATTTACATATAAAATTATATTTAAACTTTGGTAAAAAATCACTTATTTAAAATTTAGTCTTAATATTCTTTTAAAATTATTTCCAGTTTATTCTTTGTTAGAAATATAGATGGTAAAATTGTTTATGAGTTAATATTTGCTCAAAATTATATTTTAGAAAGATTGACCAGATTGGCATTACTTAAAATTATTTCAAGTTTATTCTTTGTTAGAAGTACAGATGGTAAAGTGGTTTACGAGTTAATATTTGCCCAAAATTATATTTTAGTTAAAGAGTGACCAGATTAGCATTTCTTAAAATTATTTTAAGTTTATGCTTTTGTTTGAAACTGCTGACTGTAAAGTTGTTTACGAGTTTTAGCATTTGACCAAAATAATATTTTAACTTAATTAGTCTCTAGCTTAAAAATAAATTTAAAAATCAGCCAGTCATAAATTTTGACTTGACCATTTGGAAGGGCCCAAGGAAGAGTTTTTACTCGTAGCTTTAGGTGTGGTAAAAGATAATTAAGAGCACGAGGTTCAAAGCAGTAAACAAATGGCATGGTTAACACAAGAAAGAAAGAGGGAGGTGCTGAAAATAGTTATAAAAAACTTGCAGTTTTTATATAAAGGAAGAAGAGCAAACACACACCATAACACCTAAAGTTGCTAAGATGAAAACCATCAGCTAGTGGGAGATAGAGTTGCCATTTATCTTCCACTAGAGCTATTCTACCAATGGTAATAACATCAACCGTCTTACACCAAAAAACCACCAACAACCTCCCTGCAAGTATAAGCCAGCAGCCTTGATAATAATGGAGCTGTATCTAGAAGCCACCTTAGCAATAATGAAGCTGTACTCAAAAAGCCACCTTAGCTACAAGCAAGCTGTATCTAATAAGCCACATTAAAATGATGAAGCTGTATCTACTAAACTGTGTCAGAAATAAAGAAGACATATTCATGTCCATCAAAGAAGAATAGGAATCATGCTTGGAGAAGCTGCCCATACATGAACATCACTTAAAATCCCTCTCAAGAATTACAGTAAAGCATGCTAAAAATATCATTTCATTTTTTAAAATAACTATCAAGATAGCAATCATTATGTCTCCTACCTAACTCTGCTAAGTAAATGTAAACCTGCTATTTATCTTTAATTTAAAGTAGTCACTTTATAAAATCTTGCTTGATCATACACATATACATATATTCATTTTAATATTTAATGTTTAAATCCTAAAACTTTGGTGATAATTGTATTAAAAATTTATTTATTGTTTCAATGTTATTTTATGCCAGTCTTTATTATAGTTATGTTTGATTTATGCTAAAGTAATCAGAACAGAATTTGGCAAATTATTAATTCTCAGAGAGATACTTATATGCTCTCATTGTGCTAATTTGCTATGAAGATACAGACAAACACCCTTTTGGATTTAATATTCCTCATCCAGTGATAATATGGCTATCTATAATATGGCCTAATAAATAATTATAAAAGAGTATTTATTTGCATTAGGCGACAGTGATTTTCTACAGTATATATGCAATTAATATTTTTATTTCTAATAACCTGTAAAATATACTGTCTAAACCCTGTAATTATATACCTTAAGCAGTACAGATAACTCTTAAGCCAGATTCTTAGTATTTCTTCAATAGTAAAATTATTATGTACTATTTCGAAACTGAGTAATGGCAGTAGCACTGATACAGGCCCGGATTTAAGGCGATTGAAGTGATTGGGCTCAATCAGGCCCCAAACCAAAATTAACAAAAAGTTATTTTTCGAAATATTGAATTTGCATTTTATTTAAATATTTAATATATAGAGCAAAAAAAATCCAATCAGGCCCTGCACTTATTGGTTCCGGCCCTGCACTGATAGACACTTCGTATTTTGCATATTTAGTAAATTAAAATAATTATATTAGATTAGCAGAGCGAACATGATACTCAATAGCAAAATAATGCTTATCTTCTTGTTATACTCTCTATACAGAGATGTATCAGCATCGGGGTTGATTTAATGTCAAATCATGCCAGTTAGTTTGGATAGCAAAGTCATTTCATATTTGATATTTGAAAGGGACCAAAGAGTCTCATCCTCGAAGTAGCTGTTCGATCATCTGGACTAAAGAAATCTCATTTTATTAATATAGCAAGCAGTATGGTCCAAAGAACTGGTTACTTGGTAATAAATCTTTACAAGCACACTTTCAAAATGCATTCATTCTACTAATATATTTGGCATGCCATAGAATCTGATGTTGCACTGCTTCATCAGTTTCTTCCACTTTATTAAATAACCTCGGCTTTGATTCAAGCCAGAATCTGAATTAACTTGATTAATTTGTATCACAAATTAGATGTAAATTTGATAAGTAATATACAGTCCAGTTAGTATGATTGTCCTCATTTTTGCTAAGTTCTTGGTGTATATCTTGGCATAAATCACTACATAAGCTTTGTATAATATATATGCATCACTATTTAATTAAAGGGGGGAATGGACAATTTGTTAATCTGCCACTGTAACTTTTTTTTATCATATATAAAACTGAAATAAGAACCCTTTGATAAATGTAAACATTCACCTGCATGTGAAGGAATTTTATACACACTGTTTCTTTGCTCTTTAATTTGTATAATAAATTCATCCATATTGCCCATCATAAAGTTAAAATATTCCCCTTTGTAAAATAACATTCATCTGCAGTGAATAATTTATATACCTTGTTTTTATTGTTTGTTACTTTGTATTGTAACTTTATATGTATTTCCCGTTATGTAAAGCTAAACTATCAATCTTTTACTAATATGTACCTTCACCTGCATATGACTGATTGCTATAAATATTGTTTTATTACTTATGAATTTATATATTAAATTTTCTAAACTATATCATCTCCATCTCAGTTCTTGCTCATTGTCTTGATGAATCACTAGTTAAGTCATTTATTATTAGTTAGGAGGGATTAGTCTCATGCTTTACCATTTTGCTATTTCTGGAATGTGGTCAAGGAAATGTCTAATGTAGCCTCAGGCAGGTCATTTGCTAGGGGGATTTGGAAGCACAGGTAAAAGAAGGCATGTATGATCAGATGTAGGGTGTCACCATCCCGACTTGGTCAGCCTGTTTCTCTTTTGCCCATACTCTCAGCTTGTTGAGCAAACATACAACCTGACTGTTACAATATATATATATATATATATATATTGTAACATATAGGTTGTATATATATATATATATATATATAGGCATAGTTCTAACTGATAAACTTTAAACAGTACTATGATTCTGGCAGTAATCTGCCAAAAGCATGCTTAGTGCATTATAAAACTTTTGAACCTCATATATTACCTTTTCATAATACTCGATTATAATGAGTTTATAATAATTATAATTACTATGAAGATTAATACAATTTTTTTTCTTTTTTGACTATTTAATATGATTAAATTGCAAATGATATAAACCTTGTATTATCCATGCATATTATTAACTCATTTATTTTCCTCAAACTGTCCAGTATTTTAAACTTATAACCAATTTAAGACCTAACAAAAGTTAATTTAAAAAGTAATTTAGTTCCAAAACTATTATGCTTAATATTAGTATTGTACATAGAGCCTTAGAATTATAAATAAACCAAAAATATGCTATTAGAAATTATAAATGAGGAAGAAGCTCTGTCAAACAATATATACATAAAAATATAAAGTGATTCAAAATGAAATATTATTTTTGAAAAAAAAAAGTGATTCTCTAAATTGAACATAAATTTAGGTCCAAACTATTATGCTTAAATGTAATAATTCGTATTGATAAATAAAGCTTTAAAATTATGAATGAACCAAAATTATAATGTATATGCTATTACAAATGATGAGAAATGAGACAGAAATTAAGTAATTTGTTGGTAAATGCACATGTAATGGAGTATGTAAAGTCATAGGACCAACAGGAAAAGATAATTTTATAAGAAATAATTTTGTAATGTAGGTTGTAGGTAAAGAGACTGAAATTTATTCCAAAGAATATAATTATCAACATGATAATAAATGCAAAGAAATTACCTATAAAATATTGGAAAAAGTAATTAGAACTGAGTTGGTAGCCTAGTGGTTAGCATAGCTGTCTTCCAAGCAGCTGACCCAGGTTCACTTTCCAGTCAAAGCATTTGACATAAAAAAAATAAAATTATGTAATAATAATGATTCTTTCATGACTTAGCATAGTGATGAGAATAATAAACTCATGAAAGGTTTAGCTAAGTGTTTGAGATATTGTTTTGCAATTGAGCATTTAATAAACAATTGAAATAAGCATAATAATAAGATATTGTACAAGATTATAATATAAGATTAATACATCAGACAATGGATCTATGAATTCACTGCTTATAAAAATATGACATCTCAAGTACAAGTGAAAAAATCCTCATCAAATTAAAGATAGATATTTTTTGATTTTTTTGTCATTGCATTACCATATATCTGATCAGTCAATATCATCTGAGATCTTTATCTCCCAGTTAATAATAACTAAACTTCAATTGCTGATCAATATTGAATAACTATAGTTTTATTGATTAGTATAATATTACATGCAATCAGTTAAATATTTTTAAAATCTGTGCACACATATGTATATAACTTTACATGCTATGTTAGTAAACTTGAAAAAATGTGTTATTCTTTTTTTTATCATTTTTCTGTTTGGCTTAGTACACTTTAGATGCTGAAATCTATAATCATAGCTGTATTATTTTTTCATTTAGATCCATTTATAGTGCCTTGTTATTATTCTTAATATGTAAATAATCTAATTTGCATATTCAACCAATTTGCTAATATTTGTGGTATATCAAATCTTCTTTATTTTTTTCTTTCTGACATTACATTTTTGTGGACCAAAGTCCATGTTCTTTTTCAGGACAAACATATATTCTGCATTATCTTTTGTGCATTTGTACAGATACTTGTGCAATTCTCGTAGTATTGTTGGCCTGTTAGTCTTCATAATATATGGCTATGCATCCTGTACTGCTGCATTAAACACTATTTGCAGGATTTCTTCTTTTTGTAGTTTAACTTTGGTAATGTTGATCAGTATAATGAGACTGGTTAGTGTTCAGAAGCTGACATTGTACCTTCTGAACATCAGTCAGCCTCAATAGACTGATCAACAGTACTAAAGACAAATCACAAAAAAATCTTGCAAATAGTCTATGAAATTCAGTGCAAAGCCATACATTATGGAAAATCATGGACTCACATTACAACAAGAATTGCCAAGAATAAGTACCAGTACAAAAGGGCAAAGAAAAACTCAGAATATATGTATGTGTTCTTAAAAAAGAACATGGACACAGCTTTGATCCACAAAATGTCAAATCACTCTGCTTAGAATGTAATACTAAAAAGAAAAAAATGAAAAACCTGGCTTGGTACATCACAAATAACAACAATGTTCTAAACAAAAAGGATAATAGCATCCAATTATTAAATTGATGGAAATATGTAAATTTCTCTATTTATATAATAATAATAATAATAATAATAATAATAATAATAATAATAATAATAATAATAATAATAATAATAATAATAATAATAACAACAACAACAACAACAAAGCACTATAAAAGCATCTAACAAAGTGAATTAATGCAGCTATGGTCATAGTATCAATTATGATTATGGTGCTCAGCACTTATTTTGCAGGCATATTGCCAGCTTTATTAAGATATTTATGCAAAGTCATTACAAATAAGTAATAAAGTGAAAATAAAATTACACATATATATATATTCTAACTAATTAAAAAATCCAAAGGGTCATTTGTAACTAAAAGTATATTTAAATGTATTATTAGTCTTTGAAAGATGAACATCAAATTAAATATAAATTAACGAAAGATGCATTTCTTAAGTATCAATTAAATGTGCGATGCATCAATTATATATATTCTAGTATAATACGTATAGATTAAATAATTTCTAAGTATAGATCTAATATAATAATTTCTCCAGTACAATGTATAGATTAATATATTTCATACGTATAAATTAAATATAATCTCCTTCGTGCGACCGCATTACAAGCCAATTGTAACTAAATAAAATCAATTCAAACAAATGAAGAGTTATTCTTTATTTTGTCAACTTTATAAAAACTTATTAAATTAACATAAAACGCATTTTGCAATCTCTCGATCGGTCATCCACATTGAATTTTAAACATAACTAAACGATTGGGAGAGCTTACAAATATCACATATATTATTGGATAGTTTAAGCTAATTATAACTTTATTCTAACCAATGAGAATTTTATTCAAATGATCGCACATCCACGTTATGGATTGATTATACCATATTTAAGTCTATATGGCATTTACACACTTGCAGATAAATTGCATGCCAATTACAACATTTTAAAGATGGATCGATGGATACTTCATCATTCCCAGCTGACACTATTTCTGAGGCCTACTGAGATGATGATGATGATACAGAACATCTATAAGCTTAATTGCCAGGGTGCCAAATTGCAACTCTAATACAATATACAGGTTAAATCTCAATTCAATACTCTTAGTAATAATATTTCATGAATGGGTTAATATACAATCGATTTAGAGAACACTGAGAACGCATTAAAATTGACAAAATTAGTATCTTTAAGAATTCCAGGTTATTGTCAACGCCTTCCCCATTCACTATGATTAAAGCTACAATTAAGTTTTATTCTAATTATAAAGTTCTATATTCTTCTCCACCTTCCTGATCCACTCCTCTATGAACTTCACATCCATATGTCTATTACCCTATTATTTATTTTATCATTAAATTTTATATTTTTGCTAGCTCCTTTCTCTCATTACAATCTCTTCTCAGGATTTTTCAAATAATTAGGTGTGGAAATCGAATAAGCTGCGATAGGTTATTGGTGATAAACACTCCTCTCATGATCGCATTCAAGGTGACCTCGGTTGTTTTTAATGCAGTTTAATATAAATTTACATTAAAGCTCGGAATATTTTAAGCTTATTAAATCTTTATAAACACATCATAAAACATAGTCGCAATTATAACAAAATTATATAAAAATAAAATGCGTCTAGAGAGGTTTGAATACAACAGATGGAGAAAGGATTTTATGCCCACCTTCTGCACTCGCTATCACGCAATACTACCTCTATTGCGATTTATACTTCAGCAATATTAAATTATTTGGTAATTTTAAACATTTGAAATTAACTTTTTAAATAGTTTTACTAAATATCAGTTATGTACATGATAATTCAAATATTAATAATAATATATTGATGTATGATTGGATTGGAAATATCTAGATAATAAGAACCCACAAAAACATGGAGACACACTCAAATTTTATTTAAAACAAATAAATTTTATTTAACAAACTATAATTCAATACAAAAACATATACATTATATTTACGCTTTCATTTGATCTTAAATCTAGTGAATACCAATTTCTGTTGTGTTCAATGCTTTCTCTTTTATTACTGATATATTTTAGAAAATACATAATCGATTTCTCCCCTAATTAAATTTAATAATTTTAGTTAACAAATCTATAGTTGATATTCCCTCGCAAATTTCTTGATCTTATACTATCATCCCGATTAAATATTCTTTTGCCCTAATCTTTACAACAGATATATCTCAATAATAGTAAGACTAAGTCATTGCAAATAAATTGGCATTAAGATCAAACATCATCGTAGTGCACTCTCTATGCTCATGTTCTTATGACACAATAATATTTTAACAATACTACCTTTCCAGCGAAGTTCTCAGCTGGCCATGTAAATATTTATTAAATAAATTTATATACGCATTGCTTATGCCCAATCACTCGTAAGTTTTATTTAACCCTTAACAGTTATTAGCTTAATTATTTTTGGCTCGAATGCTAAATCAAATCTACAAAAACAATATTCAAATACACCAATCGCACAGACATTATCTGCATTCATTCTGACATTAAATTGAGTTTGCGACCTGGTATCCAATACTTATAATAATGCTTATCATGGCTATCCTCTCATACACATGTAAAGAATATCAAATATTAATATGAGGCAGGCAGTGACCCAAATAAGAGAGAACCTTTTTACTAAGGTTGAGATATGCTAGGATTTTTTATCACTAGTCATATAAATACATAGGTGTACCAATCACCTCTGGCCATCAAAATAAGAAACCTTCTTACAGTGTAGAGAATACTCAAGTGGGAAAATTCTTCCACTGGGTTCAAATACTTTATGAATATCGCATAAATCTTAGTGAGCTAGACTTCACTGAGTTTTGTGGAGATCTTTGTCTATCCACATACATACAGGTCGAAATATCAAATTATACAAGTAAAACTTTCACACCTTTAATACTCTTGCAAATTAGTGTACTGGACTATGAGCCCATAAATTTTCCAAGCATAAATCAGCTTGTTTGTGGCCTTAAATCTATAATGACAATAATAATAAGCAATAAGAAATGCACACAAAATTCTCAAAACTATTTCCATACACCTTTATAAAATAAAATAAAAATGATGATGATGCAACTCAATAGACAAGCAATTCATTTATAAGTCTAAGCATTTGACAATAACTTCTGATGCTAACAATAATATCTCTGTTTTTTTTTTAAATCGAAAAAAAAATTGTTTGTAAAGCATTTTAAATAAGGCATATCAGAACAACATGATATAAATTTCATCTACCCCCAAAATGACAATAATAGCAAAAGAATTTAAATAAACATATATAAAATCATCTGAAATCAATCTCTACCCCCAAAACAATACAATGATAATTTTAAAGTAGATGATATACATAATACACTACAAAGAAAAAATTCTCTCTTTCTTTTTTTTATATATTAAATGTCCTACACACATTTTTATATATATATTAAATGTCCACACACATAAAGAGCGAAAAATAAAAAAAATTATACTTACATAAGTCTTTTCACAGGTGTCCTTCCAGGTTCCTGATTCCACTTTTTTTTTCATTCCTCCCTGTCCGGTTTATAAGAGCATATAAGTCCTTGTAGTAAAAAGTTCTTTTGATAGAGTTTGGTTTTTCTGGCATTATGTATACAATTTGTATATTGTTGAAAGAGTTCATCAATTTTAAGTTTATGCAAATTGAATTTAAATAGCATTCATTTAACTTTTTTTTCACAATATAGGTCTGTTGATTCTTGATTGTCCTTTTCCATTTTGAATTCATTTCATATATTTAAATTGACTTACATACACTTTACATCAAATTTCTAAGTTTTCAATTTTACTACTTGCTGATATAAGTATGATTATCGGCTAATTTCTGGAGATCAAGGATGTGTGCCCACTTTAAAATTTATTCACTATACATTGTCTTCTTTTAATTAAGACAATGTTAGATTTAGCCAAATTATTCTGAAGAGATAAAAAAGTATGATAAAAACGATTTAAAATTTTATAAGACAGTTTTCTTTTAAGTCAATGAAAGAAAACTGCAACAGATAAGAAAGTCTAACAATAAAAATCCCCTTTTCTTTTTTCTCTTTTTTTTCATGCCTTCTTGACTGGTTTATAAGAGCATATAAGTCCTTGTAGTAAAAAGTTCTTTTGATAGAGTTTGTTTCCTTGGCCATCATATCTACAGTTTTTATTTTGCTAAATGCATTCCTCATTTCCAACTCTAGGTAGATTACCTTTAAACTTTGTAATTTTCTGCAGGTTTCAGTTAAACAGCCTTCATTTAACTTTTTCACAATATCAGTCTGTTTTTGATTGTCCTTTTCCAATTTTAATTTCATTTTATATATTTAAATTGACTTACATATATATCAAACTTTTGAGTTTTAAATTTTACTATTTGCATATATATAAACAATATTAAACTCAAATTTTAACTTCTGTGGTTTAAATTTTTATTACCATCTGTTGAATAGTTGACTTCTGGAGATTCAAGTGTGTGCCCACTTAAAATTTACTCACTATACATTGTCTTCTCTTAAGACAATGTTAGACTTAGTCAAATTATTCTGAAGAGACAAAAAGTTCAATAAAAATGATTTTAAATTTTATAAGACAGTTTTTCTCTCAGTCAATGCAAGAAGAACTTATCACAGATCAGAAATTCTAACAATAAAAAGCCACTTTTTCTTCCTTTTTTTTCTTTTTATAACACAGCTTTTATAGAGAAAATCCATCTGTTTATTATCTTTATAATCAATTGACTTGTTCCCCCCTCTCAATTAATTTTAACCTTTTTGGCTCTTTCAGAAAAACAGGCACAAATTCCATTTCAAACAGACACAATTAACCCTACAATTTAACAGTTATAATTGCCAATTAATTTTTGACATTTGACATACCATTCATCGTTAATGGTCTAAATTAATGGTCCACTTAAATTCCTTGGTGAAATCTGTGTCTTTTAAGGACTCTGATAATTAACTAAGTAAGATAACATTTGAGACTTATACTAAAAACAAATAACAGAAAAGTAATCTTACTTTCTCCCTTTAATAGTGAAACAAAATATATATTGCAACTGTTTCAAACTCAGACTTTGACCTAAATTTGGTTGCTAATATTAAACTTATTAAAATGATTTAAATTTCTTATTTAAAAATTGCCTTACCACATGATAAGAAAGATTATTTATTGTGAATTTTACAATCAAAATCTATAATCAGATTATATACACACACACATCGCAGGTATATAATTTTTTTTAATTAACCTTTAATGCTTTAATCCTTAATTATACTCCTTAATTATTATAACTATTATTATTATTATTATTATTATTATTATTTACTTTCGTGAACTGTTTTTTTTATAACTCATTATAAAATAATATGATTCATTTTCACTCTCTAACACAGTTTTAATGGTCACACATCTCTTCCCTTTTCTCAGTTAACCCATCAACAAATATATAAATCTTGCTTTTCTAAAATTTTCCTAATATTAACTTGACCCATAAATAAATTAATCCTCTGGTTATAAACACATTAACAATAAATTTTTAGATTGCTTACTAGTCAAACATATGCAATCCCTTTAAATATGGGTTCAAACTCGGTCTTGGCTAAAATTTTCTCATTACAGAAAAAAAGATACATACATTATGAGGACCTTCTCTTTCATAGCTAACCTAAAAAGATGGAGCCTTGGACAAATCCAAGGGCTACAATATATATATATATTGTAATGGTCCCCCATCCTAGAATATATATATAATATATATATATATTACTCTTTGATTTACAAGTGTCAAACTTTTTGCACTCACAACTTTGACACCAAAGATAAATACATTAATAATTATTACTAATAATTTATGAAATTACAGATTATCCCTAGTCCAATTATAAAATTTAAATTTCAGTTAAAATTTTATATGTATTTTTTTTAATTAAACCTAAACACGTAATATAATAAAACTTCTTTTTTTTTCATATGTAATATCTTTAGTTATTCAGATGTCTTTCTGCATATGTTTCAAGAATGGATGGAAAAATGGAAGTTTTAAGTATATTATATGCATAACAAATTGAAGCAATATAAACATCTTCAAAGAAAAAAATTTATAATATTTTTGTGTTGTTATATAGATGGAAAAAAATAAATCAATCTTTGCAGGAAATGTGTTTGTATTCAATTATTTTTATTTTATTCTTTTTTAAAAAAGATCAATTCCCCAATCATAGCAACTTTATTTCTATTCAAATATCAATAATTTTATTTATGTATTCTTAAAATTTGGATTTTTAATTTATCATTCTTTTTTTAATAATGTCCATTTCACCAACAAGGGATACGTTTCCAGAAGAATCTTGCACACAACAAACAGCAATAAAAAATCTTCAAAGTATCATCTACTAAGTTCATGATATTATTTATAACTGTTATTACAGTGATAAAAAAAAAATTAAACCAAACTCTGCACGTAAGAAATTTTAGTCTCAGCTATACTTATTCAAATGCCATGACAAAAGATAATCAAATGTAGCAACTAAGTTTCCATTTAATGACAACTAATATGATATATTCGATGTTAAAGTTATATATATATATATATATATATTTGATCAGTTGAAGGCAAGTGTTATCTTGTCAAAATATCTTTATATTTACTTTAATATTATTTTATTAAATATGGTTGCTTTCAAAAGCATGTTTTAATGGCACCCATAAAAATCTTCTTTTTAACATACTGTTTATACTAAACTCTGTTAAATTATATGTAACAAAGTTCATGTTGTATGTCACATGACCTATATAGCTTGCATTTACCAATATGTAATATAAAGAGCATTTCAATAGCTCAAACAAGATTATTTTTTATGACAAAGCTACAAGAGAAAGCATTCAAATCATCTTTATCTAGGATTGTTCCCATCCCTAGACCAGTTTTGAGCTATGGCTATCATCAGTGAGGAGCTAGGACACCAGATTCAAAATACTAACTCAAGATATGCATTTATTTAAAAGTTAACTCTTAAAGAGTCTTCTACAAGTCTTTAAATAAAGATGATTTGAGTGCTTTCTCTTGTAGCATTTGTCTTAAAAAAGTAAGCTTGTTTGAGCTATTGAAATACTCTTTATATAATGCAAGCTATATAGGTCATGTGACATACAACATGATTTTATTACTATTATTATTTTGCTGTTAGGAGCTTGGCTAAATTAATTTACAAATCCCATTAATATATAAGATATCTGAATTAAGTTCAGAACCATATGATTATTTCATATGGAGAGCTGAATTTAAAGACTTTTAGAAGTCTAAAAATTTTAGATCTTCTTAAGAGTTAACTTTTAGATAAATGCTTATCTTGAGTTTGGTTTTTGAATCTGGTGCCCTAGATCCTCACTGATGAGGGTCATAGCTCAAAACCTGTCTGGGAATGGGGACAATCCTAGGTAAAAATGATTCAAATGCTTTCTCTTGTAGCATTTGTCATAAAAAATAAGCCTGTTGAGCTATTGAAATGTTCTTTAATATATATATATATAACATTAAAAGTCTAAAGTCAGTTAATAAAATAACAAAAATTACCCTCAAATTCTCCACTAAATCAGACTACCCAAAGAAAACAAACTCTAAAACACAACTAATGGTTTTATTGCTATAAACAGACTTCTTAAGTGTAAAGAACTAAAAGAAAATAAATTTATATTAAATATTAGCCACAATTTTACTTAGATCCTACATCCCCTTACACTTGAAAAGTCTGCTTGGAGCAGACAATCCATTGGTGTGCTTTAGAATTTTTTTTTTTTTATTAGTTTGATTTTGTGGTAAATTATGGGTAATTTTGTTTATGTAATGCTAGCGAAATATATATGTATAAAACTGCATATATCTTGTATTGCATGTTTAATTTTTTTTTTAAATTATGATCAAATTTATTTGAAAGAATAATTAAAGAAATAATTATTTCAGAAATAGATTTTTTAAAGTTGTTGTGGCCTATTGTTATTTAGTCCAGATTGTGTTATATATATATATATATATATATATATATATATATATATATATATATATATATATATATATATATATATATATATATATATATATATATATATATATATATATAAGAATTAGAAAAAGATTTAAAACTCTCTTTTTTGTTGTAAAAAAAAACTCTCCTTTTATAAAGTAAAAAATAAATATGTAAAGTTAGAAGAAAATTAGCTGGTAAAAATAAATGTTAGTAAAACTTTCAAAAATGTAATTAGTAAAAGAGTACTGATTGAATTAATTAAAAAAAAAACATGTAAGCTATCGATGAGATATTAGATTAATCTTAAAAAAAAGGATTAGATTAAAGCAAATATAAAAATCAATTGGATAAAATGAAATGTAAAAGTAATAAAAAACAGACTTAAGTTAAGATCAAAATTAAAAATAATGATAAGAAATTAAAACAATGGAAGAGAAAAAAGTATATAAAGTTGTTGTGGCCTATTGTTATTTAGTCCAGTTTGCATTTTGTAGTTGAATTAGTCTGGTCTGCAATGTATAATTAAAGTCTGGTCTTCAATCTGTAATTCACTCAGGTCTGAAATCTGTTAGATCATTCCACTCTTGAGTCTGCAAATCAGTCTGATCTTCAATCTATAATTCATTCCACTCTTCTTGAGTCTGTGAATCATTCCAGTCTTCATCTTGTGATTTATTCATTATATTATTCATTGCTCCAAAGATTCAGAAATCTAAGAACAAATAAAACCATTTACTATTACTGAGGAAACCATTATTGCAGAAGCCATAGATCTAGCAACATGTGGTACTAGACTGTCTTTAGAAGTGTTTGATGGCCTTCAAGGCCCAAAGTCCTTTACAAATCAACTGCCTTATCTAGAACCAATACCCAGAACAAATGTCTAGATTGTAAATAGAAACTGCTGCAAATCTTTCTCTCTCCCATTGCCAAGTCACAGAATAGAAAGCAAACTCTGGAACCATCAATGAATACCAAAAAGCCAACCAGTTGGACATTGAAAATTATGAAAACCTGGGTAAATATATTTTGATCACTGTCTATAGACACTTTATTTTAAATGAAATGGACTTTAACAAAGGACTATTATAACTATAGCCTAAGTCATCTTTTATATTTTTTTATATAAAAGTTTATTATGTTGTTATGTTAAGTATATGTGTGTGCATACATAAATATTAATGTTTGCTGAAGTATTATTTGGTCTATTCTCTCTCTCTTGTTACTGCATCAGCATTTATTTAAAGAGATAAATATTATATGTGTTAAGTAAATGTGCTGGACCCTGGTTAAGATTATGAGCTAGTCTGGCATATGTCAAGCACTGGATTATGTACCTGTCATCCAAAGCATGCCAACTATATAACATATGGTTGGCTGGCACCTGAGTTTGATCTTCAAAATAAATAAAATGCTTTAGGTTTGAATACAGTAGTTAAGGTGGGCCACAATCTGAAATATGATTTTGTTATGCTTTGCATAGCCTGATCTGGCTGTGGGTAATGTTGATGGCTATGCTACCAATACTATTCTCCCCTCTGTTGAAGGTTCTTTCTGTTCCCATAGATATTCAACCTTATTAAAGTTAAATTGTTAAAAAGTATTAAACCCAGTTACTATGGAATTTATTTGGAGGGACCTGGTTCAATATATATATATATATTATGATGGTCCAAAAGAAAAAGAGTCTTACCATAATCTGCACTACAAGGCACCACTAGGTTATTTGAACCTAGAAAATTTATATAGTAGGCAGATACGTAAGTTAAAAAAAATTTTTTTTTTTTTACTTTATATATTTTGACCAACCGTAAGCCCAATGACACTAGCTCGGTGGAACAGAGATTTATATTTATAAATTCTTATCTAAGAATATTTTTAATATTAAAAATAAAATAAAATAAGCCACTGCCAGTAATTATACACACAAACATTTATTAACGCACATAGAAATTTTGAATTATTTTAGCATTACTTTTACTTTATAATTTAACTTTATTTTAGAATTGAATTTACATTTTAACTTTTATAAGTTTGCACAGATGAGTTGAATATCTTATTAAAGTGTCGAGTATAAATAGACTATATAGATTTCATTTGAAAAGAAAATATTCTATCCCTTATTTAACCTTAGGCCAAAAGTTCACAGTCAAACTAATACCAATCTATCTGATATATCAATGTATTCAATGTAGCATGAATATGACAGCACAAAATTACATACTGTCAGGAATGTACATCTGAACAGCATGGTTAATAGATGACATTGACTCTCAACCAAACAGGAATGCTACATCTGTTGGCAAATAGAACAAAAAAAAACTCCATAGGAAGGGACTGCATTTTCTGTCTTATTATCTCTTCTATAGGCAAAAAAGGGGGGTGCAGCGTATAAATCGATCCTGCCCATAGCGAATCTCATACTACATCTACTAATTACACCACTATATCCAATCCATTGATGCAATTTAACTATGAAACAAATAACCTAAGATTTACCCTCCCTTAAACTAACATAACATTACGAATCTATGCAGCCATTCACACCCGACTTAAATTTATCATTTATTACAAGTTGTTTAACAAAAAAAAAATCATAATTAAACTTAAAAGAACAAAAAAAAAATTAAATAGAAATGATTAAAAAAAAATACATCAAATAACATTATTAATATTAATTTACATTGGTCAGATAAGATTCTATTTGTATTAAATACTGAAAGGTTTAGAATTTAGAGTTATTGTTTTGAAAAATGTTCATAAAGTTCTTATGGTTTTAAAAAGTTCAGCTTTATCCATCGCTTGCCATTTGAACATGAATTCCCATGCCGTCCTAAAGAGATTGGTATTCTGTTGGCCGTTTTATTTATTCATCTGGAGGTTTTTTACTTTAGCTGGTCCTCAATGTGGAAAACAATTTGTCATTTCTCTCTCCTTTTTTAGCAGACTTGAAGGGATTGAAGAGTGCATCTTTTCAATCCCTTCTCCTTCAACTCTGCACTAACACATATCACCACTGTCTTCACACATCTCCCTTTAAATTAATTTCCACTCACTTTTTATGGTAGACTTTCGGATCCAGAGGACATTACATCATGATGATGGTGATGGTCTTTTCGCTGAGGTCCGATTCCCTGATGGATTTCTTTCATTGGCCATTCTGTTCCTATTGTTTTTCCTCTCTTATCTGACCTTTGCTTATGCATTTTGAAATGCCCAAGGGCTAGTTTACTTTTACTAATTAAAATAATCATTTCCATTTTATACAATAGAATTAATTAAATTATTTTGCAAACTTAAAGATATATTTTTATCTCTAAATCTTTTTAAGTTTTTGCTTTTAAAATACTTTTTCTCTTTTTAATAAAGTTTTATTTTAATATTTTTTTTCATCTGTGCGATTTTATATATTCAATTTTTATGTCTTAAAAAAAAAAAGAAGTTTTTAAATGCGAACTTTTCAATGTCTCAATTTTTAAAAAATAATGTAACGGCATATGTGCCCATTACAATGTACATACATATATATATATATATATATTGTGTGTGTATATGCTTTACAAAATATATAATGTTTTAAAATGAACAATCTTTCCAGTTTTTAATAGTTTACTAAATCTGAAAAAAAAAATGCCCTGATTTAAAATATCCCAATAGTTTGAAAGTTGGATGATATTTAATTTTTTTTAATAATGATGTTATATTGTTCATAATAAATCATGCCACTTTGATTTTTTTCCCTGTCATCTTGATCACATTAAATTTTTTGGAATGAAACAGTGTCCATGTTCCCTTTCATGGTCTAAGAATAAAAACATATGCTGAATTTTCTTTTGTGCTTTTACATAAGTATTTGTGCTCTATTATTTTTATTGAAATGTCAATTTGGGATTCACCTTAGTATATAGCAACAATCCCAGGCTGTTACATTGAACAGTATCAACTGTTGGTGGAAATTCTTCTTTCTCGTTTTTGTCATTAGAGTGATTTATTAATCTATTTAAGTTAATTACTGTTTCTAAAGCTTATATTAAACTTTTGATTGCATACATTCCTTATTTTTTCTTTAATGACTGAAATATAAGAAATTGTTCCTCATGATTTGTTGGTGTCTTCGTTTGTAAAGTTTCATTTTGTTTTTAAATTAAATTTTTTGATTAGTTTGTACTGAGTTAATTAGATCTTTTATATGCATTTTTTATAGCTTGGCATTTGCATAAATGATGATTTTGGTGTAGAAAACCTTTGAAGCCTGCTTGTTTATATGAATCAGGATTAAAGATTTGGATTGGCTTGATGGTCATTTCATAGTCAAGAAAGTTTTTATTTGTCTTAATAATTAGATCCAAGAATCATTTCTCTCATCCATTATACAGATGATTTTGCACATAATTGTCCATCCATAACAGTTATGACTTGAGAAGATCAGCATACAAACACACCATTGATTATGTTTTTGTCTTTTTTTTTTGAAGGCAGTAATATTTTATGTTCTATTTGAACCAGTGTTAGGCTGCAAGTAACTCTACTACTTGGGATCCCCATAGGTCAAAAATCTTTCATTCTGTAGTGTTCATCATTAAATCTTGTTATATTACCATTATTAATCCAGTTCAGTTCATCACTATTCTTTTGTTTATTAGATCTGCTTTCTTTAATGAGATCTTTAATTATGTTGACTGATATCTTGGAGATACTGAGCCATACAACTCTGTAATATCAAAGAGGTTGATCTGTGTGCAACTATTATTTTTTAGTTTTAATTGGTTCAGTTGAAGTTCAAAGATGATTTCTTCCAAAACCAAATTGGTATCATAGCCACTCTGCAATAGCAATTTTTGCATTATAATAATATAATCCTCTGAAATCTACCATTGAACATAAAGACAGTTTTTTATGTAGTTTATTATTTAAAAACATTCGCAGAGATATTGTCGCTGAAGACTATATTTTTAAATAATTTGTTCTATTTTATGATTTATTGATGTATTTTCTAGCATTAAATTGATACAATTATATTTCATTATTTTTAAATGTTGTATGAGCCAAACCTTTTACATTTTAGAATTTCCACGTGTTGTTTAGTTTTCACTATATATTCAGATTGATTCAACAGCACTAACTTGTTACCCATGTCCTCTTTGACATATCATTATATTTTCTGCTATTAATCACTGAAGTGTTTAATAGTATTGTTGCAGTTGTTAGCGGCAGTCATATTGGGTAGAGCTATGATGTTTTGTGCCATTTATTTGAAAACTGCTTCATTATTTTGGGTCATTTTTTATGCTGCTTCATAGTCTATGATGATTTCTAGGTCAGGGTTTTTTCATAAGCTGTCTATATATTTTGAACTATTTTCTAACAGCATTTTGTTAGATAAGTTTGCCTTTGATAGATTAATAATGATTTTGTTCAAAGTCATTATTTATGTGCACTTCTTGCTTGTTCGTGAGGAATTTGAATTTTTTAATATACCTGGTGCTTAAATTTCCTTATAATATTTTGCAACATGTTATATATATATATATATATATATATATATTGGACATATATATATATATATATATAAAGAGCCTGCTAATACCTTTAAGCAAGCTTATTTTTTTATTTTTTTATGATAAATGCTACAAGAGAAAATACCTGAAGCCTTTATCTATGATAGTCCCCATCCCAGTTTCAAGCTCTGGCTCTCATCAGTGAGGAGTTAGGACACTAGATTCAAAATATTAACTCAAGCCAAGCATTTATCTAATTCTTAAATATTAAGAAAAAGATCCAAATCTTCAGACACCTACATGTCTTCAAACTCAGCTTTTTAACTAAAGAAACTATATGAGCCTGAACTAAATTCAGTGCTCCCATATATTAGTAGGCTTAGAAATTTAATATAGCCAAAGCTTTAATAGCAAAATTATAATATTAGTAAAAAATCAGTCATATATCACATGACCTATATAGGTTGTATTACCAATATGTAATATATAAAGAGCCTGCTAATAGCTCTAAACAAGCTTATTTTTTTTATTTTTTTTATGATAAATGCTGCAAGACAAAATACCTGAAGCCCATCATAGATAAAGGCTTCAGGTATTTTCTCTTGTAGCATTTGACCATCATAAATAAAGGCTTCAGGTATTTTTTCTTGTAGCATTTATCATAAAAAATAAAAAATAAGCTTGTTTAGAGCTATTAACAGGCTCTTTATATACTACATATTGGTAATACAACCTGTATAGGTCATGTGATATATGACTGATTTTTTACTAATATTATAATTTTGCTATTAAGGCTTTGGCTATATTAAATTGCTAAGCCTACTAATATATGGGATCATTGAATTTAGTTCAGGCTCATATAGTTTCTTTAGTTAAAGAGCTGAGTTTGAAGACATGTAGGTGTCTGAAGATTTGGATCTTTTTCTTAATATTTAAGAATTAGATAAATGCTTGGCTTGAGTTAATATTTTGAATCTAATGTCCTAGCTCCTCACTGATGAGAGCCATAGCTTAAAACCCATCTGGGGATGGGGACCATCATAGATAAAGGCTGGAGGTATTTTTTCTTGTAGCATTTATCATAAAAAAATAAGCCTGTTTAGAGCTATTAGCAGTCTCTTTATATATTACATATTGGTAATACAATCTATATAGGTCATGTGATATATGACTGACTTTTTACTAATATATATATATAACCAAACCTGCCTAACACTATACTAGCAAAAATAAAAATGCAAAACCATAAAGCAATACAATACTAGATTAAATCCAAAATTTTACCAAAATCCTTACACAAACATGGTTTCATCTACTACAAATAGACCCTCTCAAGTGAAAATCAAACTAAATGAAATAACATATATATACAAACAAACAAACCTTCCCATAATTCATTTCAAACTCCACCTTCCCTTAATATCAAAAGAAGTCTTCATAAGATTGATTGCCTCAGAATCAAGAATATTTATCATCAAAGTCTCCTTTGTTCTTCTTTTTAACTCATTCTTTTCATAAAAAATAACCAAAGCATTGTTAAACAGTATTCTATGACCTGTATTCAATTCATGAATATATAAAGCTGAGTTAAGATACCTATGTTTAACTCTACTTATATGAACTTTAATCCTTTCATTAAAGCTAAACTTACTCTGGCCTACATACAACTTACAACAACTACATGGAATCTTATAAACAATACCAGGAATAGACCTACTATCAATAGACTGTTTTGAACCATTGAGTAATGAATTCAAATCAGAACATTTCTTCCATGCAACTTTCCTTACACCTAACAAATGACTGTTCTTATAAACCAAATTATATATTGAAGCCTTAAATGGTAATGACATATAATCACTATCCTTACCAACAAAATTCTTTTTTTTTATTTTGATGGTAAGAATTTTGTTGGTAAGCATAGTGATTTAAGGCTTCAATATATAATTTGGTTTATAAGAATAGTCATTTGTTAGGTGGAAGGAATGTTGCATGGAAGAAAGGTTCTGATTTGAATTCATTACATAATGGTTCAAAACAGTCTATTGATAGTAGGTCTATTCCTGGTATTGTTTATAAGATTCCATGTAGTTGTGGTAAGTTGTATGTCGGCCAGAGTAAGTTTAGCCTTAATGAAAGAATTAAAGTTCATATAAGTAGAGTTAAACATAGGTATTTTAACTCAGCCTTATATATTTATGAATTGAATACAGATCATAGAATATTGTTTAACAATGCTTTGGTTATTTTTTTATGAAAAAATGAGTTAAAAAGAAGAAAAAAAGGAGACTTTGATGATAAATCTTCTTGATTATGAGGCTGTCAATCTTATGAAGACTTCTTTTGATATTAAGGGAAGATGGAGTTTGAAGTAAATTATGGGAAGGTTTGTTTGTTTGTATATATATGTTATTTCCTTTAGTTTGATTTTCACTTGAGAAGGTCTATTTGTAGTAGATGAAACCATGGTTGTGTAAGGATTTTGGTAAAATTTTGGATTTAATCTAGTATTGTAGTGTTTTATGGTTTTGCATATATATATATATATATGTGTGTGTGTGTGTGTGTGTATGAATATGCTTTATAAAGTATATGTTATTTTAAAATAAACAGCTTAATGCATTTTCAGTGCCAAGTATCATAATCATAGCTATTTTTGTTAATTCTGGAGGCAGCTATATTACCACTGTTATTAATATGCAAAACACTGATTTACATATTCCAATAATTTGAAAGTTGGATGCTGTTTGATCTTTATTAGTGATATTGTTGTTTGGAATATTATATAAACAATATTTCAGTTAAAAAATAATGAAGTAAATATATGTTATTTAGAATTGTTGTAGAATCATAATCTTCAGCCACCATTAAATAAGCATGCCATTTTAACTCCAGAAAAAATTGAGATAGAGAAAAAAGTCAATAAAGAATAATTAATTAAATGTGATTTTTGCACTAATTAAATAAATTATTGATGAACCACAAATACATTCCAAAATATTGCTTACTGATGTTTTCAGCTGTTTATTTGGCATCTTGTGATGTATTTTATAACTACATATAGTTTTTCTAAAAAATTTCAAAATTATTTCTATTTATATTCTGTCATCAGCAAATTTTTATGGCAACCGCAACCGATATTGTACATATTATCTTTCCAACCTATTATTGAACTCTTTAAATAAATGTTTTAAATAGTTGTTTTTGCTAGTTGAAATGGGATCTATGTCTTACTTTCATACATAAATTTGTCAGCATTACCGTCCTATATTTATAACTTATTTAATTAAATATTTATAATCTGTGATTATATTCAATTTTTTTATTAGTCAAATTCAGCAGAATCATATTGAAGACTCTATTACATCTAAGTCTTTTTTCTTATTAAACATTGCTGATGTACAGTGCCATTCTCATAGTCATCAAAGCCAACACATTGTTGAAGAGATTTTTCCATTACTGATTGATAATGCAAAGAAATGTAATGAAAATTAATTATTAAATCAATATCTTTAAGACTTGCAATAAAATATTAAAAAATATTTGGTATATCTTTCTGTTCTTATTAAATAGCTACTATACATAGCTTGGTGGCACGTTTCTGTGCAAAAATGTTTTAATATAATGTTTCCAGGCTGGAACAAAACAAAACACTTTTCTTATTATTTAAAAATGTATGTTATTCTTCTAATAGTAAATGAAATGTTTAAACAAAATTTAAAAAAAAAAACACTTGATGAACAAACTAATCAGCCTGAATTAAATGAAATTCAATTAAATTAAATTGCAATGCATAGCACTGGAATGTGCGCTGGGGTGGGGGGTGGTGATGGTTTTGCCAATCCGAAGGATCATCCAAAAGATGCATTATTCTGATCAAACCAAGCTTTTGATTTCCAAAACAACGTGCAACCTCAGACAAACAACAGAAACAAAACACTTTTTTTTTTAAAGTGTACATTATTCTTCTAATAGTAAGTTAAACATTTAAACAAAATTTAAAAAACCCGAACACTTGATTAATAAACTAATCAGCCCATGCAGGGGGGAAACAATGTTTTTGCTGATCCAAAGAATCAGCCAAAAGATGCATTACTCTGATCAAACCAAGCATACGATTTGTCTCCTAACTCTTCTCACAAAAATGTGCTTATTCATGTGAGTTTCTTGGAAAGGGTATTTGGCCCTATTCTTTAGCAATTCTTTTCATCTTCCAAGCTGTGTAGGGAAGCATGGGGATGAGTTTACAATTATTAGTAATGTCAGCTAGGGTCTAAGATCTTACTTTGAATGCACATTAAAAGAGTTATGGGCAGTTGAATTACATACACCCTCACATCATATTGTAACGATCTGTGAAGTGTGTACTATTTGCATAATATTCCAAAGTACATCAGTGGGCTGTAATATGTGTGCAATGCCATCCAGGTCTGCTAATAGCTAATATGAACAGAACTGTTCTATATGCCATAAATTCAGCCATGTAAATGGCAGACTTCTGTGTTTTTGCACAGAAACAGCACCACCAAAAGATATACAGTGGCTGTTTAACAAGTACCTATCTTTCTTGAAATTGACAAGCCAAAATTATAAAATTCTTGATTTTTTTTTTTTTAAACAAAGTCAAATTGTAAACCATCTTTAAATTTTTAATATATCTTGATTATTTTTCATATAACTACTTTAAACTGTTCCTAATAAAAATTGGAAAGAAATTTTGCAGCTAGTATACGACTGTGCCTAATATCAAATTTTATTTTCATATTATATTTTAAGCTTCCTTTTATACAATTATTTACCTCCTTTCTTTAAATAAGCAAAAAACAAACATCCATTTTCCAGTTTTACCAGAGCTTCTTTAATTAACTAATTAAATGCCTTTACTAATGACATTTTTTTGTGATTACCTGGTAACAGAAGCCATAACTAGGATTTCTTAATTTTCTAAACCCACTGTGTCTACAGTAAGAGTTCATGTATAAATGGAAGAAATCTATTAATTAAAAATTTTCAAAATGCTTTTATTGTAAAGCATATCAAGAATATTTTTATCTTCATTATTTAATTTTATATACCATATAAAAAGAAGTATCTTTAATATTAGTTGACTCATTTTTATGGGTACATATAATCCTAAAATTCTGAATTCAGCATAATTTTAAAAATTTCTTATATTTTATCAGAACCTATAACTTTTCAGTTTTCATAATTATAAAAGGATGTTTAATATCTTCAAGATGTTCTTCATAGAATAAGTCAAAATAATGTCTATAATCATAGATAATACATTAAAGCAAATAATTAAGGCTTTCATTAATAGAATAGAAATTAATTAGAAAGAAAATTTTAATTTTTTAACATTTTAAAATGCAATTGATAATTTAGTACTATCTTTAAAACTTTAGATAATCAAACGGTTGTTATAAATTTTTTATAGTTTTGGAAACATGAAAATATTTATCACAGAATATTTTCTTCTAATTCAATACAATAACTATAATTGGAGTTGATCTGTTAAGATAAATTAGTAAACACGTTAGTTTCAAAACTATTGTTATTTTATGACAAAACGTCTATTATTGTCTTTACCATAAATCATATTACTAAATTATTAATTATATTATAAAATGTTAAAGAATTAAAAATGTTTTCGGAATTAATTTTTAACTTGTTAATAAAATGCTTCTACATTTAATATTTTTATAAACTATTTCAGAATCAACATTTTGTTAGTGAATTCTTTTTTTGTAATACAAAACCACAAACACACATATTCACGCATATTTACACATGTACCTATATTTGTATTAATTAATAAAACCAATCAAAGCAACTGTTTATTGGCTGAATTTTTATAAAGTATATATATATATAAATATTTTCACAAAAGACTACTCAGACTTAAAGTAATGCTGTCTAAAAATCTGAAAGATTTGATTTGTTGCATGTGTGTATACATAAAATAAAGACACTATAGTATTATGCATGTTTTAATATTTATTTTAGTAACATAATATACTTTTAACATAGTAGTGTTGTACTGATGGTTATCAACATTCAATAATTCTTTGTTAAAAAAAAAAAAACATCTAAAAATTTCTATAGCTCAGTTTGAATGCCATTGGTTCTTCATTATTTCATCATATGTTCATTTCGTGTAATAAACCACATTTCTATGAGGTTTCATTTTATATATTTTCTTTCTTGGCAATGACTTCAATGATGCTTGGATTGAATCCATGTTCATGTTCTTTTTAATGATTATAAAGGGACTAATACATTTGTAGAAGTAGTTTCAGTTTGCTTATTACTTTCATCCTCAGAATCATTTTAATTTTTCCATAGAATATATATGGACAAATAAATGGATGGTTTGATAGATACATATATAGATAGTTATATTAATAGATTCACATGTAGATAAATAGGTCAGTAAGTAAATAGATCAATAAATAGATAGATGGCTTGATCGATAGATAGATAGATAGATAGATAGATAGATAGATAGATAGATAGATAGATAGATAGATAGATAGATAGATAGATAGATAGATAGATAGATAGATAGATAGATAGATGGATAGATGGATAGATGGATGGATGGATGGATGGATGGATGGATGGATGGATGGATAGATAGATAGATAGATAGATAGATAGATAGATAGATAGATAGATAGATAGATAGATAGATAGATAGATAGATAGATAGATAGATAGATAGATAGATAGATAGATAGATAGATAGATAGATAGATAGATGAAGGTATGTAAAACACTTTATGTAACATTGTAGGACAAAGATTTAGCCCACAGCATTTTATAAGAGGATCAGTGAAAAAGCATGCATACTTACTAAGCTTTCTAATTATCGAATGATGAGGCTTGAGCATTGTTCTATTCTTGATTTACTCTCTAGCTAAAAATAGTTAAGTATCTATTCATTATACAATACTGTATGTTGGTGCACTAGCTACAAGCTTTTTAATTTAAAAAAAATCCTCAAGTTTTATCTAATCATGATTTAAATTTGGATTGAATGTATTGTATGTGGATGCATTTTCATTTCAGCTTGAAACCCTTTGTCAACTTCATGATAGATCTATTTTATAGCTGTTACCACTCTTCACATGATATGCAGAAAAAGTTTAAAGAATATGTATTTACTTTTACATGCACTATAAATTTATCTAAGAATCTGAGTGTAAAATGTGCAAAATAATTACTTACAACTTTTTCATTTCAATACACATTGCTGTGTACAATCACCACAAATACTGCATTCATGGTAAAGATGTTCAGACAAAAAAAGATAATTCATAATATATGAAAACTTTATAACTAAAATTTGATGCTCATTGCAAACAAAAAAAAACAATGGTAAAAGTTAAATTAACAATGCTTAACATATGCAACATAACATAATTACACAAGGATTAGTATTACACTAACACTTATGAAACTCAGCCATAGAGGTGTACAAAAATATAATAAAGCTGATGTAGCTTGTAAAAAGTCCCTAGGTTTGCATTTGAACCTTCAGTGGTGAATATCATTGGGTCATCTATAATTCTTTTTAACACTCAATCATGTATTTCCATGAAATAAAAGTGACCATCTTGGTCAACACAAGTGTATGAATAAAGACCCTTTATAGGTGAGCTTTTATTCTTTTCCCAGTCCAATCCCATGTAGCAACACTATAGCAATGGAAAATTCTATAACACTAATTACTACCATTGTTATTTATCATTTTAATTGATCTGCATTTTGGTCTATTATTTTAAATATTTTCCAGTACAGAAGTGCTTATCATATCAACATATTTTAACTTTAATATTTTTACTTCGTAATACTTATATATTTATTTAAATTTTAGCACAATTATTTATTATATTCTAATTATATTATTCTATGTACGTTCTATATATATTATATTATTTTATGTACGTTATATATATATAGTACATACTTTAATTAAATTGTGTGTGTAATCATAATAGGTATTTTACTTTTTAATTATAATTTTAAATGTGTATCTGGATTAAGGATATGGTTATTTCTGTAAATGCAAAAAAATTGGCATCTTTAGATTATAATGTAATACATATATCTAATAACATTAATTTTAATAGCCAAGTATAAAACAAATTATGGTCTTTCATGGGCAATAATTGACAAAAACAAAACAACTAATCTGCTGATCACATGTTAAATTATTGTTATTAGATATTCTACATATTATGTGATGTTTAATTATATTTACATCGACCACTACATATTAAAAAAAGAAGAAGAAAACACGACATATATTTAAAAAAAAAAAAACGTACAATGAATATAGTACAGATTTAGAAACAACAATATTTACCACTTCATACAAAATCCATTAAATTACCAAATCTTCTAGGTCTGATTTTTAAATTAATGGCACCTAATTTCCAAACGACTTTAAAAAGTTAAAACTACTTTTATTTACATAAACTATGACAGTTTGAGATGTTATTGAAACAGGCAAAACTCTCCATATAGTAGTGCCACTCAGTGCAAGCCAGAGTAATCAATGGATGCCAGAAGTCTTTTGCATAAAATCCCTATCTAGTGCCTATTCATTCAATATCTCCAGACTAGTTTCTGGCTCATGGCCTTTGTCAGTGAGGAGCCTTGGATCTCAGAGCACTGCATCTAATGCAACCCTCCAGTATATGGAGTTTTGCCTGTTTTAATAACAGTTATGAGCAAGCATAAAAAACAGTGACCATATGATGACAGTTTGAGATGCTATATATAGCATGATCTTTTTATTGATTTTGATATAAATAACTTCATTTAATATTATTCTTAATACAATTATTTAGTTTCTTTTTTATTTATATATATATATTTTTAAATATATATATATATATATTGCTTCTCGAAAAATTAACAATTTTAATTTAAACAAAACAAAAATACGAATAACATAAACTTATCTCCATTTACACACGTATATATACAGAAAAGCAAACAGCAAAAGCCTCTCTAACAATATTTTAAAGAAAAGCAGTAGAGAAAGCATTATTCCTAAACACACCAAGTGATTTAAGTGAGAATAATTAATTCTTTATTCACTGACCAACATAGAATGGATAGCGGGGTTAAATTTTGGATGGTTATATGGAAAAAAATTCAGAGCCTATCTAGAATTTTTAAAAAAATCCAGTTTACTTGGCCTAAATTGAATTCATATCATAGGTATAGTAAGCAGGTGATGTGCTAATCATATCGAAGTAAGTGCACAATTATACCTGACTTTATCCGTTTGTATGTTTTTTTGATAAAAATATTTTAAATAAAGTGTCTGTTTTTGAGTTGTGCATTACATAATATTCAATTAGAAATCCAGCCAATATAATTTACAACATTTATTATTAAATAGGCTAGTTTGTTGTAGCAAACTTCTTATATATATATATATAAATTAGTATTATTATTAAAAATATAATTTGAAATTTAAATGAATTGTGTTGGCGGATAGCCATATGAATATTATTACCATGACTGAACTAGTTAGTACAAGTTACTCTTTGCATGCTTAATTATTAAACTATTATAACGTTATAACGTGAAATCTTTTTGATATTGAGGTTTTGTTTTTTTTTACAATGATTGCATAATTAATTACTAATCTCAATTTAACTTTATACAATAGCCAAATATCAACATATATTTCTCAAATAAATACTCTTTCATCACAGAGCTCTTGATAAAAATATATGTGCGTGTGGTTTGTTTGCATTTGTATTATTCTCTATGTTTGTCTACTCATAATTTTCTTTATATATAAAAAGACTTCATGATGGAGAGGTGGATATCTGCCAACCAATATTATTACTAGGTTCGAATCTGGACCACATAAAACTACAAAACTTTTTACGAGTTCTCATCAAACATAGAATTTTTTTTTTCTGGAAGCCATTTCAACTCATCATTCATTATTGTTTAAAAAACAGGCAAAACAAAACTCGAAAAACTGGCAACATCAACTTTTTCCTTTATTATCTTTTTATGGGAAGTGGTTAGAGAGATCTCTGCCATTCAGCCGATTATTTAAGAGCTATTTTACCGATCCATCTTTATAAATGTTGGTTTAACAAAATAAAAAAAATATTAAATAAACTTTTATTATATAATTTTCTTTGCATAAAGAATTGCACGTATTCTGTGAGCAGAACTTCTAAATATTAACAAGATATCTAAAGAAATATTAAACATTTTTATATTAAAAAATATTATTCACTTTTATGAAATATTGATGAAGAATATTATTTCATTCATTGCTTAAGAGTGATCCATAAAGATGCAGTTATATTTAAACCAGAAAGAACCTGGACTATGTATAGCATCATTTTGATTGTGTCTTGTATAAATTTAAATATCTTTTTAAAAGATAACAGTACTTTTCTGGAAATAATTTTTGTACCATAGTATAAATTTGACCTCTAAAATGTTTAAATAGGATGCAATGGAATTTTGAGTATTAAAAAAATAAATAGTTTATTTCTCAGAAATTCA
Source organism: Epiperipatus broadwayi (assembly GCA_028023455.1). Classification (NCBI taxonomy): domain Eukaryota; kingdom Metazoa; phylum Onychophora; class Udeonychophora; order Euonychophora; family Peripatidae; genus Epiperipatus; species Epiperipatus broadwayi. The sequence continues at coordinate 1,949,308 of JAQFVV010012472.1, read as the reverse complement.
TAAGAAGTTTGAAACCAAAAATGCCAGAGTTGGGCCACAATCCATGGATTTCAAATTTTAAAACTTCCACTCCATCAAAGCATAGATTGGACAAAATAAATAATATGACATAAATCTCCAAATCATTACAGTTCCAATACTATGTTTCACAGTATTCTGATCATATATATTTTTGTTGATCACCAAAATATTGGTTAGTAAAGATTAAATGACGGTTTGTCTCACAATATGTCAAGCTTCCAGTCAATCATTGTGTTGTTTTAATATTATATTCATAGTACCTGCTGTTAGAAAATGACAACTCATGCATAAAATCTCTGTTTATGTACCGTTCATAGGATTTTCTTAGCAGACATTGAGTGTTCGAGTATACAAACTCTATTAATAAACCGTTCACATATTTTTCCGAGTAGACCGAGATTTCAAGTGAGTGTCAATCTTTATAGTGATTTGTTATATTAAATTTTAAACTTTTTGGTTATAAGATTTTGTTACAATCATTGGCATCCATTGAAAGAAATGATACTTTAGATTGAAATTGTATTAATCTCTTAGTATTAGCAAAATTAGTTTTTTAACAAAATTAGTTATTATTGAAGCAACTTTTAAAATTGTATTTTTTTTTTTAAGTGTCATAGCATCGGCCAGGACGTGAACCCACAACCCGGGCAACTGCCAGCAAATGCAAGGCAGTCACGCTGACCTCTCGACCACCAATGCAATTGAGAACTTTTTTTTAAAAAAAAAAGTATTATGTACTTTTGCCATCTTATCACTCATCCAACTTTAAAGAACCTAAACAGAGCAATGATTAAGTGGCATTGCTAATAACTAGTGTATAGGTAATTGATCAGTTTTTGCTAAGAGGCAGTAGATTTTCACTGATCTTTATTTATTAGCCACTTCTTATTCATATTTTGCTATTCAAAGATAATGATTTTAAAATTGAAATACCCTAATATTTAAACTCACATGAATTAGACTATATATTAATCCTTAACTAGGTTGAAAGTTTATATCTGGGCTAGGAATAATATGATAATTTTTAGATTAGTAAATTTTTGGTAATGGTTGTTTGTATATTTATCTAAAATGAATTGGTGTTGAAGATGTGAGTGCAGGAAGTGTAACATCGGAAAATCAATATATAAATATATATTGTAAAAGAAAAATATTATTTACCATATAAGAACAATGCTAATGAAGTAACATATGGCAGTATTTCCTTATTGGAAGAGCCAAAATGTAAAAAAAAAACTAATAAAAACTATCAGAATGTAATATAATAAATGCTGTTCACTGAATAGCTTGAATATTTGGCTAATCGTAAATATGATAGAAAATATTATAACTGAGCTGGGCTAGCTAGCCTGCAAGTGCCTTATAGATTTAGGAAACCACATATAATAAATAAAAATCATAATATATTTTTCTGACTTTGTTTAATTCCTAAACTCTTCAACATTGCCATTAGAGATTCATTTTGATCATTTTTTAAAGTGACAGAGACTTCTTTAACTACACTTCCCTGTCTTAACATATCTAACACTTTCTCATTTTCCATAATTTATTTCAGATTTATATTTATTATTTTATTTTAGAAAGGAAATAACATGATCCTCCTTCTCAGTTCAATGTCTTGGACCAAATGAAGAGAATAATTTTTCTCTGCTATGATTTATATGCTCAATTCTACAAATTAATTAAATCTTTACTCACATGCATTTCAATTTATGTAATATACTTTTTTAATATAAAGTACCAAAATAACATCACCTCTCAATAGTGATTCATTTACCCATCCACAATATTACCTTCCCAAACTAATGTGTATAAATTTATTTATTCATTTAAAATTCAGCTTGTATTTTGTGTGATATAGTGTAAATTTCATGATTATGTTCAAAAGACTCTATATCATGCACTTGCCAACAAATCTAAACAGTGAGCACCAATATTTTCCATTTATTTTTGAAAATAATTAGAATACAATATCTTCAATAAAATAAGATAGCTTCAAACACTTTTCATTATTTATTTTACAGTTACTTCATGAAGAGAATTTAATACTTATTAACAATAAGCCCATATTCCATTGGCATTTTACTAACATTATAACACATATCTAACGCTTTTAAAGTCACAAACATAAACTCTCATTTTTATTATTTTATGGTAAGTCAAGACATCATTATCCAGTTCTTTACCTTTACCTGTCCTCTTTTGGCTTGTTTATAAAACATTTTATTTATAAAGCATTTTACAACTTTGAGATCTATTGAGTATTATTCTGTTTAATCTAATATATAGAAAAATATCTGATATTAATTGTGATCATTAGTCAAATATTTAAATTCGATCTATCTATTATTATGTGACATTAAATCTCTCATGGGTTATGGGTAAATACTCAAGTCCTTGTTAGACAGCCAAAATGTAAAGGTAAATATTTTCTAAAACATATAAAAACAATGCTAATGAAGCAACATTGTCTCCTAAATGACTATATTTTCTTGTTGGATGAACCAAAATGTAAAGAAAACTAATAAAGACTGTCAAAATGTAAAGATAAATAAATGCTGTTTACTGAATAGCTTGCGTATTTGGGTAATCATAAATATAATAGAACAAATTATAACTGATCAGGGCTAGATAATCTGCCAGTGCCTCATAGATATGGGCAACCACATATATAATCATGAATCAAATGGTTTTCTCCACTTATGTATGAAATATTTGGGCAATCTAAAATATATTACATAAATTTTGTACTTAGGAAACTAAAATATAGAACTAATAAATGGTCAAATAAATATGTTGATCCACCAATTGCTCTATGGCAGTATACATCTATATTTACAATGGATTCATGATTTTATAAGGTATCAATGGTCCAGAACAGTATTCTGTTGGAAAAGAAGATACAATTCAATTAGTAATGATTTTCTTGATGATAAAGTATAATGTGGAATGTACAATGAATTATTTTAATTATAAAATAAAATGTGTAATAAAGTAGTTTTATAATGATTCATGAAATAAGCAAATTGATGTACTTAGTTTAATAATAATAACATAAATTTAGTGAAACAAGCAATAACTCATTGAGGTGGAAAAAATAAAGAGCATAATTCTAATTAACCAACTGCAATACATCTTATAATATATTTTTTATAATATATCCCCACCTGTTGATTGCAATTAATAGATATGATATACATTTTAAATTATTAAAGCATACATTCATAGAAAGATTAATGACAACCTCATTCTCATGATATAAAAAAATAAAGTAAAAAAAAAATATTATTTTTTAAAAAAAAAATTATATCTCTCATATTGTTTAAATTATACTGAATTGTAAAAGTACATTAATTAAAATTATTAATCATAAAAAGAAGACTTAATTAATATTTTATCATGAAAGTTATTATTATGCTTTTAACTATTTTTTAAAAAGTAAAAATTATCTGATGGAGATAATTTAAAGAAAATTTTTTATTAGCATCTGCTATCATGTTTTAGCATATATATAACTTCATCTGAGATTCCATTATTCGGTGATATTTTCTTTGGTACCTTTTGCTAGCAAAATACAAACATAGGGATCCATAAGCATTTCAAATCATTAGATGATATTCAATTATTTTCCCTGTTGATATTACAATCCATGGTAAATTCAATGATCTTAACCCCATGGCAGTCTGCATAGTGTTTGTTGATATGCATTTTGTTTTAGCCATATAGATATTAAACAAAGAGAAAACTTTAACCCCCCCCTTTCTAAGTGTGCTTCCTACTCACAGTGCATCTCTTTTACTGTAAGTCCAGAATCTATTTATAAAAGTAAGCATGAGCATAAATTTTAAAGTAATATATATATATATATGTTCTTGATGAAATTGTTTCTATAACTATAGTAAGACAAAACATGGTTCTTTTCTTTTTTAAATACTGGCTTGTGCACATGTGATTTTTTTTTCTAATCTTAATAAGGCATTGTTACCATTCAATAATAACTTAAATATTCATTTTGAAATTTAATAAATAAATGGTTCACTTATTCCAGATTTATTCAAAACAATAAAATATATTTTATTAAACATATAAGCTTTAATTGTTTTTTATTTAGTTATTTATACACTACAAGAAAACTGTAGATGGCAACATATGTACATAAAACAATATATACACATCAAATTCCAAAAACTAAATTTGTCAATGGAGCAAAATAAGTACACCAACACAAATTAAATCATTAATCAATCAAATTATAAAATTCACTTTCAATATTTTCCCAATAAAGATAGATTGGCAGTGGATTTCTAACTCAATTTTGGCTAATGCTTTAATTGTGAAATTTGTATTTAATTTAATATATGGTACTCGTAACCTACGCCCCATGTGGCCGCCAGAGGTGCTATTTCCGTGTGAACCACAGAAATATCCAGAGTAGGGGGTCCAAAAAGCAGATGACGCAACTTCTGGCCACTATATGGCACTGTTCACCATGCACATGCACAGCAACAGCATGCCATGTGGCCAAAATCAGACGACGCAAAGCTCCAGCCGCTAGATGGCGCTGTTCACCATGCGTATGCGGAAAAAACGGCACCGTTTAAAAGCGATATTTACATTCGCTTGCTAGTTCCGGTTTGCCTCCACGTTCTTAAAATAAATGCAGCATGTAATGTGAAAGTGTGAATAATATAGAAAACCATAACTATTTAAATCTGCTTTAAAATTTAATATTCTTACATTGAGTTTCACTCTCGGATAAATCTATGTATTCTTAAATTATTTTCTTTTAAATAATCGATGTCTTTTTTTTCTCTAAAAATGTTTTTTAAGGTAAGTTTTACGACTCCCGCTTTTCTGCAATCTTTCAAAACAATTCTGACCTTCGTTATTTTGAAAAGTGATTGGTTTTTTTTTACTTTCAAATAATATTTGCAGCAATTTTTAAAGTAATACAAAATACATTTCGGTTTATAGATCTTTTATTTAGCAAACGTGTTATTTTAAAAAGGTAAATTTGCGTTTTGTTTACGTGCAAATAATAATTCGAAGATCACTTTACACAATAAATTTATTAAAATTAATATGTTACCAAAACATCAAACAGATTGTAGTGTGTGGTGATTTATTCGGAATGTAAAAATCGAGTAAAAATATTCAAGACGTAAATATTAATTCAACTTGTATTTTACAACTTTAAAATCATTTAAATAACTAAAAATGTCATAACGTGTTATTTTAAAAAGGTAAATTTGCGTTTTGTTTACGTGCAAATAATAATTCGAAGATCACCTTACACAATAAATATTTTTAAATTACTGGTGCCAAAACAAATAAAATTATCCTATAAATATATTAAAAGATCTATTCAGTTCAAAAATAAATTTATTAAAATTAATATATTACCAAAACATCAAACAGATTGTAGTGTGTGGTGATTTATTCTATGTAAAAATCGAGTAAAAATATTCAAAACGTAAATATTAATTCAACTTGTATTTTACAACTTTAAAATCATTTTAATAACTAAAAATGTCATATACTCACAAGGAAATTTCAAAATAATAGGTTTAATAAGTATGGAAAAGTAAGATATTTAGCTTCTCTTCTCCACATCACCCCTGCACACTTTCTTATTTCATCTATCCATCTCACATGTGGTCTCTTCCTGGGTCTTCTACAATCTCTTAGAATCCAGTTTAAGATTACAATTGTCCATCTACTATCATCTCTTCTAGAAATATGTCCAGCCCAACTCCACTTTAATCTTTTCAATGAAGTCAGTTGCACCTTATTGTTCTCTTACCGATATATTGGTTCTCGATCTCTTCCTTTTACTCCCAATATACATCTCTCCATACTTCTTTGAGTGGTCTGAAGTCTGTATTGCTCTTCTATTAAGTAAGAACAGGTAAAACACATTTATTAAAAAATCTTTCTTTACAAACACATAGGCATATTTTCTTTTAGTATCAAGTTAAGAACAGGTAAAACACATTTATTAAAAAATCTTTCTTTACAAACACATAGGCATATTTCCTTTTAGTATCAAGTTATTTCTACTAAAAGCACTCCAACCAAGTTTAATTCTATGATTAATTTCATCCATTATGTTTCCATCTGTATTAATAATCTGACCAAGGCGTTTGTAACTGTTAACTTCTTCTAACTCATCATAAACAATCTTTATTTTCATATTTTGAGAAAATCCATTAAACATTACTTGAGTCATTTTAACATTTATCTTTAGTCCTACTTTCATCTGATAACTACTGCAACATTTCCTGTAGATCTGAAGCACTATTAGCAAAAACAACTACATCATCTGAAAAATCTAAATGACTGAAATAATCATTTACTTTCACTCCTTTAGCTTTTCATTTTAATCCACAAAATACTTCTTGCAGCACTGCTGTAAAAAGTTTTGGGGATATGGAGTCACCCCGTCTTACACTTCTCTCAATGTTGACTTTTCCAGTATCATTATCTAATCTAATTGCTGCTGTTGCATTTTTATAAATATTCTTTAAAATATGACAATATCTTTTTATCTATACCTTGATGATCCAATGCTTTAATTGCTGAAGAAAAATTTAGATTCAAATGCCTTTTCATAATCTAGAAATCGAAAACATAATGTCAACTCATATTCATTTGTCCTTTCTATAACTTCCCTCAATCACTGGATATGATATCCTGTACTAAAACCACTTTTAAATCCAGAATGTTCTCTTGGTTGGTGGAAGTCCAGTGTTCTCTGTAGACGAGTTGTAATTATTTTAGTAAAAATTTTGTATAAAATTGATAAAAGACTGATAGGTCTGTAATTTTGAATATCTTCTTTATCACCTTTTTTAAATATTAAGATTAATACTACATTCTTCCAATCATCTGATACATCTTTATCATTTAGACATTTGGTATATGACGTTGTTAAAAAAATTTCTATTTTTTCAACTGCTTCTTTTAATATATCAATTATAATTCTACCATTACCTGGAGCCTTCCATCTTTTCATAAATTTAATTGCATGTCTCACTTCCTCATTCAAAATTCTGGACAATTCAGAAGATATAATATGTATAGGAGGCACTTGTTCTTTATTACTATATAATTCTTGATAGAAGTCTTCTACACATTTTATGATGTCATCTCTCTTTTTAGTAATAATGCCATCTTTTTTCTTATTGCAGATATAAATTTTCTACCAATACCAAAATGTTGTTTTACACTTTTTAGACTT